>JAOANR010000012.1:2652042-3274644 GCA_030278955.1 Hygrophila difformis
GAGTCACTTTTACTCATTTATTTTCTTTGATGTGGGAATCAATTTGATTAAAGGAAACTAGAACTTGCAATTGGGATCGATTCAAGACCATGCCATATTCCCGAAATCGAGCATATGAACGAAGCACGTAGAAAACCCAAATTTTGGCCTTCTTTTGGAATCCAACCCCAAAAATACTTTCCCTTTAGGAATAACCAAACTGAGCCTTTAAGCCTAACTTTTCTTGAAACCCACTAGATTTTCCTAGCCTTATAAAGAGATCAAAATATTCAACCCAAGTGGGCAAGGATAAATTCTATCAAAGGCATTAAATTTGTGATCATCAAAAATATATAAATCGGTATTCAATAAACTGATTCAAAAAAAAAAGAAAAGAGAAAAAGAAAAAGAAAAATGCTGAACTCCATTCAACAAGAATAAATTGCAAATGACAAAGCAAATTAGACTTAGTCTAATGTCATGCAATAGAAAAGAAAACAAAAGAAAAAAAAAGAAATAATTGATGATCATAAATTCTAAATAAAAATGCCAAGTTATGATAGAATAATCTCTTGCCACTTCCTAGCCCAATAAATTCCCTTTCCTACCAAATGCTACAACCGTATGCCCCATTATAAACTTGAATAAGACCCCGGGATCTCGATTTGAGGAAATGAGCCGGTGGCGAGTTGGTCTAATTGCAAGCATATGGGATAATTTAATTAATTAAATTTAATTTTGAGTGTTCAATGATAAACCCCATTTGAGAGTGAGTGAATTTTCCAATTCTATCATATGTGAGGCTCTGTTTCATTAAAATTATGTTCTTTTCATACCTTAATTCTAAATTTTAATCCTTGCATTTTTCAAACATGATATTCATGAAGGGTTGACAATAATGTTTGATTTGTAGGCCCGATTTAGTGAGCAAGTATCATTTCATTAAACACTGCAATCAAAGGAATTTAATACTTGTATTTTTTTTAGTGTCTTATCCCAATCCAAAAAGAATGTAAATTATGAAGCCACGAAAATGAATTGAATATGCAGAGTCCGTGTTCCAAGGAATATTGACTCTGACTGCTCGGGGACGATCAGTATTAAATGTGAGGATGTTGATAATGGCCAGAAATGTCCATTATTTTAATCCATTTCCATGTCTGAAACGGGCATTTGATCGCATTCCGGTCTTATAATAAATAAGAAAGCGGTTAAATTGGACTGATTTATGCATAATTGTAAAAATAATAAGCTGGTATGAAAAACGCATAAATATGTAATTTTATTACACATTTATGTTAGGAAAATCCAAAAATATGAGAAAAATAAAAGAAAAGAAAAAGGAAATAAAAAGATGGGAAAAGAAATGAAAACCCACAAAAATTTGATATTTTTCAGGAAATTACGACGCTAGACTCAACTACGACGCTAAGCATGTATAGCGTCGTAGCCAGGTATAGCGTCGTAGGC
Source organism: Hygrophila difformis (assembly GCA_030278955.1). Classification (NCBI taxonomy): domain Eukaryota; kingdom Viridiplantae; phylum Streptophyta; class Magnoliopsida; order Lamiales; family Acanthaceae; genus Hygrophila; species Hygrophila difformis. The sequence goes on from JAOANR010000012.1 coordinate 2,653,492, forward strand.
AGAGATCAAGGCAGAATTTGAAGGAAGAAGGGTACGACGCTGAACAAGTGTAGCGTCGTAGCCAAGTGTAGCGTCGTAGGCTGTTCACTTGGAGGCAAAGAGTGTTTTCGAAGTGGAGGACTACGATGCCAGACCTATAGCGTTGTAATTGGCATTTTTAGCCAAATTTTCCAATTCTCCATTTTTCTTCATTAATTAATTGAACCCTTGAGTCAATAATTAAAGATCATGATTAGCAATGATTAAGATCAATAATTACCATGATTAAAGGATCTTTGTTCAATTCTCACTAAAATATTTTTCTATAAACAAAACCTTAACGCCTTAAGAAGATAATCCAGACTGTAATTAATTATGGTATGAAGGATTATTTAAGTCATTAATTATGGATTAATTCCATAACCTTGCATGAGAAACCAATGTCTCCCATACAAGGCATCCTCTTTTATTTTATTTTATACTCATTTTGTCTTCTTCGTGATGTGTGAATAAACAGTAAAAGATATCACTGAATAATGTCGGCGAACGGTCCCTTTACCGGGAAATGAAGTAGCCCGTAGTCTGTGTATTAATTACTATTTGTTATTTTGCATAATTTGGATAGTGACTGACGAGGTCAGGCGAACGGTCCTCTTACCGGGAAATGAAGTAGCCACTCAGTCAGTCCTGTCTGAATACAGTTTTATTTTCTTATTCATTTTCAAACCCGAATTTCAAACTGTAATATTATCAGATGATAGCGATCACTGTCATTTAAGGTCTCCTGCTGTCTAAAACCGTTCCACCTGCAATAGTTGGGACCTGGATAGAAGATTTTTGCAATCCAGATAACCCCAGTTATTTCCGCCATCCTTTTAGCCAAATTCCTCTCATCTCCGGCTATTTCATCTCTGTGTTTCACATTCTGTCTAAACCCACCATTATATTTTGGGTTATTTAATTTTACACTTCTCTATAAATCTATGCATGATACTATAATGTAAATATTGTGGTCATAATTATTTTGGGATCCTTCCATTGGACATGGAAGTCTTGTTTTAAATCAGATGTTTCATGATAGATTTCCAACAAAAATTCATTTATAAAATCCGGATTGAAGTAAGGGATAAATTCCTCAGTTATGTCTAATTCATATTCTACCACGGGTTAACTTTGGGAAATTAGAAGCAGATTCAGCGATTAGGTCTCTTCTAGACTGAAAGGGTCTGTGTTCTTATTGAGAGTTTAGTACCTGTTTAGGGAATGATTTTCAAATATCTATTATTTTCCAAAATTCCCGTGTGTTGGAAATCTGATATTAAATGTTGCACTGAGATGGGGTCCACTTGGACTCAAATACGGTGTGATAGGTAATACTAGAGGAACGACATTCGGGACTTGGCTATTTTCTGAGATAGGGTTGTGTATTCTTGTAACACCCCGGTTTTTGGTTACCCAGGTCGGGATGTCACCGCCACATCTCTCTAGTAAGACACGGTTTCTCCGAGCTTACTAAGAGATGCAAGGCTAGGTATTGCAGTATTTAAAAATGTTTAAACCATTCAAAATAGCCCATAGAATATAATTCGAAAATAATAATAGCGTAGCGCAGCGGAAATATTTGGTTTAGTACAGTATCGCAGCGGAAAATATAAAAAGGGCCGACATGGCCAAAACATGGGTTAAACAGGCCCGTTCATAATATAGTCTAAGTACGAAATTTAAAGGCAAAATAACAATCCCCAAAATCCCATGCATGATTCGTGCTCACACATGCTCATTCCACATATTCTGTAAGAAAAGGAATAAAAATGGTTTTGGTCAGCAAAATTGCTGAGTAAGTTAACACATGCATGATCGTAGGGTTTAAAAGCCATTAATTTAATAATTTAACAAAAGCATGATAATAACATAATATTTAATTTCATCCAATCAATATCCAATAGCATAATTTATCTCAGGGCTCTATTTAATAACACATATCACATGGTTTAATCATAAAAGCCATAATTTAAATAAAGCGTTTAAATAATTTAATTGGACAACAATATAATTTAATCTAATTTAATTTAATTTAGAATCCCCGTTACATCCTCGATTTGGTATTTCAAAGTTTCACGATAGCATCGCGATGTCAACAAGTTTAGCCGGTAGCCCGGCGGCCGCAACCGTATCAGCCATACCCAGTACCACTCCGGAGCCTCGGGAAACCCATACGGATATTCACGAGAGTGTAGGCTCTATATTTCGCCGTTTTGGCAATATCACATTTCAAGTATAGCGCGCGGGGTCACCATCGTCCATTACGGCACGAAGTGAATCGTTAGGGGGCACCCTGCAGAGCACTCACCCCTAATTTTAATTTATCAAGTTTGTAAGGGGATTTAATTTTTAAAATCTGACTTCAATTGTATTTATTTAGAAATAATATCTCAACTCGTTTCAACCCTAAAGGTTAATTCATGTTTCAACAAGATTTCAAGATTTCGTTTCGGTAAACCACAGTTTACTCTAAATTTCATCTAAAATCATATTTAATTCCAAAAATTCAAAAATTTCATATCTGACTCGGAAACATCAAGATCTACAACTTTTGTGTTTTAACGTTTTCGATCCGAGATACCTAAGTAGGTCAAAATCACCAATTTTCGTATAAGAATAATTCTGTCCGAGTTTAATGTGTCACAGTTTAAAGATTTCGAATTCTACCATAGCAATTCAACTCCAAATTTAATGAAATTTTACAGGGATCATCTTAAGACAATTATCTACAACTTTCATGTTCGGCCAAAGATCTAAAACAGTCTAGATCCTATGTCAAAAACGTGATCAAGATCATTCCTAAATTCTGTTCAAGATTTCAAGATCTAGATTCAAACAGTTCGGTTTCGGTGGGTTTTCACATATCAAATCAACTCCAAAAATTCTCAAAAATTTACAGTAGCTAGATCTAAGTCTTAGGAACGTTTTCATGTTTTAAGTTTTTCCGTTTGAGTTCGTTTTAAGGTTCGGAAAAATTCAACAAATCTGTTGCGCCGGTAGAAAGTTTAGATTGACAGATTTTCGGTTTCTTGTTAATCTTTTAGTTTGAATGTTTTAATTCATCCCAAAACCATGTAAGAGTTAACTTACCGAGTTTATGAATGTCGGGGATCGTCTATTGGAAGGCGTGGCTTCCCGTCTACCGTTCCTCCTCTCCGTTCGTCGGGTTCTACGATCACGACTATGGAGATTTGTAGAGAAACTCGTCCAACAGCGTTCGTCTTGGTTTCGTGCCTCCGACGACTCCGGATTTAGGGTTTCGAACGTATAGAATGTTGTAGGGTTTTGTAAACTTGTTCGAGGCTCCCAAGGGCTTTATTTATAGATTCCCCAAGTCCTAGGGCGTCCAACATCTGACCTAAAGGTCTTGGGTCGAGAGATGTTCAACCGAAAGTCGAAAAATCCGCGTTCGGGCGAGAGATTCACGCAACGGGCAAATCTGTCAAGTGGCGCGGTCGTGGCGCGCTGTTCCTTGTTTCACCGCGCGGCCACCGGGCGGCACTCGCCCGGACTTCGGTCCGGGCGGGTCGTGCGATCCGTCGTGCTTTTCCGCCTCTCTTTCGGGTTTCTATCCCTCTATGCTCCCAAATTCCGATTCCCGGGGTATCTTCGGGTTTGTACTTTCTCTCTAAATTTCCACTCGGGTCTAATTGGATGTTTTGGACTCGAATCCTCGAGTTCATTAGTGTCGGGTTTTGGTGTACAATTTATTTATCCTTAATCAAATCTTATTATTTAATTAAATTTCTTTAATTCCTTTTTAAGTTAAAATCTCATTTCTCATTTCCTTATCTTTATTTATTTGTTTATTTGCTGGATTCATTTATTTATTTATGGTATTTATTTTATTTATTATTTATTTATTTAGTTATTGTTTTATTTTATGATGGAAAATTCACGAGTATTACAGTCTACCCTCCTTAAGAATCAACTTCGTCCTCGAAGTTGTGTTTCGGCTTTTCTCGTGCTCAAGGTCTTGTGTTTATTTTATTATGTTGTGACTGAACTTAGAATTAAAACTTCTAAGCTGCCTACGTACCCGGTAAAGGGATCAAGCCATAACGTAGTTCAACAATTTACAAAAATGCACGAAAAGTAGGTGGTATGACATCCTCTCCCCCTTAAGATTGCAGTTATGTCCCCATAACTGTGTCGGTATCGGTTTGGAACAATGTCGGGTATCGTTCCCTCATGTCGGATTCTACTTCCCAAGTTGTCGTCTCACTTTCATGATTTGACCAAAGAACCTTGATTATTTTGACGGTTTTGTTCCTCATTACTCGTTCCTTAGTATCGAGAATACGCACTGGGACTTCTTCGTAAGTCAAATCTTCATCGAGCTCAATTATCTCCGGTTGAAGTACATGTGTCGGGTCCGGCACATACTTCTTTAGTTGCGAGACATGGAAGACATTATGAACTCGATCTAAGTGTGGTGGTAAAGCCAATCGGTAGGCTAGAGTTCCGACTCGTTCTAGAATTTCGTAAGGTCCTATGTATCGAGGACTTAACTTTCCTCGCTTGCCAAAGCGCATCACCCCCTTCATGGGTGATATCTTTAGCATGACTCTATCTCCCACTTGAAATTCTAAGTCTCGTCGTCTCACGTCGGCATAACTCTTTTGACGGTCTTGTGCGGCTTTCATCTTCCCTTGAATCACTTTGATTTGTTGAGCCATGTCTTCGATAAGTTGTGGTCCCACTACCACGGACTTATCGTTTTCTTCCCAGCTCAATGGGCTTCGGCACTTTCGTCCATACAACGCCTCGAAAGGTGCCATGCCGATGCTAGCATGGTAGCTATTATTATAGGAAAACTCAATCAAGGGTAAATGAGATTCCCAATTTCCTTTGAAATCCAACACACATGCTCTCAGCATGTCTTCTAGTGTTTGGATTGTTCTCTCGGTTTGACCATCCGTCATCGGGTGGAATGCGGTGCTCATTTTGATTTGAGTACCGAGAGCTTTTTGTAACTCCGTCCAGAAATGAGAGACAAATCTACTGTCTCTATCGGAAATGATATCATGTGGTACTCCATGTCGTCGTACCACATTATCAATGTAGGCTCGGGCCAATTGGTCCATAGTCCACGTGTCTTTCATTGGGATAAATATGGATGTCTTCGTTAGCCTATCCACAATCACCCAAATCTTGTTCATGCCTTTAGGTGATCGGGGTAATCCCGAGACAAAGTCCATCGAGATGCTATCCCACTTCCAACTTGGAATATCTAGTGGTTGCATCAATCCTAAGGGTTTATGTCGCACTGCCTTAACCTTTTGGCAGGTGAGACATCTCGCTACGAAGTTCGCCACTTCCTTCTTCATTCCCGGCCACCAATAGATCTTCTTTAGATCTTTGTATAGCTTGTCACCTCCGGGATGTACGGAATATGGCGTGTTGTGCCCTTCCTCCATCAACCTTTGTTTCAACTCAGCACATTTAAGAGGCACACACCATCTCTCTTTAAAACGGAGGCTTCTATCCTCGTAGACAGCAAATCCTATTGCCTTTCCTTCGGCAATATACCCTTTTATCTTCTCGAGTTTCGGGTCACCCGGTTGAGCGAGTCGAATCTCGTCCAATATTGGAGTTTCTACGATCATGGCGTTGATCGTTTCTCTCACTGTGCCAGGATGCACAAGTTCTAACTCCAATCTTGCCAACTCCATATACAATGCCGGCGGAATTACCAACGAGTTTGTCACGTGTTGGGTTTTCCGACTTAGGGCATCGGCTACCACATTCGCCTTCCCCTCGTGGTATGCTATCTCTAAATCGTAGTCTTTAATAAGTTCCAACCACCTTCGCTGTCTCAAATTCAACTCCTTCTGAGTGAATATATATTTCAAGCTCTTGTGGTCGGTGAACATTCGACACTTCCGCCCATAAAGGTAATGTCTCCATATCTTTAGAGCGAAAACAACCGCTGCCAACTCCAGGTCATGTGTCGGATAATTCTCCTCGTGAGGTTTTAGTTGGCGTGATGCATAGGTTACGATTCTCGAGTCTTGCATCAAGACACAACCTAAACCTTCCTTCGAAGCATCGCTATATACTTCGAAGTCACCATTCTCTGATGGTAATGTTAATACGGGTGTGGTTGTGAGTCGTTTCTTCAGCTCTTGAAACGAAGTCTCACATGCTTCGGTCCACTCGTATTTTGCTCCTTTCTTTAGTAGCTGGGTCAAAGGACGTGCAATCCTTGAAAAGTCCTTCACAAATCGTCTATAATACCCGGCTAATCCAAGGAAACTCCTTATTTCCGTTGGACTCTTCGGAGTTGCCCACTCCGTCACGGCAGAAACTTTTGCCGGATCCACTGATACTCCATCAGCGGATACTATGTGTCCGAGAAATGCCACTTCTTTCAACCAGAAATCGCATTTCGACAGCTTGCCGTATAGCTGATTTCTTCGCAAGGTTTCTAACACTTGATGTAGGTGTTTTGCGTGCTCTTCCTCGCTCTTTGAGTAGATCAGGATGTCGTCGATGAACACTACGACGCATTGATCTAACAATTCTCGGAACACGTTGTTCATGAGATTCATGAACATGGCCGGAGCATTTGTTAACCCAAAGGATAACACTGTGAATTCGTAATGGCCATATCGCGTTCGAAATGCCGTCTTCGGAATGTCCTTCTCGGCGATCCTCAATTGATGATACCCCGATCGCAAATCGATCTTCGAGAATACTGAAGCTCCCTTCAGTTGATCAAACAGATCCTCTATTCTCGGTAGGGGGTATTTATTCTTAATTGTCACTTGGTTTAGTCCTCGGTAATCTATGCAAAGACGTAGTCCTCCGTCTTTCTTCTTAACAAATAAAACCGGTGCTCCCCAAGGGGACGTACTCGGTCTTATGTAGCCTTTTCCCAATAGTTCCTCGAGTTGTTCCTTTAACTCCTTCATTTCCAGTGGTGCCATCCGGTACGGAGCTTCCGAGACAGGCTCTGTCCCCGGAATGAGATCTATAGTGAATTCAAGATCTCTCTCAGGTGGCATGCCCGGAACGTCTTCAGGGAATACGTCCGGGTATTCTCTTACCACTGGTATGCTATCAACCTTGTTTCCTTCCGCCTCAAGGTTGTGCACATAGCACGCATATAGTTCGTACCCCTTACGCATCAAGTTACTTAGTTTGAGTGCACTAACGATCTTGTTACTTTTCTTAGGGGGCTAAGAGTAAAAGATAACTCTCTTTCCCCTACTTTTTAACAAGGTGATCTTTTGCTTTTGGCATTCGATCACCGCTTTATACTGGGATAGCCAATCCATCCCAAGTATGATGTCAAAGTCTCTTAAGTTAAATTCTACCAAGTTCGCGAAGAATTCTACGTTCTTTATCACTATAGGAATTCCGTTAAATCGTTTAGAGCAAGACACTACTTCTCCAGAAGGCAATTGAATTCCTAAGCTAATTCTCTCGCACTTAGGTAGATCTAACTCAGGCACTATCCTTGATGCTATAATTGAGCAACTAGCTCCAGAATCAAACAGAATTCTAAGGGGCGTATTCAACACATAAAATGTACCTGCCATCACTTCTCCTTGCGAAGGCACGTCCGCTTGGTTTACCACATTGAGCCTCCCCACAGGGCGTCCTTGGTTGCCCTGCTGATTCGCGTTCTGCTGCTGGTTTTGCTGTTGGTTTTGATTCTGCGGGGGCGGAGGTCGTTGGTTCTGGTTCTGGTTCTGCGGTCTATTTTGAGGGGGTCTGTACCCTTGGTTGTTCCTGTTTCGCCCGTTTTGATTTTGAGGCTGTTCTTGCCCCGCGACCAAATCGTCCCTCTTCGTTATGTTCTCGAGCCTAGTTCGGCAATCCCGTCGAACGTGACCCATTCGACCGCATCGGTAACAGGCGCCTTGTTGCGGGCATCCCCTTGCCAGATGGGGTCGTCCACATCTCGGGCAAGGTGGTACCGGATCTTCTTGGTTGAACCTCCTCCCAGTGTTGTTTTGTTGGGGCCTATTCGACCCTCTGCGCTGCTCGTTCCTTCCAGTGTTGTTCTCGTTTCTTGAGTCTCGGCTTCTCTTGTCTTGGGGACCCCTGCTGGATTCCCCACTCACCCTCCTTTTTAACTGCTGCACGCGTGCTACCGCCACAGCGCGGTCATACACGGCTTGCAAATCGGGGTAGTGTACCCCCGCGATCAACTCGCGCACGGACAGGTTCAGTCCCATCTCGAACTTCTGTGCCTTTTCTGCATCAGTAGGCACTAGCCTTGGTGCGAACCTCACCAGCTCCTTGAAGCGTGTGTAGTATTCTTGCACCGTTTGGCTTCCTTGCTTCAGCGACAGGAATTCTTCGTACATGGCAGCTTTAGTACTCAAGGGATAGAATCGATCCCTGAGTAGTTCCATCATCTCCATCCACGAGTAGGGCTCATCATCTTCCGTCAGTTTGGCTTGCGTCGCCTGCCACCAGTCGTCAGCTTCGCCTCCCAAGTAGTATGAAGCGACATATACCCTCTCTCCTTCCGGACATTTGACCGCTCCCAGCAGCTTGTCAAAAGTCCGGATCCATTCCTCCAGTTTAGCTGGATCCTCCTCACCAGCATAGTGGGGCGGCTGGTAAGGATTCACCATCGCCAGGTAGTTAGGGCGAGCTTGGGGCGGAGGTACCGCCGCAGCTTGACCCTGGTTGACTTGCGCGTTTCCGAGCGCAATCAACACCTCCTCTATCGTCCTAAGACGATCGCCCACATTGTTCGGTGCGGGGGCGTCCTGCGCACCTTGGGGCTGTTCCTCATCAGGTTGAATCGGTTCAGTGACGTTTGGTGGTGTTTCAGTAGGTGTTTCATTGGTGGTTTGGGGAGCGGGTTGAGTTCTTCCCCTTCCTCTTCCTCTGGGTGCCATTCTGGTATAAATAGGATAGATCAGGACTGGTGAATTTAGCATATAGTCTAAGCAATTTCTATAAATGTATATGTGTGTAGCAATTTAGCACGTGGTGCTTTGTTCGAATTAAGAAGCATACGATGCCTCGGGGGTTTTATTTTAAAATTTCCCTCCCGATTTAAGAAAAAAAAAAAAATAAATCGGGCATTTTATTTCCTGAAAATAATTTTTTTAGTACAAAAAGTAGCGATATTTTCCTAGCAAAATAGTATCTAACAATAGAAGCTCTAGTGTCTCATGACATCCTCCGGTGGGGTCGCAGGATCTTCCTCCGGATCTTCCTCCTCCGAACTCGGCGGCAGTAGCTCGTCAAAGATAGTGTTTAAGTCCTGCCCGTGGGCATCGATGTATTCTTTTAGTATTAAGTTTTGCGTAGTGAGGGTTTGGACGTGGCGCTCGAGTTGGTTTATGCGGTGATGATCCGCCTCTCTCAAGTTGCCCATGTGGCGTAAATCGGCCTCCAATTGAGCCATACGATTTTTCATTTGTTGTATGGTTTGTTGGGTGTCAAGGTGAGCGTTCATCATCTTGATCATCAACTGCATCATGTCTTGACTAGCCATCTAGCGCAAGCAAGAGATCTAAGTTAATATTCGCCAAGATTCTAAGTTCAATTCGCCAAGATTCTAGGTTCAAGTTTCGAAGATTCTAAGTTCAAGTTTCGCCAAGATTCTAAGTTCAAGTTTTGCCAAGATTCTAAGTTCATAGCAGAGATGCAACATGCAAATGCAAATGATTTTCCCCCCAACAGTAATTTAATGCAATATATATATATATCTTTTTTTTTCCATGGGTTTTAAAATAAAAATTTTCCCATGGAAATAATACTTTAAAATTTAAAAGAATAGTCAACATACTAATAATAGCTTAAAAATGGTAATGGTTTAAAAATAATAGTTTAAAAATAGCCGGGCTCTGATACCAACTTGTAACACCCCGGTTTTTGGTTACCCAGGTCGGGATGTCACCGCCACATCTCTCTAGTAAGACATGGTTTCTCCGAGCTTACTAAGAGATGCAAGGCTAGGTATTGCAGTATTTAAAAACGTTTAAACCATTCAAAATAGCCCATACAATATAATTCGAAAATAATAATAGCGTAGCGCAGCGGAAATATTTGGTTTAGTACAGTATCGCAACGGAAATATAAAAAGGGCCGACATGGCCAAAACACGGGTTAAACAAGCCCGTTCATAATATAGTCTAAGTACGAAATTTAAAGGCAAAATAACAATCCCCAAAATCCCATGCATGATTCGTGCTCACACATGCTCATTCCACATATTCTGTAAGAAAAGGAATAAAAATGGTTTTGGTCAGCAAAATTGCTGAGTAAGTTAACACATGCATGATCGTAGGGTTTAAAAGCCATTAATTTAATAATTTAACAAAAGCATGATAATAACATAATATTTAATTTCATCCAATCAATATCCAATAGCATAATTTATCTCAGGGCTCTATTTAATAACACATATCACATGGTTTAATCATAAAAGCCATAATTTAAATAAAGCGTTTAAATAATTTAATTGGACAACATAATTTAATCTAATTTAATTTAATTTAGAATCCCCGTTACATCCCCGATTTGGTATTTCAAAGTTTCACGATAGCATCGCGATGTCAACAAGTTTAGCCGAAAGCCCGGCGGCCGCAACCGTATCAGCCATACCCAGTACCACTCCGGAGCCTCGGGAAACCCATACGGATATTCACGAGAGTGTAGGCTCTATATTTCGCCGTTTTGGCAATATCACATTTCAAGTATAGCGCGCGGGGTCACCATCGTCCATTACGGCACGAAGTGAATCGTTAGGGGGCACCCTGCAGAGCACTCACCCCTAATTTTAATTTATCAAGTTTGTAAGGGGATTTAATTTTTAAAATCTGACTTCAATTGTATTTATTTAGAAATAATATCTCAACTCGTTTCAACCCTAAAGGTTAATTCATGTTTCAACAAGATTTCAAGATTTCGTTTCGGTAAACCACAGTTTACTCTAAAATTCGTCTAAAATCATATTTAATTCCAAAAATTCCAAAATTTCATATCTGACTCGGAAACATCAAGATCTACAACTTTCGTGTTTTAACTCTTTCGATCCGAGATACCTAAGTAGGTCAAAATCACCAATTTTCGTATAAGAATAATTCTGTCCGAGTTTAATGTGTCACAGTTTAAAGATTTCGAATTCTACCATAGCAATTCAACTCCAAATTTAATGAACTTTTACAGGGATCATCTTAAGACAATTATCTACAACTTTCATGTTCGGCCAAAGATCTAAAACAGTCTAGATCCTGTGTCAAAAACGTGATCAAGATCATTCCTAAATTCTGTTCAAGATTTCAAGATCTAGATTCAAACAGTTCGGTTTCGGTGGGTTTTCACATATCAAATCAACTCCAAAAATTCTCAAAATTTTACAGTAGCTAGATCTAAGTCTTAGGAACGTTTTTCGTGTTTTAAGGTTTTCCGTTTGAGTTCGTTTTAAGGTTCGGAAAAATTCAACAAATCTGTTGCGCCGGTAGAAAGTTTAGATTGACAGATTTTCGGTTTCTTGTTAATCTTTTAGTTTGAATGTTTTAATTCATCCCAAAACCGTGTAAGAGTTAACTTACCGAGTTTATGAACGTCGGGGATGTCTATTCGAAGGCGTGGCTTCCCGTCTACCGTTCCTCCTCTCCGTTCGTCGGGTTCTACGATCACGACTATGGAGATCTGTAGAGAAACTCGTCCAACAGCGTTCGTCTTGGTTTCGTGGCTCCGACGACTCCGGATTTAGGGTTTCGAACGTATAGAATGTTGTAGGATTTTGTAAACTTGTTCGGGGCTCCCAAAGGCTTTATTTATAGATTCCCCAAGTCCTGGGGCGTCCAACATCTGACCTAAAGGTCTTGGGTCGAGAGATGTTCAACCGAAAGTCGAAAAATCCGCGTTCGGGCGAGAGATTCACGCAACGGGCGAATCTGTCAAGTGGCGCGGTCGTGGCGCGCTGTTCCTTGTTTCACCGCGCGGCCACTGCGCGGCACTCGCCTGGACTTCGGTCCGGGCGGGTCGTGCGATCCGTCGTGCTTTTCCGCCTCTCTTACGGGTTTCTATCCCTCTATGCTCCCAAATTCCGATTCCCGGGGTATTTTCGGGTTTGTACTTTCTCTCTAAATTTCCACTCGGGTCTAATTGGATGTTTTGGACTCGAATCCTCGAGTTCATTAGTGTCGGGTTTTGGTGTACAATTTATTTATCCTTAATCAATTCTTTTTATTTAATTAAATTCCTTTAATTCCTTTTTAAGTTAAAATCTCATTTCTCATTTCCTTATCTTTATTTATTTGTTTATTTGCTGGATTCATTTATTTATTTATGGTATTTATTATATTTATTATTTATTTATTTAGTTATTGTTTTATTTTATGATGGAAAATTCACGGGTATTACAATTCTTTCAATTGCTATCCTATTCTGCCAGAGCCTATTTTTGAGTCTTGAGTGAGTGCATCCGGAACGAACTAATTTATTAGTTATTTCATTAATTTGTATCTCATAACCACCCGGGAGTAGGTAAACACTGCGAGCGGTTTACTGATGTCCGGGAATTCTTGATCTGCGTCCGGTCATTAAGATTGGGGGCTCTCATTTACTACTAGTATGATGCTTTTAAAACCTCCGAGTGATAGGATTTTTAAATGCTTTCTTTACCGCTTTCTTTTAAAAGCTTTTATAGAGGTCACTCGGATGTATTGAGAGAACTTCTAACTGCTACTAGGAATGGGAGTTATGGAATAGTTCAGGGCTTAATTAGAATCTTTGGGTGTGACCGGGGGAATGATGGGAGTACTTGGCATTTCAATAAATGATTTAATAGGTGTTGCTTGTCCACCACAGATAAATAATATACTTTTGCAATGCATTGCAAGGGTAGTGATGCGTCTATGGTATCTTAGAATTTGTCTTCTTAAGAGCCTGTAAACCTCTATTGTAAGTACCTGTCTGTTAAAGGGAACATAGTATAGGAGCATGAGAGTTAGCTAACTGAAAGGATTATCCCAAACAAAGATCTGTGTAACAAAATGGAAGTTTAATTGTGTTTCATCTGAATCTTGTCCAATTTTTATTCTTTTCTTCCTGTCCCTTTTGTCTCATTTTAAATCTGCTTTTCTAGATTTTTGATAGATAGCTTAGTATAATTTCTACCGCTTTCGTAGAATAATTTAAATGTTTTCTTAGAATAAACTTTGTAACACCCCGGATTTGAGAACCCAGACCGGGATGTCACCGCCACACCTCCCTAGCAAGACATGGATCCTCCGAGCTTGCTAAAGAGATGCAAGGCTATAGGTATTGCAAAGAGTTTTAAAACAAGTCCGGAATTTATTTAAAAATAATAATAAGTTTCATCCACGCATAATAGTGATAATAATAAGTCGCAGCGTAAAATAATAAAAATGACCGACATGGCCAAAACTCTGGTTTTACATGCCCGATATGCAAGTATCATAAAAAAGCGATAAAACAATGTTTAAATTTTTTCATCCCCCAAATGCATATGCTCATGCATTTTCTCCATACTTTGAAAAAAAGAAAACAACAATTTTATCAGTATATAAAATACCGAGTAAGTCGATCCTACAATAGCAATAAAGGGGTTTAATTAAATAATTAAATTTTACTCCTAGGCATGCATATAAAAATATTCCATTTACCAATTTAAAAATAAATAATTTAATTGTACACTTGAACATGCATTAAATTCATAAATAATAATTTAACATGTTATAACATTTAAGACATAAATTTAAATACAAAATTTAAAGACAAGAATAAATAAATAAATACGTAAAAAGTATTAAGTCTTTTAATTTTTCCCCGTTACGTCACCATTTCTCAATATTTAGTGTAGCCGGTCATCCGGCGGCCGCAGCCGTTTCGTAAGTTTCTTGTGTAGCCGGTCATCCGGCGGCCGCAGCCGTATCTGCCATACCCAAAACACTCCGGAGCCTCGGAAAATCCATACGGATAATCCCGAGAGTGTAGGCCGTATCTCAATGCCGTTTTGGCGTAGTATTTCAATAATATTCTCTCGTCCATTATAGGCCCGAAGAGAGAGGCTAGAGGGGCACCCTGCAGAGCACTCACCCTCCACCAAAGTATCTCATATCGTTTCAATTTAGTGTAACGGGATTTTTCAAAAGTATAGATTTATCGTATTTCATGGTTTTCTACCATTTGTTTCGAAATTTCAAAATCTCTTCGATTTAAAATCGTTTGGCGTCACAGTTTACGCCATTTTAGTTTAAAAATACAATTCAAGTCCGAAAAATCTGAAATTTGTACAGTGTACCAAAAACACCCTAGCGAACAACTTTTGTGTTTTAACGATTTCGAAATAAGTTGAGGAGACATGTCAAAAATCGAGTTTATTGCACAGCACATACACTGTCAGGTTTAAGTCTTACTACAGTTTGGAAAATCGACATTTTGACATAACAAATGGACTCCAAAAATTCTGAAATTTCATATACACATACTAGACATGATTATCTACAACTTTCATTTAGATTGCAAAGATCAATCCGGACTAGAAAATAAAGAAACATGCTCATCAAGTTCGGACATGTACACTGTCAGTTTTCGAAAAAATTTAACAAGGCAGTTTATGTTTGATGCGATTTGAATAGAAAACGTTGACGAAAATATCTGACATTTTTACACAACATAGATTAATGTGTTAGGATCAAAATTCTAGTTTTGAGTTTCTCGGATTGGACTCTCGAAATATGAGTTTTAACCGGATTTCAGAAATTGCGCAAGATAGGGTTTTTAGGTTCGGTTTTTACGTTTCGTTACAAAGTGACTAAATCGGACGCCCCTAAGCCACCCGTATTGATATGGAAGGCATCAACATACAGTGATTGAGTGTTTGGTCATCCTAGGGTCGCTCGGCTCGTCCAAAGTTACTACGTACGGTCCTACACACCCGTCCTCCTTCTCCTCCGGCCTCGAACGCGTTTGCAAGTCCAATATTCGAAAGTTAGATTGGGGATTGGAGATAAAAACGAGAGAAGAAATCTGAAATACTCCTTACCAATGATCTAAGGCTGTGAACCTTGATCTACACGTTCCCATGGTCGTCGTTGGTCGCCGAAAAGTCACCGGAAGTTCGTCGGGAAGTCGTCGGAAGAGTGTTTTGGCTTGGGAGAGTTTTGAGAGTGAATGGGAGGCTGTGGACTGATGATTATGGGTTGGAAATCAACCCTAACTCGTCCCTTAAGCTTTCCTCCCGTCCAAATTCACTTTCCATAGTCGGGGGGTCGAATTATGGTAAGAAATCGCCGAAATTGCGTGAATTGCCACATTCTGTGGTTCCACGCGGGGTTGGCGCGGTGAAAGGGGAAACCCCGCGCGGCCAGCGCACGGCACCGGTCTTGACTGCGGTCCGGGCCGGTCCGTGCGATCCGTCGGGTCTTTTCCTCCTCTCTTTCAGACTTCTATCCTTCCACATTTTCGGCTCGATTTTCCGGGTCATTCTTGGGTTATGATCCTCATCCTAAATTTATTCCGACTCAAATTGATTTCATGTTTGAAATCTTAAGTCCGTCTCACAGCTCCGAGGTAGTATGATGCCATGTGCACATTCTCGCCAACTGGGCACCTCACAGCGTTTAGTAACTTATCGAATGTTCGGATCCATTCCTCGAGTTTAGCCGGGTCCTCTTCGCCGGCGTAGCGCAGAGGGTGATACGAGTTTACCATGGCTAGATAGTTAATACGGGCCTCGGGTGGAGGAACCGCAGCTGCTTGGCCCTGGTTCATATGTGCGTTCCCTATCGCAATGAGAACCTCTTCTAAAGTGCGTAGGCGAGCGTCCATGTTGTTTGGCATAGGGTTTGCGGGCTCCTCTTGAGCGTGTACCCCTTCGTTGGGTATCGGCATATCTGGTTGCCTAGGTGTTTCGTTGGTGTTGGGAGTAGTGGGCTGGGCGCGTGGTCTTCCTCTCGGTGCCATGCTATTGCAAGAACAAGAGAGTTTAGATTTTCTTGTTGAAGTATTATATAATGCTTGTAAGGTGATTTATTAAATAAATTATGGTATTAACAGGTATCAATCCACTAGACCCTGTTAGTAGAGGTTGTTTAGAGTTTTAGTGTATTATTTGTTGTTGTTGGAAGTTGCTTAACATTTGTTGTTTTGTTTTGTTTTTTTTTCTGAACAGTAACCTATTCAGGGTTTTTTTTTGAAAATCTAGGGTCTAGGGTTTAGGGTTTTTAGGGTTTCAGGGTTTGGGGTTGGAGGTACCCTTGTTTAATTATTGTTTTTATATAAAATATATATATGTCGTTTATTTATTAATACTTGTATTTTTGTTTAGTTGTTATCTCATCATTATATATATACATATGTTGTTTATTTATTATTACCTTGTTCCTTCATTTGATCAAGGTAATTAAAGAATGATAACTTAATAAAATGTAAGGAATAATTTAAATATACTTGTATATAAAATAAATGCTTGTATATTTATTACTCAAAAAAATTTTTTATTTGGGTTACAAGCATTCGAAATAGAAATAATAGTGCTGATAATAATTTAAAGGGATATGTAAATAATAGTGCATCGGTATGGATCTCTAAGTCTATAGTGAATAGGTAGGTGCATCCTCGATGGGATCGTCCTCGTCGCTAGATACGTCAATGGGGGTGGGTGTTCCAACAGGCTCGGGGCTCTGAGGAAATACGTCATCCTCTAGGCTCATCAGTTCCATTCCTAAGTGCCCTACTGTAACACCCCGATTTAATTCATACATGATTAATTTAATTAATTATGGTTAATGAACAAATGATTATTATATGGATATTTTATAGTTATGATTTTAATGAAGTGGAAGAATTAGTGGATTAAAACTCACAAAAAAATAAGAGCTCAAGTGCTCAAGTGAGTGTAACGTAGCCAAGACAAGTGGTACAATCCATTAACCATTTTCCAACCCGACCCGGATCCATTTTAACTTATAAAATCTGAAATTAGGGGGCTTGAGACTCATTTTAACCCCAAACTTGCCCAAATCCCGTCACTTAGAAGAGGGGGACTTAGGGTTCCTCAATTTCTTGCACAAATGGAGCTTTGAGTGCAAAATCAAGTGGGGATCTCATACTACAACTCAAGGTAAGTGATTTCCACCATCTATTTTTGTTTTCATGAAGTTGGAACTAGTTTTTGATGGGTATATTGGTGGTGACGGGAATGAGGTGTTGGATGGATGTTTTGGAATTGATGGTCTAAATCATGGATTGAAGCTTGTGTGGTGTTAGAGGAAGCTTGGGTAAGTTTCTTTGCTTGCTTTTACTGTGGTTGATTGGGATTCATGGTCTTTTATTATTGCATGTTGGAACAACTCTTGTTCTTGGTGGATTCTTGTTGAGTTAGGCTTTGATTCTTGGTTGTAGCTTGCAATTGGTGTTGGGAGAGCTTGGGGAAGCTGCCATTGAAGTAATTGAAGCATTTGGACTCCATAAACACAAGGCAAGAGTAGGATTTAGCTTAATGTGGGGGAAAATTGGAAGAAAAGGGTGAAAATCGCAGATTTTGCCTCTGTTTGGTGCTTCAGAGGCGCCGCATTGCCTTTGCGGCGCCCAAAAGTGGCCTGGAGCGCCACTTCGGCGCCCCGGACCACAGAGCCTTCAGTACAGGTGCCACATTGCCTATGTGGCGCCTGGAAATTGGTTTAAGCGCCACAATTGGCGCCACCTGTGCACCCCAAAAACCCACAAACTTGAATCGGCTCTAACTTACTCGTTTCTAATCCGATTTTTGCAAACCTCATATGAATCTGACCCTACTCGAAACGAGGATTTCAAATATGCAATCAGATTTCAGAGATAATGAATCTTTAAAAAGTCAAAAATTGGAATTTGTAGCCCGGGGTGTCATATGCGGGCCCGATTTGCTGTTTTCTTCCGTTTTTCATTCCCCTTTTGTATTTTATCGTTTCTTACTCATTTTTAAGCGTCGGAAAATGTTATAACTTGTTTAAGAATTGTTGGAACACATTTCGTGGTTATTAATGTCAGATTTGATAGATCTACCATGCCTGTAGTTTAGGATGGGATCTTGCGTTTCTCCTAATTTGATGACGGTGAGTCACGTAGAATATGCTAGCCGATATATGGGGTTGGCGACCCGAATGCTGAACTTAGTCGTTGGACTTGGGAATTATTTTAGGATGCTTTCGAATCTAGTGATTGGGCATGTGAATTATGATCATGGGAATTATGTGATGTATGCTTCCGAGTCGTGAGATTGGGCATGTGTTTGACATTATTGTGATTTGTGACTTTATGCTTTCGAGGATACAAATATCATGTCTATGCTTTCGAGTGTTAACTGGGCAAGCTTGATTATTTGATTATCCTGGGCATGTTTATTGTTATGATTGTTGGTTATGCTTTCGAGAACTATGTTCTGGGCATGTAGGCTTTTGAGAGCGAGATGCTCTGGGCCAATACCCGCTAGATGTGGTTCGATCCTAGGGGATGCCACTCCGTAAGTCCACTTGACCCTTTATGCATGTAGTGCTCGCGGCGGGGGCACTATAGGTATCTCTTCCGACCATTAAGGTGAGGTGGAGCCTTAATGGGGAAGAATGCTGGCCATGGTATTAGGATGCGCGCTAGGTATACTTCTGTGCTGCATTTAGCGTAGATAGACACTTTAGGTCATAACATTTCATCTCATCCTCCATCATTCATTTTATTATCTGTTTTGCAGTGTATGACGTGGTTGAAGCATCGGTATGAGACGGTGTGATGTTTTAATTATGTATTTAATTATGCAATTATATAAACTGTTAATAACCCCTCTAAAAGCTTATTCCCTATTTCCCAGCTTTTCCTACTCTTGCTCAGTACTTTATGTACTGACACCTTGCATTTTGTCTTTCTTATAGATACTCCCGAGGACGCTGAGCATGATCATAGAGATGGGTTTGGGGCTGAGTGATCTTATAGGATTGCATTGAATAAGTCTTGATTGAGTTGCTGTATTAGGCTCTATTTTATCTAGCTGTGACTAGCTTGTTATCCTGAGCATTATCTGACTGTTTGGATTGGTTTGAGAACCGTTGTTTTGTATTCCCATGTATACTTGGTATTTGGACAGGTTAACGTGAGTACCAAGGTGAGGTACTGTATGTGGCTTGTAGCCGAGATTTGATGATTATGTGATAGACACATTCTGTTGCTTACTCTGTTACTCTATTGTTATTCTGTGTTGGATTTTCTGATTACCAGGCTTCGTGTTATTGAACTTAAATTGATTGGCCAACAGTTTAAGGGAGATAACACGGCAGTGACGTCAGCAAAAATTGGTTTTAAATTTTTGGGGCGTTACATGTTGGTATCAGAGCCATGTGTGCTCTTATGTGCTTAGAATTTTGACACAAGCATGTGGTGAGGTGTGTGGGGGAATGCATGTAGTATAGGATTTGCATTTAATTATGCTTATATTCCTGTTGCGTTGCATTATTTTTGGGATAACTGCGTACCTTATGGGATTGAGTTTTTTGGTTTGTGAGCCAAACCACGATCAATCCATAAGGATATCCCGGGAGATCTATATTTACTTAATTGATATTCGGTACCATTACCGAATGTTACTCAATGGTTTGTTATGTTTGAGTACATGATACTGTCACGCAGAGTTGGAACCGAGACGCGGGAAAGGCCTCGTAGAAATTCGGGACCAATAATTTGTGACGATGGGCAGTATAATGTCGGTGAAAGAATGACCTCACTAAAGAGAAGGGCCTTCATTCGGATGAACTGTTGGGAGTTGATGAGGGACTTCGCCTTGAGGACGAACCAGTTTCACCGCCACTGCCACTAAGGCCTATGCCTTTCGATTCCACTCAGCTTATGCCACAGATGTTACCAGTTCTGCAGAACATTAATCAGGGACAGAGAGTCGATCCGATTCATCCCAATAGGCATCTTGTGGATTTAGCACTACGTTGGTGGCGAACTTGTGAGAACGAGTTTGTGAAGAGATCAAGATTCACTTGGGAGGCGATCTGCTATGCCTTCTGATCTCATTCTAAATCCCTCAGATGATGGATGTCAAGAGGAGGGAGTTCCTCACTTTGGAGCAAGTGGGGACATGGCAGTTCAAAATATTACCAGTGCTAAGTGGAGCATGCTGTATTATTGCAAGTCATTATAAGGATAGTGCCACATATTGTTGAATGCGTAGGTACTATACTAGTTGACGACATGCTAAACTCGGGCACCGTGTTCACTTATATCCTCGGATATTATATCCGAACACCGGATGGGACCTTTGATGACTTATCATCTTTCTGTGTCATTACCATCTGGTGATATAATACGAAGTCGACGGATAGGACCCATTGCACGTATAACTATAAAGGATTCGAGAGTTCAACACTGATCTTGTGGTGCTAGACTTGGCGGATTGCGATCTCATACTGGAAATGGATTGCTGTCCAAGTACAAGGCGAGGTTGGATCTCAGAGTACCAAGAATATCTTTCGTCAATCAAGAAGGTGAGGAAGTGATCTATTACTCTAATGTTTGAGTTGTATCCTCCGTGTCTTTTGCAGTATTAAAACAGAACGGGGTACCCGGCGCATATCTGTTAATGTGCACGAGATCATACAACCTACACCAAGACCAGCAGTGTCACTAATTCCTATCATATCGGGATCTTCCGATGTAATTCCGATGAGATACCCGGGAAGTAGAGTTGCCATAGGTTTGGTGCCAAGCGCAACGCTGTTTGCCAAGACTCCTTATCTTATGGCTCCTGCAGAATCGAGGGAGTTGAAGTACTTGATTAAGGATACATACAACCAAATGGTTCACCTTGGGGAGCGTTGGTAATCTTTGTGAGAAGAAGGATGGGAGTTGAGCATGTGCGTCGATTACGCGGAATTAATCAGGTGACGGTCAAGAACCGATATCCAATACCGGGGATCGGCGACTTGTTTGATCAGTTGAAGGGCGCTTCTACATCTTCTAAGACTGATTGAAGATTCGGATATCATCAGATTCGAATAGCGAAAAGAGACTGCGAGAAAACATCCTTCCGAACACGTTATGGTCGTTTTGAAGTTACGATGATGCCGTTCGAAATTACTAATTCACCGGCGGTTTTCATGGACTTGATGCATCATGTGTTCAGACCATGGTTGGGTGTGTGTATGGTCATTTTCATCGATGAATATAGGTACACTCTCCCAATCTACAGACGCATAAGGAGCATCTCAGAACAGTTTTGCAGGTGCTCAGATAGCACAAATTATATGCCAAGCTTTCAAGTGTGAATTTTGGCTGGATAAGGCTGCCTTTCTTAGAGCATATCATTTTGGGGTAAGGAATTTCCGTGGATCCAGCTAAGGTGGAAGTAGTTTTGGGGTGGAATCCACCAACTACTGTCTGTGAGGTACGTAGTTTCCTTGGATTGGTGGGATTCTACAGGAGGTTCATTGAGGGGTTCGTAAGTAGTGCTCGACCCCTGACTCAGTTATTGAGGAAAGATGTACCTTTTCAGTGGAGCAAGGATTGTCAAGAGGCATTTGATCTATTGAAAAAAAAATTGACGGAAGCTCATGTTTTGGTGTTATCCGATGAATTTGGAGAATATGAGGTAAACACCGATGCTTATCATCGAGGACTTGGATGTGTACTTATGCAGAATGGCAGGATGATTGCATATGCATCTAGGCAATTGAAGCCTCATGAACTAAATTGGCCGACTCACGACCTTGGGACGGCAGAGGTCGTGCATGCATTGAAGATTTGGAGGCGTTATCTTTTTAGAGCTAAGTGTCAAATCTATTTGGATCACAAGAACATTAAGTATCTCTACAATGCAGATAAGATGAGTGGGAGACAGCGAAGGTGGTTGGAGTTCCTGCAGTATGACACAAGCATTCAGTACATTGAAGGAAAGGCGAGCCATGTGGTTGATGCACTCAGCAAGAAGGGACACACGCTGCACACTATTACCCTCCCTTGGTTTTTGAGGCAGAATTGGAGAAGGAGGAAAATTATGGAGGAAGCACATTGTACACCTTACTTTGTACACCCGGGAGCAGTGAAGATGTACAAGGGCTTGAGACAGAATTACTAGTGGAAGGGCATGAAGAAGGAAGTTGCTGAGTTTGTGTCTAAGTGCCCTACTTGTCAGAAGGTTAAGGCAGAACACATGCGACCTTCGGGGTTATTGCAACCTTTGGAGGTTCCCATGTGGAAATGGGAATCTATTGCTATGGATTTTGTCACTGGATTGCCTAGGATACGGAACAGGTTGGACACCATTTGGGTGGTTTTAGACCGACTGACCAAGAGCACGGAGTTTGTACCTATGTGGTTGAACTGGAGTATGCAATATTTGACGGGTCCTTACGTCCAACATGTGGTTAGATGGTTTGGTGTGCCGTGGGGGATCATTTCAGACAGGGATTCCAGATTCCTGTCTAGATTTTGGAAGAAATTTCAAGTAGCTTTTGGCACTCAGATTTGTATAAGCACGGTGTGGCACCCTCAGACTGATGGGCAGACAGAAATGACCGTCAGAATATTGGAAGATATGTTGAGGGCTTGTGCTATGGACTTTCAGGGGACGTGGGAGGAACATCTATCCTTAGTGGAGTTCTCCTACAACAAACAGTTACCATGCGAATATCCGTATAGCTCCTTTCGAGACCTTATACGGAAGCAAATGCAGAACACTCTTGTGCTGGAGTGACCCTTCAGAGCAAGTGGTGATGGGTCCCTAGCTTATTGAACAAACCACTGAAATTGTGCGGGTGATCAGAGACAGAATGAAGGAAGCTCAGGACTGTCAGAAGAGTTATGCAGACTTATCAAGAAGGGATATTGAGTTGTTGTTGGCGATTGGGTACTTTTGAGAGTCTCCCCGATGAGAGGTGTGAGACGATTCGGAAAGAAGGGAAAGTTGAGTCCCCGGTTCATATGCCCCTACGAAATCATCAAGAAGATTGGGAAGGTGGCTTATCGTTTGGACTTGCCAACTGAGGTGGGGAACGTGCATAACGTTTTTCATGTGTCACAATTGAGGAAATACATCTCCGAGCCCGACAAGATCATCCAACCGGATGAAATGGAGTTGGATCAGAGTTTGGAATATGAGGAATATCCCGTGGCGATTCTGGATACCAAAGAGAAAGTACTTCACAACAAGGTGATCAAGATGGTGAAAGTAATGTGGTCGAGACATGGTGTAGAAGATGCCAATTGGGAGACCAATAACAGCATGTTGGAGCGATATCCTGAATTGGATTTGACTCCAAAATCAGTGAGGTAACCTACTCAATCCATATTCTTACATTCGAGGACGAATGATCCTAAGGGGGAGGGATTGTAACACCTCGATTTAATTCATACATGATTAATTAAATTAATTATGGTTAATGAACAAATGATTTATTATATGGATATTTTGTAGGTATGGTTTTAATGAAGTGGAAGTATTAGTGGATTAAAACTCACAAGAAAATAAAAGCTCAAGTGCTCAAGTGAGTGTAACGTAGCCAAGACAAGTGGTACAATCCATTAACCATTGTCCAACCCGACCCGGATCCATTTTAACTTATAAAATTTGAAATTAGGGGGCTTGAGACTCATTTTTAACCCCAAACTTGCCCAAATCCCGTCACTTAGAAGAGGGGGACTTAGGGTTCCTCAATTTCTTGCACAAATGGAGCTTTGAGTGCAAAATCAAGTGAGGATCTCATACTACAACTCAAGGTATGTGATTTCCACCATCTATTTCTTGTTTTCATGAAGTTGGAACTAGTTTTTGATGGGTATATTGGTGTTGACGGGAATGAGGTGTTGGATGGATGTTTTGTAGATTTGTTTTGGAATTGATGGTCTAAATCATGGATTGGAGCTTGTGTGGTGTTAGAGGAAGCTTGGGTAAGTTTCTTTGCTTGCTTTTACTGTGGTTGATTGGGATTCATGGTCTTCTATTATTGCATGTTGGAACAACTCTTGTTCTTGGTGGATTCTTGTTGAGTTAGGCTTTGATTCTTGGTTGTAGCTTGCAATTGGTGTTGGGAGAGCTTGGGGAAGCTGCCATTGAAGTAATTGAAGCATTTGGACTCCATAAACACAAGGCAAGAGTAGGATTTAGCTAAATATGGGGGAAATTGGAAGAAAATGGTGAAAATCGCGGATTTTACCTCTGTTAGGTGCTTCAGAGGCGCCGCATTGCCTTTGCGGCGCCCAAAAGTGGCCTGGAGCGCCACATCGGCGCCCCGGACCACAGAGCCTTCAGTACAGGCGCCACATTGCCTGTGTGGCGCCTGGAAATGGGTTTAAGCGCCACAATTGGCGCCACCAGTGCACCCCAAAAACCCACAAACTTGAATCGACTCTAACTTACTCGTTTCTAATCCGATTTTCGCAAACCATATATGAATCTGACCCTACTCGAAACGAGGATTTCAATATGCAATCAGATTTCAGAGATAATGTAACACCCCGGTTTTTTGTCACCCAGGTCGGGATGTCACCACCACACCTCTCTAGCAAGACACGGTTTCTCCGAGCTCACTAAAGAGATGCAAGGCTAGGTATTGCAGTATTTAAAACATTTAAAAACCATTCAAGTAGCCCATTCAATATAAATTCAAAATAAATATTATAATGCAGCGGAATAATAGTATCTAAGTATAAGTATTGCAGCGGAAAATGTAAATAGGACCAACATGGCCAAAACACGGGTTAAACGGGCCCGTTTATACTATAGTCTAATGCAAAAGTCAAAATATTAAATGTTCCCATAAATCCCATGCATGTAGTGCTCATGCTCATTCCACATACTCTGTGAGGAAAAGAAATAAAATGGTTTGGTCAGCACAACTTGCTGAGTAAGTTAATACATACATGATCGTGGGGTTTCAAAGCCATTAATTAATATTTAAATAAAAGCATGGTAATAAATCATAAATAATTCAATTTAATAGTCTAACCAATTCGCATAATTAATTCATGGCACTAATCAATAATACACTTAGCATAATTTAAATAAAAGCCATAATTAATTTAAATAAAGCATTTAACAATTTAAAAAGGACAACAAATAAATATTTAACTATCCCCATTACACCCAAGATTTAGTGTTTCAAGTATTTCACGATTGCATCGCAATCTCGTCAAGTCTAGCCGGAAACCGGCGGCCACAGCCGTATCTGCCATACACAGTACCACTCCGGAGCCTCGGGAAACCCATATGGATATTCACGAGAGTGTAGGCATATATCTCATGCCGTTTTGGCAACATATCTCAACATTTTGCGCAGGTCACCATTGTCCATAAAGGCACGAAGTGAATCGTTAGGAGGGCACCCTGCAGAGCACTCACCCCCTAATTTTAAAAGATCAAGTTTGTAAGGGATTTCCTAAATTTCAGATTTCATGTATTTATTTCAAAGGAGTCTTCTACTCGTTTAACCCTTAAAGGCTAATTACACCATTTCAACAAGATTTCAAGATTTAACTCGGTCAACCACAGTTTACTTCAAAATTCATTAAAAATCGAGTTTAAATCCACAAATTCTGAAAATTGACCAGTAACTCAGAAACACATAGATGAACAAGTTTTATGTTTTACCTTTTTCGATCCGAGGTACGGAAGTAAGTGAAAAACGTCAATCTTTAACAGGATGATAATCTGTCCAAAAATTCTAACACCAGTTTCAAGATTTCAAGATCTACCATAGCAAACTGACTCCAAATTTGATGAAATATTACAGAGAGATACATAAGACATATATCTACAACTTTCATGTTCAACCAAACTTCTGAATCGGTCTGGATCTAATGTTAAAAACGTCTTCAAGTTCGGACCTATGTTCTGTCCAGATTTCAAGATCCAATTTCAAAGCAGTTCGGTTGGAGAACGATTTCAGATATCAAATCATAACGAAAAATTATGAAATTTTTACAGTAGCTAGATTAATGTCTTAAACATTTTTTGTGTTTTAAGTTTTCTTGTTTGGACAGGTTTAAGGGTTCGGAAAAATCATGCAAAAACGTTGCGCCGTTAAAGATTTCGTTTTGACAGATTTTACGTTCTTGGTTTAAATCGTTAGATCAAGTGTATTTTAAATCCTCCCAAAACCATAGTAAGATTAGGATTTGTTTTCGAATCAAAATGTAAGAGACGAATGGATCAGACTTACCACGACTATAGAAGACTTCCGGATTCGTCCAAAACAGTCCTCGACTTGGTTTCGTGCCTTCGACGACTCCGGGATTAGGGTTTTCGAACGTATAGAGAGTTGTAGGATTTTGAAAAGTGTTCGGGGCTGCCAAGAGGTGTTATTTATAGATAGAAACGACCTAGGGACGTCCAAGGTCGGCCTTGGTGAGTCTTGAGCCGAAAGGAATACATCCGAAGTCGGAAAATCCGGATTCGGGCGAGTGAATCTCGCAACCGGCGAATCTGTCGAGTGGCGCGGTCTCGGCGCGCCGAATAGCCAATCACCGCGCAGCCACCACACGGCCCACGCCTGGACTTCGGTCCGGGCGGGTCGTGCGATCCGCCGGGCATTTCCTTCTCTCTTTCCGACTTATATCCCTCTGTGTTCTCGGATTCGGATTTCCGGGATATTTTCGGGCTCCTAGTTCCTATCTAATTTCTAACCCGGGTCTAGATTTAATATTGGCCTCGAATTCTCGAGTCCATTAGTGTCGGGTATACTTGTACAATTTACTTGATTAATTTTATCTTTGGCTTTACGGGTATTGGAAATTTAATTCTTTATTAAATTAAATTCCTCATTTCCTTGTCCATGTACTAAGTTTATTCATTTATTATATTTATTTATTATTATTGTTTTGTTTATTGTTTGTTTATTTGTTTATTTTATTTATTTATTTTATTTATTATTTATTTTATGTTGCAAAATTCTCGGGTATTACAGTATACCCTCCTTAAGAATCAACTTCGTCCTCGAAGTTGTGTTTCGGCTTTTCTCGTGTTAAAAATGAACCCTCTTTGTTTGTTTGATTATTTTGTTTGATCATGTACGGAAATGCATGGTAAAATACGGATGTGACACCGCGTATTACATCCTCTCCCCCTTAAGATTGCATTTATGTCCCCATAATTGTGTCGGTGTCGGTTTGGAACAGTGTCGGATAGCGTCCCCTCATGTCCGATTCTAACTCCCATGTTGCTGTCTCACTTTCATGGTTCGACCAAAGAACCTTGACCATCTTGACAGTTTTATTCCTCGTTACTCGCTCCTTAGCGTCTAGAATTCACACTGGGACTTCTTCATAAGTCAGATCCTCATCGAGTTCGATTACTTCCGGTTGAAGTACATGTGTCGGGTCTGGCACATATTTCTTTAGTTGTGAGACATGGAAGACATTATGAACTCGATCTAATTGTGGCGATAAAGCCAGTCGGTAGGCCAAATTTCCGACTCATTCTAGAATCTCGTAAGGTCCTATGTATCGAGGACTCAACTTTCCTCGTTTGCCAAAGCGCATCACCCCCTTCATGGGTGATATCTTTAGCATGACCCTATCTCCCACTTGAAATTCTAGGTATCGTCGTCTCACGTCAGCATAACCCTTCTGACGGTCTTGCGCGGCTTTCATTTTCCCTTGAATCACTTTATCTGTTGAGCCATTTCTTCGGCACTTTCGTCCATACAACGCCTCGAAAGGTGCCATGCCAATGCTAGCATGGTAGCTATTGTTATAGGAAAACTCAATTAAGGGTAAATGAGCTTCCCAATTTCCTTTGAACTCCAACACACATGCTCTCAGCATGTCTTCTAGTGTTTGGATCGTTCTCTCGGTTTGTCCATCCGTCATCGGGTGGAATGCGGTGCTCATTTTGATTTGAGTACCGAGAGCTTTTTGTAACTCCGACCAAAAATGAGAGACAAATCTACTGTCTCTGTCAGAAATGATTTCATGTGGTACTCCATGTCGTCGTACCACATTATCAATGTAGGCTCGGGCCAATTGGTCCATAGTCCACGTGTCCTTCATCGGGATAAATATGGCCGTCTTCGTTAGCCTATCCACAATCACCCAAATCTTGTTCATGCCTTTAGGTGATCGGGGCAATCCCGAGACAAAGTCCATCGAGATGCTGTCCCACTTCCAACTTGGAATCTCTAGTGGTTGCATCAGTCCCAAGGGTTTATGTCTCACTGCCTTAACCCTTTGGCAGGTGAGGCATTTTGCCACAATGTTTGCCACTTCCTTTTTCATTCCCGGCCACCAGTAGATCTTCTTCAGGTCCTTGTAAAGTTTGCCACCTCCGGGATGCACTGAATATGGTGTGTTGTGACCTTCATTCATTAACCTTTGGTTCAACTCAACACACTTTTGAGGCACACACCATCTCCCTTTGAAGCGAATGCTTCCATCCTCATGGATAGCAAATCCTATTGCCTTACCCTCGGCAATACACTCCTTTATCCTCTCCAATTTTGCGTCGCCCGGTTGAGCAAGTCGAATTTCGTCCAATATTGGAGTTTCTACGATCATGGCATTGATTGTGTCACTCACTGTGCCCGGATGCAAAAGTTCCAAATCCAATCTTTCCAAATCCATGTACAATGCCGGCGGAATTACCAACGAGTTCGTCACGTGTTGGGTTTTCCGGCTTAAGGCATCGGCTACAACATTCGCCTTCCCCTCATGGTTGGATATCTCCAAATCATAATCTTTAATAAGTTCCAACCACCTTCGCTGTCTCAAATTCAACTCCTTCTGAGTGAATATATATTTCAAGCTCTTGTGGTCGGTAAAGATTCGACACTTTCGCCCATAAAGATAATGTCTCCATATCTTTAGAGCGAAAACGACCGCTGCCAACTCCAGGTCGTGTGTCGGATAATCCTCCTCGTGAGGTTTCAATTGGCGTGATGCATATGCAACGACTCTCAGTCTTGCATCAAGACACAACCTAGACCTTCCTTCGAAGCATCGTTGTATACTTCGAAGTCACCATTCTCTAATGGTAGTGTCAATACGGGTGTAGTTGTGAGTCGTTTCTTCAGCTTTTGAAACGCAGTCTCACACGCCTCTGTCCAGACGTATTTTACTCCATTCTTCAGTAGCTGGGTCAAAGGTTGTGCGATTTTCGAAAAATCCTTCACGAACCGTCTATAGTACCCGGCTAATCCAAGGAAACTCCTTATCTTAGTTTGGCTCTTTGGGGTTGCCCATTCGGTTACGGCAGAAACTTTTGCCGGATCCACTGAAACTCCATCAGCGGATACTATGTGTCCAAGAAATGCTACTTCCTTTAACCAGAAATCGCATTTGGACAACTTGCCGTGTTGTTGATTGTGTAGAATATTGGGAGATAAAAAGATAAATAAATAACCTTTTTCGTGGCCCGCGCGGTGTCCGCGCGGCCACGGCAGTTCGGGAAAAAGGGGCTCGCGCCCCGCGCGAGCCATTCCGCCCCTTCCCACATCCGAGACCACTTCCAATTTCCTCTCAAATTCGCTTTCCCGTTATCGATGCTTAGATTTTGCTTGGCAAGGTATGTATCTATTACTTCTACTTGTCAATTTCAGTTTTTATGCCTTGAATAACTTGATTTTTGGACGGATTTTGAGATTAGAGTTTTTGTGTTAGAATTGCGGGTTTATGATTTCTAGACTTAGTTCGTGTGAATTAGCGACTTTATGTGATTCTTGACGCTATTTTTGTTGTTTAGTAAGTATTTGTGCAACAATGTATACCTAGTTTTGGGAAGTTTTTACTAGGTTCTAGGATTTAGGAAGAATATGAAATTCCCGATTTATATTGGTATTGCGGGCATGAAAATGACTTTGTTGTTGTTGTTTTGTGCCATATTATGATGATGAGTTATTGCCTAAGTTCAGGCAACGATTTGGGGATGATTCCCATGTGTTTATTGCGCACATAACGTGTTCGACTAAATGTCCCAAAGAGTTTTGGAATTTGTTTGAACACATTCTTGGTTTGGTTATCCTCTTGGATTGCTTGTGTTAGAGCCTATACTTAATGTTCTTGTGCTTTTCTGCCCTATAATTGGTATAATCGTTGTGTAGGATTTAAACTTATGGTTGGTATTGGTTGGGTATTTGCAGGATGTTGCTTTTCTTGTGGGTTGTCTGGGCGTCTCTTATGGTTCTTCCGGGGGCCAAGTGACGAGCCACTCGGTGTGACGCAACTGGCCCTAGTACTGCTGCTCCGGTGATGCCGGATACTGATGACAGTGAGTCTGAGGAGGACGAGGAGCAGCGGGGCCCGCGACTCAGGGGTCTTCTTGACGAGTTGCGTCCCCGTCGACACCATAGGTATCGGTTTGCGAGGATGGCCTCTCAGGAGTTCTATTTCGACGAGCTTCGTCGGAACAGGGCTTATGTTCCGGAGAGAGGCATGTATCCTCGTCATGTGGACGATGACAGGGTTAGTGCGGTTTTGGACCATCTTCAGTGGACTGGACTCGTGCGCCATCCCGAGGGCATTGCTTCCGGTTATTTAGCTACGGAGGTCATTGCCAACATTGGCGGTCTTGGGGAGAACAACAACTTATCTCGAGTCTGGGTTCGGGGTCGCTACTTAGATTTTAGTGCTCGGGCGATCAACGTCTACTTCGGTCTTCCTGACGACGGCGTATTCCGGCCACAGCCTGAGGGTCGTATACTCCCGCCTGCGTGGGGTGTGTTGTGCACTGAGGTGGCACCTCGGCTCGAGCACGATCACGAGCTGCGATTGGCGACGATGGACTCACCGTGGCGCGAGCTTACTCAGATATGGTTAGGGCGCGTCTGTCCGATTACCTGGAGCCATATCGTCTTAGATCATGTCTATGAGACCATTTACTTTATTGCCCGAGGCGGTAGGGTGAATGTTGGGGCTTGTATCGTAGACAATCTGAGGGGTATGCGCCGAGGACGAGGGAGTAGGGTGATTACCCATGTTCACCTTATTTGTGGTATGTGTGCGGCTCAGGGGATCCGTACGGCACCAGAGACGGATCCTTATGAGTTAGCCGCTGGGGACTACTACCGTATCCCTACCTACGCCGCTCGACGCAGTGCCTTGCGACGTGGGGCTCCTCCGGCTGTCCTTCGCCCGGAGCCCAACGGTGATGGTTTGATTCTAGTTGTTCCTTCTGAGCAGCCACCTCCACCTCCCGTGGTTCCCCAGCAGGGTCCGGAGATGCCGCAGATAACTAAGATGATGCAGGGTATGCAGATGAGTATAGATGCTGGGTTCACTCGTATGGACGCTGGGTTCGCAGCCGGGCAGGCTCGTTATGATGCTTTGGATGCCCGGATGAATCTATACCAGGCTCGCATGGATACGATCACTACGAGGCAGCTGGAGCAGCAGGCCACCGTGACCGACATGTATGCCTACATGCGCCAGATGGACGAGTATATGCGTCGTCAGTTTCCGCCACCCGACTAGTGATCCTTCGTCCATGCATCTCCATTTACGCTGGTGGTGGCAGTGTTTTATTTGGTTGTTTTTCTATGAGACTGTATAAGGATGATCTTGCTGATTATGTTTATGCTTTCGTTGTATCCTTGCTTAGTTGTTTGGTTTGACTGTTATTGTTTAGAGAAAATATGGTGGAACCATTCCGGTCCGTTCCCATTCTATGATTTCGCCCACTTTTTTTTTCGATTTATTTAGGGTTGAAGAGTTTCAAAAATCGACTTGCATTTTATTTCTTAAAAGAAATTTAATACAAGTAATAGGATGCACAAAATAAATGTACTATCTAAGACAAAGTATCTAGAAGATCTCCGCGTCCTTTGGCAGAGTAGTGGGTCTTCCATAGGATCATCCTCATCAGAGACTTGGCCGGTGCCCAAAGGTCCATGAAACACTGGGGATGGTGGATCGACGGCTTCCGGAGCTGGTTCTTGTGGTTCCTCCAGATGGTTCTCCACGGGGCTTAGGTTTGGGCTTGGGTTTGGCGACGGGCGGACCATGTGAGGCCAGAGTCCAAGGGTTCCATAGCGTCCACGGATAAGGCCTGATGGGCTCTCAACTGCGGGTGTTGGGCTTCGTGCTAGCATCAAATGGTCTTCCACAGGGCTATATGGTACTACTATATCTGTGAGGTCGAGCAGGTCCGTCCCTAGATCCTTGATTCTATCTATCATCCCATCGCCCCGTTCGGTGAGTTTTTGCACTTGAGTTTCTAAGTCTTTTATGCGACCTTGATCAGCAGCTCTCAAGTTCAGGAAGTGTTGGAGATCAGCCTCCCTTAAGTCTCCCATTTGGTGCAGATTTGCCTCCAAGTGAGCTATACGATTTTTCATTTGTTGTATGGTTTGTTGGGAATCAAGGTGAGCGTTCATCATTTTGATCATCAAGTTCATCATATCTTGTCTAGCCATCTAGCGCAAGCAAAAGATCTAAGTTAGAATGTATCACGCTTCTAGGTTCTCTAAGTTCAGGCAATGCAATATGCACATGCAAATGTGATTTCCCCCCAAAAATAAATCATGCACTATGTATATAAATATATATTTTTTGTGGAATATCATATATTATTTCCAATCAAACCAAGTAACCCGTACATCAGCATAGAACTGTTCGATCAAGAACACTATCACTAACAAAATCACCAACACTATCGACATAAACAACATTTTGAATCAGCCCAAGCATCGGTAGCCTCAGACACATCTCCTGACAGTTTCTACTTAACCCAATAACCAATTTTACTTTTACACAGGATTTTCTTAAACCATCCACCATCAGCTCTTATTGAAGCAATCCAGTAGCACTGACATATCCCACCACATTACTCTTTGGCTCTCTATACCCACCGGAGTCTTCCAACAGCAAGGAGCATTAACTCATACTTCAACAATGATCGATTAATCTTGTACAGAAATGATGTTTTAATTGACACTCTATACACTTGCTACAATATCACATCTCCAATGCTAATAATCAGAACGAATGCATCGGATCAAAGGAATAATATATGAACAGTAAGACAAAGCTGGAGATCGGGTAGGAGCATCGGGTAATGGGGACAGAAGGACCATCTATGCATTGCACACAAGAACATTCACGGCGTGTTGCGAAGTCGATACCACAATACAATGAAGTCCAAGTCAGTATTCAAGAATTCATTATAGAAGAGACTCATACTCTACTCCCGGACACAATTTTTCAGGTTGTTTTACAATGACCTCAACCACTTTGCTGAATCCGTGCCCCCTGCTAATTATCATCCGATAACATTACATACCTTCTTCCTGACTTTTAATTTATATGTTCTTTTTTTTTACAGATATCTCCCCCTATTTTCTTATTTTTTTTTCCTTTTTTCTTCTTTTTTTTCTCTCTCTCTCTCTTTTTTTAGGGGATTTCCCGACTACCAAATATACCAGCAAGTGAATCATCACAGCATCCCTTTTTTCAAATGCCATATCAATCATCCATCAATATGACCACCCGAGACTCAATCCAGTTAGAGTCTTTTCCTTACTTTCCAAGAACATGCTAACATGCTAAAACTCAAAGCTGCAACACCTAAGCTGCAACATACTAACACTAAAAGCTTAACTCCTACGCTGCAACACACGAGAATATTGTGGAAATGCATAGATGGGACTTGTAGTTCCAAATGGCAAAATGGATTTGTGTGGCTAGGACAAAGGAATGGAGAAATTCAGTGGGCAAAATAGACGCATACCATCAGTATAATCATGGTCACAGGGGTGGAAAAGGAAAGCAGGATGAGTATCAACCAAAAGACCATAACATGTGCCGATTGACATATCATGGATCACATGGAATAGCAAAGGATTTGGGAGGTTAGCAACAAACCGAGAACAAGGAAATGTTCAACTTCCTTATCATATCCGATGCACCGAAATGAATAAAGCAGGCTCAACATGTATATTAAAGCAAATTCAAGAGTGTCGGAATAAACATCACCTCAGTGCCCAACCAAAGGAGCTCCAGCCTTGTCTCTCACCGGTTTAGTATGCCTGTTGACTTTGTGAGCTTATTGCCCAAGATATTCATTCCCAACTCTGTATCAATCAGCAATCAGTACTAATAGATCACCAAGGCGCCCCATCAAAAACAATGTCATCCGACACCAGTGTGGAAGCAATACATCAGTAGCAGCCAATATTCCTCCGGACTTACAACGTCAGCAGCAAACAGCATCACCATCAGCCACTACCGGCCTCCCAATTAACATCAGTACCCATATCTGGATTTATTCCAGCCTCCAGCAGTGTTTCATCTGCAAAAGAAAAATTGTGAGTCGAATCAGGCAGAACCATTGTTATACCATCTCCCTATCGCCCCGAAGAATACCACATCCACCCAGGTCTCATCAGCTTTAAAGTCACAACCACTCCTCCCCACCGCCTACACTGGTTTTAATATCAAGAGCAATAGCACTATGCCAACCACCCTGCTACACCACGACCCCATATTCTAGTACCACTCATCTATAGTTCCTGCTCCACCAGCCCCCATTTGTGCCCAGTTATCAGCCATGTGATTACGTTCTCGTAATATATGTTGGACCCTCACCCCTCCTGCGAACCGTAGCACCACCATAACCGGCCCCATCAACTCTCGGAACCGCCAAGGGATCGTCTCCGAATTTTGCATCCACTTCACTACATTGGCCGAGTCGCATTCAAAAATAATCTTACACATAGGGAATCCTTGATCCCGGATTAGTGCCAAACACACTCGATTAATTGCCCTAACCTCAGCCTCGGTCGAATCAGTATAACCAATATAATCCGATAGAATAAAAATCACTTCTCCTTTGTCATTCCGTATAACTCCGCCGATGCCTGCAGGCCCAGGATTTCCTAACGACGATCCATCCGTGTTCACTTTCCACCAACCCTCATTCGGCCTTTCCCAAGTTAACCCACCACGGGGAGATCTAACCTGCCTAATCCTTACTCTCGAAAATCCTTCTGGAAAGCTTTGTACTAGGCCCTCAATATTGATGTCGTTTTCTCGACCACATGCTTTCCACCACTAACATACTTGCCATTTTATCCCCTACCACTCCTCGATATCCCTTAAAAATAAGATCATTGCGAATTTTCCAGATTCTCCAAATTGTAGCCAACCCTGTAAGAATCCATATCTTCTGCTGCTCATATTTCAATTGAGTATCCCACCACCATTCCATTAAGTTCCCAATTCTTCCAGGAATTACCAACTCCACCCCAAACCAAGCAGCAGCTTGGCGCCACAGCGCCCCTGCAACCTCACATCTACTAAACAAGTGGTCGGTTGTTTCTGTCTCCGCTTCACAGATTTGACACTGAGTATATGTAGTCGGTAAGCATCCTCGCATAGCCAATATTCCTTTCACTGGTAATGCATTATGGACAAGTTTCCAAGCCAATAACTTTACTTTCATTGGAACTTTAATTTTCCAGAATTTTCTCCACACCCCCAGTGAATCCCCCCTATCATCATTCACACTCTTATTGTAGCATGATTTTGATGAGTAGCAGCCATCCCCAGATTTAGTCCACACAACCCTATCCTTCAAATACCTATTCATCCCTGTTCGACTTAATAATGACCTCATTTGATTCCAACCTTCCACCTCCCAATCAAATAGTGGCTGTCTCAATTCTACAAGCCATTCCCACTCAAACCCCATCCATTTCCCAAACTCTACAATTTTACCCTCCTTATTGACCGCCAAAGCAAAGATTCTAGGGAATAAATCCTTCAAAGGCCGTACTTCCTTCACCCATAGATCCTGCCAAAACCTTGTCTCCAAACCATTTCCCACAGCCACTTTGAAACCACCCCCAGATTCCTTCATCTCCAACTCTTCCCAAGCCCCGCTAATTCTACCCCATACTGATCTTACTTTCTTAACCTCCGGTACAAGTGGACTCGTTTTTCCATAATACTTTGCATCAATGATTTGTTTCCACAGCGAATCCTCAATACCAAAACGCCATCTCCATTTCACCAAAAAAGCTGTATTACACTTATTTACATCCCGAATACCCAGACCCCCGCTATCCATATGACGAAAAATGTTCTCCCAATTGATGGTATGCATCCTCCTAACTCCCTCCCATTCATTCCAAAAAAATTGTCTTTTAATCTTTCCACCCGATCTGCCACCACCTTTGGAATCTTAAACACCGACATGTAACAGATTGGAAGGCTGCTGATTACGGATTTAATGAGGCACATTCTACCTGCTTGTGTTAGCATCCTCCCCTTCCAACCCGCTAATCATCTCTCAACCCTATTGAGCACCGGTTGCCAAATCCCAGTACTGTTAACCCTGCCAACCCTATACTATGTATATATATGTTTTTCCATGGGTTTTAAAATAGAAATTCGTTTCCATGGAAATAATGCTTAAAAATTTAAAATAATATTTAGAATCCTTGGACCTCTATACTGGGTCAAAAATAATTATAATTTGGGCTCAAATATAATTTTGGGCTAGGAAATTTTAAAATAATAATTTGGGCTTCTATAATAATAATAATGTAAAAATGATCGTGGTTTAAAAATAATAGTTTAAAAATAATAATGGTTTAAAAATAATAGTTTAAAAATATCCGGGCTCTGATACCAACTTGTAACACATCGGTTTTTGGTCACACAGGTCGGGATGTCACCTGTAACACCCCGGTTTTTGGTTACCCAGGTCGGGATGTGACCGCCACATCTCCCTAGTAAGACACGGTTTCTCCGAGCTTACTAAAGAGATGCAAGGCTAGGTATTGCAGTATTTAAAAACGTTAAACCATTCAAAATAGCCCATACAATATAATTCGAAAATAACAATAGCGTAGCGCAGCGGAAAATATAAAAAGGGCCGACATTACCAAAACACGGGTTAAACAGGCCCGTTCATAGTATAGTCTAAGTACGAAATTTAAAGGCAAAATAACAATCCCCAAAAATCCCATGCATGATTCGTGCTCACACATGCTCATTCCACATATTCTGTAAGAAAAGGAATAAAAATGGTTTTGGTCAGCAAAATTGCTGAGTAAGTTAACACATGCATGATCGTAGGGTTTAAAAGCCATTAATTTAATAATTTAACAAAAGCATGATAATAACATGATATTTAATTTAATCTAATCAATTATCCAATAGCATAATCTATCTCAGGGCTCTATTTAATAGCACATATCACATGGTTTAAGATAAAAGCCATAATTTAAATAAAGCATTTAAATAATTTAATTGGACAACAACATAATTTAATCTAATTTAATTTAATTTAGAATCCCCGTTACATCCCCGATTTGGTATTTCAAAGTTTCACGATAGCATCGCGATGTCAACAAGTTTAGCCGGTAGCCCGGCGGCTGCAACCGTATCAGCCATACCCAGTACCACTCCGGAGCCTCGGGAAACCCATACGGATATTCACGAGAGTGTAGGCTCTATATTTCGCAGTTTAGGCAATCCATATCTCAAGTTTAGCGCGCGGGGTCACCATCGTCCATTACGGCACGAAGTGAATCGTTAGGGGGCACCCTGCAGAGCACTCACCCCTAATTTTAATTTATCAAGTTTGTAAGGGGATTTAATTTTAAAAATCTGACTTCGATTGTATTTATTTAAAAATAATAACTCAACTCGTTTCAACCCTAAAGGTTAATTCCATGTTTCAACAAGATTTCAAGATTTTGTTTCCGGTAAACCACAGTTTACTCTAAAATTCGTCTAAAATCAGATTTAATTCCAAAAATTCCAAAATTTCATATCTGACTCGGAAATATCAAGATCTACAACTTTTGTGTTTTAACTTTTTCGATCCGAGATACCTAGTAGGTCAAAATCACCAATTTTCGTATAAGAATAATTCTGTCCGAGTTTAATGTGTCACAATTTAAAGATTTTGAATTCTACCATAGCAATTCAACTCCAAATTTAATGAAATTTGACAGGGATCATCTTAAGACAATTATCTACAACTTTCATGTTCGGCCAAAGATCTAAAACAGCCTAGATCCTATGTTAAAAACGTGATCAAGATCGTTCCTAAGTTCTGTCCAAGATTTCAAGATCTAGATTCAAACAGTTCGGTTTCAGTGAGTTTTCACATATCAAATCGACTCCAAAAATTCTCAAAACTTTACAGTAGCTAGATCTAAGTCTTAGAAACGTTTTTCGTGTTTTAAGTTTTTCCGTTTGAGTTCGTTTTAAGGTTCGGAAAAATTCAACAAATCTGTTGCGCCGGTAGAAAGTTTAGATTGACAGATTTTCGATTTCTTGTTAATCTTTTAGTTTTGAATGTTTTAATTCATCCCAAAACCATGTAAGAGTTAACTTACTGAGTTTATGAACGTCGGGGATCGTCTATTCGAAGGCGTGGCTTCCCGTCTACCGTTCCTCCTCTCCGTTCGTCGGGTTCTACGATCTAGATCCAATTCGAGGTGTAGAAAGAAAAAGGAGATGATTAGGATTCGTTTTCGAATCGTTTATTGAATAAAGATTGGATCGAGACTTACCACGACTATGGAGATCTGTAGAGAAACTCGTCCAACAACGTTCGTCTTGGTTTCGTGCCTCCGACGACTCCGGATTTAGATGGTAACCATTCGAGCCGACGAAATTAGTAATATTATCCGCGAACGTATTGAACAATATAATAGAGAAGTAAAGATTGTAAATACCGGTACCGTACTTCAAGTGGGCGATGGTATTGCTCGTATTCATGGTCTTGATGAAGTAATGGCGGGTGAATTAGTTGAAAGGCAATTGTATTGCTCTGAATTGTATTCTAAATAAATGCTAGGTTTAAACTAGTCATCTAATCTTAGGCTTCGCTACCTGACTTAGAAGCCTGCAAGTAAACTACCCTAACCCCCAACAATATCATAAGGAGTTGGCAGCGTTTCGAGCTAGGAATTGAACCAAGGTCAATATTTCGGACTTAGATCTTAGATACAATACAAGTATGATATAGGAAGGAAGAGAGTCAAGCTTAAATAGTATAGGGGCTTACTATAATAGAAGTAAGTAGCTAACGCTACTTTAATCCCCTGAAGTCAGGATTGTTAATCTCAGGAGCAAGAGTTTCTACGGCCAGGGGAGCTAGTCCCGTAACTGCGGTTTTTTTTATTGTTCTTTACAAGACAGATGGGAACTGTAGCTAACAAGTGTGCCCTGAGTGGAATCCTACAACTAGTCTTTCTACTATTTTCTATATGCAGGACGGGTGCCAAGTTATTAGTAGTAGGCACTTCAAAAAAAGAGGTCTTTCAGTATAGCGATCGGAATTTGCGACCAAAACCGTTCATTAGCTAGTTAGCGACCGAAACCATTTAGTAGCTAGTTAGCGACCGAATTTGGCGACAAAAATCATTCAATAGCTAATTAGGGACCGAAACAGGATCAAATTGGTTTGGTCGCTAATCTCGAGACCGAATTAGCGACCAAAATTTTGGTCGCAAAACATCTTTCATTTTTTTCCATTTGGCACTCAATACGATACAGTTCTTAAATATTACAGTACATATAAATACAAGTTCATCATTTTTAAAAGTATCTTCAATACTTATATAAGGCATTTTATTACAGTCAAGTATTAAAGCGTGTCTTAGGGTTGCCGTTGCTCCGGGTTCATCCCACAACATCACTACTCCATTTAGAGTGGGTATGTATTAGCCGAATAAGATTTATTAGTACCTAGATGTATAAAATAAGTGAATTTATTGAATTAGTTAGTGAATTGGGTAATGAATAATATTCGGGTACCGCTTATCACCTTACAATACCAACATTTGAGCTAAGTTTTGTGTAACCACATGTCTCTTATATTGGAATAATGATTTTATCCATCCGTGTGCTTTTTTTTTGATGTTTTCCGGTTAATATTGTACCCCCAGTTAAATTGAAATATCGCAACCTTAAATACGTATAAGGCTCGAAAGATGGATGGATTTGACCTCAGTTACAGTATAAGCTAATAAGTATTCATTATATATTCACTGCACTAGTTTGATTATATAGTGCATATTTCGATATATTTGTCAAATGTAATAGTAAATGTTAGTAGAAATGTGTCACATTTATAAGTAACTTCAATATTTGTGTAAGACAGTTAATTACATTAAAATATTAAAGCATGTGCGGTATTATCGTGAGATTGTTGTTGCTCCAGGCTCATCTCACAACATCAATACTCCATCTAAAGTGTGTATTCTTAGCTGAATATAATCTATTGGTGCTCAAATGTACAACATGAGTGGATTTGGTGAACTCGATAATGAATTGTGTAATTCACAAGTCACAATATGAGATACAATGAAGTATTTAATTGTATATCAATTTATATTATAATACCATGTTTTAACATCATTTATATTATTTATTTTTATCTAATTATTGAATTATTTATTTAATTAATTTTAATTTTATTTTTTCAGTTCATTGAATTTCTTCTATTTTATTTTGTTAATTTAATTGTATAATTTTATTAGTTTGTAAAGTTACTTTTCTTTTTTATTTATTTTTAATTTTTCTATTATTTAATTAATAAATTTGGTTTATTTTTATAAGATATTTCAATATTAAAATTTATTTTTAAAATTTCTAAATGAATTTATTATATTAAGAACTTATGTTATTTTAAATTTATTTTATAATTTTATAACAATAATGATATTATTAATCTATTTTAAATTTATTCATTTTATTTTTATGTTATTTTATATTTAAATAATTATTTTAATTAATTATATTTTATTTTTGGCGTGTACCGGGTATCCTCAAGCCAAATTGGGCCGAAGACTAATCACTCGAGGATCTGGTGGACAGTGAAGGGTTGCCTCTCCCAAAGCAGAATTATTATATTTTATTTTTAAATTTAAACATGAATTGATTAATGGATCAAAATGAAAGTGGGCAATAAATAAAAGTAGAAGGAGTATTAAAAATATAAAATATATGAAACATTTAAAATTAAAAAAAAAAAACGAGTCAAGTACTCGACTCGACTCGGTACTCGACTCGATACTCGACAAGTACTCGATACTCGACGAGTATCATAACCTTGTTCTCGAGCTCGAGCTCGATACTCGATTAATTACTCGACTACTCGACTCGACTCGAATTTTTCGAGTACGAGTCGAGTTTTTTCCGAGCCGAGTCCCGAGTCGAGTTCGAGTAGTTCTACTCGTTAATCACCCCTAGGCTCTCCCTCGTCGCAAGACATAGGATTGCAACGGGGACTTAAATACTTGAGATTTTTCTTCATTCAGCTTCTTGCGTCGTGAGACAAGACACTACCACGTCGCTAGACGTGGTCTCACGACCGGGATGTTGTCTTTCGACGAGGTCCTCAACACTTGGCTTTTTCTTTGTTCAGCTCGTGCGTAGTGAGACACTCCCACGTCGCTAGACTATGCTTCACGATGTAGGTGTTGTTTCGCGATGGGGACTTCAATACTTAGTTTTTCAGCTTGTCTCTCTCACGTCGCTAAGCACCTCCACGTCGCTAGACTATGCTTAGCGACGTGGGGTCTGGCTTGCGACGTACTGGCCAGATGGGCAAAAAAGATGTATTTTTGTGGGCTTTTTATTATTTTACCCATCTTTTTCAGTCCTTTTTCTTCTGTGTTTGGATCTTTCTAACACATAATGTAATAAAATTACATATTTTTGTGTTTTTCAATACCAGCTTATTATTTTTACAAACATGCATATATCAGTCCAATTCATCTGCTTTCTTATTTAAATAAGATGGGAATGCGATCAAAATGTCCGTATCAGACACGGAAATGGATTGAAAATAATGGGCATTTTTTGTCATTATCAACATCCTCACATTTAATACTGATCGTCCCCGAGCAGTCAGATTCAGTGTTCCTAAGAACTTGGACTCTGCATATTCAATTCATTTTCGTGGCTTCAATAAATCTCATTCTTTTTTGATTGGGATAAGACAATAAAAAACTGCAAGTATTAAATTCCCTTGATTGCAGTGTTTAATGAAATGATATTGTGCTCACTGAATCGGGCCTACAAATCAAGCATCATTGTCAACCCTTCATGAATATTATGTTTGAAGGACCCAAAGGATAAACTTTAGAATTAAGGCATGACATGAACATAATTAAAGAAATAGAGCCTCACATATAGTAGAATCAGAAATTTCACTCACTCTCAATTGGGTTTAAGGCCTTAACGCTCATAATCAAATTTAATTAAATTATCCCATAAGCTTGTAATCAGATCAACTCGCCACCGGCTCATTTCTTCAAATCGAGATCATGAGGTCTTATAACGGGGCATACGGTTGTAACATAGGTATGGAAGGGATTATTGGGCTAAGAAGTGGCAAGAATTTATTTTATCTTAACTTGGCATATTTTTATTTCAAATTTAAGATCATCAATATTTTTCATTCTTTTTCTCTTGCATGACATTAGACTATGTCTAATTTGCTTTGTTATTTGCAATTTATCTTTGTTGAATGGAACTCAACATTTTTCTCTTTTTCTTTTCTTTCTTTTTTTTTGATCGGATTTTTGAATACCGATTTGATGAATTGACGATCATAAATTGTAATGCCTTGATAAAATTTATTCTTGCACACTTAAGTTTGATTTTCTTGGTCTTTTTATGAGGCTAGGAATAATATAGTGGCTTGAAAGAAAAATTAGGCTTAAAGGCTCGAAGTGGTTAATTCTAAAGAGAAAATAATTTTGGATTTGGATTTCAAACGAAGGCAAAAAATTTGGGTTTTTCTAAGTGCCTCGATCATATGCTCGATTTTGGGAATATGACATGATCTTGAATCGGTCCCAATTGCAAGTTCTAGTTTCCTTCAATCAAAATAATTTTCACACAACAAAAGAAATAATGAGTAAAAGTGACTCATGGCTTAAATCTCACATGGAGTGGTTGATTCATGTCATACAATATTCTCAAATTTAATCTAAGTTTAATTCTAACACTTTATTCAATCACAATTTTCAACAATGAAGATTTATTACCCAACAAGATGATTATATCATTAAATTTTTATAGCTCAAAACCTTAGGAATTCATTTCATGCATGTCTTCAATTATATTATCCCAATTTAAAAGTTTGAAAATTTAATCATAAGCCTAAATTCAACATGTGAATTTAGGTGCTGATTTATGCATGCTTTTGCTGGTTATTTAATTTAAAGCAGTAAAGAGGCACTGTCAACATGCAAAGCAGTTACAATTTGTTTTTTTGGCCTGACAGTCACTTATTCATCTTGGACTGTCAGACATCTTTTCTTAAAAATTGTTTGGACCTCAAAATGAAGTTCCATTTTGTGGGAAAGCAGTAATTACATCAATTACAAGAGATTTCGTGCAATGAATTCGAACTTGCACATGTGAAATGAAATTCTCTTATATGATGTTTACAATGAAGCTCATGATGAATATGATCAATAAGACTCAGTCCTTTTTCTCGTCCGGTAGAGCAGAAGGTCCAGCACTGCCTGTCGGAGGTGGAGGCGGCTTCGGAAGTTGGCTGAGGAGGGCAGCCATCAAGGCAGCCTGTTGAGCTAGAGTGGTTTCCATCATTTTTCTTTGTCGCTCTTCACTCTCTAGCCTTTCTCTGTGTAATCTTTCTTGACTTTCCAGCAACAGCCTCTTGAATTTATCATCTCTTCTCCTCAATTCAGCTCTTTCTTCTTCTCTCCTCTTTTCCTTTTCCTCCCTTCTCTTCTTTTCTTCGGCTTTCTCCCTTTTTTCATCCTCCTTCCCCAAGATCATGACATCCGCCAACGTCTTTATGCTGTCGGAAACTGTTTTGCTCATGCGGCTCACAATTTCCAACACTTGAGAGTCGGCAGGATGTTGTGAAACATTTTGGCTCGTGGGAGGAATCTGCGATGGTTGAGCCTTTTGTCGCCGGATTGGAGTTTGAGTGGGGATAGGAATTTGTATTTGCTCAGGCTGAGGTTCCTCTTCTAGTGTTGTTGAAGGTCCCGCATCAATACGGGCTTTCTTTGTTCCCTTCTGGGCCCGAGGTGGCCTTTGAGCTCTTTTCCTCATAGAGGGTGCTTCATCACCGAATATGAAAGATGACTGAATATCAGAGTCGACAGGCAGAAGAGGCAATGAGTAAACAATCTTTTCTTTGATGTTGAGGTCTGGCACATGCGGATGGCTGGGTTCGCTTTGATCTGAATATTAGCAGCAAAGTCACTTAAGTCGACACCCTGTTCAGTGCAGATTCTTCTAATCAAGTTTTGATAGCACAAGGCTTGCTTGTCTTCAATCCGGGTTGTCATGACTTCAAAACATGCATCCCTATGTTAAGTTTAAGTCCGTGCCAAAGCTTAGCGAGTCCCATTAAGATGTTTCCTGAAGTAGAGTGTGGGTGCGAGCTTGGACGGATTTTTGACATATAAAACTCATAGGTCGGCATGAAATGTAGATGCAGCTGGGTTGGATAGAAAGTATGTTGAGTAATGGGTGTCCTTGTCATGCTGTTTGATAAAGGTGTGTATACTGAAGACTTCTTAATTTTTGCCCTTTTGTTCAAAATCTCCCCAGCTGGGAATTCGTCACGAATGTCCGGGGTCTCAAAGAATCTGTTCAAATACTCTGGCGAGATATTAATCTCGTGACCCCGGACCCATGTTTTCTTTTTCTAGCCTCAATGTTGCAGAAAAATTCTCGGGTGAGCTCTACAAAACCATCCTCTTCTTGATGCAGCATAAAATTTCCCCAATCTTGGTTTGCATAGAAAGTTTCAACAATGGGATGTGCTAGGGCATCTGGATTGAAGCCCTTGTCAAGTACAATGGACTTTTGCATTCTGGCATACTTTTCAGCTCCTTGCACC
Source organism: Hygrophila difformis (assembly GCA_030278955.1). Lineage (NCBI taxonomy): Eukaryota > Viridiplantae > Streptophyta > Magnoliopsida > Lamiales > Acanthaceae > Hygrophila > Hygrophila difformis. Next base: position 2,698,277 of record JAOANR010000012.1, read on the forward strand.
TTCCCGTTGAAATTCCTTTCCACGTCTGCATTGGTAAGTGCTTTCTTTTCATACTGCTTTTTGATCCCCATCCGGTTCCTAACCTTATTCTTTGCCCAGAATTCAACTGGTCTGACGGACCCCACTGATTCTTGGTCCTCGTCTGAATCCCAGTCTGTTTCCTCATTGTTGCATTCTGGAAGTTGTTCATTTAAATGTTCTGGTTCTGGCTCCTGCCGGCTTGGTCCCGCCTCATCCTGTTTGTTTACATTGTTTGCAGTTTTGAGTTTAGAGATTACAGGAAGTGGAAAACTAATTACAGGAAAATAAGGATCATCAACGTTAGTTGATACCTCCTCATCCTCCCTTTCTATTCTATCCTCCGCTTCTCTCAAGATTTGCCTGACAGTCTTTTTGAATATTGGGGCCAGCAGTTGGTTATCTACCTCATCGTCACGTCTATCCTTCTCTGCTTCAGCGTGAGCTCTTTCTTCCCTTTCAATTCTCTCCCTTTCAGCTCGGAGTGGCTCATCCTCTTTTTCTTTCAGCAGCTCAGAAAGGGTCATCGGATTTTCAACTGCGTGAGCACTTTCTTCTTCATCCTGATCGCTGATCATGACCCTTCTTCTTTTTCTTTGATCGGCGTGATTTTCTCAAGCTAGCTTCTCTTCTCATCTTCTTTGAATCTCTAGCCATTCGGGATCATTGGCTTCGAGCCCGAGTGTTTCCCCGGAACTGGCTTGAGCATCTTCCCACTCATCCACCCAAGTCATATTGTCTATTTCTTCTTGTTCAGCTTTCCTCTGGGTTCAATGTGTGGTCAGTCTGTTTTGCTCCTGCTTCTCCAGTACAAATCAAGTCATCATCCCCCTCCATTTCTCTCTCTTTCTCATTCTCCACTGTTTTTCTCGTCTCAAGCTCAGCTTGTAATTTCTTGGCAGCAGCTTCATCTTTTGTTCTCTGAATATTTTTCATCATTTCCGCCTCTTTCATTGCCTTTTATTTTTCTCTCTCCATTTCCTTTATCCTTTCTTTCTCGTCAGCAATTCTTTCTGCCCTTCTTTGTTCTTTCTCGGCTTCTTGGGCCTGTAGTGCTATAGCAGCCAATCGATCTTCTTTCTCTTGCAGTGTTCTGGCTCTCTCCGCATCTGCCTCTATCTGTGCCAGATTTTTCAATTTTCTTTTTGGCGGCTCTTCATTTACTTTCCCCTTTCCTCTATCCTTCATTGCTGGAGCTACTTCGGGCTCAGGCTGTACTGGAGCTTGCGTTTGAGATTCAGTGACAGTAGGCATTTGAGTCTAAGGGGGAGTGGAAATATAATCTTCGATTATTGCATCCGAATCATCCTCCTGTTTTTCTTCTTCTCCCACTTCCAATCCGAGTTTTTTCTGGGCGGTTTTCAAATAATCTGTCACAAAACTTTTGAGGGTAATGTGCACTAATTTTTCTTCCCAGTTCTCTTTGATCTTTTTGCAAAATTTACTCCGGATGTTGTGATCATAATGCAAGATTTTACTTTTAATTTTCTTGTCATTTCCGTACCGGAGAGCCTTTTTATCCATCTCCATTATAAGCTCCAAGTAAGACGTCCGGTACTTCTCCATCATGGCTCCGACTAAATCTATCTCAAAGTCCTCCAGATAGGACATACCTTGAGCCAAGTCATATGTTAAGTAGGTTCCAGCTTTTGCCTAAAACATCAGCTGAAACTGTCTTCCTTCCTTTTTCAGCGGTTTCCACTGCCCCTTATGGATATCAAGTATGTGGTGCTCCCTTAGTACTGCTACGTGCTCGGGAAATTCAGGGTTGTCTGTGGTTCCAGTCTTTACAAACTTCTGCAGAAATACAGAGTCGAATTCATCCTTGTCCGGCATCTGAACTCCTTCGTCCAAAAGAGACTGATTGATGCTTGGGTTCCTTTTCCCCCACACATAGGTAAGATCATACCGTTGCTGCCTTGCATCTTCTATCATTTTGCTAAATGTCCTCAAAAGGGAGGTGTTTTTTTACTGTTCAAACTGCCCGACCTTCTTGATTTTATCATACAAATTGTAGCTCAACTCCCGGTGCCTGAGCCGAGCTTGTTTGGTGACCCACTTTTGTTCTTCTGGCCCTCTTTTTTCGAACAAGTATAGGTTCCACATGAACGGGAGGGCCTCATGCATCATTATAACTCCTCGGGACAAGATTCGGCTTACTTCAATTTTCTTCTCTATAAACTGCATTTTGACTTGTCCTTCTATTGGCTGATCTGGGATAACTATATCGAAGTCTGCTAATCCCTTATCTCTAGTCCCTCTTTCTACATGCCTGCTCCAGATTGCCCTATGTTCTTTGAACTTCAAAAAAATTCTTTCATGATGGACTTCCGGGGTGGTCTTGGTATCCTCAGGTGCGTGGTCCATCATCCTCTCCCAAAATTTCTTCAGAAATGATAGAAGTCCCTTTCTATTGATGTTGCTACAACCGTTCTATCCTTGGGGTCAATATTAATGTCCCACCTCGGCTCAAGCTCCAGTTTGATCTCAATCTGATGATCTAATGGCACATTATAGTCTTTCTTCAATGCTTCCCTCATTTGCGTGATCAGGATTCTATCGTCAGAGGCCTTCATGGCTGTTTTATCTAATGTGCAGTCATGCAACAGGATACCTGACTTCACTACTTTTTCGTTCCTAAAAAATATGGGAAGTATTAAATCCAATCAAGTTTTTAAATTTTAATAAAAAGGGTTCAAGTCAAAAATCAACATCCTCACACTTTTAGCTTTGCTCGAAATGTGATTTAATTAATTAGTGCTTGAATTTGTTATAAGGCATACATAACAGTATTCACAGGCTAAAATTTAAACAACATTGAATTTATTAAAAGAGTTGGGTCATTGGACCCAAAAATATTTTGAATGGACTAAAAAGTCCAAAGAAAGTAAAGTGGTCATTGGACCACAAAGAATTTTTAATGGGCCATTGGGGCCAAAATTGATTTTCTCATTTTATTAAACAAGTTCGAGGCACTTGTTGAAAGTGAAATGGAATGGAATGGATGCTCAAATCGAAGAATGTGCAATGGAGACGTGGTGACATGGATTTGCTGCTTCCGGATTGCTTGGACTGAGCAAAACACTCAAAGAAACAAGCAAACACTATTTTTAATTTTAAAACGTTGACTGTATTTTATTTATTTAAAAGTGGGGTGTGAATGGTCCCATTTTGGATTTTTAAAGTGATAGCAGTTATCAAGTGGCAAAATACTGCTATTTTATTACTCATGTTTTGAGTTCCATTGGGAACAAAATACTAAGTCAAACAAAAATTCTCTACCAACTAATTTGTCTTTTTGTGAAAAGCTTTTGCAAAAGTTGCTTGGTGTGCACAGATTGCCACGAACAACCATACACCAACTTTCCCAGTCCTAGGCGCACAAAATTGCAGGCATCAGAAAAGGGAAACAACGTGCAGGAGCATTAACTCTCCAAGGCATGCAAAAACAACACCAAATGTGAACACATCACACTCAAACATCCACAGGTTTCAAACTTACAGAACGATCATGCCTTCATCTCAGCCTCAAACAAGAAGATCAAAAATATTAACATGCTTACAAACCCAACATTAACAGATGACTAACAACACAATGACATTCAAAAATACCCTTGTGCTCATCAGCCTCCTATTTTCAGATTTCACATATTGCCAAATTCTACACTTTGTAATGGCTTAATCACAGAAGTCAAAGGTGCCAGAATCAAACTGAGATAAGAATTAAAGCAATGCAGAGTAGGATCCCTATGAACTCTAAAAAACTCAAATAATCAACAATGGCAGACACCATCAACCCTAGCCGCCCCAGTTCTCTATCAATCCCTAGGTTTCAAAAAATGACCCTCCTAAACATGCTTCGACTACTTCTATGCCTACACAACATCAAAAATTCAAATCCCTATCCACCACACATGCTCGTCCGACACCCATATTTCCACAAATCTCAAATACATACTGCCCAGACATGAAACTTCCAAAATCGAACTCAAAATTAAAGAAATGGATACAACCAAGAACCTATTCAAACATTTCGCAAGAACAAAAATGGAAATCCCCCAAAATCGCGGAAACAGGGGGTACCGACTGCGTGCGAATCTGGGATGGGGGGGGGCTTACCAGGGCTTGTCTTGCGAAGATGAGGAAGCCATTGTCGATTTCGAAAAATTTGGACAAAGTTTCCCTTGAAAGTGGATAGAAAAATTATGAAGAACAAGTGATGTTCGGTCCTGAAAGGGGTTTATTTTTAATTTTTGGTTTCGGAGGTTTCGAAATTCTACTAAGTGTAGAAGTGTGGGGAAGAAGAAGGGGAAGAGGGGTATTTATATGTGGCCCACCTATCGTGAGACCTAGGGGCCCGTCGCAAGACCTAGTCTTGCAACGTGAGTGTAAGTATAGGGACGGGGGTCTAGCAACGTGAGACACGTCGTTATCCTAAGGGACCCGTTGCAAGACTGGGTCTTGCGACATGAAGGGGGTTTTACGACAGGTTAAGTGAGTGTGGGCCCAGGAGAGAGTCTATGTAATACCCGGGATTTTTATCGGCGTCCAAAGGAATTAAATTTATTTCGTAATCCAATCAAGGTCGAAATATCTCCGAGAAGAAGATAACAATTTATCACAATAAATTATTGCTCGGAAATGAAACGTCGATAGATTCAAAAATTCAAAATGGAATAAAAGAGGGAAAGGAAGTCCGAAGACATTCCATGAATCGAGTCAAAAGAATTGAAATTAAATTCAAGAAAGAAAAGAATTTTAATTCCAGGAACCCGTGAAGTCGGAAATAATTTAATTAGATAAATTGTTGCACGGGAGTCAAAAGACGATAAATTAGAAGCCGACGAATCCAAACGCAACGGACTTAAGATTTCGAATACGGGATTTATTCAAGACGAGATAAATTTAAGATAAGAATTTATAATCCGAGAATGACCCGAAAAATCGAGCCCGAAAACGTAGGAGCACAGAAGTCCGAAAGAGAGGAGAAAAGGCCCGATCGGATCGCCCGGACCCGCCCGGACCGAGGTCCTGGCGGAGGCCGCGCGCTGGCCGCGCGGCGTTTAGCCTGTGAGCGCGCCATGACCGCGTGACCCCCACAGAGAAACGGCAACAACGCGTTCTGACGATCTTCTTGCCATATTTTCGACCCCCGACGATGGAAACTCAATCCCGGTCGAGGGAAGGAGTATATGGACGGATTGAGGGGATTGTACACTCATAACTAACCCTAATTTTCGAAGTGGCAGCCCCCATTTCCTCCCAAACTCTCAAAACTTCTCCCTTGTTCATCCAAAACCGATCCGACGACTTTCCGATCACTTTCCGGCGACGAAAATCGACGAAGAAGGCGTGGAGAGCAACATCTCTAGTGTTCCAGATTGTGGTAAGTTTTCCATAGGTTTTCGTTTAAGTTTACGTGTCCAAAAATCCGATCTAACCCTAGATTTTTTACTTTCGATTTCGTTTCGGGGCCAACGGAAAGGAAACGGAGTAATTGGGACGTGTTCGTAGCAAGCGTGGGCGCCGCGATTGATCCAAAAATGTCCTAGACATCATCCCCACTGTAAGTTAATGCTTACTTGGTTTTGGATGACCTAAAATGCAACCGAACATAGAGATTTAGTAACTCTAAAATCTATCAACGCGAAAAACCCCCGGCGCAGCGATTTGGTGCGAATTTTTCGAACACTTACAACTGCTCAAACGGAAAAACTCAAACATGAAAAACGTTCCTAAGACATAAATCTAGTTCTTGTAAAATTTTCATAATTTTTCATTGTGTTTTGATATCCGAAACGGCCTCCAACAAACCTGCCCGAAAAGTCGAACTTGAAACTGTGACCGATTTGAAATCGGACCAAAACCCCTACTTCAAGAGTTCAAACCGAAAAACTCAAAACTAGACTTTTGATCCTAACACATCAAACTATGTTGTGTAAAAATTTCAATGATTTTCATCAACGTTTGCTACCCCAAATCGATCCGAACATAAACTGTGATCTAAACCCGTTTTGCGAAATCTGACAGTGCAATGGTCCGAAATTGATGAGCATGGTTATATATTTTCTAGTACGATTTGATCTTTACAATCTAAATGAAAGTTGTAGGAAATCATGTCTAGTATGTGCACATAAAATTTCAGAATTTTTGGAGTCCATTTGATATGTTAAAATGTCAAATCTTTGAACAGTGTCGAATCTGAAACCTGACAGCACACTACTTATGTGAAAGACTTGATTTTTGACTCGTTTTCTTAACCCGGATCGAGAAACGTAAAATACGAAACTTGTTCGTCTCTGTGTTTTCGAGTTACCGGTGAAATTTCAGAATTTTCGGACTTAAAATAAATTTTTAAATAATTATGGAGTAAGTCGGCGACTTGCATAAGTTATATTTTGAGAAACTTGTGAAACTTGCGAAATGTGTTCTTACCTTGCGGGTTTGATTCCCCAAGGACGATTGTGTGTTTCCATGCGGGTTCGATTCCCCAGGATGTGTGTTGATCCCTATGGGTTCAATTCCCTAGGATGTATTTGAGTTCTTGCGGGTTCGATTTCCCCAAGGGCGATTGTTTGTTTTCCTGCGGGTTCGATTCCCCAGGATGTGTGTTGATTCCTATGGGTTCAATTCCCTAGGATGTATTTGAGTTCTTGCGGGTTCGATTCCCCAAGGGCGATTGTTTGTTTTCCTGCGGGTTCAATTCCCCAGGATATGTGTTGATTCCTATGGGTTCAATTCCCTATGGTGTATTTGAGTTCTTGCGGGTTCGTTTCCCCAAGGGCGATTGTTTGTTTTCCTGCAGGTTCGATTCACCAGGATGTGTGTTGGTTCCTACGGGTTTTATTCCCTAGGATGCATTTAAATTCTTGCGGGTTCATTTCCCCGAGAACAAATTATACTAGATCATATCGAACAAAAGTGAGAGTGAAATCCTTAAAATACCAAATCCTGAAGTCATGAGAAAATTAAGAGACTTGAATATTTTCTTTGTTTAAATTATGCCTTGCAAATCATTTTACCATGTAAATTGAATTATGATCACGTGGAAATCCTTGTTTTAAATTATGTCATTTATTTATTAGTGGATGATTAACTTAAATTGTGTATTACCTACAAGAATGTTTTATTAAATTTAATTAAAGGCTTTGAAACCCCTAAATCATGCTAGGTGTTAACTTACTCAGCACGTTTTGCTGACCCAAACCGTTCTTCCCCTTTTCTTTCAAAGTATGAGGATTATGCATCATCATATGCATACATGGGACCATTTGGGGAAATCGCTATTTTAAATTCCTGCATTGAGTTACGACTTGCATGAACGGGCCTGTTTAACCCGTGTTTTGGCCATGTCAGGCCCTATATTAAATTCCGCTGCAACTTTGATATTATTAATTTTAAGTTATATTACAATGGGCTGTTTGAATGTTTTAAATTTTGAAAAACCATAGCCTTGCATCTCTTTAGCAAGCTCGGAGAAACCGTGTCTTGCTAGGGAGGTGTGGCGGTGGCACCCCGGCCTGGGTTATCAAATCCGGGGTGTTATAGTCTATGTCGCAAGACTCAACCTCCGTCGCAAGGTCTAGTCTTGCCAGTTTAAGCGTAATTGGCTTGCACTGTGGGTTTCTTTCTGCAGCGCTCGGCAATGTTCCCTTGTCCCTTTTCTGAAGTTCATTTGCCATTTGAGTCACTTGAGTTTCCACATTTCTGATGGAAGCTTTGCAGTTGAGTATTGATCTATTTTTGGCTTGTGATGAAATCAGTCATTAAGCTCTCCAGCCTGGATGGCGGCTTTTGAACCTGAACCTGGTTCTGGTTTTGGTTCTAATTCCACTGATTTTGATTTTGGTTGGGATCAAACTGCGGTTGAAAATTCTGGATGTTTTGGTTAGGATTCTGAAAATTTTGGTTTTGATTGTGGGGAGACCTTTGCTGAATCTGTGGTTGGAAATTCTGGTTCTGATTCTGAAAGTTCTGGCCCCTTTGTTGGATAAATCCTGGATTCTGTGGTCTGAAGTTTTGCTGTGGGTTAAATTGGCCTGGCTTATTCAACAAATGCAAATTGAGAGCGTTGTTGTTTGAATAGGAGAGGTTGGAGTGACGGTTAAGGAAAGCTCCTGTGAAATTGCAACTTTCAAATGCAACCTGCTCGCATGTGTTGGTTGCATCAGCACCCTGACACAGCCCGCAGACTGCTTCTGTTTGTTGCCCTTATGTTGAACTTCCTGCTCCTTGATTAAAAGACAGCGCAGCCACTTGCTCTTGCAGCTTTTCAAAATCAGTTTTCTCAGCTGTACCTACAGCACATAATCCACGGGGAGGGGTGTTATCAAAATTGTCATCATTAAGTACAAAACGGTTCACACTCATTGTTTCTATTTTTGCCCATGCTTCGTTCATGGGCATGTGCAATAAATGTTGTCCCCCAGCTGCATTCAACATATATTTCCAAGCCGGTGTCAGTCCGCTGTAGAACTTTCTCAACTGTTCCAGTCATGAAATCCATGTTGAGGGCACTTTCTGAGGAGGTTGAAAAACCTCTCCTTTGCATCATACAATGATTCATCCGCCTTCATTTTGAATTCAGCTATTCTTGATCTCCCATCATCCACTTTTGACTCCGAGAAGTACTTCAACAGAAAGTGTCTTATTATATCCTCCCAGTTACTTCTTTGGTTTACCGGCAATGACCTGTACCAAGTCTTCGCTATGCTAGTCAGAGAAAATGGAAACAACATCATCCGAATGGTGTTCTGAGGCACCCCCTGATTCTTAATTGTGTTGCACAGCTATAGAAATGTTGTCAGGTGATCATGAGGATCCTCATGATTTGCTCCGGCGAATTGACTGTTTTACACCAAATTGATCAGGGCTGGTTACAACTCAAAGTTTCTGGCTGAAATGGGTGCTCTTCCTGGAATATTGAAATACGGCTCCCTTATTGGTTCCATATAGACTGGGGCAGCAGGTTGCTGATTGTTCGCCTGTCCTCCCTGATACTGTCCTTGTTGGTTGAAGCTTTGGTTCGGGTAGAAGTTTCTCGGGTCCTTAAGGTCATTAGGATTTGGAAACTGGTTCTAATTATATTGGTTCTGGTTTTGATATTTGGATTTTGGAAGTTGGGGTTATTTGGCAAGTTCTGATTATTTGGGAAATTCTTGTTATTTATGGGATCCTGAGGTAGGTCGAAGGTCTGTTGTCCCAGATTTGGCAAGTTCCCTCCTCCTTGAATCAATTGAGGAGGGGGATCTTCCAAGTTCTCGTCATCAATTCCTTTGGGATCCTCCCGGATATTTTGTAACGGTAGGTTGGGTGGTAAAATGGGTGGGATGTCCGGGTTCTCTGCCATTTCCAAAATATCACTGCTCGTGCTTGGAGAAAGTAATGCATGTCTTTCCCGTTCTTTTCTTTGCTTAGCTTGCGCCCTCAAACGTCTAGATGTTCTTTCAATTTCCGAGTTGAACGGGATTTCAGCAGGTGTTTCCTTCCTTCATTGCATAAAACAGTTGTTTCAGTGATGACCAAACCTGTACAATCCCCAGGTTAGTAATGGTTCAGAGGCATATATAATTATATGTATAAGCTAACTATGAGCAATCAGGAATGTAATTCTCTTTATAAAACGGCGCTGCATCCTCCCCGGCAACGACGCCATGAAACTTTTGACAATTTCTCACTACACGAGTATTTTCGAAAAGGAGATAATAAAATAAAGATCCCAATTTAGGTTTTATTTAATGAAATCAGTTTATGATGGTGGGGTTGGGATTAGGGATATATTTATAGGTTGTCACGTTTTTATTACTCGTGTTAAGAAACTGTGGCCCGAAAGCGCACGGTGTCAAAAATTATAATAATTTATAGTAAGACCGAATCGTTCACTGGAGGATGTGCGATAGAAGCAGGTCCCACACCATTTTATAAGATTTTCCACTCGTATTGTTTAATTCAGTTTATAGGGTGAAAACTAACATCTACTGACAGAATTTAAACTACACTATTAAAGCAAGTAAAACTACTCTACAAAGCATATTAAAACTATTCTAAATAGCATGATCAGTCTATTCTAAAGAAGCAATCAAATTTACTCTAGGAAATCGATTAAAATTATCCTAAGGTAGCGGTAGAAATTATACTAAGGAAGCGATAAATTTATGCTACGCTATCTAGAAAGCAGTTTTAAAATGTGACAGAAGGGACATGAAGGAAATAATAAAGATTGGACAAGATTCAGATGAACCTCAATTAAACCTCCATTTTAATACACAGATCTTTGATTGGGATAATTCGTTCAGTTAGCTAACTCTCATGCTCTCTATACCACGTTCCCTTTAACAGATAGGTACTTACAGTAAGAGTTTACATGTTCTTAAGGCCGCAAATTCTAAGATACCACAGATGCACAACTGCCCCAGCCAGGGTATGTTATTTACCTGTGGTGGCCAAGCAACACTTGGCAAATCATTAGTTGAAGTGCCAAATACTGCTATCGTTCCCCCGGTTACACCCAAAGATTCAAATCAAACCCTGAACTATCCCATAACTCTCAAACCTAGAAACAGTTAGGACCTCTCTCAATTCATCCGAGTGACCTCTATGAAAGCATTTAAAAGATAGCATTAAAGAAAGCGACAAAGAAAGCGTTTAAAATCCTATCACTCGGATGTTTTAAAAGCGTCACCCTGATAGTATAAGAGAGCCCCAATCAGGATGACCGGATATGGATCAAGAATTCCCGAATATCAGTAAACCGCTCGCAGTGTTTACCTACTTTCAGGTGGTTATGAGATACAAACTAATGAAACAAACTAATAAATTAGTTTGTTCTGGATGCACTCACTCAAGACTCAAAAATAGGCTTTGGCAGAGGAGGATAGTAGTTGAAAGAATACTCAACCCTATCTCAGAAAATAGCCAAGGCCTGAGTGTTGTTCCTCTAGTATTACCTGTCACACCGTATCTGAATCCAAGTGGACTCTGACTCAGTGCAACATTTAATATCAGATTTCCAACACACAGCAATTTTGGAAAATAATAAATGTTTAAAAACCATTCCCTAAACAGGTACTAGTCTCTCAATAAAAACACAGACCCTTTCAGTCTAGATGAGACCTAATCGCTGACTCTGCTTCTAATTTCCCAAAATCAACCCCCAGTCGGATATGAATTTGTCAAGACTTTGGAGTTTATCCCTTGCTTTGATCCGGATTTTATAAATGAATTTTTGTTGGAAATTTATTATGAGACATCTGATTTAAAACAAAACTTCTATGTCCAAGGAAAGGATCATAAAATAATATTGACCACAATAATTACATAATATTATCATGCATAAATTTATAATGAAGTATAAAATTAATTAACCCAAAATATATGGCGGGTTTAGACAGAATGTGAAACACAGAGGTGAAGTAGCCGTGAGGCTAAAATAGTGGCAGGATAATCAGGTGGACTGCAAACATCTGCTGTCCAGTTTCCTAATTACTCTGATGAAATGAGTTTAGACAGCAGAACAATCTTAAATAACAGTGCTCGCTGTCTGTGAATTGAGGAAAAACCTACATGTTCTCTCACTGTCTTAATTACTAGACAACATTGACATATGTCATCTAGTGTTGGCACAGTTTGAGATTCAGGTTTGAAATTAAGATAAAGAAAATAAAACTGTATCCGGATAGGAGTCAGCTGAGCAGCTATTATAAATTCCGGATGGACCAACCGCCAAGGCTTCCACTGACCACTATCCGGACCATGCAAAATAACGACTAGTAATTAATACACAAACCACGAGCTAATTATCCAGATAGGAATATCCGCCAACATTAGTCAGTGATATTTCTTACTACCCGTTTCACACAATACGAAAAAGACCAAAATAAAATAAAAATAAAAGAGAAAAAGAATCATCTTATATAAGAGACATTGGTTTCTCATACAGGTTATGGAATTAAATACATAATTAATACTTTAAATATCCCTTCATATCATAATTAATTACAGTCCGGATTATATACTTAAAGCATGAGAATTTAATTTATAGAAAAATATTTTAATGGAAATTGAACAAAATTCCTTTAATCATAGTAATCATTGATCTTAATTATTGCTAATCGTGATCTTTAATTAATGACACAATGGTTCAATTAATTAAGTGATAAAAATGGAGAAGTAAAAAATTTGGCATGGGAATGCCTATCCACGTCGCAAGACAGAAATTACGTCGTGAATCATGGGTTTGGAGTCTAGCGACGGTAGTGTTTTCAAATATTTTCTAAGGCATGGCCTCCACGTCGCTAGACAAGGAAAAGTACTTCGTGAACCATGGGTTCTCGACGTGAGTCTAGCAACGGGGATATTTTCTGAAAATTTCTAAGTATCTGGGTTTTCAAAGTAATTTTTCTAAGGCATAATTTCCATGTCGCAAGACTGAAAGTTGCGTCGTGAACCATGGGTTCATGACAGGGTGTCTTGCGACGAGAGCCCTTTATTAAAATAGACAAAATATTTTGTCCCACGTCGCTAGACATAGAAGTGCGTCGTGAACTGTGGGTTCACGACAGGGTGTTTTGCGACATGGGTTTTAAAAATAGAGACAAGTGTTCTGGGACATCCACGTCTCAAGACTACCCTCACGTCGCAAGACGTGGTCTCGCGACGTGAGGCTGTTAGCGACGTGAGTGTGTCCTGAACATGTTTCTGGAACAGTAGCATGCAAAAGGTGTGATTCCTACCCTATTTCATATTTTAAACCTATTCTAAGGTATGGAAATGCAAACAAAAATAATCTAAGCTAGAACATGCTGAAATTTGAATCTAACTACACATAATATTTAGATAAAGCAAGAATTCTAATCTAGGGTTTTCATCACACATCATGCATACCACATGATCCAAAAACATCAAAACAGAACATAAAATAAATAAAAATGACCAATTGGTCAAAATAAATGAAAGCAGTAAAGATCCATGGGTTTTAATATCCATTTCATGATTTTGGGTCACATTTTGTGATTTAACTTCCCATTTTATAAATGGGTTTGATAATACCCATAATTTTGGGTACTTCAAACCCTAATCAAAGTTTGAATAAAGAAAACAAGGGAGAAAATGGTTAACTAACATACTGAACTGAAAAACAAAACATCAAAATTAAACTAATCTATACTAATCTATTACAGAAATTAAAATAATACAAAAGAAAAACTAAACTAAATTATACTAACTACCTAGAAACAAGAACTCCCAGTTGTCTTCAGTTGTGGAAATGCTAACCCCTGGCACCTTGGGATCACCATCTATTTATAGATGTGAAACCCTAGGCCCATGGGCCTTGGATCTGAGGCTCACATACGTCGCAAGACACATGTACGTCACAAGACTCTCCCTGCACGTCGCAAGCCTTCACGCCCGTTGTGAAACTCTGGGCTACGTCGCAAGTCATAGTCTTGTGACGAGATCTTCCTTTGCCTTTCTTTCTTCACGTCGCCAAGCTCTTGCATGTCCGTCGTGAGGCTCTCCCTCGTGAGATTTTTCACGTTCTTGTGTCGTGAGACACTACCACGTCGCTAGACGTGGTCTCACGACGGGGATGTTGACTCTCGACGGGGTCCTCAACACTTGGCTTTTTCTTTGTTCAGCTCGTGCGTCGTGAGACACTCCTACATCGCTAGACTATGGTTCGCGACGTAGGTGTTGTCTCCCGACGGGGACTTCAACGCTTAGTTTTTCTGCTTGTCTCTCTCACGTCGCTAAGCACCTCCACGTCGCTAGACTATGCTTAGCGATGTGGGGTCTGGCTTGCAACGTACTGGGTCAGATGGGCCAAAATGATGCATTTTTGTGGGCTTTTTATTCTTTTGCCAATCTTTTTCAGTCCCTTTTCTTTCTTTTCTTTTCCTTTTCTTCTGTTTTTGGATTTTTCTAACACATAATGTAATAAAATTACATAGTTTTGTATTTTTCAATACCAGATTATTATTTTTACAAATATGCATATATCAATCCAATTCATCAGCTTTCTTATTTAAATAAGATGGGAATGCGATCAAAATGTCCGTATCAGACACGGAAATGGATTGAAATAATGGACATTTTTTGCCATTATCAGGAACCTTTCCTTGGAGGAGACAGAGAGCCTGGGAGCATAATAATGAGCTTATTGATCTTCCTTTTAGTTGCAATGGCCTCCTGGCTTATCTTAGTTTGCTTGTCACTAAGGGCAAGCAATTCAGCTTTAATTTGCTGCACACGATCAGCACCAGACAAGGGAGGGCCATCCTTGAAATCATTATGCTTGTCCCGCAGGTTAGGAGTAGGGGCGTGCTCATTGATCTTGACAAGTTCGTTTTTGTCAACCTTTATACCATGCTTGTACAGCAACGGAGTGATCAAGGCTGGATAAGGAAGACTTGCGGACTTGGATATTCTTTCCCGAGTAAAACCTAACATCCTTTTTAACAAAAGAAGACCAAAATTCATAAGCTCAATCCCAGTATCAATAATTAACAGAAGTTTACCCATCTCCAAAGAAGGTTGTAAAGCATTCGTCGTTGGAAGAATGTTCGCACGACAGAAGTAGTATAGGCAGTGAAACTTCATGGTCAGGTCAGAAGAGCTGCACTTCCGTCTTCCAAAGTCAAAGGCTGGTTCATTGGAAATAGCAAAAGCAAATTCAGCAGGTTCTTGTGGTAGATACTCCAAAGGGTCTCCGAGATCGTCATTAGAAGGAAGTTTCAACAACTCATTGATTATAGCAGGGGTAAGTGTTATAAACTTCCCATGAATGTAAATTTTTCCTGCCCAAGGTGAGTTTGCACTTAAAATATCAGGAGAAAGATTGGCATAAAATTCCCTCACCAGTGTTGGAGAATTAGACTTGAAAATGTTAGCCCATTTCAGCAAATGTCTTTCTTCCAGAAATTCATCGAACCCCAACTCTGTGTAGGTTTTGTGAGTAAAAAGCCTCTTCGGGTATGAAATTCCTGTGTGCAAGATCCTGAGTCCCAAACTGCATCATCTCCTTGTTGAAGTATGTAAGATTGTAAGGCCTTTTAAACTTAGGATCAACAGGAGACTGCCTTATGCGCGGTCGTTTTGCAGAAGTGCCAACATCTGAGGTAGAGGAACTCCTCTTTTTCTTTGCAGATCTGGTGGCTGGGCGTCGAGGAACAGTTAGAACTTCAGTCGACTCGTTCTGAGACGTAGGATCAGGGTTAGACGGCTCATCGTGTGGAAGAATGTCATGGTCCACTTCAGTTGTTGGTTCTCTTCTTGGAGTAGAAAGTTCTCATTCGACGGCGGATGGAGGCAGAGTAGTCTGCATAGGAGAAACATCTAGAACTGCATTTTGATCTTCAAGAGTGAGAGAGGGTTGATTCTGAGTTGCAACATCTTCAGTTCGCTCGAGGGTTTCATCAACAACAACAATGCTAAATCGGTTGGATTTTCAGTGAGAACAGGGGTTGCAGATGGATTTTGAGTTTCAGAGACGATGGGGTTTTCTGAAATTTGGGTTTCTAAGCTTCTTCAACAATGGTTGGGTCAGAGGGCTTCTCAACAACGTTGGTTGAAGATGATGAGACCATTTCACGGTGTAATTTTTGCTGCAAAGCTAGAATTTTTTAGAATGAAACAAAATGTAGAAGCTTAAACACAGAAAACCGAATATAAAGAGAGAAGGAAAGAAGATGAAGAGGCGACGGTTTCTCAATGATGTACGACGTTATGGCTGACAGTTTCTGCAGTCATGATGATTGTTGCAATGACGGCTTCACGCAAGACTTATCGGATTGGAGGAATTGGGCCTGAAAAACCTTTTGGGCTAAATCAAGTGTAGTAAATGTATAATTAAACACATAAAAACAAGCTTGAAAGAATTAATCTGAATAACAAAGGCCCATAACAGATCTAAGAGTCTCAAACCTTTCACCATCTAATGCTTTTGTTAGGATAGCGCGTTGTTCCAACGTCCCAACGTGTTCAATGTTGCACACACTTTCTTCTACAAGATCTCTTATGAAATGATATCTTATATCAATATGGTTATTGCGACTATGTAGAACAGGGTTCTTCGAGATGTTTATCGCACTGGTATTGTCATAGTAGATCTTGAAATCATTGTTCTTGATGCCATAGTCACTCAAAATTTGTCTCATCCACATCAGCTGTGAGCAGCAAGAAGTAGCGGCGATATATTCTGCTTCCATTGTTGAGAGTGCTACAATGTTCTGCTTTCTATAAAACCGACATATAAGATTGTTCCCTAGATAGAAGCAACCTCCGGTCGTCGAGCGTCTGTCATCACTACAGCCAACCCAGTCTGAATCCGTGTACCCTATCAAATCTAGATTTGATCTCTTTGAGAACCAAATACCTAAACCAATAGTTTCTTTAATATATCTCATGATGCGTTTGACTGGTTTCAAATGCACTTCCTTAGGATTTGCTTGAAATCTTGCACAAACTCCAGTACTAAATAAAATATCAGGTCTAGTGGCTATTAAGTAAAGTACAGTACCGATCATACTTCGATACAATTTCTGATCTACATTTGCTCCTTGTTCATCCTTAGAAAGTTTATGTTGTTGTCCTTGCGGTGTTCTATAGCAACCTTGCTATCATCTAGCTTAAATCTCTTTAGCATGTTTCGAGCATACTTCTCTTGATTAAGAAAGATTCCATCATCCTGTTGCTTCACTTGTAGACCTAAGAAGTAAGTTAGCTCTCCTAACATACTCATTTGATTGCATTTAATGTCCACTCGCCCATCCAACTAGTTTATTTATTTATATATATCTTGAAGAAAGCACAGAACAATAGTAAGCCGTAGTAAGCCGCCTTATTTAATTTGAAAGCATATATAGATAGAGCACCTATAATTAGGTTGCCAGCGTCACATAATTATTTCAGCAATATAATAATTAAGCATTAGTAAGCAGAGCTAGCTGGCTATTTCATTTAGACGGCAGCGTAAGCCGCCTTATTACCATTATTAACATTAGCATCCTCATACTTGAGGAACACCACGTCAAAAGCATTGCCGCTCCGCGATCGAATCAAAGGCAACAGATGAAATGCAGAAGTGACTCTGAGACCGTAGTTCTCGTTTTCTTCGTCGCTGCACACGTCGTGAGCGTTGGTGACCAACTTGTAGCTATAAGAGCGCGAGCCTTTCTCAATTTTAAACCAGTTTCTTTTAGTGGAACATCCGGGATTCCCTTGCTCACCTTCGACTGTGATCAACAATGATCTTGTGTACGCATCCAAACCGCCAACCGTCCACACGGTGGAGTTGACACAGCTCGGGATGGCGTCGGAGTCAGGATCGAACTTAATATTTAGGGACTTGGAAAGAAGGATGGCGCCGCCATCCGGCGTGGAATCCGCGGGATGGAAGGTAATTGGGATGCCACGTTCAACTTCGTAGGGCTCTTGAGTGACGGTGGTGGCACATTCTTCATTGTGATAGTTGGACAGTGAAAGGCCGCCGCCTGTTGGTCCAAAAATGGACGGGAGAATATAATACTTGCTTGCTTCCTACCATATATGGCCAGTAATTGTCATTATCTACTTCTTGAAAAACATCATCATTTCTCAAATTCACACTTTTCACAAACCCTATAAATTAATTAGAACATACTACTATATATATATATGTGTGTGTGTGTGTGTACCTGGAGTTTGTTTCCTTGGGAGTCAAGAACAGCGTCGTCTTGTTGAGCAGAAATGGTGGAAGCCAACAACAGAAAGCTGAGACACAGAGTAGAGAGGAATTGGATCATCGTCATTGCAATGGATATCAATGGATAGGATTTGGAATATTGGATGGGTTGGAGAGGGATTGCATATGGTGCTTTTTATAGATGCTGCAGCTGTAATAAAGGACAAATAGGCTAGTTAGCTGCACGTGCTTCTGTTCAAATTTGACCAAATATATATATATATATATATATATATATATATATATATATATAAAATTTGAAATTTCAATGTGTATCCCTTTATCCTTCGTTGAAAATGTTGAATCAATGCAAGCTATAAGAATATTTTGTGCCTCCTACTGAATTCAGTAAAAAGTTCTTTTGTAAAGGAATTTTGGTCATAATATGATAATTAATGAGTTTCGGTAATTCTCATATTCAGCGAAAATTGTAAGGTTTTGTTGTTTCAAAGTAAATGTTAATGGTAATGAGGCGGCTTACGCTTGCTCTGTGCTGTCTTCAAGATATTCCTTCTTCTCTATGAAATATTAAATAAATAAATAAATCACTACTTGCATGGGCGAGTGGACATTAACTTTTAGATATCCATATATGTATGGCCTACTTATCTTTTACATAGAACCTTAACTACGAGCACATCTTATCTTGTGATATATGGTTTATTTTATAGTATATGTATATTTATACATGTGTGTGTTTTGATTCTCATCTAAGAGCCGCCCCGGTAAAGGATTTTCAATGCATTAAATGATTAAAAAAAAATAACCTGTACCATAATATACTAGGCAGAATTTGAGATAGGAATCGTACGTAGGTGTCAAAAGAGCTTTTGTATATAATATATCTACCAGCCCTATTAAGAAAGGTCTTCTTTGATTTCCTGTTTGAACTTTTTTTTTAAAATTTTTTTTCTAAACAACCAATTCAGAGGAGGAACGTGGCAGTGGGAGTCTATACCACACATATTACATAGGGACAAAGGAGAGGGATAAGAATAAGAAATCGGAACCTCCGATCTATAGGTTGGGAATCGGGGACTTGACCACTAGGACAAGTCGTCATGCCCTCCTGTTAGAAGTTTTGATAGAATTGGTAACCAATAGCAATAAATAATTTATCAAAATCTATTAAGTGTGAACAATATGATATGACACTTTAGTTGTTAATGAACTTTGTTAATAAATTAGTAGGTATAAAATTCGTTAAAACCTCAAGCATTTCCAATGGGACTGGGTGAGTAATTAATTATTTTAAGCCCCCACACATATTACAACTTACAAGTGAGCTAATGCACTTGACACTACTAGCTAGGCTCGGATCGAAGGAAGCTCACAACATGCCCCAATGGACTGAAAAGAAGGTCTCACACGAATCGTTGAAAGCATTACGCATGGTATCGAATAGGAATATTATCTTTATTTATTAATTTATTTTTTAAATGTGGAATCAAATGCGGATAGGTCAGTTAAAAAATGCGGATAGGTCCGTTAAAAATCACCTAACTCAACAAATTCAAATAACTTGTGGTAAAAGGATATATAAATGATTCTAGATAAGTCAATTAAAAATTCAAGTATTTCAGCTTCCTATTGAAAGGTTTGTTTCGATATAAAAATAAAGCTTCTCTCATTATAAAGCTTCCACCTTGTCACTATCCTCTAAAGTGCCGATTCTATTCCTGATCGACTTAAGCTTTAATTAATAGACAAGGCAAAAACCCCTAAGAATACAAATATAGGATTCATACATAATAGACACAAGTATATAACAGATTTTTTTTTTTTTTTGCGGAACAGCCTATACAGGCTAGAGAAGTGGTGGGGGCATATGCCACACAAATATATATATATATATATATATATAACAGATTTGGATATGGATAAAGTTTTTGGATAATCTTATAATATATTTTTTAAATGATTATGATTTTGAACGGACAAAATTATTGAAAATTTTAATATTTTATTTTTTTAAAATAAAATTTGAATGATCTTTTAATTTTTGGGATAAAAAGACAGAGCTGTGGAAGTCTTTTTTATTTCAAGAATTGTTGAGTTTGCTTCAGTGATTTAAGACGTACGGCCAGTAGCTAGGAGGTAGTTAGGTGATGTTGGCAAACGTAAAAGTTGGATACGGAGGGAAAATGAAAACATGTGAATAACTTGTGGATATATATATATATATATCTATATATATATATATATATATATACATACTAGTCCTCCTTTCTACGCTGCGCGGGATGTGATGAATGTACAATATTGTAGCGCTGGATGCGATGAATGTAATATTTCGACATGTTGTACTATAGATGTTTTTGATAGGAGTGATTTGTAGTAAGATGATGCAAATAAACCAAAAGATAAAGTGCAAGGAAACATATTAGACATTAGTTGTACAAAACTCACAGTTTCCTAATAATGTAAGAATGTTGTCCGTACAAAAGTTTTTGCAAATATGTAGTGGAGTTAAAGATTTTTTAAGGCCATCAATAGGCAGGTAATTCACTTTTGAGCCACTAAAAATTGAATTATGAAATTTGGCCAACAAAAGGATTTCGGGCCGGTTTTATAGGCCAAATTGACCAAGTCAATGCCACAATGGGCCGCGTGTGCGTCACTCGCTACCACTCTTCACGCGATGGCCTAAAAGCGAAAATTTTCTCCTGTTAGTGGCATATTTTAGTTTATTTATTTATTTTTTACTTTTTTTTAAAATTAAAATAAATATTACTCTATCGGACAATTATCCAACCATGATCAAACCATGATCTCGAGACCAACTACTAAAATGATGCTGCTCATTGTGGCACACAATATGCGCATTTCCATCGGAGACCCAAATTTCTTCTGATGTTTAATTTTATTTAACTTTCCTGGGTGGGCAGAGAACACTTATTATCTGTTTCCATTATTTTTTTTTACTAAATTTTTACTACTTATTTTATTATATTTCATTTAATATAAATATGATAAATAGTGGGTAGAGAACCTTTTTTTTTGCCGAACAACCTATAAAGGGTGGTGGGAGCCCATACCACAAAAATTACAAATAGATAAAAAGGAAGGGATAAGGGTGGGGTTGGGAATCGAACCCCCTACCTGTAAGTTGAGAGTCGGGGGACTTGACCACTAGGGTAAGTTTCCATCCCCTTTAATATAAATGAATTGATTCAAATTAATTTATTTTTTTGATTTAATTTATTTAATTTTTTATGTTATACTATAATTTAATTCTTGAATTTATTATTAATATTATTAATACAATTAATTTTATTTATTAGTATGTCTTTTTTTTACATTTTCAATATATATTTATTTTATTTTTATTTTAATGAATATTTATTTCGTGTAGGGGTATTTTGAGCACAGTATTTTATGTGGTCATATACAGTATTTAATATAAGATATATAAGTATTTGATACGGTAAATTTGGTGATTAGTATTTATTATTTACTATAATAAAAACGAGACAAAAACGTTGGAACAGAGAAAAATGGAAAGTGGGGCAAAAATAATGGAATGAATGGAGTGATATTTATTTAAATTACAAAAAAGTAAAACAGGTCACCAAAAGGAGACAATTTCCACATTTGAGCTATTGCGTGACGATTGGGTTACACGCGGCTCGTTTTTGTGTGGTATTGGTCAAATTGGCCATAAATTAGGCCCGAATGCCCATTGGTGGCCTGATTTCATAATTCAATCTTTAATGGCCCAAAAGTGAATTACCTGCCTATTGATGGTCTAAAAAATTATTTATCTCTATGTAGTGTGAAGTATGAGGCACGCAACCCAAGGAATTACAATATGTATTAATGAAATCGTAGGTATTACAATATGTATTAATGAGATCGTAGGTGACATGGGATAGTCATGTCAAAGTTTTCATCCCATGGCATAGTCTTGAAGAAGCCACAGCACAAAGGACAAAAGTAGGTGCCAAAGGAATTTCGTGGAACTCAAAGGGTATTCTTGTCAAATTAGGTGTCAAAAGCACAGTAGTTAGGCATATATATATATACTAGGACTCTTACAGTGCCGCGCGCTACGCCGCGCGCCCAGTGAAGAGAAAACATTAAGGAAATTTGTAAGAAGACATTCACATAACAATGGATTAATCGAAGAAATAATATTGTATATGTATTAGACTATTACAATGAAGACATGAATCACAAAGAACTAAACATATAATTATGGCCATATCAAAGAGAAAACCATTTGTAGTGTGATCTACTTGACTTCAACCTCTGAGAAATATATACATGTAAAACCATAGGATTCATAAAATAAGATCAATCACAAATTCTTAACCAGCATAAAAATTTATTCTATTCGTACAAATTCTTCCTATCACCAGGAACGTGGTGAACTTCACCGAAACTGATATTAAGAAGGATAGCTAGGACAATAAACACCTATCGATGGAGAAATGTTGTACATCATTAGGTGCATACAAGATCTACCAGATGCAGGTAAAAAATTTAAGCACTCGGGTCTTGAGGAGTATAATTGAATGCAAATACATTCCGATCTGTCAGGAGACCATCTATGAATGGTCCAGTTACAAACAAAGTTAGTGATTGATAAGGACACGATTGATACAGGAGTTGAGTTGAAGAAACCTTGAATTTTTTCTGAACGGTATTTGTCATCTGAGGGTATTAAAGTTAAGAAAATGCCAGTTGCAAAATGTTGGGGCTTTTCTCTCCAGCCAGTATCTGTTTATCAAGAACTTGTTCCTTCAAATGGAGCATTTTTAGTAGCATGAATCAGTAGAGTGAAAAGAAACAACAAAAACATCAAAGGATACAATTTGTGCGATGCAAGTTGCTATAACAGCAAGCAGAGACAACAGAGCCCAGGACATTGAGCTGCAAATCAGTGACTGTTGCAATTCCAACAAAATAAAAATAGTGAGTAAAAGTTGGACTTTCCGACTGTAAAATGGTGGATAAAGAGGTATAAGTTGCCAAAATTGATAATCCTATATATGAAAAATGAAGATGGAACATATCAATACTGCGCTACGTGATTTAATTTGCATAGCAAAATACAACACAGAGAAAGGGAAAAGGAAACGAATAAAAAATTTAAACCAGGTATAGCTATCACAACTTTCCCAGAATTATCATGTTTAAAGAGAGCCGTAGCTAGAGCAGCCTCAGGATAAGAAGGATACAATGGTCAAGAAAACACTTTTCAATTTAAATTAATTGCAGCATGGGAATCATAATGGCTTTATTATTACTTTCAAGATGTCTTTTGATATGGATATCAACAATTGCAAAAGTGTATTGACAGCAAGGAAACTTAAATATGCACTATCTTATTATAATAAGAAAAACCGTAGCAAATCACATTCTCTCTACATGTATGCGTATAGAGTCATTGAACTGACACTATTGAAAAATATGCACATGGGTGCACTTATTTCTACGTAGACGTTAGACATCATTAAGGGCGGACTGCAGTTCACCATTTAAATATGTATATAGACATTAGAATCAGCAGAAAGCAAACAATAATGTAAACCAATTACAGTAACGTTTAATTTCAAGAATATAACTAACCCAGTAACATGAATTTGCTTCTGCTTTGTCCTTCCAATCCAGTCGGCAAATTCAATAATGTTTGGAACCTATGTAAGATTAAATAATATGATTTAGATGTGCCATAAAAAAAATTCCTTTTTTTTGGGGGGTTGGGGGTTGGGGGGGGGGGGGGGGGGGGGGGGGTTTGCTCATCCATAGGAAAAAAAATCAAAAAATCAGGGAAAGAAATGACTTTGTTAAACAAAGTATCTTTGAAATTTCCAATCAATTTATCCAGAAACAATTAGTGAGTTTAACACCAAAATTCAACCAGATGCCTCTGGCGTCAATTCCAATCAATTCAACCAGATGCCTCTGGAATCAATCTAACATCCCATGTGTGAAAGTTAAGAGCAGTAGATGAGAAACTGCAGTTGCAGTGGTAATAACAATACAAGGATATAGAAAAAGCTTCTGGTGTTTGTTGGAGAGTATTACATCAATAGAGGCTATGATTTTGACAATTTTGAAGAAAGTCACCATGCAAATCAGGCTGAATGAGAGGGAATGATGAAAATTTTGGCACGAGTACATAATAAATAAGACAAACCTCCATATATAACCTATTTGTGGTGAACAAAACGCATACCGTTGCAGAAAGTAGCACGAAATTGATATGCCTTGGAAACATAATGATAACTTCTTCCCAAACCACACCTCTTTCTACATCATTGACATAATGCACTTCATAAAAAATAACCTGTCCACACAGCATAAAAAACCAAGAGTAACTCATTTGAAAGATTATGCAAGATCAGGATATGCAAAAGGAAGATAAACATTAAAGAGCCCTCACCCATTCAATGTCGCATATGATATCAGCACCCCTATAGAGCATTGATCTTAATATCTCTGTGGTCATGATTAGACAAGAGGCCTCGGGGCTCAAGCTAACATCACCTGTGAGGAGGCCAACATCAAACTTCCCACAAAAATCTCGGTACTTCTGATTGCTGATTGTCTTAATAGGAGCAGTATATACAGCTCTGTTGCAGTGCTGCATGTGTTCAAAGCTTTTTTATAAACAGCAATTTACATATTATCATATCAAATTTTCAAAGTTTTAGCTAAAAAATAAAATAATAATAAAGAAAAAAAATAAAAATCAAGCTAAAAGCTAAACAGGAAAAACAAACACCCAAATGTAGTGGCCTACTTTTGAGCTACCACAAACACAGAGTCCCATCTTTCAAGATAAAATATGGCCCACAATTAATTCAGAGTAGCAGATACACAAGTTAAAACAAACGCTAGAGCAATATCAAGAGCATTGACCACTTTTGGCCAAGGATTAAATTAATGATACACTTATGATAGTGCATATGCCATCCGCTGTACAAGCAGAAACATTATAAAACTAACCACAATGTATTAGCCCCCTGTTAGAAAGATGTCTCGCATCATTTTTCCTCCAATTAAAAACTACAAATTCAATTTTACACTAATGTTCAAACAGTTTGTGCTCAAACAATTTCATCCATAAAGCCACATGTAGATAGCAAAAAGTGATGAGAAGATGCCAGGTAATCAGAGTTGTAACTGAGAAAATAAAATCAAGGAAAAAATCACCCAAGTCAATCACTGCAGAAATTGAAAAGTTCAACTGAAACCAAGAACATTGCTTAGAAGGGCAACGTCGCAACAAAGTGATATTTTTTTTTCATATAATAGCATACAGATGTACCAAAAACTTTACAACAGAAAGATGACTCAACACAGGAGACCGATAATTTGCTAGCTAAATTTCATAATTCTGTAAAGCTCTCGCGTTTGGATAAAAAATACACTAAACACAATTTAAAACTCAGTTCTCGGCTTTGTCTAATGTAAATTGAATTTTGGGAATGGGTTCAAAACTGCATTAAAATATGATAACCAAAAATGTATTGTAAAAAGTGATAAGGTTTCTTGTATGCCAACTCAACCAGTCTGTCCATCGCAAACTGCTCAAGTCCATGAGGAAAAACAAAATTTTTGTCAAAAACAATGCTCAGTTGCTCACAAGAAGTTTGTATCCATTTATCCAACATATCTAAGAGCAGCAACACCAAACAACATATGAAGTGATATATATACCTTCCAATGGTTTTTTCTTCTTGAACTCCCCAGTATAGTATATCTTATCTAGGTATGATTTCCTCTTCACAATCTAATTGTCCAACACAAAGAATGAATTTCGCTCAGTACATATTAATCAGGAAGAAAAAAACAAGGAAAAGCAATCAGAGTGGTTCAATTCAAGGTGACCTGTTCATGAAACCCCTTCTGTAGTCGAGCAATATCTTGGTTGATCCTAACTTCTTTATCATCCAACGCAGGCTGCATTGACGAAAATATATGCATGAACGATGAATCCCTAATTATTACATATTTGTCCGAAAAAAAAATCGTTTGAATGAACGATGAGTAACAAAAACGGACCTAAGAATTGGAGTTCCTGACCCAGCTCCAACGGATCAATCAACACCACCACCATACGAGGCCGCCGTCACCACTAGCAACAAAGTCACCACCGCGTGCAGCAGGCAGCGGCGCAAGGGACTTGGCAACACCAGTCACCACCACACCACACCACACAAGGCTCCTAGGAGCAACACAGTCACCACCACAAGCGGGCGGCAGCACCACTACCACCACCGCTAATGCTTAAAAATATCCTAAAAGGTGCTCCACACGGCAGCCTCGCCACGGCCTTGGCACCACTAATGACCCCCGTGACAGCCATCAATTTTGAGAGGCGACCATTTTCGAGATCCAACAGAAAAGGGGATGTGAAGAGATTGGTGGCTAAAGAAGAACAAAAATAAGAAAGATTCAAAGAAATCGAAATGAAACCCAAATCGTACAGAGCAGCGGCAACGCGTGGCATCGACGGCGGCGCTGTGAGGCCAGCACTCGGCGATTCGCACAGAGGGAGGCTGCAAGAGAGACAGGGACGGATAATCAGAGGCCAAATGCTTGGACCTTAGAGCCCAAATCGACTCCCAGCGGAACCCCAGCACTGCGCCAGTCCGATGCACGAGCGCTGCACTCACCCAACAGGCATCTCTTCACCTTAAGGTTTTTTTTGTCAATTTTCACTGTGATGTTTGTAGCTCTGCATTTTTCAGATCTTACATATGGTATTCCGATTGTGGGATCAGACTTGAGAGTGCCAATAGAAGCGTGGAGGCCGGAAGCGATGACAACGACATTTGGGAGAGCCAGAAAAGATGGACTAGGGTTTTAGGTAGAGGAAACGGAGGATAGGCTTTCGATGTGAATGGGAAAATGGAGAGGTAATCGAATGGACCCAGAAACAGTAGGGTCCCGGAGCAAATTTTGAAGCAACACGTGGCAGAGGCAGGAACAGCCAAGCAAGAAAGCAAAAAACAAAAGGGCATATTAGGCAATTCAGGTGAATCTTTACTATTCATTGGAACAGTAATTAGTTTGGCACTTATATATATTAGATATATTTACTAGAATTCGTGCCGCCGCGCGCAGCGTAACGCTGCGCGCGACGGCAAATGAATTTTATGTAGTTATGCTAATGATGCAAGGAATAAGATGCAAATACAATGGAGAGCTGTATTCTCACGGTAGCTAACCTCCAGAAAGGGGCTCTTTCCCAAATGTATCCACCAGCCACAGGGACTGATGAATTGCATGGTTGATTTTGAAGCCCAAAAGTGAACAGTACAATATAGAGAATGAATAATCGTATAATAAATTATTCAAAGATGAAACAAGCTCATACTTAATGTCAAGAAAGGTGATGCGGAAGAGCTCTACTCATACATCACCTATCTGTTATTTCCCAGCAGACCCCATCATCATGCTAACTTGTTGGAGCGCAATCATAAAAGTCGACTGTTGAGCGATCGGTTGCACAAAACATCCTATTTTCAATTCACAGAAATACCATTAATGATTATGTGCAAATGTAAAGCTACCTAGGAAATAAAAAAGAAATCAAACCAACAAAAAAAAAATTCCTCTAAAAAAAAAGAATAAGTGAGCACAAGAGTAAAAACGTGAAAGGGAAAGATTGATATCATGAGACAAAGATTAAACTTACTTCTTCTGCTCAGCCACTTTTTCGCTCAACTAATTCTTGAACTTTTCACTTTCATGTAGGATCTAGAATATCAATAAAGAAACTTTCATATGTTAAATGCATGACTATTATACATGCTTTTGAAATAAGAAATTGAAAAACCTCTTTTACTCTCTCTCTTGGCAACCAAGGTTTGTCCTTTTCCAATCATCGAACAGTCTACAAATGACAAATAAGTAACAAACAAATGGTTAGAGATGGTCATGGCAATAATGCATTTGAAAAATCAAACTGAACACTGCCAAGCATTAATCTACCAGTAATGATATATTTCTCAATTTTTTTTCAATTCAATTTTCTAAAATCAAATAAAGAAAAAGATTAATTACAAAAAAGTAATAATGTTCGCATTTTGGTTTCTAGACCATAGTTTAACCTCTTCCAGGAGACATGAGAAATCCAATATTCGACACCCTTTGGTTGACAAACTAATAATGTAAGCGTACATGACAATAACAATGAATTATCATAAATTCATAATACCTCCAAACAAGCTATAGAAGAGAATTCTGAATTTTCTTTTTGATTTGAAAATCAAATTGGATGCACTTCTATATGCAGGCATTTGTCTCAGTGATACTATTACAAGTTCAATAAATTTGTCAATGGTTTATCATGTTGAAAATATGATTCAAAAGCCTACTGATAAGCTAGTCAGTCCTGAGAACTAGAAGGAAGGAGTCAAAGAGTTGTTAGGATGTTGAGACTCAGTCTATTTGTTACTGTTAATGCAGTTTTCTTTTCCATATTTTTCTCCGCAAGTTATGTATTCAGTTCTCACTACATTCTCTTGTTTATCCTATTTAATAGGCTCACTTCTCTCAATAAAGTATCAACTGAGTTTACACACAATATCTTTTCCTACTTGCACTGTCTATTCCAACATTTTGGTATCAGAGCCAAGTTCGAAACTAGGCTTCTGTGTTTTTATTTTCTCCGTTCGGAGTTCTTGTGCAATGGCTGCTCAACCTGGCGCATCAGTTACTGTGTCCCGCCCTCAAATTCCAATTTTCAAAGGTGACTCCTATGAGTTCTGGAGCATCAAAATGCGCACGCTTTTCATGTCCCATGAGCTGTGGGAACTTGTAGAAAATGGAGTTCCTGAAGGGACCTCCGAAAAAGATACTCTAAAAAAGGATGCAAAGGCTTTGTTCTTCATCCAACAGGCGGTGGAGGAAACTATATTTTCAAGGATCTCAGGTGCTGCTACCGCCAAAGATGCATGGACCACGCTGAAGACGGAGTTCAAGGGCTCTGCCAAAGTAGTCAAGGTGAAGCTTCAAAGCTTGAGGAGAGATTTTGAGACATCGTTCATGGCTGAAAATGAACATGTACAAGATTACTTGGCTCGAGTGATATCTATAGTCAGCCAGATGAGAGCATATGGGGAAGAAATCTCAGATAAGACTGTGGTATCTAAGATTTTAAGGAGTCTTCCAGACAAATTCAATCATGTTGTTGCTGCGATCGAAGAATCAAAGGACCTGGAAACTTACTCTGTTTACGAGTTGTTGGGTTCTCTACAAACTCATGAAGTAAGGATCAATAGATCCTCCGGTAGAGAGGAAGAGCGGGCATTTCAAGCCCAGGGGGAGCAAGGCAGATCTGGTCCTTACGATGGTCGAGGAAAGAGCTCTTTCCCTCGAGGGAGAGGACGAGGAAGGAGCACTGTTCAGTGCAATTACTGTAAAAAATATGGACACAAAGAAGAAAATTGCTGGAGCAAACCAAAGCAAGTGAATTACGCAGAAGGAGGCCAGGATGATTTCCTATTTATGACATATGTAAGTGCTCTATCAACTTCTCAAGATATGTGGTACTTAGATAGTGCCTGCTCTAACCATCTGACAGGAGAAAAGTCAAAATTCAAAGACCTAGATGATACACATAAATCTCAGGTGCGATTAGGAGATGACAAACAAATTGAAATCAGAGGAAAAGGCACGGTGTTCATCAATATAAATGGAAAGGAAAAGCTCATAAAAAATGTGCAATATGCACCAGGCCTGGCGCACAATCTGATTAGTGTGGGGCAGCTTGTTTCTGATGGCCATTCAGTGATCTTGAAAAAGGATCATGTCGAGTGTTGAAAGATACGGGAGAGCAACTCCTTACTGCCAAAATGACTGAGAATAAAATGTTCCCGGTGCACTTCTCAACACCTGGAAATTGTGGTATGATCAGTAGCAAAGAAGAAGAATCTGACATTTGGCACCAAAGATATGGGCATCTTTATATCAGTGGTTTGCAAATGCTGACTTCAAAAAATATGGTCAAGGGGTTGCCGAATATACACAAGCTCAACTATCTGTGTGAAGGATGTGCCTTGGGAAAGCAGTCTCGAAGGCCCTTTCCAGTTGGTCAAGCATGGAGAGCGTCCAAACGGTTAGAGCTCGTGCATTCAGACATATGTGGTCCTATGCGCACAGAATCACTCTCGGGAACTAAGTACTTTCTTCTATTCATTGATGACTTCTCTCGAAAGTGTTGGGTATATTTCTTGCGCTTCAAATCAGAAGCATTTGAAACTTTCAAAATCTTTAAAGCTTTTGTGGAAAAGCTATCTGGCGATAATCTCAAGTGTCTAAGAACTGATAGAGGTGGGGAGTTTACCTCGAAGGAATTTACCATGTTTTGTGAAGCTGAAGGAATCAAGCATGAACTTACTGCTCCCTACACTCCGGAGCAAAACGGCGTAGCTGAACGTAAAAATCGTACCCTGGTGGAGATGGCTCAATCCATGATGAAGTCAAAAAAACTTGGAGATGAATTTTGGGCTGAAGGAGTAGCAACTGCTGCATATATCCTCAATGTAATACCCGTAAATATTGGGATATAAAAATAGGAATTAATCCAATAGGAAAGAAAGTTTTGCTTCCGAGAACCCGTAAACTCGGAAATGCACGGGAGTCAAAAGACGACGATTTAGAACCCGACGGACCAAAACCGACGGTCTTAAGATTTCAAGCATGAAATCGAATTGAGACGGAATAAATTTATGATGAGAAGCATAATCCGAAAATGACCCGGAAAATCGAGCGCGAAAACGTGGAAGGATAGAAGTCCGAAAGAGAGGAGAAAAAGACCCGACGGATCGGATCGCACGGACCCGCCCGGACCGCAGTCCAGGCGGGAACCGCGCGCTGGCCGGGCGGAGTTTGGCCAAACGGCGCGCCAACCCCGCGTGGCTCGCCAGATTTGTGTAAATGACGCGTTTTCGGCGATTTCTTGCCATAATTCGACCCCCCGACTATGGAAAGAAGATTTTGGACGGGGGGAAGCTTTTAGGGGCGAATTAGGGCTGCCTCCCCCATCCTTTCATCAGTCACCAAGCCCCTCTTCACTCCCAAACTCTCCCAAAGCCAAACCACCTTTCCGACGAACTTCCGACGAACGTCCGGTGACCTTCCGACAACCAACGACGACCGTAGAGGCGTGTAGATCAAGGATCACAGTCCTTAGATCATTGGTAAGTAGTATCTTAGGTTCTCAATCTCGTTTTCCTCTCAAATCCCCAATCTAACTCTTGAATCGTTGATTGCAAATACGTTCGTGGCCAAAGTCGGGAACTTTGCGTTTCGTAGATCCGTTCGTAGGATTTTGGACGAGCCGAGCGACCCTAGGATGACTCAAGAACACAATCACTGTAAGTTGAGCCTTCCATATCAATACGGGTGGTTTAGGGGCGTCCGAAGTAGTCGTAACATAACGAAACGTAAAAACCGAAATTAAAAACCCCAATACGCGCAGTTTCTGAAATCGGCCTAAAACTCATGTTTCGAGGATTCAATCCGAGAAATTCAAAACTAGACGTTTAATCCTAACACATAAGTCTAGGTCTTGTAAAAATTTCAGACATTTTCGTTAACGTTTTCTATTTCAAATCGCACCAAACATAAACTGTTTTACTAGGACTTTTTTCGAAAACTGACAGTGATCATATTCGAACTTGATGAGCATGTTTCTATATTTTCTAGACTGATTTAATCTTGGCAATCTAAATAAAAGTTGTAGATAATCATGTCTAGTATATGCATATAAAATTTCAGAATTTTTGGAGTCCATTTGATATGTTAAAAAGTCGAAACTTTGAACTGTGTCAAACCTGAGTCCGGACAGAATTCTGCTTGTGTAATAAACTCGATTTTTGACATGTTTCCTCAACTTATTTCGAAAAAGTTAAAACACAAAAGTTGTTCGATAGGATGTTTTTGATATGCTGTGAAAATTTCAGATTTTTCCGACTTGAAATGAATTTTTAAATTAAAAAGGCGTAAACTGTGACGCCAAGAGACTTTTAAATCGAGAGATTTTGAAATTTCGTAACAAACGATCAAAGACTTGAAATACGATACATCTATACTTTTGGAAAACCCTGATACATTAAATTGAAACGATACATGAGATACTTTGGTGGAGGGTGAGTGCTCTGCAGGGTGCCCCTCTAGCCTTTCTCTTCGGGCCTATAATGGACGAGAGAATTTAGATGAGATATTACGCCAATCGGCGGGAGATACATGGCCTACTCTCTCGGGATTGTCCGTATGGATTTTCCGAGGCTCCGGAGTGTTACTGGGTATGGCAGATACAGCTGCAGCCGCCGGATCACCGGCTATACAAGATACTTACGACACGGCTGCGGCCGCCGGATCACCGGCTATACAAAACGTTGAGAAATGGTTACGTAACGGGGAAATAAAAGATTTAATATTTTTTTTAAAGCATTTATTTATTTACGCATGTCTTCAAATTATGCATTTAAATTATGTCTTTAAATTTTATGTCATGACTAAATTGTTATTGTGGATTAAATGCATGTTCAAGTACACAATTAAAATATTATTTCCTTTAAATTTGTAAACGCATGTTTAGGAGTGAAATTTTAATTATCTAATTAAACCCCTTTATTGCTTTGTTAGGATCGACTTACTCAGTATTTTATATACTGATAAAATTGTTGTTTTCTCTTTTCTTTTCAGAGTATGAAGATAATGCATGAGCATATGCATTGGGGGATGGAAAAACTTTAACATTATTTTCATCGTTTTTTTTATGGCACTTGCATATCGGGCCTGTATAACCCGAGTTTTGGCCATGTCGGCCCCTTTACATTTCCGCTGCGATATTTTACTTTCCGATTTTGCTACGTATGGATGAATTATTATTATTATTATTTTTCAATAAATTCCGGACTTGTTTTTAAACCTTTTTGCAATACCAATAGCCTTGCATCTCTGTAGCAAGCTCGGAGAATCCGTGTCTTGCTAGGGAGGTGTGGCGGTGGCATCCCGGCCTGGGTTATCAAATCCGGGGTGTTACAAGTTGGTATCAAAGCCCGGAATATTTTAAAGCTACTATTATTATTATTTTAAATCAGTATTTTGAACTAAGTGTTATTTTTTTAAATTTATTATTATTATTATTATTATTATTTTTAAGACTATTAGTATTATTATTTTAGCCCAAAATTTGAGCCCAAAAATTTTCTATCCATTTAGTATACTATTTTGAGCCCAAAGGGGGGGGGTTAAATTATTTCGACCCAATAATTATTTATTATAAGCCAACCATTTCGGCCCAAGTACCCATGTTTTTACTTCTTAAGTCTAAATTATTATTTTTGGCCAATATAGAGGCCCAACTTTTTAAATTACTTAAAACCATGATTAAATTTAAATTAAAATTACATTAAATTAATTTTTGGGGGGATTGCATGTGCATATTCATATAGATTTAAATTCCTGCATATCTTGACTTTTATTCGAAACATGTCCTGACTCTAACCTCCTTGTTGACATTAGATGGCCGCCCCAAACGTGAACATGATCAACCTATTAATGAGGTTGATTGAAGCATACCTCGAATCTCCTCAAAACGTGAACAACTTCAGACTAAGGGTAGAACAAATGGAAGCTAACCTGGGCCACCTAACTAATCTGGGCCAAGCAGGACATCAAGATATAACCCAACTCCAAATCCAAATCAACGAACTCCAGACCCGCGAGACTGAACTTCGGACCCAGATTGACGACGTAGAGACCCAAGTAGGGGTCGTGGGACATCAACTGCATCATCTGAAGCATGATCTACTTCCACCTGCCCCTCTCGACCCGGGAACTCCTCCTGCAGCTAGCCCCGTTGTTGATCCTGTAGCTGTCCCTACAGCCGTCCAACCTCCAGTTGTTGTCGTTGATCCTGCCCCGGCTGCTGGGCCCAATTGGCCAGCAAGCCCAGTATTCCATGGACCCCTTGGCTGGGGTACCATTGAGGAGTCGAGTGATGAGGATGATCCCATGGAGGACCGAACCACCTACACTCCCTCAGCTTAGGGATCTTTATTGCATTCTTTCTACTATTACCGTTCCTATTTTCCGAACTATTCCTATCCTTGTGATTCCTACAGCTTGTATCAAATAACGTTTTCTATTGAGCAATAAAATACAAGCATTTATATTATATTCTACTTCCATTATCCATAGTGCCCATATATATGTATATGTACATATTTAAAACCGCCTTCCATATCCAAACGTATGGTGGAGGACTCAACAAAACAAAGGTACAAGGTATTAATAAGCAAACAACACATATAAATGTCAATCAAATGGGAGTACCTCGAACCCTAAACCCTGAAATCCCAAGTCATCAATTAACCACAATTCTAGAGCTAACAACCAAAATAGATGACTAGAGAGTAACACAACGAAAACAAAAACTATGAAACACGGAAATGGAAATCATCGTCATACAGTCCCATAAGGAAACAACAAAACAAACAGCTTCTACTACGCACCCTAAGAATACCGTAAAGACAAAGAGTCACTGATCAGGAGGCGGAAACTGGTGGTGCATGTAGTCGTCCATCTGACGCATGTAGGCATACATGTCGGTCATGGTGGCCTGCTGCTCCGCCTGCCTCATAGTGAGCGTGTCCATACGATCCTGATAGAGATCCATCCTAGCATCCAAGGCATCGTAACGAGCCTGCCCAGCTGCAAACCCGGCGTCCATACCGATACGAATCTCCCGCATCATCTGGAGCACCTGCGTCATGTCCTGACCCTGCGGCGGAACCACACCCTGCCGTGGGACCACAGGGGGAGGAGGTGGCTGCTCTAAAGGGACAACTAAAATCAAACCACCATCCTCAGGCTGCGGGCGCAGTATAGCCCGAAGTGCTCCACGACGCAAGGCACTGCGTCGCGGTGTAAGTCGGAATACGGTAGTGCTCGCCCGCCACTAAAGGATAGGGGTCCGTCTCGGGAGACGTACGGATCCCCTGGGCAGCACATAACCCACAAATGAGGTGTGCGTGAGTAATCACCCTACTCCCTCGCCCTCGTCGTAAGCCCCTCAAGTTGTCCACAATGCAAGCTCCCACGTTCACTCTACCGCCCCGGGCGATAAAGCAAACAGTCTCAAAGACATGATCTATGACGATATGACTCCGGGTGATCGGCCGAACGCGTCCTAACCAAAGCTTAGAAAGTACACGCCAAGGAGCATCCAAAGACTTCAGCCGCAACTCGTGGGGGTACCCAGTCTGCGGGGGTACCTCGGTACACAAGACACCCCAGGCAGGAGCATAAACCCGGCCCTCTGGCTGTGGGCGGAACGCGCCATCGTCGGGCAAACCAAAATAGACGTTGATCGCCCGGGCACTGAAGTCTAG
Source organism: Hygrophila difformis (assembly GCA_030278955.1). NCBI lineage: Eukaryota > Viridiplantae > Streptophyta > Magnoliopsida > Lamiales > Acanthaceae > Hygrophila > Hygrophila difformis. The sequence goes on from JAOANR010000012.1 coordinate 2,733,380, forward strand.
GTAGCGACCGCGAACCCAGACTCGAGAAAGGTCGTCGTCTACCCCAAGACCGCTGATGTTGGCGATAACCTCCATAGCTAGATAGCCGGAGGCAACGCCCTCGAGATGACGTGCAAGACCGGTCCACTGGAGATGCCCCAGAACTGTACTGATCCGGTCATCGCCCATATGATCGGGGAACAAGCCTCGCTCGGGAACATAAGCCCTGTTTCGACGAAGCTCGTCGAAATAGAAGTTCTGGGCAGCCATTGTCGAAAACCGGAACCTATCATGCCGGTGAGGACGCACCTCGTTAGGGAGATCTCTGAGCCTCGGCTCCCGTTCCTCGTCCTCCTCGGACTCACTGTCGTCACTATCCGGCATCACCGGAACGGCAGTACTAGGACCGGCTGCATCACGTCGAGTAGCTCGTCTCTTGGCCCCCGGAAGGACCATAAGGAACGCAAAGATGAACCACATGAAGAGCAACATCCTGCGAACACCCAATACCAATTGTAAGGCTAATGACCCACACACGGAACAACTTCAAATATATACATAGTTCCAACGGGAGAAATCTAAGAGAGCTTCGAACTCAATAGTTGCCAATACATATCAGAAGATAACCAAACCAATGAATGTGCCCAAATAAATTCGAAAACCCATTGCGGCATTTCGTCGGACACCTTATATGCGCAATATATTAAGTTCAAAAAAAAAAATTGCTTGTAAACACATGGCAATTAACCACAAAACCAAACAACTATTTAAACAACGACTCATAATCACAAAGTGTCAACAAAGAATACCATTGCACCCACTTCGTACCTATAATACCGACAAAATCAAAAACTTCATATTCCCCCCAATCCAAATTCCAACAAGAAATCCCACAACTTAGGTATATATTATCACACCAATACTTCCTAAACAATAGAAATGGCACCACAGTACTATATAAACTCACAAATTCGCAAGAATCAAGCCGAAATTTTTAAATCCCCAATTTGTATGCCAAAACCCTAATTTCGCAATCTACCCAAATTCTAACAAATCAAGGCATAAAAATTGAAATTGGCAAGCTAAAATAGAATATACATACCTTACAAAGAGAAATCGAAGTCGAAACCAGAAGAATCTGAGCACGGAAGAACGAAATTGAGAGGAAGTTGGGAGGAATTTCGGAAGTGAGAGGGACGAAATGGCTCGCGCGGGGCGCGAGCCCTATTTCTTCACCCTGGTGGTGCCGCGCGGTGGCCGGGGCGCTAAAGCCACCAACCCCGCGCGAACCCCGCGCGGGTCGCGAAAGATGAAATTTTTATTTTTTTTTCGATTCCCTTTTCCTATTTATTTACTCCTCCTCTGCTTCGCACTATACGACTGGACCAGTGAGTGTGATTCCGCATTCCAAGAATTCAAGAAACGACTTACCATTGCGCCGGTATTGGCACTACCATCGGGGATGGAGACTTCGAGGTGTACAGCGACGCCTCGAAGGAAGGATTGAGATGCGTGCTAATGCAAGATCAAAGGGTTATAGCACACGCATCACGTCAACTAAAGCCACACGAAGAGAACTATCCGATGCACGACTTGAAACTAGCCGCAGTCGTGTTCGCTTTAAAGATATGGATGCACTATATGGACGCAAATGCCGGAGTCCATTGAGCTGGGAAAAGAGCGATAGGACTGTGGTAATTGGACCGCAACTTGTTGAGGACGTGGCTCAACAAGTCCCAATAATCCAAGGAAAGATGAGAGCCGCGCAAGACCGGCAAAAGAGCTATGCCGACGTGAGACGGCAAGATTTGGAATTCCAAATAGGCGATAAGGTCATGTTAAAGGTGTCACCGATGAAGGGTGTGATGCGCTTTGGCAAGCGGGGGGAAATTGAGCCCACGGTACATAGGACCATACGAGATCCTAGAAAGAGTGGGAAATCTTGCATACCGACTAGCATTACCGCCACAATTTGCTCGTGTCCGCGACGTGTTCCACGTCTCACAATTGAAGAAATACGTCCACGATCCGACCCACGTACTCCAACCGGAGGAGATTGAGCTGGACGACGACTTAAGCTACGAGAAATTCCGGTGCGAATACTCGACAAGAAGGAGAGGGTAATAAGGAATAAGACCGTGAGAATGGTTAAGGTTCTTTGGTCTAACCACGAAGCCGAGACGGCAACGTGGGAGCTAGAGGCAGACATGAAGGATCGTTACCCAACCCTATTCCAAGACAATGCAACAACAGTTATGGGGGCATACCTGTAATCTAAAGAGAGGGAGGATGTGACAACCCGAATATTTCCGGATATTTTGTCCGAATATTTTGTACCCCAAATAAACAAATTCAAATTGTTTTGAACTACGTAATGACTTGATCCCTTCACGGGGTACGTGGGCAACTCGGAAATTTCAATTCTGGGTTCAGTCAAATAATAACAAACAACAACACACAATAATACAATCGCTTAATCAAACAATTCCCGAACTCGCGAGAGGATGAAGCGCGCAACTTCGAGGATGAAGTTGGTTCTTAAGGGGGGTAGACTGTAATACCCGTAAATTATGGGATATAAAAATAGGAATTAATCCAATAGGAAAGAAAGTTTTGCTTCCGAGAACCCGTAAACTCGGAAATGCACGGGAGTCAAAAGACGACGATTTAGAACCCGACGGACCAAAACCGACGGTCTGAAGATTTCAAGCATGAAATCGAATTGAGATGGAATAAATTTATGATGAGAAGCATAATCCGAAAATGACCCGGAAAATCGAGCGCGAAAACGTGGAATGATAGAAGTCCGAAAGAGAGGAGAAAAAGACCCGACGGATCGGATCGCCCGGACCAGCCCGGACCGCAGTCCAGGCAGGAACCGCGCGCTGGCCGGGCGGGGTTTGGCCAAACGGCGCGCCAACCCCGCGTGGCTCCCCAGATTTGTGCAAATGACGCGTTTTCGGCGATTTCTTGCCATAATTCGACCCACCGACTATGAAAGAAGATTTTGGACGGGGGGAAGCTTATAGGGGCGAATTAGGGCTGCCTCCCCCACCCTTTCATCAGTCACCAAGCCCCTCTTCACTCCCAAACTCTCCCAAAGCCAAAACACCTTTCCGACGAACTTCCGACGAACTTCCGGTGACCTTCCGACGACCAACGATGACCGTAGCGGCGTGTAGATCAAGGATCACAGTTCTTAGATCATTGGTAAGTAATATCTTAGGTTCGCAATCTCGTTTTCCTCTCAAATCCCCAATCTAACTCTTGAATCGTTGATTGCAAATACGTTCGTGGCCGAAGTCGGGAACTTTGCGTTTTCGTAGATCCGTTCGTAGGATTTTGGACGAGCCGAGCGACCCTAGGACGACTCAAGAACACAATCACTGTAAGTTGAGCCTTCCATATCAATACGGGTGGTTTAGGGGCGTCCGAAGTAGTCGTAACATAACGAAACATAAAAACCGAAATTAAAAACCCCAATACGCGCAGTTTCTGAAATCGGCCTAAAACTCATGTTTCGAGGATTCAATCCGAGAAACTCAAAACTAGACTTTTAATCCTAACACATAAATCAAGGTCGTGTAAAAATTTCAGATATTTTCGTTAACGTTTGCTATTTCAAATCGCACCAAACATAAACTGTTTTACTAGGACTTTTTTCGAAAACTGACAGTGATCATATTCGAACTTGGTGAGCATGTTTCTATATTTTCTAGTCCGATTTGATCCTGGCAATCTAAATGAAAGTTGTAGGTAATCATGTCTAGTATATGCATATAAAATTTCAGAATTTTTGGAGTCTATTTGATATGTTAAAAGTCGAAACTTTGAACTGTGTCAAACCTGAGTCCGGACAGAATTCTGCTTGTGTAATAAACTCGATTTTTGACATGTTTCCTCAACTTATTTCGAAAAAGTTAAAACACAAAAGTTGTTCGTTATGATGTTTTTGATATGCTGTGAATTTCAGATTTTTCTGACTTGAAATGAATTTTTAAATTAAAAAGGCGTAAACTGTGACGCCAAGAGACTTTTAAATCGAGAGATTTTGAAATTTCGTAACAAACGATCAAAGACTTGAAATACGATACATCTGTACTTTTGAAAAACCCCGATACATTAAATTGAAATGATACATGAGATACTTTGGTGGAGGGTGAGTGCTCTGCAGGGTGCCCCTCTAGCCTTTCTCTTCGGGCCTATAATGGACGAGAGAATTTAGATGAGATATTACGCCAATCGGCGGGAGATACATGGCCTACTCTCTCGGGATTGTCCGTATGGATTTCCCGATGCTCCGGAGTGTTACTGGGTATGGCAGATACGGCTGCGGCCGCCGGATCACCGGCTATACAAGATACTTACGACACGGCTGCGGCCGCCGGATCACCGGCTATACAAAACGTCGAGAAATGGTTACGTAACGGGGAAATAAAAGATTTAATATTTTTTTTAAAGTATTTATTTATTTACGCATGTCTTCAAATTATGTCTTTAAATTTCATGTCATGACTAAATTGTTATTGTGGATTAAATGCATGTTCAAGTACACAATTAAAATATTATTTCCTTTAAATTTGTAAACGCATGTTTAGGAGTGAAATTTTAATTATCAAATTAAACCCCTTTATTGCTATGTTAGGATCGACTTACTCAATATTTTATATACTGATAAAATTGTTGTTTTCTCTTTTCTTTTCAGAGTATGAAGATAATGCATGAGCATATGCATTGGGGGATGGAAAAACTTTAACATTATTTTCATCGTTTTTTTTTTATGACACTTGCATATCGGGCCTGTATAACCCAAGTTTTGGCCATGTCGGCCCCTTTACATTTCCGCTGCGATATTTTACTTTCCGGTTTTGCTACGTATGGATGAATTATTATTATTATTATTTTTAAATAAATTCCGGACTTGTTTTTAAACCTTTTTGCAATACCGATAGCCTTGCATCTCTGTAGCAAGCTCGGAGAATCTGTGTCTTGCTAGGGAGGTGTGGCGGTGGCATCCCGGCCTGGGTTATCAAATCCGGGGTGTTACACTCAATATGTCTCCCACAAAAGCAGTCAAAGGCGCAACACCACATGAAGCATGGTGCGGAGAAAAACCATCTGTGAGTCATTTACGGGTTTTTGGTTGTGTTTGCTATGCACTAGTTACTGGTAATACTAGACATAAACTTGACCAAAAATCAAAGAAGTACATATTTGTCGGGTACTGCATTGCATCCAAAGCTTACAGGTTATTTGATCCAATAACCAAGAAGATTGAAGTCAGTAGAGATGTTAGATTTGAGGAGAAATTGTGTTGGGTAGATTCTCAAAATATACCAGATTCAACAATTGATGCTTGTTACGAGGATGAACAAGAAGAGGCACCTCAACAGGAGGTATCACACCTGTCACCAGTTCAAAAATCTCCTGCAACTCTAGTATCTGATGCCACGAGTTCCACTCAATCGGAAACCGCTTTAGAACCATCGATGATTTGTATTCAGTCACTCGAGCTTTGTTTGTTGAAGATCCGACAAGTGCAACAGCTGCAATTCAAAGCGATATTTGGAAATGTGCCATGCAGGAGGAAATTGCAGCAATTGAGAGAAATGGTACATGGGAGCTGACACTGCTTCCTGAAGGGAAGAACACCATTTCACTTAAATGGATTTTCAAAACAAAGTATCAAGCTGATGGGAGTATACAGAAGCACAAGGCAAGACTGGTTGTACGTGGTTTCACTCAAGAAAGTGGAATAGACTATGAAGAAACGTTTTCTCCTGTTGCCCGATTCGAAACCATTCGAATCATTTTGTCAATTGCTGCTCAACTTCAGTGGAAGGTATACCAATTTGATGTTAAATCTGCATTTCATAATGGTGATCTTAAGGAGGAGGTCTACGTTGAGCAACCCGAAGGCTTTGTAGTCAATGGACAAGAACACAAGGTATATCGCCTTAAAAAGGCGCTCTACGGGTTGAAACAGGCCCCAAGATCTTGGTACAGCAAAATTGACTCATTCTTTCGACAAAATGGTTTTGAAAGAAGCAAGAATAAGCCTACTTTGTATACAAAGAAGCATGGAAGTCATGAGTTTATCCTGGTATGCCTTTATGTTGATGATATGATATATACGGGATCATCTACTCATCTCATTTTGGAATTCAAAGAAGCAATGTTGAAGGAGTTCGAGATGACCGATCTAGGAATGCTACACTACTTCCTAGGTCTCGAGATAAAGCAAGAGGAAGAAGGTATCTTTGTTTCACAAGAAAAATATGCTAAAGATATCCTTAAACAATTTGAAATGAAAGATTGCAAAGTGGTGAGCACTCCAATCAACACTAATGAGAAACTTGTTCCTGATGATGGTACGGGAAAGGCAGAAGCAAGTAGGTTCAGAAGCCTAGTGGGAAGGCTTATTTACTTGACATACACAAGACCAGATTTGTCCTTTGTTGTGGGTCTTATTTCTCGATTTATGCAAAATCCCACCAAGCAACACTATGGTGCTGCCAAGAGGATTTTGAGGTATGTTGCTGGTACATACATGTTTGGCATCTGGTACTTGAAGGCTCGAGATATTGTTCTTCACGGATATACGGACAGCGACTGGGCTGGGAGCCACGAGGATAGGAAAAGTACATCGGGCAATATATTCAACATTGGCTCGGGTCTTGTTTCTTGGAGCTCAAAGAAGCAATCAACAGTGGCATTATCATCTGCAGAAGCAGAATATGTTGCCGCAGCTGCAACTGCGTGTCAAGCCGTATGGTAACGTAAGGTGTTGGAAGATTTGAATCAAAAGCAACAAGGAGCGTCAGTCCTCATATGTGATAGTTCTTCAGCTATTGCCTTGGCGAAGAATCCAATAATGCACGGACGAACAAAACATATTCAGATTAAGCATCATTTTCTCCGTGAGCTAGTTGCTGATGAAGAAGTTTGTTTAGACCATTGTCAGACAGAGGATCAACTTGCAGACTTATTTACTAAAGCACTTTCTCATTCCAGATTAGAGCTACTTCGAAGTCGTCTTGGAATCTCCACTTTTGAATCAAGGGGGAGTGTTGAAAATATGATTCAAAAGCCTACTGATAAGCTAGCCAGTCCTGAGAACTAGGAGGAAGGAGTCAAAGAGTTGTTAGGATGTTGAGACTCAGTCTATTTGTTACTGTTAATGCAGTTTTCTTTTCCACATTTTTCTCCGCAAGTTATGTATTCAGTTCTCACTACATTCTCTTGTTTAGCCTATTTAATAGGCTCACTTTGTATCAACTGAGTTTACACACAATATCTTTTCCTACTTGCACTGTCTATTCCAACATATCATACTATTTTTCCGAAATAGAAAATGACCAAAAAAGGTTAACTACAAAAACCGAACAATAGTCCATATTTAGATTTGCTAGACGAAAGTTCAGCCCCTTCCGAGTCTCCTAAAAATCCAATATTTGACACCCCCTTTGTCGAGAAACTATAATCAAAATGAACTTGACAACAACCATAGAAGAAAAACATTATTTTATGAAAAATTTTCACATATAACAAAAGCAATAACAGAATGAAAAATAAACGTTCTTTTTCAATTGCTTCAACAGTTATATTTGTTATTTTTTTCTCTTTATTAGTTGGCCATCTCTGAAAAAGTTCCTTGTGCTATAGAAATATTAACATGGAAAGTTAGTACCTGTTGTAACTCCTCAAAGTGCATTGCATGTTCAGTTACAGCAGGTCGGGCAGAGTTCATTATATCTTTAACAAGAATAATTGTGTTATGAGTAACCTCTAACATGTAAATTTGTTGCGCTCCTAACTGATGTATATCAATTATAGATGTTAGTGCCTCTATTTTGAGATAATGTGTTCCACTCCGATGATGAACACTAGATAGGCTCCCTCCCCCTAGACTTATCCGGAGTACCTGTTTTGGTATGCCTTTGTTTGTAAGCGGATAAGGAGCCCTCTGCATGGAAAGACGCTGCAAGATCTTTACTCCCAACGGCTCCCTTCATATTTCCTTAAGATGGGCGACCAAGTTTTGGCAAGAAGATTTTTCCATCCAAGGGAATGAGTCGGCTATGGAAGGAGCAGATTTCTTGGGATAGTTTTATTCCCTTCCATAGCAATCGGATCTCACACAGCTTTTAAATGGAGGACCAGTCATAGTGGAAAAACTCACTTGTTCATCCACCAATTCAACGGTCTCATTTATCGTGTGAGAAATACTTTTACAAACCCTTCACCCTATCCGAGTGCCTCATCCAGTGAGTGAAGGATTTGGTTCTTGAGTGTTCATTGGTTTCATTGTGCACATCGTACCCTTGATTGATTTTGACACTTTCAATTAAGGGCTTCACTCAAGTTCGTGTCAACAAGAGATACTGCCCTACATCGTTGCATCAAATGGAGGATCTTTTACAGGTTCACTCAAGGGAAACTTAGAGAAGGAGTCTTCAAGGGGTCGAAGAAAAATCAGAGCATTCTCACTAGAAAAGGGAGTTTCTGGTACCATCGATCATCTTCTTGGGTGTTGGAGTAAAAGATTACTTGTTCACTATTGTTTGTGTTATAACGTGGTGTTCGAACATATAGTGGAACTCTCCTGGATTGGTATCCCCCAGACGTAGGCCTTCGGCCGAACTGGCTCAACAACTCTTTGTTTGTTCATTTTTCTTTCGTGCACTTATCCATTGCTATTTTGTGTTATTAACTAACCTACTGATAGTCCTCTTAAGTGAGTGGTTGAACAAACAGATCCGAGAAAAGACTTAGGCTTGACGTAAGTGGGACTAACAAGTGGTATCAGAGCGCACACACCTTCGGGTGAGATCCAATCGTCAAGATGAGCCGTGAAGGTGGGGAACATCTCCAGACCTCCATTATTGGAGGGAACAAACTTTTCATACTGGAAAAACCAGAATGAGGGCCTTCCTGATGGCCATCGATGAAGGAGTCTGGGATGTGGTGGAGTCCAAGTTCAAACGTCCTACTGTTGAAGATGAAGACGGTGTCAGGACACCAAAACCTAAAGGACAAATGGACAGGCCGAAGAAAAGACCTCATCCTCCATGAACTCCAAGGCCCTTAATGCCATCTTCAATGGTGTTACCGAAGAACATTACAAACTTATCTCTTCTTGCGACACGGCTTATGATGCATGGGCAGTACTGGTAAACTCCCATGAAGGTATGGCTTCCGTTAGATCTTCCAATTTGATTTCTATAGAATCTCAATTTCACAAACTAATCATGGATGAGAATGAAAGTATTGTTAGCTATGTTGGTAGAATTTGTGACTTGACCAACTAGGCACATCAACTTGGGAAGACTTATTCACAACAAGAGTTGGTGAGGAAGATTGTAGGAACAATGTTCAATCCCAAGATTGCTGCCCTAGAACTATACAAGGACTACTCCACCATGCAAGTGGATGGACTAATGGGAATACTTCAATCATGGGAAATGGATCATTGCAAGGATGTCGGAAGCAAAAGCACAGCCTTCAAGGCTGAGTCCAAATCGGTGAGTGACAAGGAAGCCGAGATTGATAGTGACCACAGCGATGATGATGAGATCTCCCTTCTCACCAAGAGACTTGCTAGACTCCTCAAGAATAAGAAGGCAAAGCAAGGATACCCTAGCAGAAAGGGCGAAGGATCAAACTTCAGGAGAGACTCCAAAAAGCAGATCCAAACCCTATGGCAAGGATCAACAGACTGAGGAAAAGCCCAAAGGACCAGAATGCTATGAATGTAGAGGTTTTGGTCACATTAGGGCAGATTGTGGAAATCTGAAGAAGAAGGAGAAGAAGACCTACCACATTACCTTTAGTGATCATGACGAAGAACTTGAATGCAGTGAAGGAAAATCTGAGCATGGGATTGCTCTCATGGCACCAGGAACATGGGATTCAGACTCATGTTCAGACACTGAGTCACAACATGATATCGCTTCTAACTCTGTAAATAATGATTTCTCTGATCATGATTGTGCGTCTCTTAGCAGTAAACATGCAGATAAAATAGAGCGTCTTACGGACCTCTACAATGAAGTATTTGAAAGGCAGGAAACTTCAATGACTGAGATAGAAGATCTGCAAAGAACCAATCAAGATCTAAGAAACGAGATTGAGAGGCTCTTAGACGAAAACAAAGTCTTATTGTCAAATGCTGAAGTGGTGTCCAATCAAGTGATGGAACTCGAATCTGGAATACTCCGTGAGAAGGATGAAAAAGAGAAGGTTTCTTCAAAACATGATCTGCTGATTGTGGAAATCACTGAACTCAGGGAGAAACTTAACAAGTCCGAAAAAATTCTATCGGACATGAATAGAGGCAAGGCCAAACTCGACGATGCGTTAGCAGCTGGGAAATCTCATGGAAACAAGCAAGGACTTGAGTACAACAACTACAGCTCTGCTTCAACCTCCAAAGGGAAGACCAAGTTCGTAGCAGGAGGTCAACTCAATGACAGGACACAAACTCGAAATACTAGGACTCTACATAAGGGTTCCAGGGCCCTGGCATAAGAAGGAATGTGTTCAAAGGACCTCTCATTTGCGATTATTGCAGGTTTAGAGGTCACAAGACCGACCACTGTTGAAAGATTATCAAGGACCTTCTTGAAGGAAGACCTGTTACCTGGCCTAATGAAGAGCTCAAGAAGAGGATCTCCATAAGGCGTGAGTGGGTTGCCAAATATTCAGCAAGGTGTAATGATGCCTTCTTATCTTCAAGACAAAAGGATAAGAGTGCAACTTGGTACTTCGATAGTGGTTGCTCGAGGCATGTGACAGGAGACAGATGTTCTTAAACCGTTTAAAGAGATTGATGGTGGATCGGTTGTCTTCGGAAATGGTAAAAAGAGTCGTCTCTCTGGACAAGGAACTCTTCACGGAAATGGTCTGCCCAAGCTCAACAATGTCTACTATGTGGAAGGACTTCATGCTAACATCATAAGCATAAGTCAACTTTGCGATGAGGATTTAACTGTATCCTTTAATAAAAGGTACTGTGAAGTGCTTAATACTAACAATGTGTGCGTCATGAGGGGACTAACGCCTCGGAATGACTGCTACTTACTTTTTAAAACCTGTAATTTTGTGAAGGATACAGGAAGCTCCCGAAATCTGATTTGTCATGAGAAGTTAGGTCATCTAAATTTCCGGGACCTCATCAAATTGAGCAGGACAGGTGCAGTCCGTGGACTTCCAAATCTGAAGAAGCATGCCACGGATTTCTGTGAAGACTGTGCTAAGAACAAGCAAACTCGTGTGTCCCATCCCGTAACGGAACACAATGCGACAACACAGTGCCTTGAACTCCTACACACGGACCTCATTGGACCAACCGAAATTCCTAGTCTGGGAGGTAAACGGTATATATTTTTTTCTATAGATGACTTTTCCATATATACGTGGGTTGATTTTCTCAGGGAAAAGAGTGAAGCCTTCAAAGTCTTTATGAAACTGTGCAATCAAATTATGAATGAGAAAGAGTGCAAAGTGAAGAGAATTCGCAGTGATCATGGGAAGGAATTCGAAAATCAAGCATTCGATGATTACTGTTCCAGCCTTGGAATCAAACACGAGTTTTCCGCACCAAAGACACCTCAGCACAATGGAGTGGTAGAAAGGAAGAACCGCACCTTGCAAGAAATGGCACGTGTCATGATGAACTCCAAAAAGGTTCCGGAATTTCTCTGGGCATAAGCCATCAACACGGCCTGCTACATGATAAATCGAGTGTACATCAGGCCCAAAACACTCATGACTCCATATGAATTATGGAAGGGTAAAAAGACTTCAATTTCATATTTTCACATCTTTGGTTACAAGTGTTTTGTGCTTAATGACAGGGAACACACCGGGAAGTTCAAAGAGAAAAGTGACGAAGGCATTTTTATTGGGTACTCAACTTCAAGCAAAGCCTTTCGAGTGTACAACTCTAGAACAAGGAAGGTAATCGAATCCACAAATATCATTGTGGAAGATGCACCCAACAGAGAAACGCCAGTCGAGTCTCATGAGGAGGATGCAGAGAAAGACACCCACAACTCTGGTCAATCACGACCTTTGTCAGGGGACAAACTGGAAACCACCACTGCTGAAAGTGACGAGGTCCAACCCAGTGTTCAAACACCTGTTGGAACACTGTCCCAGTCAGAAGCTGTTGCACCCCAAGTTAGAATTCATCGTAATCACAACCCAGAGGATGTTATTGGGGACGTTCTTGAAGATCGGAGAACTCGAGTCAAGAAGAAGATCGACTATAGGGAGTTTGCAGGGTTACATTGCTTCACCTCAAGGATCGAGCCGTCAAGGGTTGAATAAGATCTTCAAGATGAAAACTGGATAAATGCCATGCAAGAAGAGCTTCTGCAATTCAAAAGGAATGAAGTATGGACCTTGGTTGAGCGTCCTGATCACACCAACGTCATTGGCACTAAATGGGTCTTCAAGAACAAAAGTGACAAGAATGGGAATGTGATAAGTAACAAAGCAAAGCTCGTAGCTCAAGGATACACCCAAGTGGAGGGAGTAGACTACAGCGAGACATTTGCTTCAGTGGCAAGGCTCGAAGCTGTCAGACTTCTTCTTGCGATAACTTGCTCAATGGGCTTCAAACTCTATCAGATGGATGTGAAAAGCGCCTTCTTGAATAGTTGGTTGAAAGAAGAAGTGTACGTGGAACAACCTAAAGGGTTCGAAGATGCAGACTTTCCTGACCATGTCTTCAAGTTGAACAAGGCCCTCTATGGCCTCAAACAAGCTCCCAGGGCGTGGTATGAAAGACTCTCGAAATATCTGTTGGAAAACCGATATAGAAGAGGAAGCACAGATAAAACCATGTTCATCAAAGAAGACTCCAAAGGAATCATCATAGCCCAAGTCTATGTTGATGATATCGTGTTCTGATCAACCTCACATGTGCTCAAAGACAAGTTCATCGAGACCATGGGTAAGGAATTTGAGATGAGCATGGTAGGTGAATTGACATATTTTCTTGGTATGCAGGTATCTCAGAAAATGGAAGGAACCTTCTTAAACCAATCGAAGTATGACAAAAGTATTGTCAAGAAGTTCGGGATAGAGTCCAGTAAGCCTGTTCGAACACCGATTAGAACATCAGATAAACTCCATAAGGATCTGGCAGGGAAGAGTGTCGATCAAAAGATGTATAGAGGGATCATTGGAAGTCTTCTCTACCTCTCAGCAAGCAGACCTGACATCAGTTATGCTGTAGGAGTATGTGCCAGATATCAAGCAGACCCGAAGGAGTCTCACCTTAAGGCTGCAAAAAGGGTGATCCGATAAATTGATGGAACACCTGATTTGGGCATATGATACTCCAGGGAATCCAATCTACAGTTAATAGGATACACTGATGCGGATTGGGCTGGTAATGTTGATGATAGGAAAAGCACCACGGGTGGATGTTTTTATGTTGGGACCAACTTGGTAAGTTGGTATAGCAAAAAACAGAACTCGATCTCTCTCCATGGCAGAAGCGGAGTATATTGCAGCAGGGAGCTGTTGCGCACAACTCTTATAGATGAGGCAGATGATTAGTGATTATGGCATCGATCAAGACAAGCTGGTGGTTCTCTGTGACAACATGAGCGCGATAAGCATCTCAAAAAATCCAGTGCAACACAGTCGAACCAAACACATTGATGTTAGACACCATTTCATCCGAGAACTTGTGGAAGACGAAATAGTGTCACTGGAGTATGTTGGAACACAAGAGCAGAACGTGGACATCTTCACCAAAGCTCTTGATGGAGATCGGTTTGATAAACTAAGGCGGGAACTTGGTCTATGCACCATAGTCTAAGTTCCAAAGGATCTCGTGGGGACCCCACCAGTCAACAATAAATGGCTAAGTTTTTCTTATCTATATTTGCTTAATTTCTTAGTCTTATTTTAAGGGTCCCCTAAATTATCTCTATTAGCCTTAAATCTCTTTAATGCAGAAACCATATCTCTTTCTATTGGCAACCGGATGGGAAGGTATCAAAATCTCTCCTCATAAGGAAAGATACTCCTTGGTCTTGAACCGGTTACATAGGTGGAAGGCAATGATGATTTTACGTATCTCCATGAAAAAGGAAACTACCTTTATGCAGTTATGATGATATTTAGGGAAGTTCTTCTTTGGTTTTTTTTTTTTAATCTCGTCTCCCCCCTCTACTATATACTACAAATTCTGCTTTCCTTAAAGAACAAGATTACGCCTGATTTGCTTTCTGCTCTGTAGGAATCATGGTGACAACTCGGAATAGGAGTTCCAACACTGAAGCAGCAACACCTCAACCGAGAGGGAGCCCTCGTACCAGAGGAGGAAGTCGCGGTGGCAATCAAAGGGGTGGGCGGGGTCGCGGGAGAGCTGGACGCGGCCGTGGTCGAAATCAGGCGGATATCCCACCCTCAACCGAAGTTCCGACCACCATTACTCCTCCAGTGGTGCCTATCTCCGACCCACTCGACATTCGGGTAGAGATGAGAGGTACGACCGATGAAACTGCTACGGGCGATGCCCTAATTTCATCCTAGTTGGAGAATCCTCAATCAACGGTTATGCCTTCACCTACTCAAGGGGAAACTGCTCTTACCACGTCTCCACCTTCTCAATCCCATGTGCCAACTGTTCAAGTGCTCTTATCTGCCCTGGCAGATGCAGCTATTCAGAACCAGAGCCCTCCAAAAGGGAAAGGTAAAATGTCTTCTCGAAAAACTTTGGTTTCTGATAATGTTGATGCAGGGAGTTCGTTGCCCATGCCCGAGCATCCTGATGTCACCTAGACGGGTCCCCAGACCACCATTCCTGACTCTGGCACTCAAACCCCTTCTGGGGTTACTGGAAAGACCACTCCTGCGCCGGCTCATGGACCGAAGGTGGCTATCAAAAATGCTAGAGGTGGGAGTTCCAATGATGGTTCTGACACTGTCTCTGATCAAGCCTCTGAGTCCACTGAATTATCGGATGAATCGGACAAGAATGTTGAAATCAATCCTGATGAAGAGGAGTCCAGTGAAGACTCTGAAGATACTAACATTCCATTGGATAACCGTGCAACAATCTCGGTAGAAGAGTTCCTTAGGCGTGAAGGACTTACTGAGGATGAATTAAGGAGTGAAGAAGATGTTCAAGATGATGATGGAGAGCATAAAATAGGAGTTGAGGGGGAGCAAACACCCATGTCTGATGATGTTACCATTCGTGAGCTCGCCCCCAAGAAGGTCCCTGCCAACAAGTCTAAGAGGAAAGCGGATCAAACTCCCTCAAGCTCCCAACCTCAGAAGAAGAAGAAGGCCCCAGTGGATGATATTGAGGAAGATGATGGTCAGGGAGACATTCCTGAGATCGTGGATACCAATCTAGCATACAGCTCCAAATTCTATATGCAAAGTTCCATGACATTCTTTGAGGCTGTCTTGCGCGAAAGGAAGCTAAAACCTGAGGTTGCCTTTAAAGTACCAAAATGTGACGAGATTGGCTGGACAAGCTACCTTGAGAAAAGGCATCTTCTTCGATGGGCCTCAGAACTACAAGGAAGTAAGCAATCTTTGGTAAAGCTTTTCTATGCTAACCTTAGAAAATCAGTTGTTGTCCCAGGTAGCAGTTGGTTTGGGCATGTGTTTGTCAAGAAGCAACTTGTCCCCTTCAAGGACAAAGACAACTGTGAATTCCTTGGTGTTCCATAGTGCAACTTTGACACTGTATTCAAGCATGGGACCAAGTTTAACAATGCCCAGATTGCCAAGATGCTAAATAAGGACAAGGAGAAAAGCATCACAGGCAGAGGGTTGAGGTCAGGCAATTTGACTCAGAAATTCTTTTTACTATACAAGTTCATATATGCAAATGCCATGCCTACTGCCAATCACTCGGTTGTCTCTAAAGAGATGTGTCAATTAATGTTTGCCATTGATGAGAACACGAAGGAAATAAATTATGGGATACTGGTTATAGATCAAATGGTTGAAATAGCAGAAAGCTTGAAGGAAGACAGCTCTACGCTCATTCCCTTCCCGGCCTTGATCTATGGGTATTTGGAATCCCTGGGCATTGGTGGACATCCCAAGGAACTAATGGACATCACCAAGGTGTTCAAGTTCACGGCCAAGTTGCAAGACATCCCAGGCCCGGATGGACCTCCCATTCCTCAGTCAGCTCTTGATCAACTCAGAGACATGTTTGCAGAACGTCAGGATGTGATAAGAAGGAAGCGAGAGGAACTGGATGAAGAGGAAAGAGCCCTAGCTGAGATGGCAAGACTTCTCCCTGAAGTCTGGAACAGTGACCCGGAGGATGAAGTGACTGAAGCGACCACCGAGTTCTATGCCTCTACGGATGAGGATGACTCCTCTCAAGAGTGACTGGCCCCTTGCCACAATGTGATCCAGAGGGGGAGAAGACCTTGAATCAAAATCGAAGATAGATGCCTCTCTGGGTCTCAACTGGTAAATTTTTATGTTTTTTATGTTCTGTCTTTTTGTTAGAACTAGCTATTTGGACTTCTGGTACAATGGTTTGTGTTGAACTGGTTCTATTTATCTATGTTGAACTACTGTTGGATTTATTCTTGTTGGTTTGTGGTACATGCTCCTCTGTTTTAATTGATCAACTTGTACGGAGCATTAGATAGGTTGTTGGGAGTTCTACTTTTGTATGGTGGTTGGGGGTGTTTCTTTTGTTTCTCATGTGTGTTCATACATCGGAGGATCTTTGATTCTTCAGGCTCACATTATGTCAAAAAGGGGGAGATTGTTAGTGCCTCTATTTTGAGATAATATGTTCCACTCCGATGATGAACACTAGATAGGCTCCCTACCCCTAGACTTATCCGGAGTACCTGTTTTGGTATGCCTTTGTTTGTAAGCGGATAAGGAGCCCTCTGCATGGAAAGACGCGGCAAGATCTTTACTCCCAACGGCTCCCTTCATATTTCCTTAAGATGGGCAACCAAGTTTTGGCAAGAAGATTTTTCCATCCAAGGGAACGAGTCGGCTATGAAAGGAGGAGATTTCTTGGGATAGTTTTATTTCCTTCCATAGCAATCGGATCTCACACAGCTTTTAAAAGGAGGACCAGTCATAGTGGAAAAACTCACTTGTTCATCCACCAATTCAACGGTCTCATTTATTGTGTGAGAAATAATTTTACAAACCCTTCACCCTATCCGAGTGCCTCATCCAGTGAGTGAAGGAGTTTGGTTCTTGAGTGTTCATTGGTTTCATTGTGCACATCGTACCCTTGATTGATTTCGACACTTTCAATCAAGGGCTTCACTCAAGTTCGTGTCAACAAGAGATACTGCCCTACATCGTTGCATCAAAGGGAGGATCTTTTACAGGTTCACTCAAGGGAAACTTGGAGGAGTCTTCAAGGGGTCGAAGAAGAATCGGAGCATTCTCACCAGAAAAGGGAGTTTCTGGTACCATCGATCATCTTCTTGGGTGTTGGAGTAAAAGATTACTTGTTCACTATTGTTCGTGTTATAACATGGTGTTCGAACATATAGTAGAACTCTCCTGGATTGGTATCCCCCAGACGTAGGCCTTGGGCCGAACTGGGTCAACAACTCTCTGTTTGTTCATTTTTCTTTCCTGCACTTATCCGTTGCTATTTTGTGTTATTAACTAACCTACTGATAGTCTTCTTAAGTGAGTGGTTGAACAAACAGATCCGAGAAAAGACTTAGGCTTGACGGAAGTGGGACTAACAATAGAGATAAACCTGAAGGATATGGGTTCACCAACAGCTTTCGACATGTCTAGGCGTCCTTTCAACTCTGTGGCAGAAGCATCTTCACCATCAGTATACAACCAGTGTTCCACCTAAACCAATGGACAAATATCAGTATCCAAACAAGATACTTCACTATGGCATAAATAAATGGTGAAACAAGCATAGAAGCAATGGGGGCCGCGAACCTCATTAAGTTTTTCAAGAAAAGAATGTCGTTCTTGATCATTAGATATCTTTTCGAACTCCTCTTATCCACGCTACTCATATTAACAATCAGAAAAGTACCGTAAGATTCTACAGTTAAAAAATCTCATAGAAATGCTATTAAACATCTGAATATTATACCATGCAAAAATATAGACTATTATTCTTAAAATACAAAATATGAGCAAAGCCACATAAAAGGAGACTCCAGACTAATATAACAGAAACAAATGGAAATAACCGTAGACATTATTTAAAGAGGATGCACAATGTCATAAGCATGAGCCACTAGACCAAATGATCATGGCTGCCCAAAATCTGTAGAAACAAAAGAGTAACATTTACCTTGTCTTAGTAGAATTTATGTATCCTTCCAGATCATTTTTCAATTCAGCTGTTCTTTTCCCAGCATCTTTCTTGTCCAAGAATTCTAATTGCCGTTTAGCCTGGCAAATGATTCTTTTGAGAGAGGCATTCCAGATCCTGCAGTCGTTTCAATGAGCTGTGCGCTTACACAAAGGTCAAAATCCAATGGTAAAATGATCTTTACAGTCCATAAACAAGGTAATAAATGCATCAAAGCCCTAGCCGCAAGTACATATAGTACATAAAGGTGATCTTACCTGTTAAACTAATAAATTAAAGTGGTATCTAAATTTGGAACTTTTCGGGGGTTCCAATGGTCTGTGAATTCAAGAATTTTAAAATGATCTATGAATTTCTGTTTCAAAATAAAGATCAACACCACATTGGAACCCCCAAATTAAAACAAATTAAACTCTATTTTGGAAATTTGGAATGAGGCTCCAAAGAAGACAGGCTTTGGGAACATCATGCTTTGTGGTGATTGAATATTAAAATTCCAAAAACAGAAATTCAGAAATCCAAAGAAGATAGGGCTCCAAAGAAGACAAGCTTTTGTCATGATGTGGTGATTATGGAAATAGATGGTAAAAACACCACAAGGTAGCTATGGCATATGTTACCATAGCTAAATTCTAGTAACAGGTAAAAACAATGATCATTGAACAGTAATCATAGATGCACATGTGGAGATATCCATTTTGGGTCCATGTGTCGCTATACAAAACCTTGTTAATTTACCTGTTAAACCAAGGGAAATAACTAAGTAAACAAACAAGAGATACTCCAAAACAAAAGACAATACTTTAAGCATGAGATAGAGAAAAAAGTGGGAAGTTGGTGATAAAGATGATGCAAACGTTGGTCATGGATGATGTAAATAGAAAAAGAGAAATCCCAAGTGTTTGAGTGAGCATTCCTGGCTATTGTTAGTTGATAATTTTTCTCAACTACATAAACTAAATCATGAGCAAAGTTAGAAGCTGAAAATGGATACCAATAGACTGAATATTATGAATGGAATCTGACAATTGACAATCGGCCTAGAAGCATCAGAAAAAACTTCTACTTTGGTTCTTTGTTCTACACGAAAATGAAGATTTCTTAGAATCAACAAAGCATATGGGAATTGCACAAAAGAGGTTTTACATTTTTCGCCAAAATCTCATAAAAATCGCTTATAATATAAATGCATCAAGCAGGCTTTCAGAAATGAAGTCCAAGTTTTTTCTTCTAATGTTCAAAGTAAAGCTTATAAGAACAACAAAAAAGTTGCATATTAAGGAACAAGCACATTCATGATACAAAATTTGGTTATTGGAGACATGGTTCGCCGTCGCGGGAACCGGTCGCGTCGCGGTTGTTCCACATCGGTCGCGGTGTATCGTCGCGGCGTATCGGACAAATATCGGCTCATTGCATTTTATAGCAAAACTTATTTAGAAATATTATACAACAAAAAAACAGCTTAATCGATGTCATATATAAGATAATTACACAATACAATTACAAAATATTTGAAATATATGAATGTTAATTATTAAATAAAATTATTTTCTTATCCTAAGAGTCTGAGTACAAATGCCATGACAAATATCTTGTGCTTCCTCTCCAAACCTGTAAGATCATTAAAAATTTTGTAGATACAATTTCATTTCAAGAATATAACTTAAATAAAATTAAGTTTTGTATATATTTTTAAGTATCTGACCTGTTAATACCATGTTAAATGACGAGGATTCTCATATTCTTTATCAGCATCTGCTCTAGGGCATGGTGGTTGATTTCTTCCAAGAGAATGGGGGAAAATGGATGATCTATGGCCTTCATCTTGAAAAGTAGATGAGGAGTTCGATTCGTATCCGAAATTATTGTAATAACCGAATCCACGATACTCTGTGCTATCCAAAGTTCTATCAGAAGAATCATAACTCTGCTCATTATCACCAATACTTTCAGAAACAAATGCAGACCTCTGAATGTGTGGGTGGTTAACTGGTCTATTATGAGACCCAGTCGAAGAAAGACTAGTAGACCTCTGAAAGTGATTAGGTCCACCATATGATCCATAATTATAACCAAACCATGACGTGTTCCAATTTGCATAAAACTCTTGAATGCTACCACACGGATCACCCACACGTAAATTTTGCAGATGCTCATGAACTCCACCATATCTATTATCATTTGAAAAATCATGATCACTTGAAAATTCAGCCACTCTACTCAAATGTCGTCGTTGTGCATCTATTCCAGGACGATAGCCATGATCTGTGTCTTGAGTAGCATAATAATTGTCATTTCCTTGAGCCCAAGACATGCCACCACCATATCTATTATTCCGATCTTCATCACCACTATTATTTCTTTGAGACCCGCTCATGTTCGATGCTTCCCCTCCCCCACCACCGCCAATGTTGTTCCCACTACCACTGTCTTCATCATTGGAAGTAGAAGATATGATGAAATTGGCTTTCTCTGCAATACATTTTTTTTTTCTTTCCTACAGATGTGTTTTCCTTGCCCCTTGTTTTCTTACTACCTCTGAATTGCGACAATGGCACATCATCATCATGGTCATCATCATGACTTCGGTCTCTTTCATTAGCCTCACTCATTGCTCCATCCAATAGAGCTACATCATCTTCACCCATTATGGAAGGTTCGTTTTCTCTAACCCATTCATCTAATATGTCATTCTCATGAAAAATGTGATTCAGATCAATTGGGTCATAAAACTCATTATTTTCATTTCTACTCATCAAATTCTTCACTCTTAACCGCATGTTATAATGCACATACACCAATTTGTGCATCTTTGCAATTGCCAACCTATTCCGAAGTTTTGTATGAATTAATGACCATGTACTCCAATTTCTTTCACAACCTGATGAAGTGAAAGTTTGACTTAAAACTTTAATTGCAATTTTTCGCAAATTAGGAGCATCTTCACCGTACATTCCCCACCATTCAGCTATTTAAACAAATAAAAAGAAAATTTAAAAATTTAGGCACAACAATATACATTTGTTTAGTACGAATGTAATGTAGCATAGGCATAATAAAGTATTGATAAAAGTTCAATTTAGATGAGAAAATAAACGTATTATACCTGGTAAAGATGTTGTAACGGCTCTAACTGCAAGTTCGCTTCCAAAGTCTCCGATTTTATTTTTAAACATGGATATCTAAGTATATAACCAACAAGAATAAAAATAAATAAATTTTTAAATGGAGAAAGATCATGAAATATAATTGAAATATTTTAATTATATATATATACCTCATTCATAGCTTGTACTTGCACATCCAGATCTTGTTCAAGCCTTTTAATCACTTCTTTCAAACCATCTCGGATTTCTCTGGAATCAAATTCACATGTTGGGTCATATTGAAGTCCAGGATTTAAAAAATATGCTGCAATGATAACATAGAAGTAATTAAGTTATAAGATTTTGAGAAATGCATTATTTAAAACAATGATAGCTTCAATTGAATAGAAATTTACTGCTGCATGCAAATGTCTGTGTAATTGATTGTACCATCTTCTATCAATGATTTCCCAATACTTCTGAAAGTCCCTCACATCTCTTTGTATGGCCATTTTCGCTCTATCCATTGCCTCATATATAATAGGTAGAGTCGGTTTCTTATCTTGGTCAATAACTTTCAATACTTTTACAAGAGGTTCCATAATTGAACAGATGCGTTATACCTTTTTCCAAAATTTGTCCGACAAAATCAAATCAGACACTTTACCAGCTTGATCCCTTCTTCTTGATGAATTATTGTATTCATACCATTCTTCGGTAGTGCACATTCTTTTCAACTCTGTACTGTGGCGTCGAAGACTTTCCAATGCAATGAACTCCGTTGCAAACCTAGTTATACCAGGTCGCAACAATTCTCTATTGTTTGTGTTCCTTTTCATCAAATTTACCACTTTATCACTGTTGTATATAAAGCTGGTAATACTTCTGCAATTTTGAAGAATTTCTTTTACACGTGGCAACTTACCAATGTCTTCTAGCATCAGATCTATACAATGAGCAGCACATGGTGACCAAAATAAATGTTTTCTTTTTGTCATCAACATCTCCCCGGCTGCCTTCATACTTGCTTCACTGTCTGTGACAATTTGAACCACATTTTCTTCTCCAATATCATCAACCACTTTATCCATCAATGAAAACACAAACTTTGTAGTTTTTGGCTTATTTGTACAATCAATAGAGCTATGGTATATCATATCTCTATCACAACAAATCATGAAATTAATGATCGGATATTTTGTGCGAGTACTCCAACCATCGCACATGATTGTACAACCATATGTTTTCCATTTTTGCTTCAATGTTGAAACATACCTCTCAACTTCCGTTATTTCCTCATCCAAATACATACCACCAATTTGTTTCCCTGACGGCCCCTTAATTCCAGTTCCAGAAGCCGCAATCGTATCAATCATTGATTGGTAATATGGACCACTATCAGATGCATTGAATGGTATGGCGTTAAAATGAAAAAACTTTGCAATCGCCTTACCCACTTTCTTTGTGTTTTCTTTTGAGAAAAAGCCTTTGATTGATTTATGTTTTGATGGAAACATATGTGAATCAATACCCCTGGTCATTCCGTCACTTTGTTTCAATTTGAAATTCTGTAAGTACTGTCTCTTACTCCCCGAACTTTGCAAATTTGATGTCCCACTGCCACTCCCTGATATCATACAACAAAAATAAACTAATTTAAAATATATATATATTTTTTAAAACAATGTATGACTTAATTTTGAGCATCATATTTTCCTAAATGGAAATATACATACCACGCACAAAATTCGTATACGGGTGACCTCCAGCCACAGAATACCTGCACTGCTCTTCCATGAATTCCATGTACCTACTTTCTGCCATTGCTCTTTTCATTTGCTTTCTTTCAAGTGCCTCCGCATTATCTATGATGAATTCTTCGTCATCACTCTCAACTCCTTCTTCATCTTCAATATTCAAAGATTCATGTAACAAAATTTTCTTTCTTTGATTTTCAGCTCTTAATTGTTTTCCGCGGTGTAAGCATTTTTTAATAACTTCCTTTACTTCCTTTGGAACATTTGGGCATGCTTCTACTTGACCGGAAACATGTGCAATATGTTCTTTCAATCTTGTAATACCCCCATTAACGACTTTGCCACAGTAGTTGCATTCGCTTTTTTTTTTCTATCATTTCCACCTGGAGTTGCATGCTCCCAGCCAATATCTAGATTTCTAGACATTTTTCTAAATACCAAGAAGACAAAAGCTCTTATAAATTTGCAGTAATTTGAAGACAAAAGAATATATGCACGAATAGTTTTTAAAGGACAATGATTAATTTTAAGGATACAATTATTTTTACAAAAGCTAGTGCTTTGGCACATATTAACTCGCAATTGGATTTATCAAGTATATCAACTAATTAAGTACCTCTCTGCACACCAAACACCTAATAATGATAAAGAAAACAGGGACACAATTTTTTTTAAAATAATTTAGGTGACATAATTTTCTTTAAGAAAATAGAGAACATAATATAATAATATAATATACTTCCTTTTACAAAAAAAGAGCATGGACGCAAGTGCAGTAATTTAATATAATATACAATTTTTAACTAAATCAGAAAAGATTATATATTATATTAAATTAGTTAATTACTAAATCAGAAAATATATTATATTAAATTAGTTAATTACTAAATCAAAAATTGTATATTATATTAAATTACTAAATTAGAAAAAGAAAACAGGTAAGAAAACAGAAGAAGAAATAACTGCTCCTTACAAGTGTGCAGGGACTTACAAGAAATTAGTTAATTACTAAGTATTTTTAATTACTTACAAGTGCAGGGACGCACTTGTAAATCAGAAAAAGAAAGTGCAGGGACGCACATAAGGAATTACTAAATCAGAAAAACAGGTAGAAGAAGAAGAAAACAGGAGGAGGAAGAAGAAGAAGAAAATAGGAGAATATACCACCGCTGCCTCCGCCACCAGATCCAGTACCACTCGCCACCAGATCCCGGCGCTCGCGCCTCCGCTCGGATCCCGTCGCCCACTTCTCTGCTCGGATCCCGGCGAGCTCGCACCTCTGCTATGAGACTATACAGTATACACACCAATTTTTTACACACCAATTGTAAGTCATGTGCAATATATGCTTCTTATTTGCTGTCTGTATATAATACAATTGCCTCCCCTAAAGCCTAAAGTTGCGGAAGCCCCTAAAGCCTAAAGTTGCGGAAGGAAAAATGGGGTGGAAAATGGGTAACAGTTGCGGAAGGAGATCTCGGCTCATCTCGCGATAGCTCGGCGATTTCTCGGCGAGATTCCGATTGTTACGGCGAACCGGCAAAATTTCGGCGAAATCTCCAACGACATCGTTGAAGGTGAGTAAAAAATTGAACCGGGTTACGTACCGGCGAGGTCTCGGCCATCTCGGCCGAGATGGCGAACCATGATTGGAGATGATCCCTCTAAGCACTCCTATGATCTGTGTAAAGCTTCTACACAGATCATCTATTAAAATTTCCATATATTGGAATTTTAAAATGATCTATGAATTTCTGTTTCAAAATAAAGATCACTGCATATTAACATAATTCCATGATCAGATAGCCGCAAGCCAGACCTGTTCCATAGAGGTGATCTTTACCTCTATGGAACAGTATCAATTATTCGCATCATCTTCCATCTTCACTGTTTCCATAAACAAGGTAAATAAACACATACTAACAGCAGTCAAAACCATACTCAGTACTCAACAAAGTCAAAAATACCATATCTAAGTGGAAACTTCACGACAGATACAGAAAAGACCAGACCAAATCGAGACAAGGCAACCAGGCACACAATTCACAAAATTAAAAGTAACATCAATCTAATTGTACTCAGTTATGTGGAAAAATGCCGGATCAGAATTTAGACAAGTAACTGCACCTAAACCTAGATTTAATGATACTATACAACACCATACATGATGAAGAAATTGCAGAACACTACCAAGAAATCTAGTACTCGCTGGGTGCAGATACCACCATACATGATGAGGAATTTGCAGAACCCTACCATAGAGAAAACCTAGATTTCCATAATCACCACATCATGACAAAAAATCAAAGAAACGAACCCTGCCAGGAAACCTCTATGATAAAACATATTTAGAAACAAAAAGTAGCCAATTCCATCATACATGATGACGAATTTGCAGAACATATTCCAACAAAATGTAGGATCAGATTTCAAATAAATGATTGTAATCTCTATTTAAGTGAAGATTGCAAATTACACCCACAAAAAGATGGAAATCCCAAAGGCTAAACGCAGCCGCCCTAAAATACGTAGTTTAGTATTATCATACGTAGTTTAGTATCCCATATACGTGATTATAGACTGTAACTACGTATTCCATTAGACCATCAGACCATAAACTTGCATAGGAAAAATAGTTCCATTAGCTATGGTCTATTCCATTAGATAAATTGTCTCTGTTATATAGACCATATAAACATATTATTCTAAAGTCATAGATAAACTTGCATATAGTTATAACGTTCACTACAAGAAAATCGTTGGGAGGCGAGGACACGTTTTCCTCGCCTATGTCCTCGCCTCCAGCATGAGGCGAGGACATAGGCGAGAAAAATGTGTCGTCGCCTAGATGATCGTCGGGTTCCCATGTTAGTCGATAATGTCCTCGCCCCCAGGCGAGGACCTTAACGAGGAAACAGGTGAGGACGTAGGCGAGGAATGGGGCGAGGACATGGGTGAGGAATTTGGTGACGAAATTTCCTCGCCTATGTCCTCACCTTCCATAGTTTTATTTGATTTTTTTTATATTATTTTTTCTATACCAGTTTCTTTTCATCATAATCAAGAATTTCAAAAGCATCAAAGCCACAATAAATAAGAAGTAAATACATCAAAATTGAAAAAATAACAACAATATTGCCATTGCAATGCTCATTCTCAAAAAAATGTACATTTCGCTTCCAAAAAAAAAAAAACAACAAAAATGTACATTTTCTACAAACCACATGGATATTGTTAATCTTTTGTACAATCTACCAACTTTGAATATCATCATTGAAGACAAGATGAATCGGTCCATAACGGAGATCAAAATCATTGCAATTTGCAAAATCTTGAAACTGCAAAAGACATTCGTGTACATCAGTCTTCAAGCAGCTGCAAAAGACATTGTCTTCAATGTTTTAAGCGTTGACGTCTTGGGCCGAAGCTGTTGTTCATCCTTACAACCATCACCTCTACCATCCGCTTTATTATCTATCTCCTCACCATCAGCTAGTTTTGTAAGTTCTTCCTGAATCATCGACTTCACCATCCTTACAATCTTTTTCTTATATTCCAAAACTCTGATTTAAATCTGTTCATCCAAACTAGTACTGAGAATGCCAAACTGCTCAAAGCCAAAGTTTTCAACACATACAAATACTTTAAATACAATGAGCTCAATTTCAATGCAATAGAAATATAGAGGGAATGCTCCTCAACTACTTGTGCTCATTGCTGAATTCAATAGAAAGTCTTGCTGAAGAGAATGTTAAAAAAAAAAAAAAAATTTCCAGTGAAGACAAGACTACTTACAAGAAAGAGAAAGATGTAGTATAAATGAATGCCTTACATCCATAATATCAAATAAATCATTTTCGTCTTTGGTAAATTTACCAAGAAACAATGAAATCCCTAGCATAAACGGTTAAGTGCTAAGGATTCTATCCAATTCACCTATCTGATTGATGAATCAAAAAAGGAGATAGGACATTTTACCTGATGTGGGTTTCAGTCCATGATAGACTGCTCTTTGAACTTGAGCTTGCAAGGGTAATGATCGCAATAGATTATACCACTTATGATATTGTATATGGAAATGGTCACCGTGTTATCATAAAGTAATACAAAATCTTTAGTAATCAAGAATACCATATAGGAGAAGCTTACATGAAGAGTAAAACCTGAAATGAATATGTAGATGAATAATCTTTTCGGAGAATAACCATAAACCCTTATCAGGATAATCAGGTTCATAAGATTGCTGGTGAGATAATAGCGAGCCATGTTTGTAATTGAATTAGTGAAATGAAGTGTAAAAAGTTGCAAGATTGAGAAACAATGCATTCATGAACTTATTATCTGGGACACAAGTACTGAACTAAAGTTCAACTTGCAAAACAAATTGGAAGTGGATGAGACTTTATAGAAACACACACGACAAGATAACAAACTTAAAATTAGCTTTTTTTCAACTTCCATGTATTAGTTCCTGAGAGGTCTGATAATTTGTTCAATTCAATATGTTCAGTATTCAGGTGAATGAAACATTTTAGGCTATTATGCACCATATGAGAACTCTATCACATCCATTAAAGCATTAATCATCTGTACAAAATAATAAAAGAGAAGAAACGCACCTTTAATAAGAGCTTAGAGGACCTGCCAACTGCAGCAAAAACAGAATACAAATTCAACTCAACCCAACAAGCAACAGAGATTTGTTTCGATGACTGCAAAGCACTTCTGGAGCAACATGAAGTGAATTCATGTTATCTGATTTGAATTAACCAGGTATGCAGTGAACCACATATCTTAAGTTTTAACCTTCTCAGCGCTCTTACCACAAATCCCCTTCATCCTTGCCAATTAAATTCCATTTCCATGGATGATCTTATTGATTCAGTTATGGATAGTGATAAGGCAAAACACTACCGCCAAAAAAAGGGACATTCAAATTTGACTCTGTAGTTTCTCATTAAATAGAAAACAAGCAACTGCCAATCATTTAATCAAATTTTATGGTAGATATTGATTACCAAGGACAATGTGAAAGCCCTCCTTTGATAGAGCATATGCAGCTTCAACACCCAATCCAGATGTTGCCTGAAATCATTAAAAAAATATGCAATATATAATGCTGAAACAAACTGAAAACCTACAATATGACGCTATAAGAAATTTGTAGATACATTGTACGAAGTATTTATTATTAAAAGATATGCCCAAATGCATACCCTTGTTATGATGCAAACGGGATCTGTCTGTAGAGCCAAAAATATCCATGTTATGAATCTACAATCTTCTAGCAAACATGTAGACGAAATATTTTAATTTTATTTGATTCCTAGTAGAACCATTTAAACTAATTCATGAAAGTAAATTTTAAATTGACTCAAAAACCAAGAATCGCCATTTCATTCACTAATTTTCAATCATACTAGAATAAATAGGAACATCTACAATGTATTTTTGTTTATCCAAAATGAAAGCCAAAATCAAATCAGAGAAAGAAAACTCAAGCGCATATTCTGTTCACATCCAAGCTACACAGTCCAAAATCAATCACATATGCCACTCAACACAGGAAACCAAACCTGAACGCGAATGCAGGTAGTGTCGCGGGAGGTTGCCGATTGTTGCCCGTGGATGAGGACACCTATTTATAGACCGAGCAAGCTCATCGAATTCGCGAGGGCAGCGGTATTTAGGGTTCGCGGAGGCGATGGGAGGCAGGGGGCTTAGTCGAAGGGGCGGGGGGAAGCCGCGTGCGCAAGGGGGTAGAGCCTGGCGGCCGTCCGCGTGGAGAGCAGCACACGATGGGGAACGACATGCGCAGGGAGGCTTCGCCGGCGAGTGAGAGATCGACGATGGTGGTTGTCTCAATTTCAAATTGCTAGTCTCCCAAGACGATTAGATTAGTGGGTGGAGGGGAAACCTTTATTCAGGAACTTTACAGGCTAGGCCGCTAGGGCTTAATTCATTCAGAGCGGAGGCGACAATAGTCGATTCCCCGCCCCCCTTCCTCGCTCCAAGGCGAGAACAAATCGTAATCCCTCGCCCCAGTCCTCACTAATGTTAAAAAATTAAAATAATCTAAAAATCAAAATTTCAGAGGAGACAAAATTATTGTGTCGTCGCCTATGTCCTCGCCTCCGGGCGAGGAAAATTTATTTTCTCGCCCTCTGTTGTCGCCTACAGATAGTTTTTTTGTAGTGGTTTCTGCGATTTATATAACCATATGACTCATCAAACTTGCCGCAGCATAAGTACAAAAGTTATCCGTCAGAGTATTGATATAGTTTTTCAGATGAGGCAGAAATTGCATAAACTTGCCCAAGCCACAAATTAGTGCTGAGGAGCACTAATAGAAACCCAAAACAATAGAGCGACCCACATCATAGAATTGCAAATTCAGCAACTGTAAATGCATAGAAGATTGGGGAAAAAGAGTCCTACTAATACATTTACTCACTGTGACAAGTCCTAGGTAAGCAAATGCATAAAAGATTCGTCCCCAAAAGCCTAAGCTATTTACCCGAACACAAATGAACAATCCAAAATAAGGCATTACCAAGTATCAGCAGCAGGAATGGCGAGGGGGAGCGATCCGCCCGGCGAGAGTCAGCGGAAAGCTACAGATTTGGGGAGCCTTACGAATTTTTATGCGAGGGTAAAATATGAATAAAAGGCCTAACGACAATTACGGTTACGAAATGCGCAATAAATTTAGGGATGAATCAATTAGGCCTAACGACAGTGGCGACGGGGACGGAACTGGAGGCGACGGAGTGATTAGGGAAGCGGAGATGGGTGGGATTGAACAGGGATTTACACGGAATACGAAAGACGCGGCAGCATGCGAAGGGGGACGCCACGCAGTGGCGGTCGATGAGGATTGGAGGTCCAGCACGGAGCCGTCGCAGGAACGGCCTTCGGCGAGGACAGCGGGGCGGCAACGGGGGCGGGACGAGACGTAGGGATTTTTCGAGATCGGAGAAGACAACCGGGCAGTTTTGCTCGCCGTCCACCGCGAGAGGAACGGAGTGATGGAGATATGAGAACGACAACGAAAAGGTTAACTTTTCCTAGGGAACGCAATTGGGGAAGGTCGATTTTTTTAGGAGAGTGGTAAACAGAATTGCAGAGTTGGGATAGGGAAAGCTGGAGGAGGTAGCAAAAGGACGTCGTGACATTCACTGTTCACTGTTCACATCTTGTTTCACATATCTAATATTCCCTCCGTCCCACTCCAAGTGTCTGGTTACTGTTGGGCACGTGAATTAAGGTAGAGTTGGTTTGTGAGTATATGGTGGGGTCCACATAGTTGTTGGAGGGGAAAATTATGTCTATTTATAGAAAGAAGACATTTGTAATGGGACATCCAAAAATAGTAAGTAGGACATTTGGAATGGGACGGAGGGAGTATATATATATATATATATATATATATATATATATATATATATAGGTCACACGGTTGTTACTGTTCCTGGCAAATGGCAATAGTGTTTGGCTATGTGAGATCTCACTTTTACCCTTTCTCTCCCAGTAACATGTTTCATATTTATCCACAGTTTGCCCTCTGTGCCCTAATTCTTCACTTCTCCCATTTTTCGTCTCTCCGCGGAGCCGCTTCTACCTGGAGCTCTCGCCCTCCTCTCTTCATGCCTCAAGCTCTCCCCGAGAAAGTTTGTTTCGCACATTGTTGGTCCTCTCTTCATGCCTCAAGCTCTCCTCGAGAAAGTTTGTTTCACACATTGTTGTTGTCCTCTCCGTCCTCAACCCTAGCGGCCGCCAGCGAAGCCACCTCTAAGAACTATGTCTCGACCCGGTTCCATTTGGCGTACGAACCCTAGAAGTCTCTGCGACGCTTGCGCGAAACGCCGCCCGTCTCCGCTTGCAACGTTAGGCACTGCCACCTGCAAACAACAGCACCACCAATGTTGCCCCTCCGTCCGCGGTATCGCCCACCAGCCGTCGTTGACTGTTCCTGCCCGTCCGGTACTCCAAGGAAGGCCAAAGGAAGTCTGCCGCCGCCTGCGGCATTCAACTTCCAGGGTGAGTTTTTATTTTTTTGTTAAACTTCTTACAATTCTGAGAAGTTGGTTGCAATTTTTGGCTCCATTTGTGCCTGAGGTTTGATCCTGGATTGTTTAAATTTGTGCTCCATTTCTTCCTCCATGTTCCAATAATGGTGAGTGGCTTTGATTTCTGCATTGTTCCGCTTCATGCAAAAAGCTTTAATGTTCGATTTCTGCTTCAATTTCGCTGTGCACTCAGACTTGAATTTGTGCTCGATTTCATAACTATTCATCCTTGCTTGTTGTTAACTTGATGCACGTTTTTGCTCGAATTGTGCCTGAGGTTTGATTATGTTATTGTTTAAATTTGTTCTCGGTCTCAGAACTATTCATCCTTGCTTGCTGTGAACTCAGACTTGAATCTGACATTTTAGTTGTGGTTTGGTACGATTGCTTTTAAGACATTGATGTGAACTCGATGACATTTGAAGACATTGCTTTTAATGTTAACGGGTCATTAAAAGCCTGGAACGCCCTCTCCCGGTTTTGCTCTGCTCTCTGGTACATTTTTTTCCCGTTAGGGGGCTTAAACTTTAGGGTTTTAGCATATACATTTGGTAAATTCCATTTATGGCTCTATTTATTTTAAAATTCATCAAATCAACACCATTCCTCCCTGACAGATCCCAATTTTGTGGAAAATTATTTTAAGGTCAGCCGCTAAACTTCTTAGTTATAATTTATTAGCTGTTTTGTCTTGTTTCAATACTCCCCTGGGATTCCAAACTTGAAATTGATTGCTGATTTGTCATTTGAATTTTTTTTTCTTTTTAATGTGTGTGTCTTCTATTTTTATTTTCTTGGTTGACGAGTTTGAAATCTGAATACTTCTGCCCAGGCCTTTGGAATCATTAAAAAAAGATTTAATTATGCAGTTTTTTAAGAGTGGAGTTTGTGCCGATGCCACTGCCTTGTTGGTTGACGATGTTTAGGATTTCATGACTTTGTTAATTTCTGTTTGCTAGATTTTGTGATTGAGAAGAGCAGTTGAAATGAATATTTGATATTAGAATTTTCGCATTCATAACTTCATAATCAATCTTTGTTTTACAGAGTTCTAGGCTGCATTTTATTGGAACATGGAGAACCAGATATCGCAAGCGCTTTCCTAGCTTGTCAAGTGGATTTAATTGCAAAAATTCTCACCTTGGTACTGATGCAGTGCACAAGAATTTCGTAATACACATTGACATGGTTAAGTTTGCTGTCTCTAGGATTCATTTATTACTGAGTTTCTTCTTTTGGCTTTTCCTTGAATAGATTTAGTTTTCCCTGCAAAACATCAATTTACTAGAATTGTTTTGGGTTCATCTTTTTCTTTATTTGGCATACCTTGTAATTGGATCCAACATTTCTTTCTAACAGTTGATTGGCATGTAAATCTTCCATTTTAAATGTCTGCAGGATTGCTTCTTTGTTTCGGTGATCATCAGTAATCACCCTGAATTACAGGACAAACCTGTAGCTGTTTGCCATTCAGATAATCCTCGTGGCACTTCTAAAATTTAATCTGCTAATTATCCTGCTCGAGATCATGGTAGGGATTATCTCTGTCATTATATATTGCTATTTCTCATACCCATGTGCATTATTTTTTAGACCTATCTGCTTTCAGAAGTAAAGGCAGGACTGTTTGTGAAGGAAGCCAATATTCGCTGTCCTAATCTTGTAATTGTTCCATATGATTTTGGAGCTTATGAGAAGGTATATATATATATGTGTGTGTGTGTCTGTGTGTGTATTTGCCTTTATTGTTCTATTATAGCTCTTTAAATTTGCAGTAGTTTATGAACCTATAATCTTTTTGGTTATTGTAGAGATGTAGTCATTGAGTTCTCAGTAAGATGTGATTTTATATGTTGGCAGGTTGCAGATCAATTTTATGATATTTTGCACAAGCATTGCAACAATGTTCAGGTCAGTCCTCGAGTTTTGGTGAAAATGCCATATTTGGTCTGCTTACAATTCTGAAAATAATAATTGTATGTAGCCTGTTAGATGTGATGAAGCATTTTTAGATGTATCTGAATTAGAAATGAGGGACACCGAACTTTTAGCCTCAATAATAAGAAAGGAGATTTTAGAGACAACAGGATGCACCGCAAGTGCAGGAATTGCAGGAAATATGCAACGCAAGTGCAGGAACTTGTAGCAATTGGTACTTTTATGTGCACTTCAATTTCAATCAGTTAGTTGATACCTGAATATTGTTGTGGCAGGTTGATAGTTATTTGAGCACATCTCCAGTGAAGTGAAGTTGCTTCCTGGTATAGGACATGTTTTGGATGCTAAATTGAAGGAGAAACAAATTAAAACCTGTTGCATTTGCTTACCAAGGTGATTTTTGTCTCTCAGTGCTGAGCACATTCTTTCATGTTTTTGTTTCTGTAAGGAGTAACCATATGTTTTCTAAGTTTTCACTTTCCATGCGTGTGTGCATACAATTTATTATTTTATAATGATAAGTCAAAAAAAATATGTTGGATAACTGGCATGGAACTATGGACGCAGTGTAGAAACTTGAATTCCGTCCCAAGCAGGCCAAGGATTATAAATTGAACATGATTTGCTTGTGGCTTTCATGCAAAATTTTGCTCTATCGCTGAAAGGCTTGAAGTTCTTGCATGGCATTATCTATTTGCCATCTACTATTCAATACGCTATTTCCTCCTCTATTATCAATAAATATATATATATATATATTATTTATAAAGTTTCTCCTTCATATTATGTTTGATTATGCCAATAGTTATAACATTCAACAAATAAACTAATTTATTGACTTAATTACTCTCTGATGGTTTAAGGACTCTCTTCAAAGGGATTTTGGCAAAAAAACTGGAGAGATGTTGTGGAACTACAGTAGAGGGATAGACAATCGACTTGTCAGAGTGATCCAGGTGAGAATACTTTAAGAATTTGATTCATATTCTTGTGTACGTGAGAGTGATTCTTTTTTACCATATGCAAGATTGTGCTATATAACTGTTCGTGAGAGTGAATTTGATGTGTACGTATGTTATGACAAAAAAGATGAATCATTCATAAATGCCAGGCCCTTGTATACCAAAGTGGAAATATATCACATTTGTTGTGTTGTGTATTGCATCCATTTTATCCGTGTTGCTAAAGCTATCAGGTTAATTCTAGAAATATGTGAACTACAACCATTCTAATTTTTGTGATTTTATATAACTTCTGCCATGTTATTTCTCAAATTTCCACATATTGACATGGATTTCCTGAAGGTTGAACTAATTGCTCCAACTAATGCAGTCTTACTACTTGCCATCATTTTTCGCACTTGACTAGGAAGATTCCGAATGGGATTCACGAAGACAGCTAGCTTTAGATTTGAGAACTAGCATGAAAATTAATATGTAAATTAAGTAATTAACCAAAATGAACCGTTGCTGCCATTTGGACAATGCATTTTGTTTATTTTATTATTCTCAAATTTTTAATTGAATGCTTGCTTTTAAGCTTATTTTCAAAGATATCAATGCAGCTTTCGTTGCATTTAACTCTGTAAGCAACTTCCGGTTTCACTCTTTTTTATATCATTTTGGAACAACTGTTTTCCTCTTCTTTTTTCAATGCAAAGCAAGGCAAGTGTATTGCCCCGTCAATTGTTCTTAGTATCTTATACTGATTGGATCCTTATATTTCTCTGTCTCCTGTCTGATGCTTTTATCCCAATTTCTGTCATGACTTTGGTCAACATATTACAATTTTCCCCATTAATTATATTATATACTTACGCGACTTGTGTTACTGCAGGTTCCAAGTCACCCATGAAATGATATTTCTGAACAGTCTGTTTGGCTATTTATCTGTACTTATCACCATTAAATGGTGCACTCGATCTAAAGCTGATTTATATCATGTGATGATCTGCATGTTTCTGAGTCCCACCGATGACCTTGTTGAAAACCAGCTTTTCACTGGCCAGAAGATGACTCAGGAATTGTCTCAGTTACAGCTTCACGAACTCAACAATAATATCATTCTTCATTACAATGATTACTTATCTTTTTCCAATGCCTTTAAACACCTATTATTATAGCTTCTTTCTTGATTCATCCAGTGTTCCACGCTCCCACTTTCATATCATTAACTTCTTTCATTAGCCGGCCCACGCAGCGTAGCGCGCGGCTCACGATTTCTAGTGTATATATATACTAGAACTTTTCCTCGCGCGCTAGGCCGCACGGATTTGAGTTATCATATATATTCCATGTGCTATTGTCTAATTCAAACAAAGAGTTATATAAACAATAATCAACAAATGAGTAATCTAAATAATAATCAATCCATGTTTGTTCTATTCTCAATTCAAGAAAGAATCCGAAAATCTGAAGAAAGTATAGGATTAAAACCAAACTTAAGTTCCTTCCACCGGACGACATAAATGCATCGATAAATACAAGAAATAAAACAAATCTTAACATAAATTTAGCATAAAATTGAAAAATATAATATAGAAAGCTAATTAGCATAACAAATTCTGAAAGTCATTGGCATGGGAGCCAAAACGACTACATTGATCATACCCGAAGGCCCATATTCCAGACAACGTGCCAAGAGATTCATCAAGGCAGTGTCCCAGTACTGTCCGAGGAAGCAGAGGAATGGGAGCAGAATTCGAGCCAACACTTTTCCAAAAGGGTTAAGGCCATTTTGAGCGTACAAGGAGAAGAAGACCGCCCCATCGAGGAAACAAGAGAAGAATTGCCAAATTTTAAGTTTTTGGCCTCGATGCGGTCTCCGCAAGAAACGATGTGGTCTATACCGCCTCGAGTAGACCGCCTCGTTCCCAAAGTCCGCATCGCCTCCAGTTCCCATGCATGCGAAGTACTCGATGCGGTTTAAACCGCATCGACTATACCGCCTCGACCTCCACAGACCGCCTCACCCTTCCTTCTGCCTTATTTTTGCAATCTGCATCGATGCGGTCTATTCCCTTGCAAACCGCATCGATTAGAACGCCTCGATCTCCACAGACCGCATCACCCTTTCTCCTGCCTTTTTCTTCTCTTCAGCCTCGATATAGTCTATTCCCATGCAAACCGCATCGAATAGACCGCCTCACCTCTAGAGACCGCCTCGCTTTAATTTTCCTGCATTGTGTCACATTTCGCATCGATGCGGTCTTGTCCCTTGTGAACCGCATCGATGCCCTTAGACCGCATCAGGCCTTAGGCCATATCCTTGCATGGATATTTTTAGGGTTTTATTATTTTCGTTACTTGTTGATTATCTAGCTAGGGTTGTTGAATTCCTTGTAACCTGGGATGCCTATATATATAGCCTCCCTAACACTTTGGTTTTCACCTTTGAATGAAATTAAACTTGATGAGTGTTTATTCTCTTTGGGTGTATTTCCAAGAGCATTTGAAGGTCACCATTGAATCATCCATGATTGGATCATTCCTTTGAAGCAAGAGGTGTGCTTGATCGTATCGACGCCATCCGGATTTAAGATTAGGGGAAACGACGGTGTTATCGAACATAATCGGGTCTCGGGTTGAGATATCCAAAGTGGTAGCCTCCTTATCCATTTTTCCTTGTTTTGTGCTTTCCACTCTCATCGCTTAAACTAGTGCTTAATCGATCCATGGCAGTATTTATTTTGGTATCAGAGCTGGATTAGGCCTAGTTTATCATTCTATTATATCAAAAATCCAAAAATAGTGTTTGTTCTTTAGAACCCATTATACTGTTTACTGCTCTATCGATCTCAGTGCATTAGATCTTAATATTTCTCAAATTTGATTGCATATTCGTGTTCATTGAGCTGATTACATAGAGATTCATATAAAGTTGTTTTGATTTGGCCAAGTATTGAGTGAGATATGAATATTTTAGGATTCTAGAGTGTTCTTGTCAAAACTCATATTCTTGGTATATTTTGCTTTATGATTCTCTAGATCTTAAGTTATTGAGGTCTATTTGGATTGATATATCTGTTTTAAGTGTTAATTGGTATTATATGCTTGATTATCCTCATTTTGAGTGATTACTTGAGTGTTGGGTTTTTTAATGTTCTTGCATTTATGGAAGAACATTCAAACTGTTCTTGTGTATCTTGATTTTGATTTGTTAGGGCTTACTGGGGAGTGTTAATTTTGTTTTCTTGGGGAACAAGTGAGTCTGGGGTAGTACAAGCGTGTAGTGGGGAATTAATTTTCTGCCAATTCTGTTGGAATAAACTCGAGTGGGTCATCGTCAAGTTGAAAGAGACGTAATTGATGCGGTATCTTATCGATGCGGTCTCAAAATTGCTAAGTATTTAAAATCGATGCGGTCGCTTCACAGTTAAACCGCCTCGACCATTAAACCGCATCACCTCTGCCAAGTCTCAAAATCTCAAAATTTGCTAAGAATTTCAACTCGATGCGGTCTCTCCCTTCGATGCGGTCTTTCCCCATTTAAACCGCATCAACTTTTTAAACCGCATCGCCTTAGTCAGAGCACCTCAGTTCAAAATATTCCAAATTTTTCTAAGTGTCCAGATTTGATGTGGTCTCCTACATACGGTCTCCATTAAACCGTCTCTCCTCTCTAGACCGCATCACTCCATAAATCGCATCCCAGCTCAAGAATTTCAAAATTTTTTCTAAGACTTTCGGGATGGCATATTTTCTTACTGTATGATTTCACTGAATTGGATCACGAACAATCTATCGAGTTGAAGTTCCGTCAGTGTTCACACTTGAGATTGGAATTCCTCGAGGAATAAGTGCTTGCACTGTTCCACTGATTTAGTTCAGAAATCATAGAGTTGAAGCTCCGTCTGCAATTGCAGATAGTGGAGTTCCTCAACAGTAATTATTACCGAGTTGTCCTCCAACAGTTTGGTGATAGTTATTTTGGGGTTGTGTGAGTGAGGCAGATATTTATTTCCGAGCGTTTATATTTGTGAGGTTTATACTTTACACTTCTAAATTGTGAGGATTGAGGATATCTGTTGCATAGCTGATTAACGTGGTAAACTGATTAATTAATTCAAATTAATCAGTTCACACGCTACTCTGTGCTTTACTTGATTTAGTCGAACTCTGCATTCTATTTCGTGCACTGTGTGTCCATTATTCTGTTTCTTTAACCATACTGTGTTGGTTGTCTGATACGATTGAGCACGACTCTGCTGGGGAATCGAACCAACTGGTGGGGAAATTCAGGACCTTCAGTGAGGACACAGTTGTGAGATCACTCTTCAAAATTCAGTTGATTTCCACTGACAGCTTATATATATATATATATCTAGTTTTCTTCTCTTTTTCTGATCATTATGGCAGGACACGCCGAGCTCACCCTGCAGGACCTCATGGAAGTACTAAGGAATCTGGAAGCGACCACTGCCAAGCAAACTGCTCTTGAGTCAATGCGCCAGATTGTGGATGCCAATGTTGCGAGCATAGCTGCCATGAAAGAACGTGTCAATGTGCTTACCAGCACATGAATGATGTTTCAAGTCGAATCTCCATACAAGACCAAGCGCTGAACCTGACTCCCAGAAGCACTAGTGGGATCCACCAATCCGTAATGGACGAAGCTTACTACCATAGAGGAACATGATTACACTTTGGAACATACGATCGACGACAAGGTCTACGAGGCCCACGGGCACCAGCCACGAATCCACCTCGACCTCCAGTGCCAATAAATGTCCAAGTCCAACTTCCCCCACCTCCTCCACCGGCACCAACCGCAGCTATTCATCAACCACCACCGCATCAGCCTGCCCGACAGAGGCTGAACATGAATCCCCCTCCTGTGAACTTTCCCGAGGACGATTTGGAGGGAGAAGATACACCGCGAGCACAAGTTGAACCGAATAGAATGGAAGCTGACCTTCGAGGGATCAAGTTCACCATACCGGAATTCAAAGGAACCAGCGATCCGGAAGAATTCATCGATTGGAGACAGTCAATCGAATTGATCTATGATTGTCAACAATATAATGAATTCACCAAGATCCAACTCGCTGTGTGTGAATTCAAAGACTATGCTTTACAATGGTGGCAAAAGCACCAGCGCGACAGTCAGCATTTTGGACACCCCGCAATTTCAAATTGGGCTCAATTAATGCATGCTATGGAGAAGCGATTCATTCCTAATAATTATTTCGAGGAGCTATACCTGAAAGTTAATTTTTGTGTGCAGGGCAATAGGACTATAGATGAGTACTATAAAGACTTGGAACGCCTCATGATGAGAGCGCAGATGCATGAAGATGAGCCGCTACAAATAGCCAGGTTCAAACGAGGGTTAAAGAGAGAAGTCCTGGTAGAAAAAAAATGGAGGGAATACAACGGGCTTGAACATCTGGTTCAATTAGCCATAGAAATTGACAAACAATTGAGGGATAGACCGGTCAAATCAACGATCATCTCCAACACTACCAAGTATTGAACGACCCGATCAAATGAACAGCCGTCTAAGGCCACTGATAAATACTGGAAGCCCAATGTGCCGAAGGATGATAGGCCCAACAAGCCTAAATCATTTGAGATGGAAAAAGACTTCAAGGATCCATACAAGTACAAGAAGGACGACCGAGACAAACCAAAGAGGGACGTCAAGGATGTCACCTGTTTCACGTGTGGTCAAAAGGGCCATTATTCCCGGGATTGCTTTAAGAAAGCAAGACGAATGGTCCTAATAGATCAAGGTATATGGAGAGAGGTTGATTCTGATGAAGAGGATGATGAAGCAGAAGCTGAACATGAAGACGATGACAATGAACAGTATCCAGACGAGGGCGATCTGAGCCGAGTAGTCTTGGAAGAGAATGAAGAAGAATATGTGACCAACTTCATCGCAATGAGGGCACTCACAATCGAGAAAGCTGACGAGCCAATGTGCAATACTCCGGAACAAAGGGAGAATTTATTTCATTATCATTGTAAACTTAAAGGCAATGTTGCATCATTAATTGCAGACAATGGGAGCCATGTTAACGCTGTTAGCCTTTACACTGTGCGCAGGTTGGGAATACCAATGCAAGACCACGTGAAGCCCTACAACCTCCATTGGATGAATGAGTATGGAGCTACTAAAGTCGTGAAGCAAGCGCGGGTGCCAATCACTAGGGAGACCGTGGATGTATGACAAGCGCGTGATTTATAGAGGCACCGAAAACGATCACTCGTTCCGAGATGGACAAAGCAGAATCAAGATGAAGTCACTACCACCAAACACTGTTAAGATTGATCATCGCAACTTGGTTGAAAACATCCGGAAGGAAGAAGAGGAGTAGAAAAGAAAACAGAAGGGTAAGGGAATTGTGATTAACTCTGATAATCCTAATCACTCTCCTTTACTTTTGACAGGTTCTGGGAGGTGTTTGCTACTGACCAAGCATGAACTGGAAGCAGCCATCGAAGCAGCACCCATACTAGGTCACTGATTTCTTGCGTTTGTTAAGCCTATTGAGGAAACTCCTAAGAACTCTACTGCTACACTTAATGTGCCTGAAAATTTTCGCATGATGATAGAGGATAATATGGATGTTTTCCCAGAAGAATTGCCATCATGATTACCACCCTTGAGAGGTGTAGAGCATTGGATTGACTTTGTGCCAGGAGCATCCATACCGAACAGACCTGCATATCGAATGAACCCGGATGAGACTAAGGAAATCCATAAACAAGTCCAAGAACTCTTGGATAAGGGATGGGTTAGGGAGAATCTGTCTCCCTGTGCAGTGCCAGTTCTCCTGGTACCAAAGAAAAATGGAACGTGGAGGATGTGTGTCGACTGCCGAGCTGTCAACGCAATCATGATCAAATACCGTCACCCGATACCACGAATTGATGATATGCTCGATGAGCTTGGAGGAGCGAGCATCTTCACGAAAATAGACTTGAAGAGCGGATATCACCAGATTCGTATGCAACCGGGCGACGAATGGAAGACTGCCTTTAAGACCAAGTTCGGGTTGTACGAATGGCTCGTGATGCCCTTCGGACTTACAAATGCTCCATCCACATTCATGAGACTCATGAATGAATAATTAAGGGAGTTTATGGGAAAATTCCTTGTTACATATTTCGATGATATTCTTATCTATAGTCACAATGAATCTGATCATATTAAGCATGTTGTGCACGTGATAATTAAGCTAAGGAAAGCGGAGCTATACGCGGACTTCGAGAAGTGTACTTTCCACGTGCCGGAAGTAACCTTTATAG
Organism: Hygrophila difformis; assembly: GCA_030278955.1. NCBI lineage: Eukaryota > Viridiplantae > Streptophyta > Magnoliopsida > Lamiales > Acanthaceae > Hygrophila > Hygrophila difformis. Next base: position 2,774,792 of record JAOANR010000012.1, read on the forward strand.
GATTCGTGGTTGGAAAGATTCGTACCACAATTCAGTATCATTGCTGCACCCATGACATCATTGCTGAAGAAGGGTCTCAGTTCAAATGGGGGGACAAGGAGCAGAAATCCTTTGATGAGCTAAAGGAAAAACTCACCCATGCGCCGGTGTTAGTTATACCCAACTTTGACCTTCCATTCGAAGTCGAATGTGATGCGTCCAGGACCGTCATGGGCGCCGTACTGTTACAAGATGGAAGACCAGTTGCATACCATAGTGAAAAATTTGGATTAGCTCAACTGAACTACTCCACATACGACAAAGAGTTATATGTTGTGGTACAAGCACTAAGGACCTGGCGGCACTACCTGAAGGGAGAGAATTTGTTATCCACACAGATCATGAGACGCTGAAGCACATCCGAGGGCAAGGACAGTTGAAGAATACCAGACATGCCCGATGGAGCTCATTCATAGAGTCATTCCCATACGTGATCTGTTACAAGAAGGGAAAAGATAATATGGTTGCTGATGCCTTATCTAGGAGAATGAGTCTAGCAGCTTTTGCAACCACACATTTGATAGGATTCGAGCACATAAAGGATTTATATGCTCAGGATGAAGATTTTGGAAAAATCTACAAGAAGACCGAGAAAATAGCCTTCAAGGATTTTTCTCAGCCTTCAAGGAATTTTCTCAGCTGAACGGTTTTCTATACTATGGAAACAAGTTGTGCATACCAAGAGGGTCCATTAGAGAGCTATTGATCACAGAGGCTCATTCTGGAGACATGATGGGACACTTTGGAAGGATGGCCACAATGAGTGTACTGACAGAACGTTTCCATTGGCCAGGGATGGAGAAGCAGGTCGCCGACTTCATCAACAAATGCATAACCTGTCTGAGGGCCAAGTCAACCGCCAAGCCGCACGGGCTGTATCAAGCACTGCCGGCACCTAACGGCCCATGAATTGATCTATCTATGGATTTTGTTTTTGGATTGCCACGAACTACACGAGCTAAAGATTCTATTTTTGTTGTGGTTGACAGGTTCTCCAAGATGGCGCATTTCATACCCTGTGCCAAAACAAATGACGCACACCACGTGGCCAAATTATTCTTCAAGGAAGTTGTAAGACTCCACGGTGTGCCGAGGACTATTGTATCCGACCGTGATGCAAAATTTGTAAGTTATTTTTGGAAATCCTTGTGGTCCGAAATAGGGACGAGACTGTTATTTTCCACTGCTTATCACCCACAGACTGATGGACAAACGGAAGCAGTTAATAGAATTTTAGGCAATTTGCTTAGGATAGTTACTGCTTCTAATAGAAAAGTTGGGATGAGTGCTTACCTTATATTGAGTTTGCCTATAACCGACACGTACACAGTGCCACACAGATGTCGCCATTTGGAGTCGTGTACTGTTTCAACCCACTGACGCCACTGGACTTATTGCCATTGCCTCGCAATGAGCACTTGAACATTAATGGCAGGGACTGGGCAGGGGCAATCAAGGAAATGCACAAGGATGTGAAGGACAGTCTCATCAAGGCTGCAGAAGGATACGCCAAATATAACAACCGAGGTCGGAAGGAGCTGAAACTGAACCCAGGGGATTGGGTGTGGTTGAACTGGAAAAAAGAGCGGTTCCCAGCGAGCAGACGCAACAAGGAGCGGGTCCCAATGACGTCGTGACATTCATTGTTCAATGAATAGTAATACAATAGTACTATTCACATCTTGTTTCACATATATATATACTAGAACTCTTCCTCGCGCGCTAGGCCGCGCGGATTTGAGTTATCATATATATTCCATGTGCTATTGTCTAATTCAAACAAAGAGTTATATAAACAATAATCAACAAATGAGTAATCTAAACAATAATCTATCCCTGTTTGTTCTATTCTCAATTCAAGAAAGAATTAGAAAATCTGAAGAAAGTATAGGATTAAAACCACACTTAAGTTCCTTCCACCGGACGACATAAATGCATCAATAAATACAAAAAAGAAAACAAATCTTAACATAAATTTCGCACAAAATTGAAAAATATAATATAGAAAGCTAATTAGCATAACAAATTCTGAAAGTCATTGGCATGCAAGCCAAAACGACTACATTGATCATACCCGAAGGCCCATGTTCCAGACAACATGCCAAGAGATTCATCAAGGCAATGTCCCAGATACTGTCCGATGAAGCAGAGGAATGGGAGCAGAATTCGAGCCAACACTTTTCCAAAGGGGTTAAGGCCATTTTGAGCGTACAAGGAGAAGAAGACTGCCCCATCGAGGAAACAAGAGAAGAATTGCCAAATTTTAAGTTTTTGGCCTCGATGCGGTCTCCGCAAGAAACGATGCGGTCTATACCACCTCGAGTAGACCGCCTCGCTCCCAAAGTCTGCATCGCCTCCAGTTCCCATGCATGCGACGTACTCGATGCGGCGCATCACCTATACCGCCTCACCCTTCCTTCTGCCTTATTTTTGCAATCCGCATTGATGCGGTCTATTCCCATGCAAACCGCATCGATTAGACCGCCTCGACCTCCACAGACCGCATCACCCTTTCTCCTGCCTTTTTCTTTTCTTCAGTCTCGATGCGGTCTATTCCCATGCAAACTGCATCGAATAGACTGCCTCGCCTCCAGAGACTGCCTCGCTTTGATTTTCCTGCTTTGTTTCTCATTTCGCATCGATGCGGTCTTGTCCCTTGTAAACCGCATCGATGCCTTTAGACCACATCAGGCCTTAGGCCATATCCTTGCATGGATATTTTTAGGGTTTTATTATTTTCGTTACTTGTTGATTATCTTGCTAGGGTTGTTGAATTCCTTGTAACATGGGATGCCTATATATATAGCCTCCCTAACACTTTGGTTTTTACCTTTGAATGAAATTAAACTTGATGAGTGTTTATTCTCTTTGGGTGTATTTCCAAGAGCATTTGAAGGTCACCATTGAATCATCCATGATTGGATCATTCTTTTGAAGCAAGAGGTGTGCTTGATCGTATCGACGCCATCCGGATTTACGATTAGGGGAAACGACGGTGTTATCGAACACGATCGGGTCTCGGGTTGGGATATCCGAAGTGGTAGCCTCCTTATCCATTTTTCCTTGTATTTTGCTTTCCACTCTCATCGCTTAAACTAGTGCTTAATCGATCCATGGCAGTCATCATAATATCATCATAATATCATAAAACAATAGAGCAACATTTCTAAGATAATGACCATTGCCTAACAAATAAGAAACCCTTCAAAAAACTACTACCATCAATGAGATGGAACCTGGCAGAGCAAAACAAAACTATCAAAAATTATTGTTTGCATGAAAGCACCAGAAAATCTTAGTAAAGAAGAGCAAGAATAACATAAGCCAATAACATAAGTCAATATATGCAATTAAAGCATCTTCCCATGTAACAAAAGTTTAGCATGTAAAAAGGAGAAGATAACAATGATTTTAGGGTTTTCTATACCTATCCAACACACAGAACTGCAATCATTTCACTACAATATATCTTCACTTTTATTAGCTTTTATCTTATCTCGTACATATAGTATAACTAATTAAACATGTAAAGATGTAATAGAAAAACAAAAATTCAGCCCCAAACCAATTTAAGGGATATTCTATCCATACCATGAGCAGATCAAATAAACAAATAGGGGCAATGAATAGTTGAAATTTTTTTCAGAAGAAAATAGCTAAAAAACCACAAGCATCATCGGAGCATGAAGAGCATGAAGAGGTCCAAAAAATTCAGTTGTAAATATGAAGCCAATGGATTGGATAAGAATCCATTTCAATGCTATTGGAATGTCAATTGAAACTCATTTAATTGGTATGACAGACCATAATCGAAGTACATACGTAGAATGACAAAAGAAGAATGTTTACCAGAAATAAAAAGCAAAATTAAGCAGCAGGGCATACAAAATTTTGAAAAACAACAAAACAATATTAGCATCCCCTTACATTCATACCTGAATAACAGGTCCATCGGCCAAAGGATCTGAGTAACGTACTACGAATTCTATGATACCAGACCCTACAAAGTACAAATGAGGACCTGAAGAGCATCTGCAGGTTGCGAAACCAGTGGATATTTAGAAAATGAATGGCATGCATCAAAGAAAAAAGATAACGAATAACAATTTCAATTAGGAAATGCAGGCCAAGTTACATTAGTTCAATATTCAATCATAATCCACCAAATGAAATCCACAGTGGTTAAAAGATGTTTAATCATGCTACCAGAATTCTTCCCAACACATAAAGAGAACTGTACAGAACATCAACTTTTCGGGAAAAAAATTGATTTGATATTAGTTAAGCCATTTTTACAAACAGAATGTGTGCGTTCTCTTCAAAATTGTTCATGACCTAAATCCTAATTTTAAGCAGAAAAAAGACATTCTTTTTATCTACAGATCAAGCTATGAATCAACTGTCACAATAAGCTAAGCGATTTCAAGGAACATAAGAGTAATAAACAAATTAGCAGTATAGCAATGAATTCTAGCAAGGGCACTCAACGCAAACACATTAGTATGAGGAATACAGTGAAACTTACAGGGGCTTATACAAAATCATTGAAAAGATGTTTATAACAAATCATAGAAAATACATGGGCAAATCTATCCCAATGCATATTTAATAAGAAAATTTTCAAATGGATTATCACGAGATAATTCACGATTACTCACTCACACCAAAGTATACTAAAAGAAGAATACAATAATTATGAAATCACCTAAACCTCATCAATCTTTACTAATGAAGAATCTGCAAGTGCTGAAACCCATCCACATAAGATTACACTACGAAACTGAAGAAGTAGCTCAAAATTTCAATTGGATTAACTGAACAATAAGGAGAAATAAATAAGTATGACACTTTTCCGATCCAACATGCCAACTGAATGCAAGTCAGTATTTATCCATAACCTTAGATCGGAAAGCGGCATTGCTGCCGAATAGTGCAGAATAAAGTGAGTAATGGCGAAAGGATAATATAAGCAAATAAAAAAAATTAGCCATTAGAAGATAATGAAAATAATAAGATCCCAAGCCTAGAATGAAATAATACATGTATTGTCTTGACGAATCAACTGGAGTACTGGACAATGGACACCAAAGCATTAAAAGCAAATATTATCTGTTCATAGATTTTCCTGGCCAAATTTAAAACTCATGTAAATTTCTAAGCCAAATATTTTTTAGGAAGAGAAGAAAGAAGCCTAAATGAGAAAATTATACTTGAAGCAGATTACTAAAATCCCAGAATTAGGAACCATGAATCATGTAAATGAAACTGAATACTATAGGACGATGAGCAAGTAGCCGAAAACAACGAAAACAAATATGATCTTTGGACCACAAACGTCAACATTAAACACGGATCTGCAAATAGCAAACCCAAACCGGTCGTCGAAATTTCAGAATATAATCTTTTGCAGGTTAAATATGACCCTCATACAGTTTGGGGGTACATTGAGGTAAAAAAGAACTAATTTCAATAAGGCGGATGTATTTCAAAATTCAATGAATTAATCAAGTGTATATTTTATTCTATTGTTGGGTTCTCTTGGTTTTTCTTTTGCATACAGGTTCAAATTGAATAGGGACATGTGCTTGAGACTGTAGGGCTTCCTTTTGGTGTGGTAAAAAGCATTGCAGGACAGACCCGTTTGAAGGTAAATTGACCTTTCTGGATGAAGTGCGATAATCTCCACTGGAATCATTTCTTTTACAGGATTGAGAAATCTCTTAATAAAGAACTTTGTGTATTGTTTTAAAAACGTTGTGATGAATAATATCTTACTCTTCACTTCAGTACCATCTTGGAAATGTGCATCTCACGAATCCATTAGCTAAATATATAAATGCTGCTTTTGATTTTGCAGGTGACTGTCAAAGGTTCGCAAGGACATGCCGGCACAGTCCCAATGAAAATGCGCAAGGATCCTATGGCTGCAGCAGTAGAATTGATTGTATTGCTGGAGAATCTTTGCAAAGAACCTGAGGGTTATTTATCCTATGATGGCCAGTGCACAGAATCTACCGGGTCAAGTGGGAGAAATATCCACATGGCCAAGTGCAAGTAATGTTATTCCACTTCAAGGCTTCCACACAAACATGACAGACGGATATTGTTGGATTGGCACGAATGGAATTTGACTCCACATGCAAGCTATTATTCCCCTATTCTCTGATCCCTTGATAATTTGGAATTATGGTTTCAGTTGCCATGAAACCTGGAGTGTGATTTCGCTAAAAGGCTTTGTTTTGATTAACACCTTTCTCTGGATTATATGGGAAAAAACATGTGGCCAATCTTTGGATGAGAGTTCAGCTTAGATTAGTTTAGTGTACTACTTCCTTTACTTACTTTCCTTATTGATAATGCATTTTGTATTGTAGTTGAAGGAAATGGCCAAAAGGCTTCCTGTTGGTTCAGCTAGAAACGCCAAATCTCCTCCATTTGGTGCACTTGGTCCCTCTTCTATACCAAATGATGCTGCAGATGCCTCCATTGATCGGTTGAATGGTCAAGGAAGTGGCCAAGAGTCGGAGCCAAATGAGTCAAACAGCATGTTACATTCTAATGGTTCCAGCACTGCAAGTAATCGCAGTTTGGCCAGCAGCAGACAGGGGTACACAGAAACGACAGTGAGGAATGGGAACAGAATAAAAGAATGTGAAACCCGTAATGAAAGTGAATGGGTTGAGCAAGATGAGCCTGGTGTTTATATTACTCTAACCTCTCTACCTGGGGGTCTCAAAGATTTGAAGCGAGTTTGTTTTAGGCATGTTGCATTGAGCTTTACAACATGCTCATTGGTGTGTACATTCACACACCGGCTGTGGCGACGTGCACCACTGGTTTCCTTGAAACGTTGACATTTCTTCAAACGGGAAAGGTAATATTAGTACCAAGATAGAGCTAAAAGGCAAGATCAGAAGAAGCTTGAAGTTATCTGGCAGGGTTCCAAAACCCGTGGATCTTCATCTCATGTTAATTTCTACTTAAACAATTTAATTTTATGCAGATACTCTAAGAGCCTCTATGCTCTCTTAACATTTGGTGAATTGTATTACATTCACACACCGGCTATTGGTATGTACAAATATTGTCTATTTAACATTCATTTTTTTTAGTGCATGTCATAACTTTTTTGAGAGATTTGTGTTAGTATAACTTTATCATGCACATTGTAAAGATCAATGAGTAAATATGCCCTGTTCAAGGATGAACTGTAGAACATCCGAGGGGCTCATGGTAGCTGACACTACGAACAGGGAAAACAAAATAGAACTCCTAAAGGGGCGCGTTGCTTCCCAAAAAAGTGAATGAATAAATAAACAAATAATGCCCATCATTTCTTCACACCATGCATGCATGCAGTAATGTGTTGTTTCCTGCAGTAAGGAGTTGCTTATGCTTATTATCCCGAAATTGCTTGTGTGAAAATCTGTTCCAGTTAACCATTGGGAATACTCAATTTTGTGACTGTAAATTATGTGATCTGGCATAGATATTTCAGCAACTAAATGATACTCAATTTATATGTTTTCACACCTTTTTGATATTCAAAGAGAATAATGTTTGCCTATCTTTTGATTACTTGACTTTGTGCCATTATCTGTGTCTATCAACCCTCCCTTGAATGTTGTCTGGTGCTGATGTTTGTTATATTGTGCTAGGGGAGTTGGCTTCTTGAGATATTTTCAAGTAAAAAAAAGGTGGTTGCCTATCCATTATCTCGGGGAGCTGAGGAACAACCAGGAGCTGCTGGTTTTTCAGAAAATGATACTGCTAAAGTAGTACTACGAGGTGTGTTTTCTTCTGACCTGTAGAAAGACTTTTTTGTGCAATTTGTGGTGTGTTTATTGTGTAATGTGCATTGCCTGGAACTCCGTCTACTGATTTCCTGACTTGTTGCTTTAGATATTTACTGGCTCTTTCTATAGAGGGAGGGAATTATGAACCGCCAGCTGGTTTTTATTTTGAAGTTAATGCTCATTCCCCTGTTGTACAGGTATAAGAAGTGTTGTGTCTTTAGTATTTGTCTATATTTTTATTGAGTACTGACATGGTCTATCTTACTTTACCGAAGGATGACATGGACCTTTTTGATTACAATGTTCACGAGCGAGTCAATGACTTTGTGGCTTTTGCCTTAGAACAGGTACAACAGTTATATGGTTTAAATTCCCTTAATTGTTTTTGCTTGTCGCTTGAGTAAGTTTTGATTGCTAATTAACTTCTTGATCCGTTTTCTGGTATGATTTGAAAGGAAAATTGGCAAGGATATTATGGACATTGGGAAATTTGTTTGTTTAAATTCGGTAAGGAGGTGGATGATTAAATTCGCTTGTAATTTTTGTTTTGATCATTTTCCTGAATGCTTAGTGTGGTGAGCTTAATGACCAATAAGTGATAATATTATAAAAGAAAAAGAAAACAAAACAGACAGAGAGTAAGGAACATGTGGCGAGCTTAATGAACGTATTCGATTTAAATGCTTCCCCTGTTCGAGTGTTGGGAAAATGTTGGACGAGAATCTGTTTCTCGAATTATAATGCATTTGATCAGAGATAATCCATAAATTTTTATACTTTTCTTGATATGTAAAGAAGCTTGTCATTGTTGTCGAAGTTGAGCTTACTTGGCACTGAATTCCATGTTATTTTTCATTTTAAAAATTGATTGGTCTGTCAGTTATTACTGTCTGGGTCTTTGCTTAACAGAAATCTCATGGGGATCTGGGAAGTGACGCCGCAACAAATTTGACAATCGAACTTGCAGTTGAAAAGACAGACTCTAAATGAAAGAAACATTTTGGTTGGAGTAATTCTCATAACCTTCAATCTTTTATTTCAATTGTTTTGGTGTAATTAATTTATTATTCTTTTATATCAAATATTTGGATCTTTTTTCTGTTAGGGAGCCAAATGTCAAGTATAGCTGTGTATTGTTGCCACCCCTCCGCTTTTCTCGTTATGAGTTGGTCTTTTTTTGGTTATTGGATGGAATGTTATTTATAAATGTGTACATAAGATGTTCGATCAATTCAATAATATAGCCCTTATAACTTATATTATTGTGCATAATTGTGTATAGTTGTCCCCCACCCCTCCCCCGCACTTTTTAGTTGTGTTGGTTGAAACTTTTGACAATTTCCGCACACGAGTATTTTCTAGAATATCCCACGTTAAATTTATTAAGTGAAAAGAGTAATGATTCATGGGAAGGGGTCTAAGGATATATTTCACTTTTTATTACTTATGAAGGGAAACTTTGAGTTCAAACGGCGTTATGGACCTCCCCGGCATGAAATCTTCGACAATTTCGTACCTTGAAGATCCTTGCCATGAAACTTTTGACAAGTTTCCACTACATGAGTATTTTCTGAAAAATCATAATCCTGGTGTTCAATTTTATTTAATGAAACCAATTTATGAAGGCGGAGTTGGGATTAGGGGTATATTTATAGGCTGTCACGTTTTTATTTACTCGTGTTAAGAAACTGTGCCCGCGAAAGTGCACGGAGTCAAAAATTGCAGTATTTATAGTAAGTACCGGATCGTTCACTGGAGGATGTGCGATGGAAGCAGGGCCCACGTCATTTACTAAGATTTTCCACTCGGTTACTCGATTCAAGTTTGTGTTATGACTATCAACTTCTTGACATAATTTAATTCTAAGCTATGAAAACAGTAAAGTAAGCAGATGAAATTATTCTAGAAAGCGAATTAAATTTAATCTAAGAAAGCAATAAAATTCTTCTAAGAAAGCGGTTGAAATTATTCTAAGAAAGCAGATTTAAAATGAGACAGAAGGGACATGAAGAAAATAATAAAAATTGGACAAGATTCAGATGAGACACAATTAAACTTCCATTTTAATACACAGATCTTAGCTTGGGATAATCCATCAGATAGCTAACTCTCATGTTCTCTATACCATGTTCCCTTTTAACAGACAGGTACTTACAGTAAGAGTTTACATGCTCTTAGGACAGCAAAATCTAAAATACCACAGACTTACAATTGCCCTCACACGGCCGTGTAGAGGCATGCTATTCATCTATGGTGGACAAGCAACACCTGACAAATCATTTATTAAAGTGGCAAGTACCGCTATCATTCCCCCATGTCACACCCAAAGATTCTAACCAAGCCCTAAACTATCCCTTAACTCTCAGTCCTAGTAGCAGTTACACAACTCTCAATACAACCGAGTGACCTCTAACGAAAGCATTTTAAAAGAAAGCGGTAAAGAAAGCATTTAAAATCCTATCACTCGGAGGTTTTTGAAAGTCTGACCCTGGTAGTAAAAGAAAGCCCCCAGTCAGAATGACTGGGTGTGGATCAAGAATTCCCTAATCTCGGTGAACCGCTCGTAGTGTTCACTTCCCTTCGGGTGGTTATGAGATACAAACTAATGAAACGAACTAATAAATTAGTTCGTTCCGGATGCACTCACTCAGGACTCGAAAAATAGGCTTTGGCAGAAGAGGATAGCAGTTGAAAGGAACTCAACCCTATTTTAGAAAATAACCAAGGCCTGTGTATTGTTCCTCTAGAATTATCTAACACACTGTATTTGAATCCAAGTGGACCCCATCTCGGTGTGATAGTTAAGACTAAATTCCCCATACACAGCAATTTTGGAAAATAAAAGATTTTGAAAATCATTCCCTAAACAGGTACTAGACTCTCAATAAGAACACAGACCCTTTCAGTCTAGGTGAGACCTAATCGCTGACTCTGCTTCTAATTTCCCAAAATCAACCCCCAGTCGGATATGAATTAGTCATAACTGTGGAATTTATCCCTTACTCAGATCCGGATTTTATAAATGAATTTTTGTTGGAAATTTATTGTGAGGCATCTGATTTAAATCAAGACTTCTATGTCCAAGGGAAGGATCCCAAAATAACATTGACCACAATATCTACATAATAATATCATGCATAAATTTATAGAGAAGTGTAAAATTAAATAACCCAAAATATAAGGCGGGTTTAGACAGAAGTTGAGACACAGAGATGAAATAGCCGGAGATGAGAAGAATTTATTTTGGCTAAAAAGATGGCAAAACGATTGGGTGGACTGCAAACATCTGCTGTCCAATTTCCCTCTCATTTGGATGGAATGATTTTTAGACAGAAAGGAATTCCAAATGACGGTGACCACCGTCATTCAGCTCCTTTTTGTTTGTGAATGGAAGAAAAACCCACATATTTTTCTTGCGATAGTAATTCTCAAATAATGTTGGTCGACATCATGTAATAATACTACAGCTTGAATTCAGGTTTGAAATTAAGATAAAGAAAATAAAACTGTATCCAGATAGGAGTTAGCTGAGCAGCTATTATAATCCCGGATGGACGAACCGCCAAGGCTTCCACCGACCACTATTCGGATCATGCAAAATAACAACTAATAATTAATATTCAGACTACGAGCTAGTTTATCCGTGTGGGAATACCCGCCAACATTATTCTGATATATTCCTTATTAGTTGTTTCACACAACACGGGTAAAGACAAAATGAATAAAAGAAAATATTTTTGGGTCATCTTGTATGAGAGACATTGGTTTCTCATGCAAGGGTATGGAATTAAATCCATAATTACTCTTTATGTCTAAATAATCACTCATTCCATAATTAATTAATTAATTACAGTCCGGATTATATACTTAGATCATTAGAGTTTAATTTTTGTAGAAGAGTCTTTTAATGGTCAATTGAACAAAGCTCTTTATATTAAATTAATCATGGGTTGAGATCATTGGATTTCAACCTCAAAATATTAACATAAAGGTTCAATTAATTAAGTGGGAAAATGGAGAAATGGAAAATTGTCAAAAATTGCCAATTACGACGCTAGACAGATTTTACGACGCTATCCTAGGATAGCGTCGTGAGGATAGCGTCGTCATGGGTTGGTGGAAGAGATGTGAAATTTTTGGGATTAAAGGGGTGTGTACGGCGCTATACACTAAACTACGGCGCTATCCTAGGATAGCGTCGTAGGTGTAGCGTCGTAGGTGGTTTGAGAAATTGGGGAGGAAAGAAGTTTTTGAAAAAGGGGGAAATGCTACGGCGCTAGACATTAAATGACAACGCTATCCTAGGATAGCGTCGTGAGGATAGCGCCGTAGGTGGGTTTTTGAGAAATGAAGTATTTTGGGGTCCTACGACGCTGAACAAAAATTACGACGCTATCCGAGGATAGCGTCGTTGGTCTAGCGCCGTAAGGCCAATTTTTGTTTAAGTCTGGATGACTACGGCGCTAAACCTCACCTACGACGCTATCCAAGGATAGCGCCGTAGGGCGGTTAGCGTCGTAGCTAGCCCAGAATGTTGTTGTTCGGGTGATGCAATCTATGCGATTGCAAACCCTAAAATGTTGGTCGGGTAATGCAATCTATGCGATTGCAAAACCCTATTTTCAAGTTTTTGAGTATGCACAAACACATAAGTGTCATTCACATTTTAGATCTATTAAACTAAACTAAAAATAAAATAAAATAAAATAAAATAAAAATAAAAATAAAAATAAAAAGTAATAAAAACCAACACTAAGCAAAAATAAAATTTTAAGCTACCCTAATAAATCTAAAAAGGGATGAACACTACATATTTGTGCATGTTATTAAATCAAGTAAAGCAATAAAGCCTCACTAACACAAATAAAGGTAAGAAGAAACTAAAATAATAATAAAAAAAAATGGTCAAGTGACCCACAACACAAAACCCAAACAGTGAAGAAACCATGGATTTAAAATCCATACAGATTTTTGTGTAACCATTTTCTTGTATAACACCAACAAAAAGCAATAAAAAATTTCAAGAACACTCATTACTTGTGTGTTCTCAAAATTTGTCTACACTAAAAAGCAATAAACTATGATAATGGCTACTCTAAAATGGTTGAGAACCACTGTTTACAAGCTAATCTACCACTAAAACTAACAGAAATTAACTTACATTACATAAATTAAGCTAAACTAGCTATCTATAATTTTTGGGAGCAACCCAGCAGCACTTAGGCATATTTTTTGATTTTTTGTGAGCTTCCCATTAACAGCACTTGGCACTGTTCAAAAATGGGAGCTACTGTTCAATGAGAGAATAACAGTTATTTATAGAGGCTAGAGTAAAAACCCTAGGCCCAATAGGCCTGTTAACGGAGTGGGAGGGGGCAGGTCTTCGAGTCCAGGAGAGAAAAGACAAACATTCTTACACTTCGGGACCTCAAGTCCCTGGTCTCCCCAATCATTTAGGCACATGGGAAAATTTGAATTTGGGCTTACGGCGCTATACTGCTATTACGACGCTATCCTCTTTTACGGCGCTATACTAGTGTCGTAGCTCTTTTGTATAGCGTCGTAGTGCTTGATTTTAGCATTTTTGCTCTTTTGTATAGCGTCGTAGCTCTTTTTTCTGTCTGGTATAGCGCCGTAACAGGTCTTAGCGCCGTAGTGTCTCTTTCTCAATCTGCTTTATTTTTCTCTTTCCTCTTTCTCTTTGTCTGTCTCGATCCCATCTTTCTTTCTCTCCATTATTTTCTTCTTCCTCCTTCCTCTTTCTTCCTCTTCTTTCATCGATTCTTCTCTGTTCTGTTTCTGTCCTCTTCTTTCTTTCTTCTTTCCCCAATCTTTCTTCTTCCTGCTTCTTCTCGATTTTTTTTTTCTGTTTTTTCTGTTCTCCTTCAATTGGGTGTTGGGGGTTGGAGAACTCTTAGAGCTTTGGCCGGAGATTGGGAGGCTCGGACGGAGAGCAGTGGAGCGGCGGTAGAGGATGAGATGGCAGCGGGTTTTGTGGGTTTGTTGGGCTATGGATTTGGGGCGGAAGTGGTGGCGGATTTGGGGTTGAAATTGGAGGAGAGGGGTGGCCGGAGGATGAGGCGGCTGCTGGCGGTGGTTGGCGGAGATGGAGACTGAGATGGGGTTGAGGGCGGAGATGGCTGCGGTGGAGCTCCAGAGGCTGCCGGAAGTTGGAAATGGTGGTCGGATGTTCATGGCCAGAGGATGGAGTTGAAGGAGATGGAGGCGGGAGCACGGCTGGACTGGTGGCGTGAAGGGGCGGCGGCGACTGGAGGTTGGCCGGAATTGGTGGCCGCCGTGGTTGCTGGGTTCGGGGGTGATCGGAAGGATGGCCGGCGGCGGTGGCGGCGCCGCCGGCGGGAAAGGGTGATTAGGGTTAGGGTTTTGGGTGAATGGATTAGGGTTGGGCCAAGGGGTGGTGTAATGGGCTTGGGTAATGGGATTGGGCTAAGTAAATTTGAAGTGGGCTTGGAGTTGGAAATGCCATGGACTAATTTTGACTGGGCCTGATTTAGTTGGACTGGACCAAATTAAATTAAAACCTGCAATTAATTAAACTGGATTAGTGGACTTATTAATCTAATTAAAGCAGAAAAATAGATATAAACATAAATATAAAAATTACAAATACAGAAATCAAAATATAAAATAATATAAATAAGTATTTTTATTCCACTTGACTATTTGGTTTGTGTTCCATCTAATGGACCCGTGTTCCACCGAACAGACAATACCGAACCAAACTTAATCAAGTGTATGAGTTTTAATATTTTTATCATATTTTTTGATTTTTTTTTAATATGAATTTAATAAAAATAACAATATTTTGTATTTTTCAATACCAGCTTATTATTTATACAAACTTGTATAAATCTATTAAATTCGACTGCTTTCTTATTTAAATAAGACCGGAATGCGATCAAATGTCCGTATTAGACACGGAAATAGATTGAAAATAATGGTCAATTTTGGCCATTATCATTGGTCTTGTGTACAGTTATTGGATTGTCACCTATAACATGGTTATGCTAATACTGGATTTCTTGAAAATAATTTCATTGTGGGTCTTCCCTATGATGTTTTGTATTGATCAATTTTTTCTAACCATCTTTGAATTTAATTTTATTTTTATTTAATCTCTTTAAGGAAAAAATTGAGTAAATAGCAGAAAGATTCAGGCTTATGTCTCCAAACTTGAAACATTAGCTTCACACGGAATGATGATTGTACTGTTACCAGCGGTTCTGGCAATTTCCTTCTGTGTTTGACTCTCTTGAACTTATCCAAGTAAGATCTTTGAATGGGAGAGTATGTAACTCTGTGTAACATGAATGGGAAATTTTTTGCAATATTTATTTTCAAAGAATAATACAAATTCTGCAGTACTGCAGGTCGGACGGGCTTTAATGGTGTAGTGGAAGAGCTTCAAAAGTTAACAACCCATATCACTCATGTTCTCCCAGTTTCCGATGATGGAGGGAGCACAACTGAGATTGTTCGTATTCTTGGTGAGTCCTCAAAACTTCTACTTAGTATATAGTTTCTCAAATTGATTTATGATTAAAAAAAAAAGAATCGAAAAATCGCAGAGAAAGAGTGTTTTTTCAATTAAATATCTGAATGCATAGTGCCAAGCCAACATTCACTGCATTCTTCTTTCACATTTAAAACTTGCAGGGAATAATTAATAGAAAATTATGCCCATAGTCCTCCATGGAAACTAATATTCCAGTGTTCGCTCTTTTGATGGACGTTTGCAGGTGGCCCAACTGTTGGAGACATTCGGCCAAGATGCTTGAGGCTGTCTGACCATAGTACAAGTGAAGCTCTTGTAGTTCGGACACTTCTAGGCTATCGCTTGCTCTTGATGCACGTGCTGAAAAATTTGATTGGTGATGAGATCAATATTGCTTTGACACTCTCATTTCCCCTATTCTGTTTACGTTTCCATTTTTGCTTTGGAAGTCTCATTTTCCTATATTATATTTTCTTTCATCTTTAGCAAATGCATGATCTGACAGGATCAAGTTTTTGTTCTTCATTATTCCCCTAAATATGGAAAGCACACATTGTTTTTTAGATATTATCTTATGAAACTGTTGTATTAATTTCTATGTTTGACATACTGGCTAATTTGAGGGTTTAACAGGTATGATATTGTTGAAGGGAAGCATTCTCTGTGGACAGATGCCTCAAAACCATAACGAGAAACTATTCGAGCTTTCTTGGTTTATTTTGAGGATCAGGTCCATTAGTTTATCCTGGCCTTCTGCGCTGTTGTTCGATTCTTAGTGTACTTTGGTGTAGCCTTGCTGGCGTGTTGCTCATTTTGGTATGTGCAATTGCAGATTCTCTGGAGGTCAGATGAACTATTCTGTTTTAGTAATGGAAGGTACATGATTTGCTTATTGATATAGGTTATTCCAGTATTTAAGTGAAATTCTGGTGGAGTTTAGAGCCTTTTACTGCTTTGGTAGCCTAATCATAGTTTTATTCTTTGTTTATTAGTTAGACAACAACGTAAATACCCCAGTGACTTACGGGGACCTTATTCTGCCCTCTTGTTAGTGACAAATCACCAATTTTGCATATAATATACATGCATAAATTAATTTCTGATAAGAAACACGGCTAGCCTTTAAATTAAGTTCAAGGATAGCCCCTAGGATCTTAAATTTGACAAAGGAGCACAAAATATGTGCCATTTTATTTGGTTTGTGTTAACATAAAATTCTTTTAACACTGCCGTATGACACTGTCCTTACTATTCAAATTGATTTGCTACTTATTTTCTGTTTGATACCTATGCTACTTCATGACTCATCCGGTTTGATACCTATCATCCACATTATACCATTTCAACATTTATCTTTTCTTTGTTTTTCCTTTGCTCTTCCACATACCCTCGGCTACAATTATTTCTTCTTTCTTCATGGGCAGTTGTAGACACTAAATATGTTATGCATCGCACAGCTCGGACAGCTGATATATATATATGCGCAACACCCAATAATTCCCAATTTAACCAATTATTAAAAAAAGAACACCCCATGCTCCCAATTTAACGAATAAAAATCTATTTACCCGATAATCCGAAATTGCAAAATCAAATCATATAGTAACAAAAATCAACAATTAGGAATTGAATAAGTGGTAAGCATCAACTAACTCCCAAATGTGCAAAAGCTCCAACTTCAACAACTAATCCATAATTATCCAAATCACAATTATTTCCCCTAATTATTCAAGCCAATCCACAATCGTCCCTTTCAAATATTTCAACTAGTATACCAACAAAATCCAACATTTCCTAGACTTCCCAAACAATAATCAATTATCCTCAATCTGTCAAAACATCTCAAAGTATCTGTTATCTTCAACAATTAAATATTAACAATTCCAATAATCTACAATACCATCAATTAATCATATTCAGCAGAGAGTTCAATACGGCGAGAAAAAGAATGAGAGAATAGAGAGGGGAAGAAGAATCAATCACCGCCGCCGCTGCCCGGCTGCCCTCCTCGGAGGGCGGTATCACCGCCACCACTGGTAGCGATGCGCAAATCAGCACTGTTGTGCTGCCTCTGCATCACACCCCTGTGCGACGCCATAACCGTCATGACCCGGGCAATTCCCCGGCCTCCGTTCCGACACCGTCCATCGGCGCCGCTGCACTCTGTTCCGGCGAAGGAGGGGAACAATAAAGGATAAAAAGAAAAGGGGAAGAAGAAGAGGGAACCCCAACACATTCAAAATACACATAAAATCCCTTGCCTTACTCGAAGAATTCCCGAGCTTCAACAATGGCTGGCTTCTTCCTTTCTCCTCCTTGTCGCTTCCCCATGCCCTAGCCTGTGTTCTATTCCCCTACCAAAAATCCCGTTCACAGCAAGCCACAAGAGAGGGAATTGGTAATGTGTTGGGCCATAAGTACGGATGGGGTATTGGGCTTGGATCAAAGGGTTAATTGGGATATTGGTAATGGGTTATTACATTCCGTCCTCCTTAAGATTATTTCATCCCCGAAATAAAGTAGAATGAAACGAATGCAAGACACGTATAACGTAGATTGCGAGCTCACTGATAACATTCACATCCGATTCAATATAGCATGCATCTTCATCAGATTTAACCATCACCCATTCCACATATGTCTCAAATGTCTGACCTTAACATGCTGACAGAGGAAACCATGCATGCATTAGTTATGTCAACACGTAATACAGTGCCATTTCATCAAATATCATTGAGCTAAGCCATCTCACAACAAAGTCAAGTACTGGTTCTAAAGAATACACAGGTTTTAAACCATGCTACAGTAAGGACTACCCGCGGGCACACAATCTTTCTCTTTCGCACGGAAATATTAACCCCATACAAGGAGCAAAGTACTCTTATGATTTGTATAATTCGCATCCACATTCATCATGCCATAAGACATGCTTGTGAAGTATTACTGTTCACTTTGATAGGAGTATCAGTCTTCTTAACCCATATTAGAATACAAATTGCTATGAAACACGTCACTGAAAACACAACCACACCTACGATACCCGAAACAGCCAAAACATCTGCTCACAGATCTCGTACTTAACACAAATAGACACAGTATCTCCTACATAGCAGTACCAAGCAATAACAGAAACAGTCTGCACTAAAGGGCCCACAAAACTATAATGTTAAATAACGAACTTGCCATAATAGCCCTAAAGAAATCCGTGGACAGCTCAATCAATCACAACACCATGAAAAGTTAGCCAACCCGTGCCCAGCATCACATCACATTTTATTAAGCCAAAACCATGAGATCCGCCGTTATCTCACGACCGTCGATGCCTAACACTGCATTTTTCTACATGTGATCACCACAACAAATTATCGACTGAGGGAGAGGCACCGACATCTAGTAGGGCACTAACGGTCCTACTCCATGCTTGAGTATGAATGTCAGAGCCACAGAAGAACATAAGGCTTCAGAGGCAAGTTTACAGCATAACTCGCCAGATGAATGATTCTCTAATGTAGGGATACGATTTCACGACTCAATAAAATGAGTAAGTAAGAAAAACCATCAATAACATAAAAACAATGTTAGTAGAAATCACCAACATCTATAACATAATATCTAACTGGAAGCAAAAAAAATAATAATAAAATAATTAGACAATAAAAAAAATTATTCACAGTCCTCGATGACTGTCAAATTACAAGGTTCCTGACTGGAGTGCCATGGTACTTTCACAGTTCCCCAACTGTGATTTAACCTGGTATGCGCATAAATCAATAAAATAATTAAAAAAATTCAATTCAATACTATATATATCCCCCACACAGCTCATCACCTATGTCTACACCAATTTTAGTAAGATAAAAGAGCACGCAGGCTCTGATACCACTCTGTAACGCCCCGAAATTTCAAGTCTTATTTTCGCAAGCATTACTGACGTACTAACTATCCTAAACTAGTGGACTGCT
This sequence comes from Hygrophila difformis, assembly GCA_030278955.1. Classification (NCBI taxonomy): domain Eukaryota; kingdom Viridiplantae; phylum Streptophyta; class Magnoliopsida; order Lamiales; family Acanthaceae; genus Hygrophila; species Hygrophila difformis. The sequence continues at coordinate 2,794,105 of JAOANR010000012.1, forward strand.
AATTTAACACAGTTAGTACAAGGCTGGGAACAATCTTATAATGATTATCTGATTAACCAATTTAATGCAGAAGCTAATATAATTAAAACACAGACATAAAATAAGTCTCAACATAAATCTCATAAAATGATCCAACATATTATCCAGGGTTCAAGCCACAAAAATCAATAACATGCATCAAGCCATATATCTCAAATACGGGGTTACCAGGCCAAAACAATAAATAACATATGACCACAGGCTGATAGAATATAAATACTAGGCTCACAGGCCTCAACTAGCAATAATCCAAGTACCAGCAAATAATGTAGCAGTAGAGTATCACATAAACATATAAGTAAATAAGACATATGAATACTATCTATGTGATCTCTCAACACCCAAACCCCAAATCATGCTTCAGCGCCTCCAGTGTAACACCCCGGATTTGATCACGCAGGCCGGGATGCCACCGCCACACCTTTCCAAGCAAGACGCGAACCATTTCGAGCTCACTTGAGAAGATGCTAAGGCTAAGTTGTACCAATACTTTAAAAATATTTAAAACCATTCAAACAGTGCCCGATGTTTTAAATCAGAGTTAAGTCTAACATGCATAATTTAAAATAGTGCGGAAGCTAAGGGCCAAACATGGCCAAACATGAGTTTGGAATTCGTAAAAGAATTTAAAACAAGTGCGACAAGTATTCGGGAATTCCCATCCCAAATGTAAATGCCATGCGCTAATCTTCGACATCTGAAAAAAAAAATAGAGACAACGTATCTATCATTACAACGATACTTAGTAAGTTAATATATAGCACAACGAATTCAAAAAGATTTTAGAAGAGTATATGGAATATAGGATTTTGAATTAAAAGGGAGAATGGGTAAAAATAATTTCCGAAGTTTCTTACGCTTTGCCACACAAATAAGTTATCATTGTTCATTTTGATCGAGAACAACCACAATTTGGCAATCAAACCTGCAAGAGCTCAAACACATTCTTTTACCGTTGTTTCTATATGATCGAAGACATCATTGTTTCAAGGACTCAAATACATTCTTTTACCATTGTTCATTATGATCGAGGACACCCGTCCTTGGGGAATTGAACCCGCAAGAACTCAACATACATCCTAGGAAATCGAACCCATAGGAGTCAACAATATCCTGGGGAATCGAACCCGCAGGAAAATATACAACTTGGGAAATCGAACCCGCAAGGCAAGTGAAAGCAGTGACCCTATACAGACACACTCTGGAGCCCTAGATAGCCCATACGGATACATCTAGGAGTATAGACTCTTACAATCACATAATCATATTTGCCGTTTTGGCTACGAGAGGGGGTGGCCCAACGAGCTCCACCTAGTGCACTTACCCTCAAGAAATAATCAAAGCATCCCACTCGATCATATTTCACAAAGTTTCAAAATCCACATTTTTAACATTTTACAATACCACACATTTCCATAATTCATACTGTAACACCCCGGTTTTGGTAACCCAGGCCGGGATGCCACCGCCACACCTCCCTAGCAAGACACGGTTTCTCCGAGCTCACTAAAGAGATGCAAGGCTATGGTTTTTCAGAATTTAAAAATATTCAAACAGCCCATTCATATATAATTTAAAGATAGTACATCAAAGTTGCAGCGGAATTTAAATATAGGGCCAACATGGCCAAAACACGGGTTAAACAGGCCCGTTCATGCAAGTCGTAATTAAATGCAGGGATTTAAAATAAAGATTTCCCCTAATGTTCCCATGTATGCATATGACGATGCATATTCTTCGTACTCTGTAAGAAAAAGGAGATATATGGTTTGGGTCAGCAAAAACGCGCTGAGTAAGTTAACACATAGCATGGGTTAGGGGTTTCAAAGCCTTTAATTAAATTTAATAAAAACATTTCAACAATATTTAATTTAGCCGGCAATCCGGCGGCCGCAGCCAATTTCATAAAATCTAAGCTTTTTAATATATTTCCCGTTACGCCATCATCTCAACAATATATCATTTAGCCGGTGATCCGGCGGCCTCAGCCAATTTCATAAGTATCATTTAGCCGGTGATCCGGCGGCCGCAGCCAATATCAATAGTATAATTTCTCAAAATATTTTTCGTTTCTTTTATAGTTCACCATTCACCAGGGCTCTTGTGACCGCAATCCTCATAATCAATATTTATAAATAACCATTCGCCAGGGCTCTTATGTCCACTAGCCGTTCGCTTGGGCTCTTATGTCCACAAGCCGTTTGGTCGACCATTCGCTAGGGCTCTTATGTCCACTAGCCGTTCGCTTGGGCTCTTATGTCCACAAGCCTTCTGGCCCATATTGATAATTTCAAACTTGGTCACAAATCCCCAATGTTTCAAAAGAATTCTTTTAAGAAAATGTTTTTATTTGGTGTAACGGGATTTTCAAAAGTATAGATATATCGTATTTCAACGTCTCGGCCGTTTGTTTCGAAATTTCAAAATCTCTTTGATTTAAAAATCATTTGGCGTCACAGTTTGCGCCTTTTTGGTTTAAAAATCCATTTCTTAGGCGATTGATATGAAATTTTCACAGTATCTCAAAAACATCCCAATGAACAACTTTCGTGTTTTAAGTTTTTCGGAAAAACGATGGGAAGCATGTCAAAAATCGAGTTTTCTACGCAAATAGTATGCTGCCAGGATTCAGGTTTGACACCTCTCAAAGATTTGACTTTTTGACATATCAAATGGACTTCAAAAATTCTGAAATTTTACAGACACATACTAGACTTGATTTCCAACAACTTTTGTTTAGATCACATAGATTGGTTCGGGCTAGAAATGATAGGAATATGTTCCTCAAGTTCGGTTATGAAAACTGTCAACGTTCGTAAATTCGGTTCTAACGCAGATCGGATCGGCTCAGATTCGGAGGCTCAAATCTCAACGAAAAATTCTAAAAACTTACAGTAATGTTCTAAACTCATAGATCTACAATTTTTATGTTCAACACCAATCCTAGATCGGCCTAGATCCATTGTCAAAATAACCAACAAGATTGAGAGTAAAATCTGCCAAAGTTCTAAGATCCAGATTTAATACTCTTTGGTTTTGGGTTGGTTTCAGGTTTCAAAACATCATGAAAAATTCTAAAATTTTTACAGAAGCTAAACCAAAGTCTTAGGAACACTTTTCATGTTTTGAGTTTTATTGTTTGAGCAACTTTAGAGGTTCGAAAAATTCATACGAAAACGCTGCGTTGAGGGTTTCTCTTGTTGACAGATTTTTATTAATTTTCTTGAGTTGAATCTCTATGTTTGGTTGCATTTTAAGTCACCCAAAACCATAGTAAGGTTAACTTACAGTGGGGATGATGTCTAGGAAGTCACGGGTCGTCCGGAATCCACGGGATGTCACGAACGAATCTCTTCCACCCGATTTATTCTTCCCTTGGCTCCGATTTGTGTTTGAATACGAAGATTCATAAGTTAGGATGATGTTTATGATCTTAAAACCATATAGAAACTTGATTAACATCTTACCAACAATCCAAAGCCTGCAATCCTTGATCTACACACTTCCTCGGTCGGATTTGGTTGCCGGAAAGTCGCCGGAAAGTCCGCCGGAAGGGTGTTTGGCTTTTGGAGAGTTTGGGAGAGTTTTTGGGGTAAATGATTGATGAAAATGGCTGACAATGGGGATAGGATTGATTACATAACGTCCAAAATGTGTTCCCCCCCGTGATAGATCAGATTCCCAACCTTGGGCCCCGAAAATTGGCGAGAAAGTCGCCAAAACGCGACAAAACGTCGCTGCTGTCAGGACGGCGCGGGGTTGGCGCGGTTTTTAGCCAAACCCAGCGCCAAGTGCGCGCCAACCACGCCTGGACTTCGGTCCGGGCGGGGTCGTGCGATCCGTCGTGCTTTTCCTCCTCTCTTTCGGACTTCTATCCTCCTACGTTTTCGGGCTCGATTTTTCGGGTCATTCTCGGGTCATAAATTCTTATCTTAAGTTTATCTCGACTCAAATGAATTTCATGTTTGATATCTTAAGTCCGTCGGTCTCGGGTTCGTCGGCTTCCGATTTGTCGTCTTTTGATTCCCGTGCAATAACTTGTATCATTAAATTTCTTCCGACTTCACGGGTTCTTGGAATTAAAATTCTTTTCCTTCTTGAATTTAATTCCAATTATTTTGACTCAATTCATGGAATGTCTTCGGGCTTCCTTTCCCTCTTTTATTCCATTTTGAATTTAAATCTATCGGCGTTTCATATCCGAGCAATAATTTATTGTGATAAATTATTTTCTTCATCTCGGATATATTTCGACATTGATCGGAATAAATTTTATTCCTTTGGACGTTGATAAAAATCTGGGGTATTACAGTCTACCCCCCTTAAGAATCAACTTCGTCCTCGAAGTTGCGCGACTTATTGACCGATTGATTGATTGTGACTGTATCATTGTGTTTTGTTGTTTGATATTATTCGACTGAACCCAGAATTGAAATTTCCAAGTTGCCTACGTACCCTGTGAAGGGATCAAGTCATTACGTAGTTCAAAAGAATTTATTTGGGATACAAAATATTTCGAGTTTCGAAATAAATGCTTATGCATTCTTACGGGGTATTACATCCTCCCCCCCTTAAGATTACAGTTATGTCCCCATAACTGCCTATGTATTATTCACAACCAGGTTCGGGTATCATCGCATATGATCCTTCCTCAGTTTTCTTCTAGGTGCCATTTTAGAAGCACGCGAAGATGAGTTTCTAAGTGATCAAGATCTTAGTCTTTAGCAAGCGCTCCTAAGTCAAGGTCATGTCGAGTTCTAAGGTAGGAGTGTTTCTTATCACCGATAATTCACATAAAAAGAGTTAGTGTAAATATTTATGTATGCATATGTATATGTGATCCCCCCAAAAAAATTTTATGCATGCATTTATTTATCCATGGGTTTTAAAAATAAATTTATTCCATGGATATATTAAAATAAAGATAAAAGGTTTGGGCCACTATATTGGGCCGAAAGAAATAAATTATTTGGGCTTTAAATAAAAACAAGGCTATTGGGCCAAAATAATTTCTTGGGCTTCTAAAAAAATTTTGGGCTAAAAATTTGGGCTTTAACTTCAAAATAATAATTGGGCTCTTTAAAATATAATAGCTTCAAAATAATCCGGGCTCTGATACCATCCTTGGTATCAGATATTTTCTTTAAAATAAATAGCTTTAAAATAGTCTGGGCTCTGATACCATCCTGTAACACCCCGGTTTTGGTAACCCAGGCCGGGATGCCACCGCCACACCTCCCTAGCAAGACACGGTTTCTCCGAGCTCACTAAAGAGATGCAAGGCTATGGTTTTTCAGAATTTAAAAATATTCAAACAGCCCATTCATATATAATTTAAAGATAATACATCAAAGTTGCAGCGGAATTTAAATATAGGGCCAACATGGCCAAAACACGGGTTAAACAGGCCCGTTCATGCAAGTCGTAATTAAATGCAGGGATTTAAAATAAAGATTTCCCCTAATGTTCCCATGTATGCATATGACGATGCATATTCTTCGTACTCTGTAAGAAAAAGGAGATATATGGTTTGGGTCAGCAAAAACGCGCTGAGTAAGTTAACACATAGCATGGGTTAGGGGTTTCAAAGCCTTTAATTAAATTTAATAAAAACATTTCAACAATATTTAATTTAGCCGGCAATCCGGCGGCCGCAGCCAATTTCATAAAATCTAAGCTTTTTAATATATTTCCCGTTACGCCATCATCTCAACAATATATCATTTAGCCGGTGATCCGGCGGCCTCAGCCAATTTCATAAGTATCATTTAGCCGGTGATCCGGCGGCCGCAGCCAATATCAATAGTATAATTTCTCAAAATATTTTTCGTTTCTTTTATAGTTCACCATTCACCAGGGCTCTTGTGACCGCAATCCTCATAATCAATATTTATAAATAACCATTCGCCAGGGCTCTTATGTCCACTAGCCGTTCGCTTGGGCTCTTATGTCCACAAGCCGTTTGGTCGACCATTCGCTAGGGCTCTTATGTCCACTAGCCGTTCGCTTGGGCTCTTATGTCCACAAGCCTTCTGGCCCATATTGATAATTTCAAACTTGGTCACAAATCCCCAATGTTTCAAAAGAATTCTTTTAAGAAAATGTTTTTATTTGGTGTAACGGGATTTTCAAAAGTATAGATATATCGTATTTCAACGTCTCGGCCGTTTGTTTCGAAATTTCAAAATCTCTTTGATTTAAAAATCATTTGGCGTCACAGTTTGCGCCTTTTTGGTTTAAAAATCCATTTCTTAGGCGATTGATATGAAATTTTCACAGTATCTCAAAAACATCCCAATGAACAACTTTCGTGTTTTAAGTTTTTCGGAAAAACGATGGAAAGCATGTCAAAAATCGAGTTTTCTACACAAATAGTATGCTGCCAGGATTCAGGTTTGACACCTCTCAAAGATTTGACTTTTTGACATATCAAATGGACTTCAAAAATTCTGAAATTTTACAGACACATACTAGACTTGATTTCCAACAACTTTTGTTTAGATCACATAGATTGGTTCGGGCTAGAAATGATAGGAATATGTTCCTCAAGTTCGGTTATGAAAACTGTCAACGTTCGTAAATTCGGTTCTAACGCAGATCGGATCGGCTCAGATTCGGAGGCTCAAATCTCAACGAAAAATTCTAAAAACTTACAGTAATGTTCTAAACTCATAGATCTACAATTCTTATGTTCAACACCAATCCTAGATCGGCCTAGATCCATGGTCAAAATAACCAACAAGATTGAGAGTAAAATCTGCCAAAGTTCTAAGATCCAGATTTAATACTCTTCGGTTTTGGGTTGGTTTCAGGTTTCAAAACATCATGAAAAATTCTAAAATTTTTACAGAAGCTAAACCAAAGTCTTAGGAACACTTTTCATGTTTTGAGTTTTATTGTTTGAGCAGCTTTAGAGGTTCGAAAAATTCATACGAAAACGCTGCGTTGAGGGTTTCTCTTGTTGACAGATTTTTATTAATTTTCTTGAGTTGAATCTCTATGTTTGGTTGCATTTTAAGTCACTCAAAACCATAGTAAGGTTAACTTACAGTGGGGATGATGTCTAGGAAGTCACGGGTCGTCCGGAATCCACGGGATGTCACGAACGAATCTCTTCCACCCGATTTATTCTTCCCTTGGCTCCGATTTGTGTTTGAATACGAAGATTCATAAGTTAGGATGATGTTTATGATCTTAAAACCATATAGAAACTTGATTAACATCTTACCAACAATCCAAAGCCTGCAATCCTTGATCTACACACTTCCTCGGTCGGATTTGGTTGCCGGAAAGTCGCCGGAAAGTCCGCCGGAAGGGTGTTTGGCTTTGGGAGAGTGTGGGAGAGTTTTTGGGGTAAATGATTGATGAAAATGGCTGACAATGGGGATAGGATTGATTACATAACGTCCAAAATGTGTTCCCCCCGTGATAGATCAGATTCCCAACCTTGGGCCCCGAAAATTGGCGAGAAAGTCGCCAAAACGCGACAAAACGTCGCTGCTGTCAGGACGGCGCGGGGTTGGCGCGGTTTTTAGCCAAACGCAGCGCCAAGTGCGCGCCAACCACGCCTGGACTTCGGTCCGGGCGGGGTTGTGCGATCCGTCGTGCTTTTCCTCCTCTCTTTCGGACTTCTATCCTCCTACGTTTTCGGGCTCGATTTTTCGGGTCATTCTCGGGTCATAAATTCTTATCTTAAGTTTATCTCGACTCAAATGAATTTCATGTTTGATATCTTAAGTCCGTCGGTCTCGGGTTCGTCGGCTTCCGATTTGTCGTCTTTTGATTCCCGTGCAATAACTTGTATCATTAAATTTCTTCCGACTTCACGGGTTCTTGGAATTAAAATTCTTTTCCTTCTTGAATTTAATTCCAATTATTTTGACTCAATTCATGGAATGTCTTCGGGCTTCCTTTCCCTCTTTTATTCCATTTTGAATTTAAATCTATCGGCGTTTCATATCCGAGCAATAATTTATTGTGATAAATTATTTTCTTCTTCTCGGATATATTTCGACATTGATCGGAATAAATTTTATTCCTTTGGACGTTGATAAAAATCTGGGGTATTACACATACGTTTCAAAAATGAGTGACATTCGACTCATAGTTCACCTAGAATACGCAAAATGGATTTCACCGACAATTCAAAACCGTGGCAGATTTCAGAATCGCATTTGGAAATGTAGCAAATCATTTTCAAAAATTCCGAAAATTTTACAGTAGCTAGGAGACACCAAAATGAAGATTTGTCATAGAAATAGGCATCTTCAAATTCGGACTCTAAATAGGCCAATTAAATTGATTTCAGAAAGCTATGAATCAAGGATCTTAAGAGTTTCAGCGAAACAGACCACGGGGTAATAAAAAATTCATAACTAATTCAAAAGAGATCCTAAAATCGTAAAAAATTACAGGGATGTTCTAGACACAATATGGATCAAATATCATGAAGACGTTGACCACAAATAACCAACATAGGCGGATCTAAAATGCACAACAAAATCGGACTTCTTAAAAATTCAGATCTGACAGATTATGATAGAAGAACACCAGATCAGATTTTGGGCTACAAATCAACTCCAAAAATTCTGAAAATTTACAGGGATCATACTTAAAATGTTAGGAACAATTTTCATTTAGGAATGATCTTCGAAAATGCTTGGATATGGGTTGAAAACGCAAGACAATAGAAACTAGTCATGGAAAATCCTAGTTGACAGATTGCATATGGAATGGGAAATGACGTAGATCTCGACTTGCACTAAACTAAAATCCCTAAAATTTGATGTGTATTATTAACTTATATAGGATCAGATTAGAGTCGAAGATCTCCTCCTTGGAATCCTTGAAAATGCCCAACACAGCCCCCACGATCTATTCTTCCACCGATGGACCCTATTATGGAGATGTTGGAAGAAATCCTTAGTTTTAGGGCCTGAATCTCGAATCCAAACCCAAGGGAATGAAATGGGATCTTACCTAACCGTAGATGTATGGATTGAAAGGCTTGAATTCATCCCAAGGCCTCTGGAAACCAAAGAACAACTCCAAACACTCACCAACTCACACAAGGAAATCTGAAATTCGGAATAAGGAAATGGGGGTGGTTTGGTGGATGGATTTGGATATATTTTGCTGTGTGAATGCTTCCATTCAATGCCATAATGTACCTAGGAAGTGTGGAAACTAATTAACTTCAGTCAAGGCTCGAAAATAGAGTCCACCAACCTCATTCATCCCCGTCTTTCACATCATGGCTGCACTTATCCCATTCTTGTGCAATGTTTATACTTTAATGACTTGTGGAGACTTTAAATCCTCATAAATCCTTCCATGAGTGTCCAAATACACTCATTAACATCTGGGAAAGGTGTTAGGATTGATTCAAAACATTTAAGACCAAAATAAATGCCAAAATCGAGCAAAACACGTAAGCAGCGTTTGCTGTTGGTGGTGGCGCGGTCGGGGAGCGGTCCGTGCCTTTAAAAAAAAAAAAATCTCTTATGATTTTTATTTTAAAAATCTAGTGTGGGAATTATCCGAGATCGTTGGGATAATTTGATAAACTCGTTCCGATGCGATCATCCGAAAAATATTTAATTCCGCTCTCTCGGAATTATTTCGGTTTTCATAATTAAATCCAATTCTTTAATTTTTGGATTTAAATTCTCAATGTCGATTTTTCGGGTATTACAGTCTACCCCCCTTAGAAATGAACTTCGCCCTCGAAGTTGGGTCGCACTCGGAAAGCAACACCAATATAGACAAGTAGTTTGCACGCATAGAAATATTGAGGCTCGAAAATTAAATTATTACCTTGATGCGTGATGATTCTCCGCGGGGTATCACATCCTCTCCCCCTTAGGACCGCAGTTATGTCCCCAAAATTGCCTATGAATTTTCTTGCAATAGCTTTAACCATTCAGTAATTTCTAAGGTCCAATTCTACTAGGTTTGCAAAGAGGTCTAAATTTTTAATTATTATCGGGATTCCCACATAGCTTTTAGAACACGATACCACTTTTGCCGATGATAATTGAATTCCAAAGTTAGTACTCTTAGGTTCCGGTAGATTTTAATGCAGGTAAAGTTCTTGATCGAAATCAAAGAACACTTGTACCGGAATCAAATAAAATCTTGACAGATATGCCTAAAGAAATAAACGTACCTGCGATCACCTTTTCTTGAGCTAGCAACCTAGCTCAATTCATGATATTCAATTGTCGTTATGTTCTCCCTTGGTTTCCTTGCTGGTTGCGATTCTGTTGTGGCCTCTGTCCTTGATTATTGGGCTGATTTGGCCCAGTCGGACGATTCTCGTGAGGAGGGTTCACCAGAGCCAACTCTTCTCGATCTTCTCCTCACGAATATTGCATTCTCTAATCATATGGTCTTCCCTACCACCTTTGTAACAAGTTCCACGCCTAGGGCACTCGCGCACCAGATGGGCTTTGTGGCACTTCGGGCATCGTGGTATGGATGTACCACGGACGCCATTTCTTCTGTTATTCAAACCTTTCTCCGCATTCTCCTTAGGTCCATCGAACCTAGCTTGACCATTATCCTTCCTCAATTTGTTATTATTGTTGTTTCGATTCTTTTTCTCAAATCCTTGCGAGCCCTTGGTGGACTCGCCATTGTCCTTACGCTTAAATCGCTGGACGTGAGCGATTGCTGCCGCTCGATCATACACGGCTTGTAGAGTAGTGCATTGTCCTCCTACAAGTATCTCCCTGATACTGAGGTTCAACCCTATTTCGAATTTCTGAGCCTTTTCAGAATCAACCGGCACAAGTCTCGGAGCAAAGCGAACTAGCTCCTTAAACTTTGCGTAGTACTCCTGCACTGTTTTTCCTACTTGTCTTAATAAATTTTTCATACTTTGCAGCCTTAGTGCTCAGTGGATAAAACCTTTCTCTCAACGCTTCCTCAAATTCTCCCCATGTATAAACCTTCTCAACCTCGGCCAAATCTCCTTGGTGATGTTGCCACCACTCGTCCGCCTCTCCATCCAGATAATAGGTCGCCACTCGAACCTTCTCGTCCTCGGGGCATTTGACGGCAGTAAGAAGCTTGCCAAAAGTTCGGATCCAATTCTCCAACTTGGTAGGGTCCTCTTGGCCGTCATAATGAGGTGGTTTGTAAGGGTTTACCAATGCTAGGTAGTTGACTCAGACTACCGGCGGGGGTACACCCGCTTGTGCACGTTGTACCTCGGCATTTCCTAATGCTACGAGGACTTCCTCAATATTCCTTAGACGCTCATCTATATTGTTGGGAACAGGACTCCCCCTCCTACGTTATGAGGACTCTCATTGTTGTTAGGTGCGTTAGCATCGCCGCTGTTAGGGACTACCCTCCTTGGCCTTCCCCTAGGTGCCATTTTCTGTTATACAAGCACGCGAAGATGAGTTTCTAATCTAAGGCACGTTAGCAGTAAGGAAGATCTAAATGATAGGAAGGGCAAGAGGAGAGAATAGATATGTGCAAACTAAGCCCCCTTGATCAAGTTCTAAGGCTAAAGCAAGATTAAATTCAAGTTAGTGGCTCTAAGCCAAGGTCATACCAACTAAGAACGTTACCAAATACACGTGATTTGCATATATATACTTTGGAGCATTTAAAAAATATGATGAATGTATGCAAATGCATCTCCCCCCCCCCCCAAAAAAAAGTATTTAAGCATTTTTCAAGACTTGTCGGAGCAATTGTTATATAATTCCCATGGGTTTAAATTTAGAATTCCTTTCCATGGAAATAATATCTTAAAAATATTTTAAAATAATATTTAAAATTTTGGGCCTCTATATTGGGCTGAAAAATAATAGCTTTAAAAATTTTCCGGGCTCTGATACCACTTTATAACACCCCGGATTTGATCACCCAGGCCGTGATGCCGCCGCCACACCTTCCCAAGCAAGACGCGAACCATTTCGAGCTCACTTGAGAAGATGCTAAGGCTAAGTTGTACCAATACTTTAAAAATATTTAAAACCATTCAAACAGTGCCCGAAGTTTTAAATCAGAGTTAAGTCTAACATGCATAATTTAAAACAGTGCGGAAGCTAAGGGCCAAACACGGCCAAACATGAGTTTGGAATTTGTAAAAGAATTTAAAACAAGTGCGACAAGTCTTCGGGAATTCCCATCCCAAATGTAAATGCCATGCGCTAATCTTCAACATCTGAAAAAAAATAGAGACAACGTATCTATCTGTACAACGGTACTGAGTAAGTTAATATATAGCACAACGAATTCTAAAAGATTTTAGAAGAGTATATGGAATATAGGATTTTGAATTAAAAGGGAGAATGGATAAAAATAATTTCCGAAGTTTCTTACCATTTGCCACACAAATAAGTTATCATTGTTCATTTTGATCGAGAACAACCATTCTTGGGGAATCAAACCCGCAAGAGCTCAAACACATTCTTTTACAGTTGTTTCCATATGATCGAAGACATCATTGTTCCAAGGACTCAAATACATTCTTTTACCATTGTTCATTATGATCGAGGACACCCGTCCTTGCGAAATTGAACCCGCAAGAACTCAACATACATCCTAGGGAATCGAACCCATAGGAGTCAACAATATCCTGGGTTATCGAACCCGCAGAAAAATATACACCTTGGGGAATCGAACCCGCAAGGCAAGTGAAAGCAGTGACCCTATACAGACACACTCCGGAGCCCTAGATAACCCATACGGATACATCTAGGAGTATAGACTCTTACAATCACATAATCATATTTGCCGTTTTGGCTAAGAGAGGGGGCGGCCCAACGAGCTCCACCTAGTGCACTTACCCTCAAGAAATAATCAAAGCATCCCACTCGATCATAGTTCACAAAGTATCAAAATCCACATTTTTAACATTTTACAATACCACACATTTCCATAATTCATACGTTTCAAAAATGAGTGACATTCGACTCATAGTTCACCAAAAATACGCAAGATGGATTTCACCGACAATTTAAAACCGTGGCAGATTTCAGAATCGCATTTGGAAATGTAGCAAATCATTTTCAAAAATTCCGAAAATTTTACAGTAGCTAGGAGACACCAAAATGAACATTTGTCATAGAAATAGGAATCTTCAAATTCGGACTCTGAATAGGAAAATTAAATTGATTTCAGAAAGCTATGAATCAAGGATCTTAAGAGTTTCTGCGAAACAGACCACAGGGTAATCAAAAATCCATAACTAATTCAAACGAGATCCTAAAATCGTAAAACTTTACAGGGATGTTCTAGACACAATATGGATCAAATCTCATGAAGACATCAACCACAAATAACCAACATAGGCGGATCTAAAATGCACAACAAAATCGGACTTCTTAAAAATTCAGATCTGACAGATTATGATAGCAGAATACCAGATCAGATTTTGGGCTACAAATCAACTCCAAAAATTCTGAAAATTTAAAGATATCTTATTTAAAATGTTAGGAACAATTTTCATTTAGGAATGATCTTTCGAAAATGCTTGTATCTGGGTCGAAAACGCAAGACAATAGAAACTAGTCATGGAAAACCCTAGTTGACATATTGCATATCATATGGGAAATGACGTAGATCTCAACTTGCAGTCAACCAAAATCCTTAAAATTTGATGTGTATTATATTAACTTACATAGGATCAGATTAGAGTCGAAGATCTCCTCTGTGGATTCCTTGAAAATGCCCAACACAGCCCCCACGATCTATTCTTCCACCGATGGACCCTATTATGGAGATGTTGGAAGAAATCCTTAGTTTTAGGGCCTGAATCTCGAACCCAAACCCAAGGGAATGAAATGGGATCTTACCTAACCGTAGATGTATGGATTGAAAGGCTTGAATTCGTCCCAAGGCCTCTGGAAACCAAAGAACAACTCCAAACACTCACCAACTCACACAAGGAAATCTGAAATTCGGAATAGGGAAATGGGGGTGGTTTGGTGGATGGATTTGGATATATTTTTTGGTGTGAATGCTTCCATTCAATGCCATAATGTACCTAGGAAGTGTGGAAACTAATTAACTTCAGTCAAGGCTCGAAAATAGAGTCCACCAACCTCATTCATCCCCTCTTTCACTTCGGCTGCACTTATCCCATTCTTGTGCATTGTTTATACTTTAACTTGTGGAGACTTTAAATCCTCATAAATCCTTCCATGAGTGTCCAAATACACTCATTAACATCTGGGAAAGGTGTTAGGATTGATTCAAAGCATCTAAGACCAAAATAAATGCCAAAATCGAGCAAAACGCGTAAGCAGCGTTTGCTGCTGGTGGTGGCGCGGTCTCGGCGCGGTCGTGGTACGGTCCGCGCCATTTTTTATTTTTATTATTATTTTTTTAAAAAAATCTCTTAGGATTTTTATTTTAAAAATCATAGTGTGGGAATTATCCGAGATCGTTGGTGTAACACCCGAGGAAAAACGAATTCAAATTGTTTTGAACTACGTCATGACTTGATCCCTTCACAGGGTACGTAGGCAGCTTAGAACTAATTTCTAAGTTCAGTCACGAAATAAATCACAAAATACATCACGAATTAGACCACAAGGACGATAGGGGATGTTGAAACCAATTTAGACTAGGCTAAGTAGGACTCGGAAATGTTGCGAGCGATAAGCCGAACTCGTAACGAGATTAAGGAAAGGATTTCGGACTAGAGACGACCCAAGGAAATCGAGCTAACACGTAGAAAACCGATAGGGGAAAGCGAGGGAAGACCCGACGGAACACGCGGAGCCGAACCGGCCGGTCCGGCAGGCCCGCGCTGTCCGCGCGCCGCCGCGCGGCCACCGCGCGGCCAAGGGCGTCGCGACGCCAGGCCTGGCACGCGTGCTCCGCGCGGACAAAAGCTTAGGTGCGCGCCACCAGCGCGCCAGAGGTGCTGAAAGTGTAAACTTTCCTTCCATGGCGATTTTCTTGCCAAAAACCACACCCCTAACCATGGCAATCGAATCTCAGCCTTGGGGAAGGCTTAAGAATACCCTAGGGGCGCCCCAAACCCTAGGTTTTCAGTAAACAATCAGCCTCCACCCTCAATTCCCTCTCCAAGTTCGAAACTCTTTCGACACCACTTTCCGGCAAGTATTCCGGCGACGACGGGACGACCGGGACAAGCCCCTGCCCTCTAGACTCTTGGTAAGCCATTGTGCAACGTTTCAATTTGTCCATAGATCTCAGAAACTCGAATTCTAACACTATTTCCTTACTACGATTTCACGTCGGAAAACGAACAAAAAGCGATCGGAGAAGTTGGCCGTTCGTCGTGACCCTAGGACATCCGGAAACCCAATCCAGCGACCCTATCATCATCCTAAGTAAGTTAACACCTTACTCACAAATTTTCGTGGTTGTTTGTTGTTTAAATCTCGAGATATAGGCTTGTAACAAAAATCGGTTTTCAAAAACCCTATTTTCGTCTAATTTTAAAGACTCGCCAAAAACTCGACCTTTGGGAATTCAAACCGAAAACTTTTCAACATAGAAGTTGTTCCTAACACCTTTATCTATCTTGTGTCCAAATTTCAGCCATTGACATTAAGTTTTGCTATCCCAATTTTCGCCATGAACTTTCTGTATTGAACCGAACCGTTTAAACCTGTGACAGATTCCTTCATTCAACTTGATGCATGTTTTTCACCCATTTTTCGAATGATTTAACTTTGCATTTCTAAACAAAAGTTGTAGATAATTGTGTCTAGATTATGCCTACAAAATTTCACGAATTTTAGTGTTCATTTGATATGTCAAATGGCCAAATTTTAGAACTGTTTTGAATTCGTTTTAAGGGCCATAAGTATGCAGTGAGTTGCACTCGATTTTTGAGTACTAAGAATTCATTATTTCCAAAAACTTAAAACATAAAAGTTGTTCCTTAATGTGTCGTGTAGTTACTGTAAAAATTTCACATCGATTGGTTTTGAAATGAATTTTTAATCGGCGTTATACGAACCTGTGACGAAAACAGTTTTTAAGACGTAAATTATTCTTTGCAATAAACTCAAATTTCAACTCACTTCGGAACCTTATTTCCAAAAACTTAAAACATGAAAGTTGTTCGTGTGTGTGTTTTTGAATTACTGACCAAGTTTCAGAATTTTTGGAGGAAAAACGAATTTTAAATTAAGAAAGGCGTGAACTGCCTCGAATAGGATTTTTCGAACTTGAGAAAACTCGAACTATGAAAACGCGATAACGACCCTTTGATAACTTTGAAATACGAACTTTCGAAAAATCCCGTTCACTAGGCTGAGCCGATCTTCATACTATCATTATCTTTGAGACTGCCTCGTTAGTGGTCTCCTTACTATCTGAGATTGCCTCGTTAGTGATCTCGCGCGCTGTATTTGTGGATCGCCTCGTTAGTGGTCCTACTATCTTTTTGGATCGCCTCGTTAGTGGTCCTACTATCTTTGAGACTGCCTCGTTAGTGGTCTCCCATTGTTTGGACTGCCTCGTTAGTGGTCCTATGTTGAGATTGCCTCGTTAGTGATCTCCCGGTATGGTGTCCTCTTCTTAGTTTACGGGATGAAAAGTAAAAGACTCGTGTGAGTGTTTCATTGTGCTTAAATCGTATTTATCCTGTCTTTAATTACGTATTTAAATTTACGCATCTTAAATTATGCTTTAAATTTCGCTTTTTAAATTAAGTTCTCTAATCATAATTTTCCGCTGCTAATAAATCATGTATTTTTAAATTCTCGTACGGTAAGCGAAGTCTTTAGTTTAAACACTTGTAACCCCTTTTATTTGTTAGTTAGGGATTAACTTACTCAGTATATTTTTATACTGACAACCGTTGTCATTTTTCTTTTACAGAGTATGTCGAGTGACGCATACGCATGCACTTGGGGGAATTATTTATGAACATTTTAAATTTCTGCATCGTACTGTTTTTACCGGGTCTGTTAAACCCGAGGATTTGGCCATGTTGGCCGTGATTTTACTTTCCGCTGCACTTACTTTATTTATTTTCCGCACGTGATAATTTCTACTATCGTACTAAGTATTATAAGATTTCCGGACTATATCTTGAAATGTTTTAAATCTTTTGCATACCCACAAGCCTTGCGTTTCCTTAGCAAGCTCGGGAAGCCGTGTTTTGCTAGGGGGATGCGGCGGTGACATCCCGGCCTGGGTTATCAAATCCGGGGTGTTACAAGTTGGTATCAGAGCCCGGAAAATTTTTAAAGTTACTACTATTATTTTAAAACAATATTTTTAAGCCCAAGTGTTATTTCTTCAAAATTATTTATTTGACTACTAGTACTATTTTTAGCCCAAATCTTAGCCCAAGAAATATTAAATTTTGGCCCACTATAGAGGCCCAACCTTTAGCAATTTATTTCAAGCTAAAATTTTTTTTGGGAAGGGACTTGCACTTGCATGTTGCATATAGATTTAAATTTATGCATACCTTAACTTTGCCTGAGAAACATCTAACTCTAACCTCCCTTGTTGACAATAGATGGCTGAACCGAACGCGAACATGACCAACCTGATGATGAAACTGACCAATGCATACCTCGAGTCCCAACAGCATGTCAATCACTTCAAAGCTCGAGTGGGGCATCTAGAGAGTAACGTGGACTATCTGAGAAATCTTAGGGAAGCTGACCATCACGAAATAACCCAACTCAAGGCCCAAGTCGCCGAACTCCAAACACTAGTGGTTGCACTCCAAAACAAGGATAACGAACTGATGATGCAAATAGGACACTTAGCAGCTGAGCTACTGGGCCTAGAGGCCGACATCTTCCCTCCGAGCCCGAGCCCGGTGGGGACGCCCATTCCCATTGACATATCCAGCGACGAGGACGATCCCATCGAGGATATACCTGCCTAGTCACCCTAGATTTAGGGATCCATACTGATGCACCATTGCTATTTCTATTTCGAATGCTTGTAAACCAAATTTAATTCTTGAATAATAAAAATACAAGCCTATTTAAATTTATTCCATGCATTTTATTTAGTTCTTTAACTACCATAATCAAGGAGGGAAACCTTCAACCAAAAAAAAAAAAAATATATATATATATATATATAATAATCATAATAATAATAATAATAATAATAATAATAATATAATAATAATAATACTAATAATAAATAAAAATAAAAATATAATGATAATAATAATAATGGAAATAATAATAATAAAGATAATAAAATATATACAATACGTACATATAAATAAATAAATTCCAACAACCTTTACAAGAAAATCCTGATAAATTGATACCTATCAAAAGACTAATTTTCGCTCAAAAAAAAAAAAAAAAAAAAAATTCCTTAAAGAGCAACTGTATACACTCCACATATAAACTCTAATCCCGTGTATCTTATCACGCTAATTCAACCAAGCGATTTAGTCAAGCAACGGCGTAGGTAGTATTGGGCAATCCACACACATGCAGACACTATAGAAAGGTAATAGTAAAACTAGAACATCTCAAACCATAAAATGGACAGAACAATTAAACCATGGTTCTGAAACAGCAGTACGCAACCAACACAGGTCAAACACCTAACTAAGCGACAACATAGCGAAAATATATAAATCACAAACACCAGGCAACATCAACGTCCTCATAAGGAGGAGCCTAAACAAAGTGCATCTAAACGCAAAACCTAAACGAAAACACAAAACCAAAGGGAGACATCACTGATCGGGAGGCGGGAACTGTCGGCGCATGAAGTCGTCCATCTGCCGCACATAGGCGTACATGTCGGACATGGTGGCCTGCTGCTGAGCCTGCCTCGTAGCAAACGAGTCCATGCGGGTCTGATAGAGGTCCAACCTAGCGTCGAGGGCGTCATAACGAGCCTGCCCAGCTGCAAACCCGGCGTCCATACCGACCCGCATCTCCTGCATCATCTGCAGCATCTGAATCATCTCCTGCCCCTGAGGTGCCACGGCAGGAGGTGCCCCAGCAGGAGGTGGAACCGCTGGAGGAGGGGGTGGCTGCTCCGGTGGTACAACGAGGATCAGGCCGCCGTCGTCAGGCTGCGGGCGAAGTATAGCACGGGGAGCCCCACGACGTAAGGCGCTACGCCGCTCAGCATAAGACGGAATACGGTAGCAACGGCCAGGTGCTAGGTCATACGGGTCTGTCTCCGGTGTAGTGCGAATCCCCTGTGCCGCGCACAACCCACAGATGAGGTGAACATGGGTAATCACCCTACTCCCTCGTCCTCTGCGCATACCCCGCAAGTTGTCCTCGATGCAAGCCCCTACATTCACCCTACCGTCCCGCGCGATGAAGCAAATGGTCTCGTAGACGTGGTCCAAGACAATGTGGCTCCGGGACATCGGCCGGACACGCCCGAACCATAGCTGAGCGAGCTCTCGCCAAGGGGAGTCCATCGACGTCAAACGAAGCTCATGACTGTGCTCGAACGTAGGAGGCACTAGGGTGCATAAGGTGTTCCACGCAGGAGCAAGAACGCGCCCCTCAGGCTGGGGCCGGAACACGCCATCGTCGGGCAAGCCAAAATAGACGTTGATCGCCCGAGCACTGAAGTCGAGGTAGCGACCACGGACCCATACCCGGGATAGATCGTCACCCTCCCCGAGACCGCCGATGTTGGCAATAACCTCCATAGCCAAATAACCGGAGGCGACGCCCTCGGGGTGACGTGCCAGACCAGTCCACTGTAAATACTCCAAGACCGCACTGACCCGGTCATCGCCCATATGGAGAGGATATATGCCTCTCTCAGGGACGTAAGCCCTGTTTCGACGAAGCTCGTCGAAATAAAAGTCTTGGGCAGCCCTCGTCCTAAACCGGAACCTGTCATGCCGGTGAGGACGCACCTCGTCCGGGAGGCCCCTGAGACGCGGGACCCTCTGCGCCTCATCCTCCTCAGACTCGCTCTCGTCGAAATCCGGCATCGCCGGAGCAGCATGACTGGGGCCAGCCTCATCAGCAACCCGTCTCCTAGTCCTCGGAGGACACATGAGAGACGCCAAAACGACCCACAAAAAGAGCAACATCCTGCAAGTTACCAAACACCAACTATAAGGCTAAGTCCCACACAGAAGTCAAGCGAAAATACGAATAGGGCATTAATATATAGTTCCAACGTGAATGTACCGTAAGGACAACAAATCCTACCGTTTACTAAGACCAACCAGGAGGTGACCTAGACAAAGAATATGCTAAAACTAGTGCCTAAACCCTATGTGGCATTTCGTCGAACACGTTATGTGCACAATAAACCAAAACCTAAGTTACTAACAACACACGGAAATCGCCCACAGAACGAAACAATCATTCTAATAGCAATACGGCAAATCCTACAGCACTAAACAACGAGGGAGCAAACCAATAATCACACCCCAACAGCAACCAAGCACCAGTAACTTCATAGCCTTTCTAAGGATTCGAATTCAACAAGAAATTGCCAGAAACATAAACACATTATAACATAACGTAGGCAAGGCAATAGGGGTAACAACAATTGCCACATACACTTGCTAAATTGCACAAATCAAGCCTAAAAATCACAAACCCCCAATTTTTGTACACAAACCCTAATTTCCTAAATCTCTACACAAATCAAGTCATCCAAAACATAAAAGTTGAAATTAATAAGTGGGTTTAGTAGACTCGTACCTAGATGAGTGGAATTGAAGTCGAAATCGAGCAAACAAGAAGGTAACTCGCCGGATTTAGAGAGAATTGGGGGGTGTGTTCTCGGATGAGAAATGGGGGAAGTGGCTCGCGCGGAGCGCGAGCCCTATTTTCTCGAACAGGGGGTGCCGCGCGCTCCCCGCGCGCCAACGCGCGGCCACCGCGCGAGACCCGGGTGGAGTTTTATCTTTCCTGTTCTGCTCAATCTCTTTCGCTATACGCTCCTCGCTGAACCCGGGCATACATTGACAGGGAAATACGTCGACAGGGAGCATCGCCTGGCATTATTCCGGGCAAGGACGGCGGAATTGCCTCACGCCCTCCTTTCGCAGGACTACGGGAAACCCCCGGGACGTAAATACCTAGGGACCCTAAGAAGTTCCGTAGGGAAATGAGAACGGCATGTTAACTAACGACCCCACCACCGTTTACTCGTGACCACAATGTGTTTCACGTTTCCCAGCTAAAGAAGTATGTGCCCGACACGTCACATGTACTCCAACCGGACGTAATCGAATTGGATGATGACCTGACCTATGAAGAAACCCCGGTGCAAATACTCGACTACAAGGAAAGGGTGACAAGGAATAAAACTGTAAAAATGGTCAAGGTCCTGTGGTCCAACCACGAGACGGAGACGGCAACCTGGGATTTGGAAGCCGACATGAGGCAACGTTACCCTACCCTCTTCCAAGACGACCCGACCACAGTTATGGGGACATAACTGTATTCTTAAGGGGGGGAGGATGTAACACCCGAGGAAAAACAAATTCAAATTGTTTTGAACTACGTCATGACTTGATCCCTTCACAGGGTACGTAGGCAGCTTAGAACTAATTTCTAAGTTCAGTCACGAAATAAATCACAAAATACATCACGAATTAGACCACAAGGACGATAGGGGATGTTGAAACCAATTTAGACTAGGCTAAGTAGGACTCGGAAATGTTGCGAGCGATAAGCCGAACTCGTAACGAGATTAAGGAAAGGATTTCGGACTAGAGACGACCCAAGGAAATCGAGCTAACACGTAGAAAACCGATAGGGGAAAGCGAGGGAAGACCCGACGGAACACGCGGAGCCGAACCGGCCGGTCCGGCCGGCCCGCGCTGTCCGCGCGCCGCCGCGCGGCCACCGCGCGGCCAAGGGCGTCGCGACGCCAGGCCTGGCACGCGTGCTCCGCGCGGACAAAAGCTTAGGTGCGCGCCACCAGCGCGCCAGAGGTGCTGAAAGTGTAAACTTTCCTTCCATGGCGATTTTCTTGCCAAAAACCACACCCCTAACCATGGCAATCGAATCTCAGCCTTGGGGAAGGCTTAAGAATACCCTAGGGGCGCCCCAAACCCTAGGTTTTCAGTAAACAATCAGCCTCCACCCTCAATTCCCTCTCCAAGTTCGAAACTCTTTCGACACCACTTTCCGGCAAGTATTCCGGCGACGACGGGACGACCGGGACAAGCCCCTGCCCTCTAGACTCTTGGTAAGCCATTGTGCAACGTTTCAATTCGTCCATAGATCTCAGAAACTCGAATTCTAACACTATTTCCTTACTACGATTTCACGTCGGAAAACGAACAAAAAGCGATCGGAGAAGTTGGCCGTTCGTCGTGACCCTAGGACATCCGGAAACCCAATCCAGCGACCCTATCATCATCCTAAGTAAGTTAACACCTTACTCACAAATTTTCGTGGTTGTTTGTTGTTTAAATCTTGAGATATAGGCTTGTAACAAAAATCGGTTTTCAAAAACCCTATTTTCGTCCAATTTTAAAGACTCGCCAAAAACTCGACCTTCGGGAATTCAAACCGAAAACTTTTCAACATAGAAGTTGTTCCTAACACCATTATCTATCTTGTGTCCAAATTTCAGCCATTGACATTAAGTTTTGCTATCCCAATTTTCGCCATGAACTTTCTGTATTGAACCGAACCGTTTAAACCTGTGACAGATTCCTTCATTCAACTTGATGCATGTTTTTCACCCATTTTTCGAATGATTTAACTTTGCATTTCTAAACAAAAGTTGTAGATAATTGTGTCTAGATTATGCCTACAAAATTTCACGAATTTTGGTGTTCATTTGATATGTCAAACGGCCAAATTTTTAGAACTGTTTTGAATTCGTTTTAAGGGCCATAAGTATGCAGTGAGTTGCACTCGATTTTTGAGTACTAAGAATTCATTATTTCCAAAAACTTAAAACATAAAAGTTGTTCCTTAATGTGTCGTGTAGTTACTGTAAAAAAATTTCACATCGATTGGTTTTGAAATGAATTTTTAATCGGCGTTATACGAACCTGTGACGAAAACAGTTTTTAAGACGTAAATTATTCTTTGCAATAAACTCAAATTTCAACTCACTTCGGAACCTTATTTCCAAAAACTTAAAACATGAAAGTTGTTCGTGTGTGTGTTTTTGAATTACTGGCCAAGTTTCAGAATTTTTGGAGGAAAAACGAATTTTAAATTAAGAAAGGCGTGAACTGCCTCGAATAGAATTTTTCGAACTTGAGAAAACTCGAACTATGAAAACGCGATAACGACCCTTTGATAACTTTGAAATACGAACTTTCGAAAAATCCCGTTCACTAGGCTGAGAAGATCTTCATACTATCATTATCTTTGAGACTGCCTCGTTAGTGGTCTCCTTACTATCTGAGATTGCCTCGTTAGTGATCTCGCGCGCTGTATTTGTGGATCGCCTCGTTAGTGGTCCTACTATCTTTTTGGATCGCCTCGTTAGTGGTCCTACTATCTTTGAGACTGCCTCGTTAGTGGTCTCCCATTGTTTGGACTGCCTCGTTAGTGGTCCTATGTTGAGATTGCCTCGTTAGTGATCTCCCGGTATGGTGTCCTCTTCTTAGTTTACGGGATGAAAAGTAAAAGACTCGTGTGAGTGTTTCGTTGTGCTTAAATCGTATTTATCCTGTCTTTAATTACGTATTTAAATTTACGCATCTTAAATTATGCTTTAAATTTCGCTTTTTAAATTAAGTTCTCTAATCATAATTTTCCGCTGCTAATAAATCATGTATTTTTAAATTCTCGTACGGTAAGCGAAGTCTTTAGTTTAAACACTTGTAACCCCTTTTATTTGTTAGTTAGGGATTAACTTACTCAGTATATTTTTATACTGACAACCGTTGTCATTTTTCTTTTACAGAGTATGTCGAGTGACGCATATGCATGCACTTGGGGGAATTATTTATGAACATTTTAAATTTCTGCATCGTACTGTTTTTACCGGGTCTGTTAAACCCGAGGATTTGGCCATGTTGGCCGTGATTTTACTTTCCGCTGCACTTACTTTATTTATTTTCCGCACGTGATAATTTCTACTATCGTACTAAGTATTATAAGATTTCCGGACTATATCTTGAAATGTTTTAAATCTTTTGCATACCCACAAGCCTTGCGTTTCCTTAGCAAGCTCGGGAAGCCGTGTTTTGCTAGGGGGATGCGGCGGTGACATCCCGGCCTGGGTTATCAAATCCGGGGTGTTACAGTTGGGATAATTTGATAAACTCGTTCCGAGGCGATCATCCAAAAAATATTTAATTCCGCTCTCTCGGAATTATTTCGGTTTCCATAATTAAATCCAATTCTTTAATTTTTGGATTTAAATTCTCAATGTCGGTTTTTTGGGTATTACAGTCTACCCCCCTTAGAAATCAACTTCGCCCTCGAAGTTGGGTCGCACTCGGAAAGCAACACCAATATAGGCAAGTAGTTTGCACACATAGAAATATTGAGGTTCGAAAATTAAATTCTTACCTCGATGCGTGATGATTCTCTGCGGGGTATCACATCCAGTGAATCTACAAAATGACAAGTAAAGTGTAACACCCCGGATTTGATCACCCAGGCCGGGACGCTACCGCCACACCTTTCTAAATAAGACGTGATCCAAATCGAGCTTATCTAGAAAGATGCCAAGGCTAGTTGTATCAATTCTTTAAAATAATTCAAAACCATTCAATAAAGCCCGAAGTTAAAATCAGAGAATATCATGCATGAAGTATAAAGTAGTGCGGAAGCAAAACAAGGGCCAAAACAAGCGGCCAAGACCAAAGTCCAAAGTTTAGTGCGGAAAATAAAACTAAGATAAATGCGACAAGTCTTTATATTGAGAAATCCCATCCCAACGTGCAATTGCTTACTCTGCGAAATCTGTATGAAAATGAAAAACAATAATTTATCAGTACAAAAGGTACTGCGTAAGTTAATATATAGCATAACAAATTTTAGAGTTTTTTTAGAAGAGTAAATAAAAGATAGGATTTTAAATTTAAAAAGGGATGAATAACAAATAGTTTTCCGAAGTCTCTTACACTTTGCCACAAGAATAATTTACCATTGTTCATTTTGATCGAGGACACCAAGTATGCCCTTGGGATTTTCACCCACAAGGACTCTAATTCATAATAACGATTCTAGGGACGTACCCTTGGAATCAACCCACCTCTGGGACTCGTACCCACGAGGGATGTGAAAGCAGTGACCCTATACAGAATGCTCCGGAACCCTAGATAACCCATACGGATACATCTAGGAGTATAGACTCTTACAATCACGAAACCACAATATCATATGCGCCGTTTTGGCCACAAAAGAGGGGGCGGCCCAACGAGCTCACACCAAGTGCACTTACCCTCTAAAACATTTGGGCATCCCACTCGATCGTAACTTACAAAGTTTCAAAAAACATATTTTTAACGCTTTACAAATTCTCACATTTCCAGATTTCATATATTTCCAAAAATGAGTGTCATTCGACTCGTACATCATCAAGATACGCAAGGTACGTTTTACCGACAAGGATAGCTCTATGGCAGTTTCAAAAATCATATCTGGAAACATAGTAAAACATTTTCAAAAATTCTGAAATTTTTACAGGAGCTAGAACACACCCAAATGAACATTATTCTTGGAAATAAGCTTCTTCAAAATCGGACTCTAAGTGACCTAAAAAAATGATTTCAGAACCTACTATTCCAAGGAGTTTACACCCTACTGTCCATCCGACCACAGTCCATTGAAAAATTCATATCAATTACGAACATGCTCCAAAAATCATGAAATTTTACAGAGATGATCTAGACACATAAGGAACAAGTTTCAAGAAGAAATCAACCACGGAAAACAATCATAGGCAAGAATAAATCGAACAACAAAAATCTGATTGCATAAGAACAGTAAAACTGACAGCATATATTCACAGAATACCAGATCCGATTTCACCATCCAAAACATGTTCAAAAATTCTAAAAATTTAAAGAGAGCATATTTAGGATGTTAGAAACATTTTTCATTTTGAAAGGATCTTCCAAAACATGCAGATCTAAGTGAAAATCGCAGAACAACATAAACTATACGGATAAAACCCTATTTGGCAGTTTTGACAATGGGAAGAGTTTGAACAAGAACTCAATGGATTCTCCACCAAAACCCCTAAAATTGATATGCACAATACTAACATACCGGAGATGAGATTGGTGTCGGATTCCTTCTTGGTTGTATCCCCTAAATCACCCGGTTCAGTCCCCAAGTACACCACTTCAACCGATTGATCCTAATATGGATTTGATGGAAGAAAGTTTGATATTAGGGCTAGAAATTTGATCCTAAAGCCATGGAATTGGATTAGGAACCTTACCTAATCGTAGAAGAAAGGATAAGGACACTTGAACTCGTCCAAAATGCCACCACCTTGGATAGAACACACAAAACTCACCAACTCTCAACAAGGAGAAATGTTTTTCGGACTAGAGAATGAGGGGGGTTTGGGGCCTGATTTTGGATAAGAATAGGATGTTTGGGGGTTCTAAAAGAGGCCTTAATGGATCTTGGGAGTGTAGGGAGTGTAATTGCAGTCAAGGCTCGGATTTTTTGGGGCCCACATTACTTCCCATCCATTCCACTTCCCACCATGGTTCAAAGAACACACTTTGTACAAGTATCTCACTTATTCCAACTTGTACGGGAGTTTAATACCCTCAAAAGCGATCCAAAACTACCCCAATGCGTTCATGAATGTAGGATGGATGAATTTTAACCGATTGGAAACACAATGCCTCGAAAATTGGAGCAAAAACGCGTGCAGCGTTCGAAACGCCACCTGCTGCCTGCCGACACGGCCTCCACGCGTCCGCGCGCCGCCGCCGCGCGGCCTCCTGCTGCGCGTTTCCCCTATTTTTTTTATATATATATTATTATGATTTTTTTAATTTTAAAAATCATAATATAAATTATCCGAGATCGTTGGATAATCCGATAACTCTCTTCGAGTTGCTGTCTTCCGAAAATATTTAATTCTGCTCTCTCGGAATTTTTTTCGATTTTTCATAATTAAATCCGATTCTTTAATTTTTGGATTGAATTCTCGATGTCGATTTCTCGGGTATTACAGTCTACCCCCCTCCTTAGAAATCAACTTCGTCCTCGAAGTTGGGTCGCTCTTCGGAAAGATAAACGATGCAGAATTGGCACACAGAAACTATTGAGGCTTTAAAATTTAAATCCTTACCTCGATGCGTGGCGTCCTTGTGCGAAGGGGTGTCACATCCTCTCCCCCTTTAGAACCGCAGTTATGCCCCCATAACTGCTTCCGAGTCGTTTTGAAAAAGGTTGGGATATCTCTTCTTCATATCCGCGTCCAATTCCCACGTCGCTTCCTCGGTGCCATGATTGGACCATAAAATCTTCACCATTCTCACGGTCTTATTCCTCGTGACCCTTTCTTTGACATCAAGTATCTCGATCGGATACTCCTCGTATGTGAGATCGTCATCCAATTCGATCACATCGGGTTGTAAGACGTGAGTTGGATCGTGCACATATTTCTTCAATTGAGAAACGTGGAACACGTTGTGCACACGCGAAAATTCCAGCGGAACAGCCAAACGGTATGCCAAGGTACCCACGCGATCTAGAATCTCGTATGGACCGATATAGCGAGGGCTCAACTTTCCTCGTTTGCCAAATCTAATCACCCCCTTCATTGGTGACACCTTTAGCATAACCTTGTCTCCCACTTGGAATTCCAACTCTTGTCGTCTCGTGTCGGCATAGCTCTTTTGCCTGTCTTATGCGGTCTTCATCTTTTGTTGAACGACCTTGATTTGTTTGGTCATATCTTCAATGAGCTGATGTCCAACAACCACAGAATTGTCATCCTTTGCCCAGCATAACGGATTGTGGCACTTGCCTCCGTAAAGAGCTTCGAAAGGTGCCATGCCTATACTAGCATGGTAACTGTTGTTATATGAGAATTCAATTAGTGGCAAGTGGTTCTCCCAACTTCCCTTGAATTCTAGTACACATGCTCTAAGCATGTCCTCGAGCATTTGAATTGTTCGCTCGGTTTGACCATCAGTCATTGGATGAAAAGCCGTGCTCATCTTAATTTGGGTTCCCAAGGCTTCTTGCAATTTGGTCCAGAAATTCGAGACAAATCTGATGTCTTGGTCCGAGATGATGTCGTGAGGCACTCCATGCCTTCGAACCACATTCTCGATGTACGCCTTGGCTAGTTGATCCATCGACCAATTGTCCTTCATTGGTATAAAGATGGCGGTCTTTGTCAACCGATCAACTATTACCCAAATCTTGTTCATGCCTCGGGGAGATCTTGGTAACCCTGAGACGAAATCCATGGAGATGCTGTCCCACTTCCAATTTGGAATCTCCAATGGCTTCACCAAACCCAATGGCTTTTGCCGTACTGCCTTCACCTTCTGGCAAATGAGGCATTTGGCCACAAAATCAGCAACGTCTTGCTTCATTCGAGGCCACCAATAAATTTTCTTCAGATCCTTATACAACATATCACCTCCTGGGTGCACTGAATAAGGTGTATTGTGACCTTCTTCCATCAACTTCCGCTTCAGGTCTTCGCACTTATGAGGAACGCACCATCTTCCCTTAAAGCGGATACTCCCGTCGTCGTGTATCGTGAATCCCACCACTTTACCTTCACAAATTTTATCTTTGATCCTCAGAAGGTTCTCATCGTCCGGTTGAGATATTCAAATTTCGTCGAACACGGTAGGTTTCAATTGTTATGGCATTCACCGGTTCTACCACGGTTCCATAATGGACTAGTTCAGTTTCCAACTTCACCAAGTCCATATACAGTTCCTAAGGTAAAATAAGGGTGTTTTCCGTATTCCTCGTCTTGCGACTTAATGCATCCGCAACAACGTTGGCCTTGCCCGCATGATAGGCTATGTCCAAGTCATTGTCTTTGATCAGCTCGAGCCATCTCCTCTGCCTCATATTTAACTCCTTCTGAGTAAATATGTACTTGAGGGTTTTGTGGTCCGTGAACATCCGACATGTTCGTCCATGTAGGTAGTGTCGCCAAATCTTGAGAGCGAACACCACCTCAGCCAATTCTAGATCATGTGTCGGATAGTTCTCCTCGTGCGGCTTGAGTTGTCGCGACGCATACACGATAACTCTTTGGTTTTACATAAGCACGCAACCCAGACCTTCTTTTGAAGCGTCGCTATACACTTCAAAATCTTCCGTCTCTGACGGCAGTGCCAAGACCGGTGCTGTTGTGAGTCTTTTCTTGAGCTTCTGAAACTACGTCTCACAATCAGCTGTCCATTCGAACTTTAACCCTTTCTTCAGCAGTTGGGTCATCGGTCTTGCAATCTTTGAGAAATCCTTCACAAACCTTCTATAGTATCTGGCTAGTCCAAGAAAGCTTCTTATTTTTGTCTGACTAGTTGGCGCTGGCCAATCAGTCACTGCAGATATCTTTGTCGCATCAACCGACACTCCTTTAGTCGATACTATATGGCCCAAAAATGCAACTTCCTTCATCCAAAATTCGCACTTCGACAGCTTCGCAAATAATTGGTTCTTTCTCAAAATTGCTAGCACTTGATGAAGGTGTCTTGCATGCTCCTCCTCATCCCTTCAGTAAACTAGAATGTCATCGATGAATTCAACGACACATGAATCTAGTAACTCTCGGAATACACTATTCATGAGATTCATGAATACCGCGGGAGCATTCGTGAGACCAAAGGACATTACAGTGAATTCGTAGTGCCCATATCTCGTGCGAAAAGCTATCTTCGGAATGTCTTTCTCGCGATACGCAACTGATGGTATCCCGATCTCAGATCCACCTTTGAAAATACCGACGCTCCTTTCAATTGATCGAAGAGATCTTCGATCCTAGGTAACGGGTATTTATTTTTGATTGTCACTTGGTTAAGACCTCTGTAGTCTATGCACGTTCGGAGTCCACCGTCTTTCTTCTTGACGAACATGACTGGTGCTCCCCATGGCGATGTGCTTGGTCGAATGTAACCTTTTGATAATAATTCTTCGAGTTGTTCCTTCAGCTCCTTCATCTCAGCAGGAGCCATACGATATGGCGCCTTCGAGACCAGCTCGATTCCCGGCACCAAATCGATTGTGAACTCGACTTCTCGCTCAGGTGGCGTTCCTGGGATATCTTCAGGAAAGACGTCGGGATATTCGTTCATGACTTGAATTCAGTCGATCTTGCTTCCTTCGTCTTCCAGATTATGCACGTAGCATGCGTACAGTTGATATCCCTTTTACATGAGATTGCAAAATTTTATGGCATTTACTACCTTGGCACTCTTCTTTTGAGGCTGCATGTAGTAATTGACCTTCTTTCCGCGACTCTTCGTCAAAGAGATCTTCTGCTTTTGGCACTCAATAACAGCCTTGTATTGAGTCAGCCAGTCCATTCCCAAGATGATATCGAAATCATTAAGGTCAAATTCTATGAGATTCGCGAAGGATTCGATATTTTTGATTACACTCGGGATCCCGTCGTATCGTTTGGAGCATAATACCACCTTGCCCGATGGTAATTGCATTCCTAAGTTAATGCTATGAGGTCAAAATAAGAGTACGCGGAGATTAGATTCTAATATAAGGCAGGTTAGTAGTCAAGTTAGGTAGTGATTAGAATCTGAGCTCATCAGCTCTAAGTAGAAGAGGGCACTGATAAGAAAAATAAATACTGTAACACTCCGGATTTGATAACCCAGGCCGGGATATCACCGCCACACCTCCCTAGCAAGACACGGATTCTCCGAGCTTGCTAAAGAGATGCAAGGCTATGGGTATTGCAAAGAGGTTTAAAAACAAGTTCGGAAATTTATTTAAAAATAATAATAAGTATCATCCACACATATAGTAGTAATAATAATATATCGCAGCGGAAAATGTAAAGTGGGCCGACATGGCCAAAACTCGGGATTTACATGCCCGATATGCAAGTATCATAAAAAAAATGATAAAACAATGTTTAATAACTCCATCCCCCAATGCACATGCTATGCATTATCTCCGTACTCTGAAAGAAAGAGAAAAACAACAATTTTATCAGTATATAAAATACTGAGTAAGTCGATCCTAACATAGCAATAAAGGAATTTATTTAAATAATTAAGTTTTACTCCAAGGCATGCATACAAAAATATTCCATTTACCAATTTAAAAATAATTAATTTAATCGAATAATTGAACATGCATTAAAATCATATATACTCCCTCCGTCCCATTTAACTTGTCTTGTTTCACTTTTGCACACAATCCAATGCACTTTTTTATCTGTTAATATTTCAAAATATACACAATGAAAAATTATACAAAATATATATTATAAAACTACGTGATCATACGATTCTAACAAGACCCATCTCGACTATTTTTTGCTAAATATATACTTGCAATTAAATTGAGTCAAAGCTGAACAATGAACAGTGTAAAAAAGTCAAACAGGACAAGTGTAGTGGGACGAAGGGAGTAATAATTTAACATGTTATAAAATTTAAGACATAAATTTAAATGCAAAATTCAAAGACAAGAATAAATAAATAAATACATAAAAAGTATTAAATGTTTTAATTTTTCCGGTTACGTCCCGTTTCTCAATATTCAGTGTAGTCGGTCATCCGGCGGCCGCAGCCGTTTCGTATTTCAAGTATCTCAAGTATTTCCAAGTTCTCACGATTGCATCGCAATCTCGTCAAGTGTAGCCGGTCATCCGGCGGCCGCAGTCGTATCTGCCATACACCAAACACTCCGGAGCCTCGGGGAAATCTATACGGACAATCCCGAGGGTGTAGACCATGTATCTCCCGCCGTTTGGCGTAATATCTCATCTAATTTCTCTCGTCCATTATAGGCCCGAAGAGAAAGGCCAAAGGGGCACCCTGCAGAGCACTCACCCTCCGCCAAGTATCTCATATGTTTCAATTTAGTGTAACGGGATTTTTTTCAAAAGTATAGATGTATCGTATTTCAAGGTCTCGACCGTTTGTTTCGAAATTTCAAAATCTCTTCGATTTAAAATCATTTGGCGTCACAGTTTACGCCTTTTTAATTTAAAAATTCGTTTCAAGTCTAAAAATTCTGAAATTTTCACGGTATATCAAAAACACCCTAACGAACAGCTTTCGTGTTTTAACAATTTCAAAATAAGTTGAGGAAACATGTCAAAAATCGAGTTTATTGCACAACATGTACACTGTCAGGATTCAGGATTACCACAGTTTAGAAAATCGGCGTTTTGACATATCAAATGGACTTAAAAAATTCTGAAATTTTATATGCACATACTAGACGTAATTATCTACAACTTTTATTAGATTGCAAAGATCGAAACGGACTAGAAAATATAGAAACGGGTTCATCAAGTTTGGACATCAACACTGTTGGTTTTTCGAAAATGTTTTTCAAGGCAGTTTATGTTCGGTTCTTTTTGGGGTAGCAAATGTTGATTAAAATGGCTGAAATTTTTACAAACATAGATTAATGTGTTAGGAACAAAAGTCTAGTTTTGAGTTTCTCGGATTAGATTCTCGAAATATGAGTTTTAATCGGATTTCAGAAATTGCGCAAGATAGGGTTTTTAGGTTCGGTTTTTACGTTTCATTACAACGTGACTAAATCGGACGCCCCTAAGCCACCCGTATTGATATGAAAGACATCAACTTATAGTAATGGTGTTCTTGAGTCGTCCTAGGGTCGCTCGGCTCGTCCAACGCTACTACGAACGGATCTTTGCCCACGTTCTCTTCCTCCTTCGGTCACGAACGTGTTTACGAGTCCAATATTCGAAAGTTAGATTAAGGATTGGAGATAAAAACGAGAAAAGGAATCTGAGTACTCCTTACCAATGATCTAAGGGATGTAAACCTTGATCTACACGTTCCTACGGTCGTCGTTGGTCGCCAGGAGCCGCCGGATGTTCGTCGGAAGGGTGTTTTGGCTTTGGGAGAGTTTGAGAGAGTAGAGGAGGTTTGGAGGCTGACAAATGGGGTGGGAATTAACCCTAGGTCGTCCTAATACTCCTTCCCCCGTCCAAAATCTACTTTCCATCGTCGGGTGTTGTAATTTTGGCAAGAAATCGCCGAAAACGCGTGAATGGCCGGATCCTGTGGTGCCATGCGGTGGCGGCGTGCTGGTAGGCCAAACACCGCGCGGCCTCCGCCGGGACCTCGGTCCGGGCGGGTCCGTGCGATCCGATCCGTCGGGTCTTTTCCTCCTCTCTTTCGGGCTTCTATCCTTCTGTGTTTTCGGCTCGACTTTCCGGGATCTTTTCGGATTGTGATTCCTACCCAAATTTTTATTCTGACTTAAATTGATTTCATGTTTGAAATCTTAGGTCCGTCGGTCTTGGGTTTTCTTTCGACTTCCGTGCATTTTCGATTTTACGGGTTCTCGGAAACAAGACCTCTTTTCTCATCGGATTAAATTCTTATTTTATATCCTAAAATTAACGGGTATTACAATCTACCCCCCTTAAGAATCAACTTCATCCTCGAAGTTGTGCTTTATCATCTCGCGAGTTCGGGAATTGTTTGATTGTATTATTGTGTGTTGTTGTTTGTTATTATTTGACTATACCCAGAATTGAAATTTCCAAGTTGCCTTTGTACCCCGTGAAGGGATCAAGTCATCACGTAGTTCAAAACAATTTGAATTTGTTTATTTGGGGTACAAAATATTCGGGCTATTACATCCTCCCCCTCTTAAGATTACAGTTATGTCCCCATAACTGTGGTTGCATTGTCTTGGAATAGGGTCGGGTAACGTTCTTTCATGTCTGCTTCCAGTTCCCATGTCGCCGTCTCGGTTTCGTGGTTAGACCAAAGAACCTTGACGATCTTCACGGTCTTATTTCTTGTGACTCTCTCCTTCACGTCGAGTATTCGTAACGGGAATTCCTCGTAGCTCAGGTCATCATCCAATTCAATCTCTTCCGGTTGGAGTACATGGGTCGGATCGTGTATGTACTTTTTCAATTGTGAGACATGGAACACATCGTGGACACGAGCGAATTGTGGCGGCAATGCTAGCCGATATGCTAGGTTTCCCACTCTTTCTAGGATCTCGTACGGTCCTATGTATCGTGGACTCAACTTTCCTCGCTTGGCAAAGCGCATCACCCCCTTCATCGGTGATACCTTCAGCATGACCTTATTTCCGATTTGAAATTCCAAGTCTTGTCGTCTCACATCGGCATAGCTCTTTTGCCGGTCCTGAGCGGCTCTCATCTTTCCTTGGATTATTTTGATTTGTTGAGCCATGTCCTCAACAAGTTGCGGTCCGACTTCCATAGTCCTATTGTTCTCTTCCCAGCTCAATGGGCTTCGGCACTTGCGTCCATACAGTGCCTCGAATGGTGCCATGCCTATGCTAGCGTGGTAACTATTGTTGTAGGAAAATTCGATTAGTGGTAAGTGATCTTCCCAACTTCCCTCAAACTCTAGTACACATGCCCTCAGCATGTCTTCTAACGTTTGGATCGTTCTTTCTGTTTGTCCATCCGTCATGGGGTGGAACGCGGTACACATCTTTATTTTCGTACTGAGGGCTTCTTGTAGCTTTGTCCAGAAATGAGAGACAAATCTACTGTCTCTGTCCGAGATGATGTCATGTGGTACTCCATGCCGCCGTACCACATTGTCGACATACGCCTTTGCCAATTGGTCCATGGACCAAGTATCCTTCATTGGGATGAATATGGCAGCTTTTGTCAACCTATCCACGATTACCCAGATTTTATTCATCCCTTTCGGTGAACGTGGTAATCCTGTCACGAAATCCATTGAAATGTTATCCCATTTCCAACTCGGGATTTCCAATGGTTGCATTAGTCCTAGGGGTTTTTGACGTACTGCCTTGATCTTCTGGCAGGTAAGGCATCTTGCCACAAATTCGGCTACCTCTCTTTTCATGTTCGGCCACCAATAATTCTTCTTTAAGTCTTTGTACAGCTTGTCTCCTCCGGGATGGACCGAGTATGGAGTATTATGGCCTTCTTCCATCATTTTTTGCTTTAGGTCCTCGCATTTTCGTGGTATGCACCACCTTCCCTTGAAGCGGATGCTTCTGTCCTCATGAATTTTAAAATCCATTGCCTTTCCATCGGCAATGGTCTTTCTAACCCCTTCCAACTTCTCAACTTCTCATCACTCGGTTGGGCGAGTCGTATTTCGTCGAATATGGTAGATCCCACTACCATCGCGTTGACGACTTCGTTTACTGTGCCGGAATGCACCAATTCTAGACTCAATTTTGCTAAGTCTTGGTACAATTCAACCGGTATCACGAGTGAATTCGCTACGTGTTGAGTCTTTCGACTCAAGGCATCGGCTACAATGTTGGCTTTCCCTTCGTGGTAAGCAATCTCCAGGTCATAATCCTTGATTAATTCCAACCATCTTCTCTGCCTCAGATTCAACTCTTTTTGCGTGAATATGTACTTGAGGCTCTTATGGTCGGTGAACATCCGACACTTTCGCCCATAGAGATAGTGTCTCCATATCTTTAAGGCGAACACGACTGCGGCTAGTTCTAAGTCGTGCGTCGGGAAGTTTTCTTCGTGTGGTTTTAGTTGACGCGCGATGCGTATGCTATGACTCTTTGATCTTGCATTAACACGCATCCCAGTCCTTCTTTCGAGGCGTCGCTGTACACCTCGAAGTCACCATCCTCCGATGGTAACGCCAATACTGGCGCTGTGGTAAGTCGCTTCTTTAGATCTTGGAACGCGGACTCGCATTCACCGATCCATTCGTATTTCACCCCTTTCTTTAACAGCTGGGTTAGCGGGCGTGCGATTTTTGAAAAGTTCTTTACAAATCGCCTATAGTATCCTGCCAGTCCAAGGAAACTTCTTATCTCTGTTGGACTCTTCGGCGGTGCCCACTCGGTCACTGCCGAGATCTTTTCCGGATCCACTGCCACTCCGTTGGCATATACTATATGCCCAAGAAAGGCCACCTCTTTTAACCAGAAGTCGCATTTGGATAGCTTGCCATACAGTTGATTTTCTCGTAAGATCCCTAACACCTTGTGTAAGTGCTCGGAATGTTCTTCTTCACTTTTCGAGTAGATCAAGATGTCATCTATGAACACCACCACGCATTGATCTAATAATTCTCGAAATACGTTGTTAATGAGATTCATGAACATCGCTGGGGCGTTCGTTAGTCCGAATGATAGCACCGTGAAGTCGTAGTGTCCGTAACGAGTCCTGAACGCCGTCTTTGGGATGTCCTTTTCGGCGATCCTCAACTGATGATATCCAGATCGCAGGTCGATCTTTGAGAATACTGAAGCTCCCTTCAGCTGGTCGAATAAATCTTCGATCCTGGGCAATAGGTACTTGTTCTTAACGGTAACTTGATTAAGTCCTCTATAGTCGATGCATAGTCGTAGACCTCCGTCCTTCTTCTTAACAAATAAGACCGGGGCTCCCCATGGAGACGTGCTCGGCCTTATGTATCCTTTCTCCAACAACCCCTCGAGTTGTTCCTTTAGTTCCTTCATTTCTAGTGGCGCCATGCGGTAAGGGGCTTTCGAAACAGGTTCCGTTCTCGGAATGAGATCTATAGTGAATTCTAGATCTCTCTCGGGTGGCATGCCGTGTACGTCTTCAGGAAATACATCCGGGTATTCTCTCACCACCGGAATGTCATCTACCTTGACTCCTTCAGCCTCAAGGTTATGTATGTAGCACGCATATAACGCGTAACCCTTACGCATTAAGCTACATAATTTGAAGGCGTTAACTATCTTGTTAGACTTCTTAGGGGGCTGAGAGTAAAAGATAACTCTCCTCCCTCTGCTCTTTGACAACATGATCTTTTGTTTTTGGCATTCGATCACGGCCTTATATTTGGTTAACCAATCCATTCCTAGTATGACGTCGAAATCCCTTAAATCGAATTCTACCAAGTTCGCGAAAAACTCTACGTTCTTTATAACTATCGGAACTCCGTTATAGCGCTTAGAGCATGAGACTACTTCTCCTGACGGTAGTTGAATTCCTAAGTTAATCAGCTCGCACTTAGGTAGATCTAGTTCAGGTAAGACTCTTGATGATATTATTGAACAACTAGCTCCTGAGCCAAACAAAACTTTAAGGGGTGTACTTAAGACATGGAACGTACCTCCCATTACGACTCCCTGCATAGGCACATCCGCCTCGTTGATGACATTCAACCGCCCCATTGGACGTCCCTGATTGCCTTGCTGATCCCGGTTCGGGTTCTGATTCTGTTGCTGATTTGGGTTCTGTGGGGGACGTTGATTTTAATTGAAGTTCTGGTTTTGAGGGGGTCTATACCCCTGGTTGTTTCTATTCCGCCCATCTTAATTGCGAGGCTGCGCTGGCCCCGTGCCTAAGTCTTCCCTCTTGGTGATGTTTTCCAGTCGAGTGCGGCACTCGTTCACCCAGTGGCCATTGCAACCACACCGGTAGCATGAGCACTGTTGGGGGCATCCCCTAGCCAAGTGGGGCCTGCCACATCTCGGGCATGGTGGCACCGGGTTACCCTGGAAAAAGACTCTCCCATCATTTCCCCCATTGTAGTTCGGAGGGGGCCTATTCAAGCCTCCCCGAAGGTTGTCTCCCCCAGAATTGTTACCGGATCGGGTATCCCTATTCCTCTTATCTTGTCCCTGAGATGCCCGACTGGGCTCTCCACTCACTTTCCTCTTCATTTGTTGCACCCTTTCAACAGCTATCACGCGATCATACACCGCTTGCAGGTCCGGGTAGTGGACGCCAGTGATCACTTCCCGTATGGTCAAATTCAGCCCCATTTCAAATTTTTGTGCCTTTTCCACGTCTGTCGGCACGAGTCTTGGTGCGAAACGCACCAACTCCTTGAAACGGGCGTAGTATTCCTGTACGGTTTGCCCTCCTTGCTTCAACGAGAGGAACTCCTTGTACATCGCCGCCTTTGTGCTCATGGGATAAAATCGATCCCTAAGCATTCCCATGAATTCCTCCCACGAGTAGGGTTCCTCGTCCTCAGTTAACTTGTCTTGCGTGGCACACCACCATTCGTCCGCTTCAACTCCGAGGTAGTATGATGCCACGTGCACCTTCTCGCCAACTGGGCACCTCATAGCGTTTAGTAATTTGTCGAATGTTCGGATCCATTCCTCGAGTTTAGCCGGGTCTTCTTCACCGGCGTAGCGCGGAGGGTGATATGAGTTTACCATAGCTAGGTAGTTAATGCGGGTCTCGGGTGTAGGTACCGCAGCTGCTTGTCCCTGGTTCACATGTGCGTTCCCTATCGCACTGAGAACCTCTTCCAAAGTGCGCAGACGAGCGTCCATGTTTGGCATGGGATTTGCTGGCTCCTCCTGAGCGTGCACTCCCTCGTTGGGTATAGGCATATCTTGTTGCCCATGTGTTTCGTTGGTATTGGGAGTAAAGGGCTGGGCGCGTGGTCTTCCTCTCAGGTGCCATGCTGTTGCAAGAACAAGAGATTTTAGATGACTTGTCGAAGTGTTATATAATACTTGCGAGGTGATTTGAATAAAGGAGTGTATTAATAGGTATTAATCTATTGGAACATGTTAGCAGAGGTTGCTTGGAATTTAGTATAGTATTTGTTGTTGGAGGTTGTTTACTACTCGCTGTTTCTTTTTTTTTTTTTTCGTTTTCGTTTGTGTTCGTTCTCCCTCTCTCTCTGTTTTTTTTGGCGTGAACAGTACCCTGTTCAGGGTTTTTTTTTCTTCGAAAAATCCCAGATTTAGGGTTTAGGGTTTTCAGGGTTTGGGGTTAGTATCCTTGTTTAATTATTGTCCTTATATATATATGTCGTTTGTTTATTAATACTTGTATATTTTTGTTTCAGTTGTCACCTCATTATTATAGATACATAAGTTGGTTATTTATTATTACCTTGTTCCCTCATTTGATCAAGGTAATTAAAGAATTTAATAAAATGTATGGAATAATTTAAATATACTTGTATATAAAATAAATGCTTGTATTTTTATTACTCAAGAAATAATTTTGTCTGGGTTACAAGCATTCGAAACGGAAATAATAATAGTGCATCGGTATGGATCTCTAAGTCTAGAGTGAATAGGTAGGTGCATCCTCGATGGGATCGTCCTCGTCGCTGGATACGTCAATGGGGGTGGGTGTTCCAACAGGCGAGGGGCTCGGAGGGAATACGCCAGCCTCTAGGCCCAGCAGTTCCGCTCCTAAGTGACCTACTTGCGTCATCAGTTCGTTATCTTTGTCTTGAAGCGCAACCACTTGGGTTTGGAGTTCGGCGACTTGGGCCTTGAGTTGGGTTATTTCGTGATGGTCAGTTTCCCTAAGATGTCCGAGATGGGCCATGTTAGCCTCGAGTTGCTGTACCCGAGTCTTGAAGTAATTGACATGTTGTTGTGACTCGAGGTACGCGTTAGTCAGTTTCATCATCAGATTGATCATGTTCGTGTTGGGTTCGGCCATCTAATGTCAAACAAGAGGTTAGAGTTAGAACATGTTTCGAGCAATGTCAAGATATGCAGGAATTTAAATCTACATGAATATGCATATGCATTCCCCCCGATAAAAAAAATTATTTAATTTAAATTTAACCATGGATTTAAAAAAAAGTTGGGCCTCTATATTGGGCCAAAATTTAATAATTTGGGTTAAGGCATCAAACAAGGGTATTTGGGCCAAAATGATTGGGCTCATCATAAAAAAATTTAGGGTCAAGGTAATTAATCTTTTAGGCTCAAATATTATACTAAATAGATAGAAAATTTTGGGCTAAGAAAATAATTATACTAGTAGTCTAAAAATAAATTTAAAAATAATACTTAGTTTAAAATAATGATTTAAAAGTAATAATAGTAGTTTTAAAATATTCCGGGCTTTGATACCAACTTGTAACACCCCGAATTTGATAACCCAGGCCGGGATGTCACCGCCACACCTCCCTAGCAAGACACGGATTCTCCGAGCTTGCTAAAGAGATGCAAGGCTATGGGTATTGCAAAGAGGTTTAAAAACAAGTCCGGAAATTTATTTAAAAATAATAATAAGTATCATCCACACATATAGTAGTAATAATAATATATCGCAGCGGAAAATGTAAAGTGGGCCGACATGGCCAAAACTCGGGATTTACATGCCCGATATGCAAGTATCATAAAAAAAAAACGATAAAACAATGTTTAATAACTCCATCCCCAATGCACATGCTATGCATTATCTCCGTACTCTGAAAGAAAGAGAAAAACAACAATTTTATCAGTATATAAAATACTGAGTAAGTCGATCCTAACATAGCAATAAAGGGGTTTAATTAAATAATTAAGTTTTACTCCAAGGCATGCATACAAAAATATTCCATTTACCAATTTAAAAATAATTAATTTAATCGAATACTTGAACATGCATTAAAATCATAAATAATAATTTAACATGTTATAAAATTTAAGACATAAATTTAAATGCAAAATTTAAAGACAAGAATAAAAAAATAAATACATAAAAAGTATTAAATCTTTTAATTTTTCCCGTTACGTCCCGTTTCTCAATATTTAGTGTAGCCGGTCATCCGGCGGCCGCAGCCGTTTCGTATTTCAAGTATCTCAAGTATTTCCAAATATACTCGATTGCATCGCAATCTCGTCAAGTGTAGCCGGTCATCCGGCGGCCGCAGCCGTATCTGCCATACACCAAACACTCCGGAGCCTCGAGGAAATCCATACGAACAATCCCGAGGGTGTAGGCCATGTATCTCCCGCCGTTTGGCATAATATTTCATCTAATTTCTCTCGTCCATTATAGGCCCGAAGAGAAAGGTTAAAGGGGCACCCTGCAGAGCACTTACCCTCCGCCAAGTATCTCATATGTTTAAATTTAGTGTAACGGGATTTTTTTCAAAAGTATAGATGTATCGTATTTCAAGGTCTCGACCGTTTGTTTCGAAATTTCAAAATCTCTTCGATTTTAAATCATTAGACGTCACAGTTTACGCCTTTTTAATTTAAAAATTCGTTTCAAGTCTAAAAATTCTGAAATTTTCATGGTATATCAAAAACACCCTAACGAACAGCTTTTGTGTTTTAACGATTTCAAAATAAGTTGAGAAAACATGTCAAAAATCGAGTTTATTGCACAACATGTACAGTGTCAGGATTCAGGATTACCACAGTTTAGAAAATCGGCGTTTTGACATATCAAATGGATTCCAAAAATTCTTAAATTTTATATGCACATACTAGACATAATTATCTACAACTTGCATTTAGATTGCGAAGATCAAAACGGACTAGAAAATATAGAAACGGGTTCATCAAATTCGGACATCAACACTGTCGGTTTTTCGAAAACGTTTTTCAAGGCAGTTTATGTTCGGATCCTTTTGGGGTAGCAAATGTTGATGAAAATGGCTGAAATATTTACACAACATAGATGATGTGTTGGGAACAAAAGTCTAGTTTTGAATTTCTCGGATTGGATTCTCGAAATATGAGTTTTAATCGGATTTCAGAAATTGCGCAAGATAGGGTTTTTAGGTTCGGTTTTTACGTTTCGTTACAACGTGACTAAATCGGACGCCCCTAAGCCACCCGTATTGATATGAAAGGCATCAACTTACAGTAATGGTGTTCTTGAGTCGTCCTAGGGTCGCTCGGCTCGTCCAACGCTACTACTGTAATACCCGTAAATTTTAGAATATAAAAATAGGAATTAATCCAATAGGAGAGAAGGTTTCGTTTCCGAAAACCCATAGACGTGGGAATGCACGGAAGTCAAAGGACGATGAATTAGAACCCGACGGGTCTTAGGATTTCAAGCATGAAATCGAATTGATACGAAATAAATTTATGATGAGAAGCATAATCCGGAAATGACCTAGAAAAATCGAGCACGAAAACGGGGAAGGATAGAAGTCCGAAAGAGAGGAGAAAAGACCCGACGGATCGGATCGCACGGACCCGCCCGGACCGCAGTCCAGGCGAGTCTCGCGCGCTGGCCGGGCGGGGTTTGGCTAAAAGGCGCGCCAACCCCGCGTGGTCCTACAGGTTTTGGCAACTTGCGCGTTTTCGGCGATTTCTTACCATAATTCGACCTCCCGACTTTGGAAAGCGGATTTTGGCCGAAGGGGGAAGCCTTTAGGCGACCTAGGGCAGCCTCTCCCCCATTCTCATCAGTCACCATTCACTCTCAAACCCTCTCAACTCTCTCCAAAGCCAAAACACTTTCCGGCGACTTCCCGACGACTTTCTGATCACTTCCCGGCGACGAAAACCGACGAAGGAGGCGTTGAATACAATATTCCTTGTATTCTAATCTGTGGTAAGTCGTTCTTAGAGTTCTATTTAAGTTTTTGAACCCGAAAACTTGATCTAACATTGGATTTCTTCGTCCGATTCGAAATCGTGGCCAAAGTCGGAAGCTTGACGTTGAGGAGATCCGTTCGTAGGATTTTGGACGAGCCAGCGACCTTAGGACGACCCAAACCTCTCTATCACTGTAAGTTGAGCCTTCCATATCAATACGGGTGATTTCGGGGCGTCCGGTATAGGTGTAATGTAACGAAACGTAAAAATCGAACTTAAAAACCCCATCTTGCGCAGTTTCTGTAATCGGCCTAAAACCCATATTTCGAGGATTCAATCCGAAAAACTCAAAACTAGACTTTTAATCCTAACACATAAATCTAGGTTATGTAAAAATTTCAGCCATTTTCGTTAACGTTTGCTATTTTAAATCGCATCGAAAAGAAACTGTTTTGACAAAGCGTGTGGAAATCTGTCTATGAACATGTTCGAACTTAGTGAATTTATTTCTATAATTTCTAGTCTGATTTGATCTTTACAATCTAAATGAAAGTTGTAGATAATCATGTCTAGTATGAGCATATTAAATTTCAGAATTTTTGGAGTCCATTTGATATGTTAAAAAGTCGAGATTTTGAACTGTATCAAACCTGAGTTCGGACAGATTTCTGATTGCATAGTAAAATAGATTTTTGACATGTTTCCGCAACTTATTTCGAAAAAGTTAAAACACGAAAGTTGTTCGTTAGGGTGTTTTGCAAGAAGTGTGAAGATTTCAGAATTTTCGGGCTTCAAACGGATTTTTAAATGAGAAAGGCGCAAACTGTGACGCCAAGATACTTTTAAATCGAAGAGTTTTGAAATTTCGAAACAAACGGTCAAAGATTTGAAACACGATACATCTACACTTTTGAAAAACCCCGATACATTAAATCTAAACGATACATGAGATACTTGGTGGAGGGTGAGTGCTCTGCAGGGTGCCCCTCTAGCCTTTTCTCTTCGGGCCTATAATGGACGAGAGAATTTGATGAAATATTACGCCAGTTGGCGGGAGATACATGGCCTACTCTCTCGGGTTGTCCGTATGGATTTCTCGAGGCTCCGGAGTGTTACTGGGTATGGCAGATACGGCTG
This sequence comes from Hygrophila difformis, assembly GCA_030278955.1. Classification (NCBI taxonomy): domain Eukaryota; kingdom Viridiplantae; phylum Streptophyta; class Magnoliopsida; order Lamiales; family Acanthaceae; genus Hygrophila; species Hygrophila difformis. The sequence goes on from JAOANR010000012.1 coordinate 2,837,535, forward strand.
CAGCCGCCGGATCACTGGCTATACAAGATACTTACGACACGGCTGCGGCCGCCGGATCACCGGCTATACAAAACACTGAGAAATGGTTTCGTAACGGGGGAAATAAAAGATTTAATATTTTTAAGTGTTTATTTATTCTTACATGTCTTTAAATTATGCATTTAAATTATGTCTTTAAATTTCATGGCATGACTAAATTAGTATTGTGGATTAGTCGCATGTTAAGTACACAACTAAATTTATTATTTCCTTTAAATTTGGTAAATGCATGTTAGGAGTAAAATTTTAAATTATCTAATTAAATCCCTTTATTGCTATGTTAGGATCGACTTACTCAGTATTTTATATACTGATAAAATTGTTGTATTCTCTTTTTATTTCAGAGTACGGAGATAATGCATAGCATGTGCATTGGGGATGGATTATTAAACACTGTTTATTTGCTTTTTACGATACTTGCATAACGGGCATGTAAATCCCGAGTTTTGGCCATGTCGGCCCATTTACCTTTTTCCGCTGCAATATATTGTTACTACTATATGTGTGGATGACACTTATTATTTTTACATAGATTCCGGACTTGTTTTAAATCTTTTTGCAATACCTATAGCCTTGCATCTCTTTGGCAAGCTCGGAGAATCCGTGTCTTGCTAGGGAGATGTGGCGGTGACATCCCGGCCTGGGTTATCAAATCCGGGGTGTTACAAGTTGGTATCAGAGCCCGGAATATTTTGAAGCTACTACTATTTTTATTTTTAAATATTTTGAACTAAGTATTATTTTTAAATTTATTATTATCATTATTATTTTTAAGACTACTAGTATTATTATTTTAGCCCAAAATTTGAGCCCAAAAATTTTCTTACCCAAGTAGTATAATATTTTGAGCCCAAAGGGGGTTAAATTATTATGACCCAATATTTATAATCATTTATTTTAAGCCCAACCATTTCGACCCAATACCCATGTTTTTACTTTTTAAAGTCCAAACTATTATTTTGGCCCAATATAGGCCCAACTTTTTTTTTTCACCCATGATTAAATACACTAAGATTAATTTTTGGGGGGATTGCATGTGCATATTCATATAGATTTAAATTCCTGCATATCATGACTTATATTCGAAACATACTCTAACTCTAACCTCCTTGTGACATTAGGTGGCCGCCCCAAACGCGAACATGATCAACCTACTAATGAGGTTGATTGAGGCGTACCTCGAATCCCCTCAAAACGTGAACAACTTCAGACTAAGGGTAGAACAAATGGGAGCTAACCTGGGTCACCTAACTAATCTGGGCCAAGCAGGACATCAAGATATAACCCAACTCCAAATCCAACTCAATGAACTCCAGGCCCGCGAGACTGAACTTCGGACCCAGATTGACGACGTAGAGACCGAAGTAGGGGTCGTGGGACATCAACTGCATCATCTGAAGGACGATCTACTTCCACCTGCCCCTCTCGACCTGGGGACTCCTCCCGCAGCTAGCCCCGTAGTTGATCCTGACGCTGTCCCTACAGCCGCCCAACCTTCAGTTGTCGTCATTGATCCTGCCCCGACCGCTGGGCCCAATTGGCCAGCGAGCCCAGTATTCCATGGACCCCTTGGCTGGGGTACCGTTGAGGAGTCGAGTGATGAGGATGATCCCATGGAGGACCCAACCACCTACACTCCCTCAGCTTAGGGACCTTTACCGCATTCCTTCTACTATTACCGTTCCTATTTTCCGAGCTATTCCTATCCTTGTGATCCCTGCAGCTTGTATCAACTAACATTTTCTATTGAGCAATAAAAATACAAGCATTTATGTTATATTCTCTCTTCCATCATCCATAGTGCCCACATACATATATACATGCAAAAAAAAAAAAAAAACCGCCTTCCTAGTCCAAACGTATGGTGAGGGACTCAACAGAACAAAGGAACAAGGTATTAATAAGCAAACAACACATAGGAGTGTCCATCAAACGAGAGTACCCTGAACCCTAAACCCTGAAACCCCAAGTCATCACTTAGCCGAAACTCCAGAATTTACAACCGAAATAGATAATCATGGAGTAACACCATAAAAGCACAAACTACAAAACACAGAGATGGAAACCATCGTCTTACAGTCTCATAAGGAAACTACTCCTACTACGCACCCCAAGAGTACCGTAAAAACGAGGGGTCACTGATCAGGAGGCGGGAACTGGCGACGCATGTAGTCGTCCATCTGACGCATGTAGCCATACATGTCAGCCATGGTGGCCTGCTGCTCCGCCTGTCTCATAGTGAGCGTGTCCATACGATCCTGATAGAGGTCCATCCTAGCATCCAAGGCATCGTAACGAGCCTGCCCAGCTGCAAACCCGGCATCTATGCTGACGCGCATCTCCTACATCATCTGGAGCATCCGCGTCATGTCCTGACCCTGCGGTGGAACCCCACCCTGCTGTGGATCCACAGGAGGAGGAGGTGGCCGCTCTGGAGGAACAACTAAGATCAACCCACCATCCTCAGGCTGCGGGCGCAGTATAGCCCGAGGCGCTCCACGACGCAAAGTGCTGCGCCGAGCGGCATAAGACGGAATACGATAGTGCTCACCTGGAGCTAAAGGATAGGGGTCGTCTCGGGAGACGTGCGGATCCCCTGGGCAGCGCACAGCCCACAAATGAGGTGTGCGTGAGTGATCACCCTACTCCCTCGCCCCCGTCGTAAACCCCTCAGGTTATCCGCAATGCACGCGCCCACATTTACCCGACCGCCTCGTGCGATAAAGCAGACAGTCTCAAAGACATGATCTATGACGATATGACTCCGGGTGATCGGCCGAATGCGTCCTAACCAAAGCTGAGCAAGTACACGCCAAGGAGCATCCAAGGACGTCAGTCGTAGCTCGTGAGGGTATCCAGTCCGCGGGGGTACCTCGGTACACAAGACACCCCAGGCAGGAGCATAAACCCGTCCCTCCGGCTGTGGTCGGAACGCACCATCATCGGGAAGGCCGAAATAAATGTTGATCGCCCGAGCACTGAAGTCTAAGTAGCGACCACGAACCCAGACTCGAGAAAGGTCGTCGTCTACCCCAAGACCGCTGATGTTGGCAATAACCTCCATAGCTAGATAGCCGGAGGCAATGCCGTCGCGATGACGTGCAAGACCGGTCCACAGGAGATGCCCCAAAAGTGCACTGATCCGATCGTCACCCATATGATCGGGGAACAAGCCTCGCTCGGGAACGTAAGCCCTCTTCTGACGAAGCTCGTCGAAGTAGAAGTCCTGGGCGGCCATCGACGAGAAAGAGAACCTATCATGCCGGCGAGGACGCACCTCGTCAGGGAGATCTCTGAGCCTCGGCACCCGCTCCTCGTCCTCCTCGGACTCACTGTCGTCACTGTCATCAATGTCCGGCATCTCCGGAGCGGCAGTGCTAGGGCCGGCTGCGTCACGTCGAGTAGCCCGTCTCTTGGCCCCCGGAAGGACCATAAGGAACGCCAAGATAAACCACAGGAAGAGCAACATCCTGCGAACACCCAATACCAATTGTTAGACTAATGACCCACACACGGAATAATATCAAATATATATATACATGGTTCCAACGGGAGAAATCTAAGAAAGCTTCGAACTTCATAGTTACTAATACATGCCAGAAGATAACCAAACCACTGATTGTACCTAAATAAATTCGGAAGCCCATTGCGGTATTTCATCGAACACGTTAAATGCGAAAGACAACAAGCTTCAATTATACTTATAATATACACGAAATTTGCCCATAAATTAACATTTACCCAAGCAACAACTCATCATCATAATATAACACCAAAACAATGAGTCCATCTTTCATGTTACAATACCACCTAAAATGAAGAATTCCATATTACTCCTAAATACCCACATCACCGAGAAATGGCCAAGAACAAATACACATTGGGGCATAAACTCAACAAAATCAATAAAACCAACATCAATAGGCACCTATGCTTGCTAATTCGCGCAAAACAAGCTTAAAAACAACAAATCCCCAAATTGTACACAAAAACCCTAATTTCACAATTCAACCAAATTCTAACGGATCAAGGCATAAAACTTGAAATTGGCAAGCGAAATTAGAAGATACATACCTCACAAAGAGAAATAGAAGTCGGGACTGGGAGAATCTGAGCACGATAGGACGAATTTGAGAGTAGGATGAGAGGAATTTCGGAATGGGAGAGGCAGAACTGGCTCGCGCGGGGCGCGAGCCCTATTTCTCCACCCTGGAGACGCCGCGCGGTAAACCCCCAAAACCCGCCCGGACCCCGCGCGGGACAAAAAAAAAAAAAAAAAAAAAAAAAAAGAGAAAAAAAAAAATATATATATATATATATAATTGTTCCTCCTTTCCTACGCATTTACCCCTCATCTGCTCTACAAAATACGAGTGGACGCAAATGCCGAAGCCCATTGAGCGGGGAAGAGGGCGAGAGGAGTATGGTAATTGGACCGCAACTTGTTGAGGACATGGCTCGACAAGTCAAAATAATCCAAGGAAAGATGAAAGCCGCGCAAGACCGGCAAAAGAGCTATGCCGACGTGAGACGGCAAGATTTGGAATTCCAAATAGGCGATAAGGTCATGTTAAAGGTATCACCGATGAAGGGTGTGATGCGCTTTGGCAAGCGGGGAAAATTAAGCCCACGCTACATAGGACCCTACGAGATCCTAGAAAGAGTGGGGAATCTTGCATACCGATTGGCACTACCGCCACAATTCGCTCGTGTCCACGACGTGTTCCACGTCTCGCAACTGAAGAAATACGTCCATGATCCGACCCACGTACTCCAACCGGAGGAAATTGAGCTGGACGATGACTTAAGCTATGAAGAAATTCCGGTGCGGATACTCGACAAGAAGGAGAGGGTAACAAGGAATAAGACCGTGAGGATGGTTAAGGTTCTTTGGTCTAACCACGAAGCCGAGACGGCAACGTGGGAGCTAGAAGCAGACATGAAGGATCGATACCCAACCCTATTCCAAGACAGTGCGACAGCAGTTATGGGGACATAACTGTAATCTTAAGAGGGGGAGGATGTGACAACCCGAGTATTTCTGAAAATTTTGTACGAATACTTTGTACCCCAAATAAACAAATTCAAATTGTTTTGAACTACGTAATGACTTGATCCCTTCACGGGGTACGTAGGCAACTCGGAAATTTCAATTCTGGGTTCAGTCAAATAATAACAAACAACGACACACAATAATACAATCGCTTAATCAAACAATTCCCGAACTCGCGAGAGGATGAAGTACAACTTCGAGGACGAAGTTGGTTCTTAAGGGGGGTAGACTGTAATACCCGTAAATTTTAGAATATAAAAATAGGAATTAATCCAATAGGAGAGAAGGTTTCGTTTCCGAAAACCCATAGACGCGGGAATGCACGGAAGTCAAAGGACGATGAATTAGAACCCGATGGGTCTTAGGATTTCAAGCATGAAATCGAATTGATACGAAATAAATTTATGATGAGAAGCATAATCCGGAAATGACCCGGAAAAATCGAGCACGAAAACGGGGAAGGATAGAAGTCCGAAAGAGATGAGAAAAGACCCGACGGATCGGATCGCACGGACCCGCCCGGACCGCAGTCCAGGCGAGTCTCGCGCGCTGGCCGGGCGGGGTTTGGCTAAAAGGCGCGCCAACCCCGCGTGGTCCTACAGGTTTTGGCAACTTGCGCGTTTTCGGCGATTTCTTACCATAATTCGACCTCCCGACTTTGGAAAGCGGATTTTGGCCGAAGGGGGAAGCCTTTAGGCGACCTAGGGCAGCCTCTCCCCCATTCTCATCAGTCACCATTCACTCTCAAACCCTCTCAACTCTCTCCAAAGCCAAAACACTTTCCGGCGACTTCCCGACGACTTTTCGATCACTTCCCGGCGACGAAAACCGACGAAGGAGGCGTTGAATACAAGATTCCTTGTATTCTAATCTGTGGTAAGTCGTTCTTAGAGTTCTATTTAAGTTTTTGAACCCAAAAACTTGATCTAACATTGGATTTCTTCGTCCGATTCGAAATCGTGGCCAAAGTCGGAAGCTTGACGTTGAGGAGATCCGTTCGTAGGATTTTGGACGAGCCAGCGACCTTAGGACGACCCAAACCCCTCTATCACTGTAAGTTGAGCCTTCCATATCAATACGGGTGATTTCGGGGCGTCCGGTATAGGTGTAATGTAACGAAACGTAAAAATCGAACTTAAAAACCCCATCTTGCGCAGTTTCTGTAATCGGCCTAAAACCCATATTTCGAGGATTCAATCCGAAAAACTCAAAACTAGACTTTTAATCCTAACACATAAATCTAGGTTGTGTAAAAAGTTCAGCCATTTTCGTTAACGTTTTCTATTTTAAATCGCATCGAAAAGAAACTGTTTTGACAAAGCGTGTGGAAATCTGTCTATGAACATGTTCGAACTTAGTGAATTTATTTCTATAATTTCTAGTCCGATTTGATCTTTACAATCTAAATGAAAGTTGTAGATAATCATGTCTAGTATGTGCATATTAAACTTCAGAATTTTTGGAGTCCATTTGATATGTTAAAAAGTCGAGATTTTGAACTGTGTCAAACCTGAGTTCGGACAGATTTCTGATTGCATAGTAAAATCGATTTTTGACATGTTTCCTCAACTTATTTCGAAAAAGTTAAAACACGAAAGTTGTTCGTTAGGGTGTTTTGCAAGAAGTGTGAAGATTTCAGAATTTTCGGGCTTGAAACGGATTTTTAAATGAGAAAGGCGCAAACTGTGACGCCAAGATACTTTTAAATCGAAGAGTTTTGAAATTTCGAAACAAACGGTCAAAGATTTGAAACACGATACATCTACACTTTTGAAAAACCCCGATACATTAAATCTAAACGATACATGAGATACTTGGTGGAGGGTGAGTGCTCTGCAGGGTGCCCCTCTAGCCTTTTCTCTTCGGGCCTATAATGGACGAGAGAATTTGATGAAATATTACGCCAGTTGGCGGGAGATACATGGCCTACTCTCTCGGGTTGTCCGTATGGATTTCTCAAGGCTCCGGAGTGTTACTGGGTATGGCAGATACGGCTGCGGCCGCCGGATCACCGGCTATACAAGATACTTACGACACGGCTGCGGCCGCCGGATCACCGGCTATACAAAACACTGAGAAATGGTTTCGTAACGGGGGAAATAAAAGATTTAATATTTTTAAGTGTTTATTTATTCTTACATGTCTTTAAATTATGCATTTAAATTTTGTCTTTAAATTTCATGGCATGACTAAATTAGTATTGTGGATTAGTCGCATGTTAAGTACACAACTAAATTTATTATTTCCTTTAAATTTGGTAAATGCATGTTAGGAGTAAAATTTTAAATTATCTAATTAAATCCCTTTATTGCTATGTTAGGATCGACTTACTCAGTATTTTATATACTGATAAAATTGTTGTATTCTCTTTTTATTTCAGAGTACGGAGATAATGCATAGCATGTGCATTGGGGATGGATTATTAAACACTGTTTATTTGCTTTTTACGATACTTGCATAACGGGCATGTAAATCCCGAGTTTGGGCCATGTCGGCCCATTTACCTTTTTCCGCTGCAATATATTGTTACTACTATATGTGTGGATGACACTTATTATTTTTACATAGATTCCGGACTTATTTTAAATCTTTTTGCAATACCTATAGCCTTGCATCTCTTTGGCAAGCTCGGAGAATCCGTGTCTTGCTAGGGAGATGTGGCGGTGACATCCCGGCCTGGGTTATCAAATCCGGGGTGTTACAACTACGAACGGATCCTTGCCCACGTTCTCTTCCTCCTTCGGTCATGAACGTGTTTACGAGTCCAATATTCGAAAGTTAGATTAAGGATTGGAGATAAAAACGAGAAAAGGAATCTGAGTACTCATTACCAATGATCTAAGGGATGTAATGTAACACCCGAGATTTTTATCGGCGTCCAAAGGAATAAAAAATTTATTTCTTAATCCGATCAAGGTCGAAATATCTCCGAGAAGAAGAAAATAATTTATCACAATAAATTATTGCTCGGAAATGAAACGCCGATAGATTCAAAAATTTAAAATGGAATAGAAGAGGGAAAGGAAGCCCGAAGACAGTCCATGAATTGAGTCAAAAGAATTGGAATTAAATTCAAGAAAGAAAAGAATTTTAATTCCAAGAACCCGTGAAGTCGGAAATAATATAATTAGATTATTGCACGGGGTCGAAAGACGACGAATTCAAGCCAACGGATTCAAACTCGACTGATTCAAGATTTAGAATATGAAATTCATTGGAGTCGAAATAAATTTAAGAAAGGAATCGTAACTCGAGAACGACCCGAAAAGTCGAGCCCGAAAACGTAGAAGGACAGAAGTCCGAAAGAGAGGAGAAAAGGCCCAACGGCTCGCATGACCCGGCCCAGGCCGGAGCCGCGCGGTCGCTGCGCGGGAACGCGCCAAGAGCGCGCCAAGCAGCAGACAGCTGCAAATCGCGCGATCATGGCGATTTCTTGCCAAAATTACGCCTCCCGACTTTGGTAAGTAAATCGGACGAGTGGGGAAGCTTTTACCCGACCTAGGGCTGCCTCCCCCACTCTATTCACCATTGAGCAGCCCCCCCAAACACCCACAATCTCTCCCAAAGCCAAACACCTCTCCGACGAACTTCCGGCAACCTCCCGACGAGTATTCCGGCGAATACGGGACGAGCGAGACAAGGCCACTGCCTTCTAGGACCTTGGTAAGTTGTATTATAGTGTGTAGCTCATCCATAAGTCTCAAAAACACGAAATCTAACCATCTTTCCTTTGCCACGATTTCACGTCGGGGGACGAACAAAAAGCGATCGGAGAAGTTGGCCGTTGGTCGCGACCTTAGGACATCCAGAAATCCTTTACAGCGACCCTATTCTCTAACTAACTAAGTTAAGACCTTACTCTTCAATTTTTGTGGTTTATTGTCGTTTAAAACTTAAGATCTAGTCACGAAACAAAAATCGGTTTTCAAAAACCCTATTTTCGTCCAATTTCATAAACGCGCCTAAAACTCGACCTTCGTGAATTCAAACCAAAAATTTTTCAACATAGATTTTGTTCATAAGACTCTAATCTACCTTGTGTCCAAATTTCAGCCATTGACATAAAGATTTTCTACCCTAAATCACGCCATAAAGTTTCTGTGACAAAACCGAACGTTTGAATTCTGGACAGATTATTTGACTCGACTTGATGCATGTTTTTCAGCCGTTTTTAGAATGATTTAACTTTGCATTTCTAAACAAAAGTTGTAGATAATTGTGTCTAGATTATGCATATAAAATTTCATGGATTTTGGAGTTCATTTGATAGGTCAAACGGCCGAATTTCAGAACCTGTTTTAAGTAATCCTTTGAGTCCGCGCGTGTACAGCGTGTTGTGGTCGATTTTTGAACACTTAAAATTCATTATTTCTAATTTCTTAAAACATGAAAGTTGTTCCTTAATGTGTTGTATATCTCCTGTAAAAATTTCGGATCAATTGGCTTTGAAATGAAGTTTTAATCGGCGTCGCACGAACCTGTGACGAAATCCGTTTTTGAGACAGAAATTACCTTTTGTAAAGAACGCAAATTTTGACTCACTTCGAAACCTTATTTCCAAAAACCTAAAACATGAAAGTTGTTCATGTGTGTGTTTTTTGAGCTACTGTGTAAATTTCAGAATTTTTGGTGTAAAAATGAATTTTTAATTAAGAAAGGCGCAAACTGCGTCAAATCGGACTTTTGAACTTGTGAAAACTCGAACTACGAAACGCGATATCGAATCTTTTGATCACTTGAAATACGAACTTTCGAAAAATCACGTGCATTAGGCTGAGACAATCTTCATGCTAATCATTATCTTTGAGACTGCCTCGTTAGTGGTCTCCTTACTATCTGAGATTGCCTCGTTAGTGATCTCGCGCGCTGTGTTTTGGATCGCCTCGTTAGTGGTCCTACTATCTTTTGAGACTGCCTCGTTAGTGGTCTCCCATTGTTGTGAACTGCCTCGTTAGTGGTCCTATGTTGAGATTGCCTCGTTAGTGATCTCCCGGTATGGTGTCCTCTTCTTAGTTTGCGGGATAAATTATAAAAGACTTGTGTGAGTGTTGTTTACGCTTAAATCCTATTTACTATGTTTTCTTTTAAATTACGCGCTTTAATTACGTCATTAAATTATGCTTTTAAATTCCGCTCTTAAATTAAGTCTTTTAAATTATGCATTTTCGTCTTGGATAAATTAATCATGTTTTCCGCTGCGAATAAAATATGAATTTTTAAATTAATGCATGAAAGGTAAAATCTTTGGATTTAAACACATGTAACCCCTTAAATTGTTAGTTAGGGATTAACTTACTCGGTATATTTTTATACTGATAAACCGTTGTCATTTTTCTTTTACAGAGTATGTCGAGTGACGCATTGCATATGCACTTGGGGGAAACCATTATGGACATTTTAAATTCTGCATCGTTTTTGTCGGGTCTGTTAAACCCGAGGATTTGGCCATGTTGGCCGGTATTTACTTTCCGCTGCATTTACTCTATTTATTTTCGCGCATGATGATTACTACTATCGTATTTTGTATTAAGTATTATAAATTTCCGGACTAAATCTTGAAATGTTTTAAATCTTTTACATACCCACAAGCCTTGCATTTCCTTAGTGAGCTCGGGAAACCGTGTCTTGCTAGGGGGATGTGGCGGTGACATCCCGGCCTGGGTTATCAAATCCGGGGTGTTACAACAAGAGCTTGAAGTATTTATTCACTCTGAAGGAGTTGAACTTGAGACAGCGAAGGTGGTTGGAACTTATTAAGGACTACGATTTGGAGATAGCCTACCACGAGGGGAAGGCGAATGTGGTAGCCGATGCCCTAAGCCGGAAAACCCAACACGTGACAAACTTGTTGGTAATTCCGCCGGCATTGTACATGGATTTGGCGAGATTGGATGTGGAACTTGTGCATACGGGCACATTGAGTGAAACGATCAACGCAATGGTCGTATAAACTCCAATATTGGACGAGATTAAGCTCGCCCAACCGGGCGACGCGAAACTCGAAAAGATAAAGGGGTATATTGCCGAAGGAAAGGCAATAGGATTTGCGGTCCACGAGGATGGAAGCATTCGTTTCAAAGGGAGATGGTGCGTGCCCCTTAAATGTGCCGAGTTGAAGCGAAGGTTGATGGAGGAAGGGCACAACACGCCATATTCAGTACATCCCGGAGGCGACAAGCTTTACAAAGATCTAAAGAAGATATATTGGTGGCCGGGAATGAAGAAGGAAGTGGCAGACTTCGTGGCGAAATGTCTCACCTGCCAAAAGGTTAAGGCAGTGCGACATAAACCCTTAGGACTAATGCAACCACTAGAGATTCCAAGTTGGAAGAGGGATAGCATCTCAATGGATTTTGTCTCGGGATTACCCCGATCACCTAAAGGCATGAATAAGATTTGGGTGATTGTGGATAGGCTAACGAAGACAGCCATATTAATCCCGATGAAGGACACGTGGACTATGGACCAACTGGCCCAAGCCTACGTTGATAATGTGGTACGACGACATGGAGTACCACATGACATTATTTCCTATAGAGACAGTAGATTTGTCTCTCATTTTTGGACGGAGTTACAAAACGCTCTCGGTACTCAAATCAAAATGAGCACCGCATTCCACCCGATGACGGATGGTCAAACCGAGAGGACAATCCAAACACTAGAAGACATGCTGAGAGCATGCGTGTTGGAATTTAAGGGAAATTGGGAATCTCATTTACCCTTAATCAAATTTTCTTATAATAATAGCTACCATGCTAGCATTGGCATGGCACCTTTCGAGGCGTTGTATGGACGAAAGTGCCGAAGCCCGTTGAGCTGGGAAGAAAACGATAAGTCGGTGGTAGTGGGACCACAACTTATCGAAGACATGGCTCAACAAATCAAAGTGATTCAAGGAAAAATGAAAGCCGCTCAAGACCGTCAGAAGAGTTACGCTGACGTGAGACGACGAGACCTAGAATTTCAAGTGGGAGATAGGGTCATGCTAAAAATATCACCCATGAAGGGGGTGATGCGATTTGGCAAACGAGGAAAGTTGAGTCCTCGATACATAGGACCTTACGAGATTCTAGAACGAGTCGGGAATTTGGCCTACCGACTGGCTTTACCGCCACAATTAGATCGAGTTCATAATGTTTTCCATGTCTCACAACTAAAGAAGTATGTGCCGGACCCGACACATGTACTTCAACCGGAGATAATCGAATCGATGAGGATTTGACTTATGAAGAAGTCCCAGTGCGAATTCTGGACATTAAGGAGCGAGTAACGAGGAACAAAACCGTCAAAATGATCAAGGTTCTTTGGTCGAACCACGAAAATGAGATGGCAACTTGGGAGGTAGAATCCGACATGAGAGAACGCTACCCGACATTGTTCCAAACCGACACCGACACAGTTATGGGGACATAACTGCAATCTTAAGGGGGAGAGGATGTCATACCATCTCTTTTTCGTGCATCTTGGTAAACAAACAAACAAATTTAAATTGTTTTGAACTATGTTATGGCTTGATCCCTTCATAGGGTACGTAGGCAGCTTAGAAGTTTTAATTCTAAGTTCAGTCACAAAATAATAAAACAAACAAAAGACCTTAGCACAAGAAAAGCCGAAACACAACTTCGAGGACGAAGTTGATTCTTAAGGAGGGTAGACTGTAATACCCGAGAATTTTGCAACATAAAACGATAATTAAATAAATAAACAATAAATAAAATAAATACAATAACTAAATAAATCCAGCATATAGATAAATAAATGAAGATAAGGAAATGAGAAATGAAATTTAACTTAAAAAGGAATTAAAGGAATTTAATAAAAAGAACTAATTAAAGATAAGTAAATTGCACACCGAAACCCGACACCAATGAACTCGAGAATTCGAGTCCAAACATTCAATTAGACCCGAGTAAAATTTAGAGAGGAAATTGAAACCCGAAGATACCCCGGAAATCGGAATCCGGGAGCATAGGGGGATAGAAGTCCGAAAGAGAGGAGGAAAGGCACGACGGATCGCACGACCCGCCCGGACCGAAGTCCAGGCGAGTGCCGCGCGGTGGCCGCACGGTCAAGTGGGAAAAGGCGCGACACGACCGCGCCGCTTGACAGATTTGCCGGTTGCGAGATTCACTCGCCCGGATCCGGATTTTCCGACTTCGGTTGAACACCATTCGGCTCAAGACTCTTAGAGGCAGATCTTGGACGCCCCTAGGTCTTGTTTACCTATAAATAACACCTTTTGAAAGCCCCGAACACTTTTCCAAAACCCTACAACTCTCTATACGTTCGAAAACCCTAATTCCGGAGTCCTCGGAGGCACGAAACCAAGGCGAGGACTGTTTGGACGAAAATTTGAAGATCCCCAGCGTCGTAGAAAGCTTCAATCCGATCCTTGTTCCATATACGATTCGAAAACGAATCCTAACCTCCTTCTTTTTATTTCTACACCCCGAATCGGATCTAGAACGTAGAACCCGACGAACGGAGAGGATAAACGGTGGACTGGAAGCCACGCCTTCGAAATAGACGATCCCGGACATCTACGAATCTGTAAGTTAACGCTTACATGGTTTTGGGAGTAATTAATACACGTAAAACTAAAAGCTTCATCAAATCTTTCGTAAATCTGTCAACATACGTTTTCTACCGGCGCAACAGTTTTGTCTAATTTTTACGAACCTTTAAACGTCTTCGAATGAAAAAACTTAATCACGAAAAACGTTCCTAAGGCTTAGATCTATCTACTGTAAAATTTTCAGAATTTTTAGAGACGTTTTGATATTTGAAATCCACCCGAAACCGAACTGCTGAAACTTGGATCTTGAATTTCTTGACAGAACTTAGGTCCGATCTTGATCACGTTTTTGACATTAGTTATAGGCAGATTTAGATCTTTAGCCGAACATGAAAGTTGTAGATAAATGTCTTAAGAAGGTCTCTGTAAAATGTCATTAAGTTTGGAGTTGATTTGCTATGGTAGATCTTGATAATCTTGAACTGCTGTACATGAAATTCGGACAGATTAATGTTATGACGAAAATTGACGTTTTTGACCTGTTCCGGTATCTCAGATTGAAAAAGTTAAAACACGGGAGTTGTTCATCTCGATGTTTCTGAGTCAGTGGTAAAATTTCAGAATTTTTGTAATTAAAATCGATTTTTAATGAATTTTAGAGTAAACTGTGGTTGACCGAGTCAAATCTTGAAATCTTGTTGAAACGGTGAAACTAGCCTTTAAGGTTTAAACGAGTAAAAGACTCTTTGAAATAAATATATGAAATCTGGAAATTAGGAAATCTACTTTACAAACTTGATCTTTAAAATTAGGGGGTGAGTGCTCTGCAGGGTGCCCTCCTAGCGATTCACTTCGTGCCTTTATGGACGATGGTGACCCGCGCAAAATATTTGAGATATGTTGTCAAAACGGCATGAGATATATGGCCTACACTCTCGTGAATATCCATATGGGTTTCCCGAGGCTCCGGAGTGGTACTGGGTATGGCAGATACGGCTGCGGCCGCCGGTTTCCGGCTAAACTTGTTGACATCGCGATGCAATCGTGAAACACTTGAAATACTAAATCTTGGGAGTAAATGGGGATAGTTAAATGTTTAATTAATGTCCTTTTAAATTACTAAATGCTTTATTTAAATTAATTATGGTTTTTATTTAAATTATGCTAAATGTACTATTGGTTAGTGTCATGATTAAATTATGCGAATTGATTATATTATTAAATAAATTATCTATGATTATTATCATGCTTTTATGAAATTATTAAATTAATGGCTTTTAAACCCTACGATCATGCATGTGTTAACTTACTCAGCAAGTTGTGCTGACCAAACCGTTTATTTTTCCTTTCCTTACAGAGTATGTGGAATGACCATGAGTACGTTCATGCATGGGGGGACTTGTATTTTGCGAAACTTATTATTTTAAATTCTTTGCATTAGACTATAGAATAAACGGGCCTGTTTAACCCGTGTTTTGACCATGTCGGTCGTATTTACATTTCCGCTGCAATATTATACTTAAATACTATTTCCGCTGCGTTATGATATTATTATTTTCGAGACTATATTGTATGGGCTGTTTGCAAATGTTTTAAATATTTTTAATTACTGAAATACCTAGCCTTGCATCTCTTTAGTAAGCCGGAGAAACCGTGTCTTACTAGGGAGGTGTGGCGGTGACATCCCGACATGTGTGACAAAAAACCGGGGTGTTACAGGCTCAGCCTAGTGAACGGGATTTTTCGAAAGTTCGTATTTCAATGTTATCAAAATATTCGATATCGCGTTTCGTAGTTCGAGTTTTCTCAAGTTCGAAAAATCCGATTTGACGCAGTTTACGCCTTTCTTAATTAAAAATTCATCTTCACACCAAAAATTCTGAAATTTACACAGTAGCTCAAAAACACATACACGAACAACTTTCATGTTTTAAAGTTTTGGAAATAAGGTTTCGAAGTGAGTCAAATTTCGAGGTCTTTGCAAAAGATGATTTCTGTCCCAAAAACTGATTTCGTCACAGTTTCGTGCGACGCCGATTAAAAATTCATTTCAAAGCCAATTGGTCCGAAATTTTACAGGAGATACACAACACATTAATGAACAACTTTTATGTTTTAAGATTTGGGAAATTATGAATTTTAGATGCTCAAAAATCAACCACAACACGCTGCATACGCGCGGACTCAAAAGATGGTTTAAAACAGGTTCTGAAAAGCGTCCGTTTGACATATCAAATAAACTCAAAAATTCATGAAATTTTATATGCAAAAACTAGACACAATTATCTACAACTTTTGTTTAGAAATGCAAAGTTGAATCATTCTAAAAATGGGTGAAGAACATGCATTAATTCGAGTCAAATAATCTGTCAAAGATTCGAACGTTCGATTTTATCACAGAAAGTTTACGGCGCGATTTGGAATAGCAAATCTTTATGTCAATGGCTGAAATTTGGACACAAGGTAGATTAGAGTCTTAGAAACAAAATCAATGTTGAAAAGTTTTTTGTTTGAATTCCCGAAGGTCGAGTTTTAGGCGAGTTTTTGAAATTGGACGAAAATAGGGTTTTTGAAAACCGATTTTTGTTACGGGTCTTGATCTTAAGATTTAAACAACAATAAACCACAAAAATTGGTGAGTAAGGTCTTAACTTACTTAGTTAGAGAATAGGGTCGCTGTAAAGGGTTTCCGGACGTCCTAAGGTCGCGACGAACGGCTAACTTCTCCGATCGCTTTTTGTTCGTTCCCCGACGTGAAATCGTAGCAAAAGGAAAAGGGTCAGATTTCGAGTTCTTAGAACTTATGGACGACATAAACACTGTAATACTACTTACCAAGGTTCTAGAGGGTAGAGGCTTTGTCCCGTTTGCCTCGTCGTCGCCGGAATGCTCGCCGGAAAGTGAAGTCGGAGGAGTTTTGACTTGGAGAGGAAGATTGGGAGTGTTTAGGGTTTAGTTTTCTGAAAATTATGGGGAGGGGGCGTCCAAATCTGATCTTATGCCCTTCCCAATTGTTGTGATCGACTTGCCACCGATTGAGGTTGGATTTTTGGCAAGAAATTCGCCATAGAAGGAAAGTTTACACCTTCTGCACCTCTGGCGCGCTGGTGACGCGCACCTATAGCTTTGCCCGCGCGGAGCACGCGCGACCAGTCCTGAAGACGCGTCTCCACCTTCCGCGCGGTGGCCGCGCGGCGGCGCGCGACGAGCGCGGGCCGGCCGGACCGGCCGGTTCGGCGGTCCGCGTGGTCCGTCGGGTCTTTTCTTCTTTTCCTCTATCGGTTTCTTTATCCTCTACGTGTTGGCTCGACTTCTCGGGTCGTTTCCGGTTCGAAATCTCTACCTTAGACTTGTTACGAGTTCGGGCTTAACGCTCGTAACATTTCCGTGCCCTAATTAGTCTAGTTAAATTAGTTCCAATTCCTCCTAACGTTTTTGTGATTGATCTTGTGATTTGTTTTGTGATTTAATTTGTGACTTAATTTGTGATTTATTTTGTGACTGAACTTAGAATTTAGTTCTAAGCTGCCTACGTACCCTGTGAAGGGATCAAGTCATGACGTAGTTCAAAACAATTTGAATTTGTTTTTCTCGGGTGTTACAGCGGCCTCCTGCTGCGCGTTTCCCCTTTTTATATATATATATATATTATGATTTTTTTAATTTTAAAAATCATAATATGAATTATCCGAGATCGTTGGATAATCCGATAACTCTCTTTGAGTTGTTATCTTCCAAAAATATTTAATTCCGCTCTCTCGGAATTATTTCGGTTTTTGATAATTAAATCCGATTCATTAGTTTTTGGATTTAATTCTTGATGTTGATTTCTCGGGTATTACATAAAGGGAGTCAGTACAGCATGTGTAGGGGAACAATATAAAGGGGGGACAAATAAATAATAAACCAAGTAAGGAAAGCATATAATAAATCATCACATCACTTAATAACGTACCTTAACCACAACATAGAAGAAACATAAATCATCACACCGTCCCATACCGGTGCTTCAACCACAACATATAAGAAACAGAAAGTAAAGGGATGCATATGATGCATGGCCTAACATACACCTATATACCCTATATGCAATGCAGATGAATATGCCTAGCCGACAACCTAAAAACCCGTGCAGTATGAACCCGCGGGTGAGGATATCATCAACTCCAACCCGTTACACGGGTAACATACTCCATCCCCGCAGGGACCACAGGTATCACGGCCCAAATCATCCACTCCGAAGGGCCAACAGGCATAACAACCAATCATCAGGCATAACAGCCAATAATCCACCCCGAAGGGCCAACAGGCATAACAGCCAATCATCTCAGGTATAACAGCCAATAATCCACCCCGCAGGGCCAACCGGCATAACAGCCAATAATCCACCCACAGGGCCATCGGGACTCAACAACACCTGTGAAGGCTGCCCGATCAATCGTAATCATCATCTCGCCCTATCGGGCTTGTATATCTATTAATTCCATTGTAATAAAATGCATATACCACAACTCATGATATTCAAACACTTAGACACTATGTTCCCATACTCATCAATACAATAGATTCATAACTCAACAATCAACATAGGCATGTTTGTCAAATATTTAATCATAATAAGAATATATCATGCCTTGTACAATAACCATAGCCCAAAGATAGGGGGTACATCCCGTGGATCACATCCACAATATTAAATTAAACAAATGGGAAAATATAATTCAATACTACGCCACAAATCCAATCCAGCCTCATGCTCATATAAATGTAAATATAAATATATACAATATATTTATAACACATTTTGTTGTTATACATGTATTATCAACCCATAATTAATTAAACGATCCTCAATTGATTAATTCTGCTGTCAGTTCAATATATAAATGTACTCTATAAGAGATAAACTGTTAGCACTATAAATGCCCAAATTACACAAAATCCATGTCCCGTATCCTACTCAAAGAATACCATTTATAAACACCAAACTCCCATAATTTAGCATAAACCAAGAATTCCATAATTGCCAACTAGCTCACCAATCTAGAAATTCTCAATTATTGAAAATATAATAATACCATCTTCATTAAATATCCGGAAACTTCATGATTAAATAAGCTCAACAAGTAACCCACTTTAGGCGATGGCTATCCCTATATAAATGTCTCAATACTTTACCATAAGACACTATTATAAACCTATACAATTTTCTCCTAAAATTTATCATGTACTCATAAACAACCATTCACCAATTAAAACCACAATTAATTAAAACAATAAAAACCCACAACTACCAAATTAAACTATTCAACACCAAACTTCAAAACCGAGGGATTACCAAGTACTTCATGTTCAACAATTACTCATATATTCACGAATACATAAATTCCCATTTTAAACCAACAATCACCTATAGACTCACTGTTGCAGAATCTATTTACCAAGTATTCAATGTAGGCTCATTAGCTCAACAATAAACAAATTAATCACATAGAGTCAAATTCTCCAACTCTAACTCACAACTCTAGAACAACAGGATTTACCCTAGTCCTTTAAAAACTCTTTCATATTCAGATTAATACACCGCTTTTCAAACTATTTTACAAATAATCCTCTTTCACAATTCCTCCAATCTACATATATATATATATATATATATATGCCCAACACCCAATAGATCCCAATTTAACCAATTATTAAAAAAAGAACACCCCATGCTCCCAATTTAACGAATAAAAATCTATTTACCCGATAATCCGAAATTGCAAAATCAAATCATATAGTAACAAAACTCAACAAATAGGAATTGAATAAGTGGTAAGCATCAACTAACTCCCAGATGTGCAAAAGCTCCAACTTCAACAACTAATCCATAATTATCCAAATCACAATTATTTCCCCTAATTATTCAAGCCAATCCACAATCGTCCCTTTCAAATATTTCGACTAGTATACCAACAAAATTCAACATTTCCTAGACTTCCCAAGCAATAATCAATTATCCTCAATCTGTCAAAACATCTCAAAGTATCCGTTATCTTCACCAATTAAATATTAACAATTCCAATAATCTACAATACCATCAATTAATCATATTCAGCAGAGAGTTGAATACGGCGTGAAAAAGAATGAGAGAATAGAGAGGGGAAGAAGAATCAATCGCCGCCGCCGCTGCCCGGCTACCCTCGTCGGAGGGCGGTACCACCGCCACCAGTGGTAGCGATGCGCAACAGCGCATCGCCAGGAAAGGCAGCGCAAATCAGCACTATTGTGCTCCCTCGGCGTCACACCCCTGTGCGACGCCATAACCGTCGTGATCCGGGCAATTCCCCGGCCTCCGTTCCGACACCTTCCACCGGCGCCGCTGCACTCTGTTCCGGCGAAAGAGGGGAACAATAAAGGAGAAAGAGAAAAGGGGAAGAAGAAGAGGGAACCCCAACACATTCAAAATACACATAAAATCCCTTGCCTTACTCAAAGAATTCTCGAGCTTCAACTATAGTTGGCTTCTTCCATTCTCCTCTTTGTCGCCTCCCCATGCCCTAACCTGTGTTCTACTCCCCTACCAAAAATCCAGTTCACAGCAAGCCACAAGAAAGGGAATTGGTAATGTGTTGGGCCATAAGTACGGATGGGGTATTGGGCTTGGATCAAAGGGTTAATTGGGATATTGGTAATGGGTTATTACATTCCGTCCTCCTTAAGATTATTTCGTCCCCGAAATAAAGTAGAATGAAACGAATGCAAGACGCGTATATGGTAGATTGAGAGCTCACTGAAAATATTCACATCCGATTCAATATAGCATGCATCTTCATCAGATTTAACCATCACTCATTCCACATATGTACACTCACGATGCTTCGGTAGACCCGTAGGTCTCAAATGTCCCACCTTAACATGCTGACAGAGGAATCCATGCATGCATTAGTTATGTCATCACGTAATACAGTGCCATGACATCGAATATCATTGAGCTAAGCCATCTCACAACAAAGCCAAGTATTGGTTCTAAAGAATACACAGGTTTTAAACCATGCTACATTAAGGACTACCTGCGGGCACAGAATCTTTCTCTTTCGCACTGAAATAGTAACCCCATACAAGGAGCAAAGTACTCTTATGATTTGTATAAATCGCATCCACATTCATCATGCCAAAAGACATGCTTGTGAAGTATTACTATTCAATTTGATAGGAGTATCAGTCTTCTTAACCCATATTAGAATACAAATTGCTATGAAAAAAATCACTGAAAACAAAACCACACCTAAGATACCCGAAACAGCAAAGACAACTGCTCACAGATCTCGTACTTAACACAAATAGACACAGTATCTCCTACATAGCAGTACCAAGCAATAACAGAAACAGTCTGCACAAATGGGCCCACAAAACTATAATGTTAAATAACGAACTTGCCACAATAGCCCTAAAGAAATCCGTGGACAGCTCAATCAATCACAACACCATGAAAAGTTAGCCAACCCGTGCCCAGCATCACATCACATTTTATTAAGCCAAAACCATGAGATCCGCCCTTATCTCACGACCATCGTTGCCTAACACTGCATTTTTCTACATGTGATCACCACAACAAATTATCGACTGAGGGTAGAGGCACCGACATCTAGTAGGGCACTAACGGTCCTACTCCATGCTTGAGTATGAATGTCAGAGCCACAGAAGAACATAAGGCTTCAGAGTCGAACTTACAACATAACTCGCTAGATGAATGATTCTCTAAAGTAGGGATATGATTTCACGACTCAATAAAATAAGTAAGTAAGAAAAACCATTAATAACATAAAAACAATGTTAGCAGAAATCACCAACATCTATAACATAATATCTAGCTGGAAGCAAAAAAAATAATAATAAAATAATTAGACAATAAAAAAAATTATTCACAGTCCTCGATGACTGTCAAATTACAAGGATCCTGACTCGAGTGCCATGGTACTTTCACAGTTCCCCAACTGTGATTTATCCTGGTATGCGCATAAATCAATAAAATAATTGAAAAAATGCAATTCCATACTATATGTATCCCCCACACAGCTCACCACCTATGTCTACACCAGTTTTAGTAATATAAAAGAGCACGCAGGCTCGGATACCACTCTGTAACGCCCCGAAAATTCAAGCCTTATTTTTGCAAGCATTACTGCCATATTAACTATCCTAAACTAGTGGCCAGCTAATTTAACACAATTAGTACAAGGCTGGGAACAATCTTATAGTGATTATCTGATTAACCAATTTAATGAAGAAGCTAATATAATTAAAACACATGGACATAAAATAAGTCTCAATATAAATCTCATAAATTGATCCAACATGTTATCCAGGCTCCAAGCCACAAAAATCAATAACAAACATCAAGCCATATATCTCAAATACGGGGTTACCGACCCAAAACAGTAAATCACATATGACCACAGGCTGATAGAATATAAATACTAGGCTCACAGGCCTCAACTAGCAATAATCAAAGTACCAGCAAATAATGTAGAAGTAGCGTATCACATAAACATATAAGTAAATAAGACATATGAATCCTATCTATGTGATCTCTCAACACCTAAACCACAAATCATGCTCCAGCGCCTCCAGTGAATCTACAAAACGACAAGTAAAGGGAGTCACTACAACATACTGAGCAAGGGATATATGTGCAGGGGAACAATATAAAGGGGGGGACAAATAAATAATAAACCAAGTAAGGAAAGCATATAATAAATCATCACACCACTTAATAACGTACGTTAACCACAACATAGAAGAAACATAAATCATCACACCGTCCCATACTTGTGCTTCAACCACAACATACAAGAAACAGAAAGTAAAGGGATGCATATGATGCATGGTCTAACATACACCTATCTACCCTATATGCAATGCAGATGAATATGCCTAGCCGACAACCTAAAAACCCGTGCAGTATGAACCCAAGGGTGAGGATATCATCAACTCCAGCCCGTTACAGGGTAACATACACCATCCCCACAGGGACCACAGGTATCACAACCCAAATCATCCACCCCGAAGGGCCAACAGGCATAACAGCCAATCATCAGGCATAACAGCCAATAATCCACCCCGAAGGGCCAACATGCATAGCAGCCAATCATCTAAGGGCATAACAACCAATAATCCACCCCGCAGGAACAACATACATAACAGCTAATAATCCACCCCGCAGGGCCACCGGGACTCAACAACACCTATGAAGGCTGCCCGATCAATCGTAATCATCATCTCGCCCTATCGGGCTTGTATATCCGTCAATTCCATTGCAATAAAATGCATATACCACAACTCATGATATTCAAACACTTAGACACTATGTTCCCTTGCTCATCAATATAATAGGTTCATAACTCAACAATCAACATAGGCATGTTTGTCAAATATTTATTCATAATAAGAATATATCATGTCTTGCACAATAACCATAGCCCAAAGATAGGGGATACATCCCATGGATCACATCCACAATATTAAATTAAACAAATGGGAAAATATAATTCAATACTACGCCACAAATCCAATCCAGCCTCATGCTCATATAAATATAAATATAAATATATACAATATATTTATAACGCATTTTGTTGTTATACATGTATTATCAACCCATAATTAATTAAACGATCCTCAATTGATTAATTCTGCTGTCAGTTCAATATATAAATGTACTCTATAAGAGATAAACTGTTAGCACTATAAATGCCCAAATTACACAAAATCCATGTCCCGTATCCTACTCAAAGAATACCATTTATAAACACCAAACTCCCATAATTTAGCATAAACCAAGAATTCCATAATTGCCAACTAGCTCACCAATCTAGAATTTCTCAATTATTGAAAATATAATAATACCATCTTCATTAAGTATCCGGAAACTTCATGATTAAATAAGCTCAACAAGTAACCCACTTTAGGCGATGGCTATCCCTATATAAATGTCTCAATACTTTACCATAAGACACTATTATAAACCTATACAATTTTCTCCTAAAATTTATCATGTACTCATAAACAACCATTCACCAATTAAAACCACAATTAATTAAAACAATAAAAACCCACAACTACCAAATTAAACTATTCAACACCAAACTTCAAAACCGAGGGATTACCAAGTACTTCATGTTCAACAATTACTCATATATTCACGAATACATAAATTCCCATTTTAAACCAACAATCACCTATAGACTCACTGTTGCAGAATCTATTTACCAAGTATTCAATGTAGGCTCATTAGCTCAACAATAAACAAATTAATCACATAGAGTCAAATTCTCCAACTCTAACTCACAACTCTAGAACAATAGGATTTACCCAAGTCCTTTAAAAACTCTTTCATATTCAGATTAATACACCGCTTTTCAAACTATTTTACAAATAATCCTCTTTCACAATTCCTCCAATCTACACATATATATATATATGCCCAACACCCAATAATTCCCAATTTAACCAATTATTAAAAAAAGAACACCCCATGCTCCCAATTTAACGAATAAAAATCTATTTACCCGATAATCCGAAATTGCAAAATCAAATCATATAGTAACAAAACTCAACAAATAGGAATTGAATAAGTGGTAAGCATCAACTAACTCCCAGACGTGCAAAAGCTCCAACTTCAACAACTAATCCATAATTATCCAAATCACAATTATTTCCCCTAATTATTCAAGCCAATCCACAATCGTCCCTTTCAAATATTTCGACTAGTATACCAACAAAATTCAACATTTCCTAGACTTCCCAAGCAATAATCAATTATCCTCAATCTGTCAAAACATCTCAAAGTATCCATTATCTTCACCAATTAAATATTAACAATTCCAATAATCTACAATACCATCAATTAATCATATTCAGCAGAGAGTTGAATACGGCGAGAAAAAGAATGAGAGAATAGAGAGGGGAAGAAGAATCAATCGCCGCCGCCGCTGCCCGGCTGCCCTCGTCGGAGGGCGGTACCACCGCCACCAGTGGTAGCAATGCCCAACATCGCATCGCCAGGAAAGGCAGCGCAAATCAGCACTGTTGTGCTCCCTCGGCGTCACACCCCTGTGCGACGCCATAACCGTCGTGATCCGGGCAATTCCCCGGCCTCCGTTCCGACACCTTCCACCGGTGCCGCTGCACTCTGTTCCGGCGAAGGAGGGGAACAATAAAGGAGAAAGAGAAAAGGGGAAGAAGAAGAGGGAGCCCCAACACATTCAAAATACACATAAAATCCCTTGCCTTATTCGAAGAATTCCCAAGATTCAACAATGGTTGGCTTCTTCCTTTCTCCTCCTTGTTGCCTCCCCATGTCCTAACATGTGTTCTATTCCCCTACCAAAAATCCCGTTCACAACAAGCCACAAGAAAGGGAATTGGTAATGTGTTGGGCTATAAGTACGGATGGGGTATTGGGCTTGGATCAAAGGGTTAATTGGGATATTGGTAATGGGTTATTATATAATTTATGATTATTTTATATAGTACATATATATTATATAAAATATATAATTATACCCCGAGTCTCGACGGGTTAATTACTAGTAATTAATTAAAGAAAAAATAAAACACTAGCTAACTATAAATAATAACAAACAAAAAAACACATATCTAACTACCAAAAATTTTAAAAATACACTGTTAATACATAAAAAAAATATGTGTCAAAGACTAAATACCGCAATCAAGGACCAATAAACAAAGGCCTAACAACAATAATCTAATCCGGGGCTCAAGGGTCAATCTAACAAATATGACCCCCACCGATGAGGTTCTGAGGAGACCAAGTCCGAAACAAAGTGCGGAGTTCAAGCAATAGTAAGCTGAGGGATAGTCCTCCGGAGGGCATTGTCCAAGCAAGACAGTACAAGAAATTCGCATGAATGCGATGAAAAGGAATACGAATATCGTCGCCTTACTTATCGCCTCGTGCACCAGGCGACGAAAAAGGGAACAAAATTTCTCCACCTTTCCGCAAATTTTTTCTAGTGAAAGTGTTGGGGCCACAAGAGTAGTGGGCCGCGAGAAAATGATTGGGCCATATAAAATGGGCCAGAAAAAGTAATTGCAAAGAAAGTAGACTCAAAATGGATTGGGCCGAAAGACTACGAATGGGCGATTGGGACTAAGCAAGAATCCAGACGAAAGGAGGATCCCAAGAGCAAGAGATTTCGGCCGAAATGAAGTCAAGGCAGCCAATAAGGAAAGGGCGAAGGTCGGCTCAGAGGAATCGGCCGGAGAGCAGTTACCAATGCTCCGGCTATAAATAGAGGATGCCATGCACATAATCAAGAGAGACCAATCCAACCCCTAAATTCTTTTATCAAATTTAATTCTTTGTATCTTTACTGCTTTCTTTACAGCTTTCCTTTACAGTTTTTCCTAGACTCTAGCTTAGCTTGTAGCGGTTACTTTTCCAAGTCCACCGTTGTTTCTCAACAACCGGTATTTCGACAGATAGAAGGTAATATATTGGCAGCAATGCCAGCAATGTTTAGAGCCGAATTAGCGAGGAATATATATCCGATGGGAACGCGGAATGCACAGATGGCGCAAAATCCACCACCTGCGATGCAAAATCCTCACCATTTTCAACAGCAGGCCTATTGGCCGCTAGGAGGACAGGGACCATGGCCTTTTGTCCCTCCTCAACAGAGGTACGATTAGCAGCAGAATCAACCGCCTCAACCAGCTGTGCAACCGCCTGCTCCAGTGGTACAACAACAATATCTACCACTGCAGCCGAATCCGCCACAACTGGTTGATAGAGAGCTTATAGCTGAGATCATTCGTACACAGTTGGAAATCTCATCGGCCAGGAGAATATGCCGATGTATAGGAAGCCTTATCCTGATTATATAGTAGAACAGTATCCACTGCCTAGAGGAGTGAAGGTTCCTGATTTTAACACATTCTCAGGAAAGGTCGGCCGATCGACGATAGAACATATCGGCCGATTTACAGCTCAATGCACCAGAATAGCACAAAATGATTTTCACAAGTTGATATTGTTCATCTTATCGCTTACTGGTCCAGCATTTGAGTGGTATATAAATTTTCCCGCAGGATCAGTCAACACTTGGGTTGAACTGGAGCGGTTATTTTATGACCAATTTTACAATACCAGTCCTGAGGTATCGGTTGTTGATTTAACATCAACAAAGCAGAAGGCGGCTGAATCAGTCACGGAGTTCATAGAATGATTTTATGCCGTTAAAGCTCAGATGAAGACAATACTGCCAGAGCATGAATATATTCAAATCCTGAAGCAGAATCTGAAATTCGCCATCAAGGACAGATTGATGGTCACAAGACCGAGGACTATGGCCGAATTAACGGCCGAAGCCATAAGAATGGAAACCTACTTGGCAGAGCAAGCGGCTTTTAAATCAAGCCGGAGTCACAGTGGGAGATCACAGCCTATCCAATCGGCTGCATCATTTGCCGAATCTCTGCATAGGTGTGAAATTGAAGAAGAATATAATGTGGACGACATTCCTGCCTTAGCCGAAGTTGCAAGGGCTGAATTGGTGATAAAGAAGCCAATGACCTGTCCAGCTCTTCGGCCAGTGAGAGTCAAGGAGAAAGAGGGAGAAGTCAGGGACGAATCTAAGAGGTTTTATTCTTTTGATCTATTTCAGATGGACGAAATATTTGAGTATTGCCAGAAGAATGGGTTACTTGAGTTCAAAGGAAATCGTCCACAGCCGACTAAAGAGCAATTGGATGCCGGGTGGTGTAGATTTCACGAATCAGCTACTCACTCCACGGCGGTCTGTGGACACTTTAGAAAGTTAATCCAGAAAATTCCCGGATAGATTAATGGCAATTGATAAAAATCCGTTTCATGTTGCTAACATGGTGATGGTGCAACCTGATCAGAACAAGTCGGTACACGATCGTCTAGGGGACCAACCATCGTCCAGAAGAAGTTCTGTGCACGATCGGCTAAGAAGTTCTGGGGGACCAACCATCGTCAAGGAATGGATTAAGCAATCGGACAAACAACAGAAGCTGGAATCCAAGGACGAGACCGGAAGACCAACGTTGAACATCATAACCAATGGTTGGGATTCGGAGATGAAATTGACGGCCGATAAGAGAAATGGAAAGACTGTAATTCAAATTACAGTTCCCGAGGAGGCTGTGTCCCCGGAAACGAAGAAGTTCAGAAGGCCACCAGCTAATCCCCAGGTAGGCCGATGGGTTCAAAATTCCCAGGAGAAAAGGCATTTCGGCCAGAGCCGATTTGAGAATTCAGGTTGGAGGGGAGGGGACGAAAAGACCCCAAGAGGGAAAGGATCATATCGTACCTTCAAACGGAGAATACAGCGGCTTAAAGCAGCCAGAGTAGATGAGGAAGAAGAGTACGAAATGATGCACATGGAGGAGGACTTCCCAGACGACTGTTCTTCATCTAAAGGAAGGATCCTAAGCAAAGTATTTTCGGCTCATCTAAAGTCAGCCGAAAGGAAGAAAGAAAAGAATTATGAGCCGAAAGAAGATCAGTGTCGGCTGAAAAATAAAACTGAATTTCGGCCAAAAGCAATTCAGCCAAGAGCAGAAAGCGACCAGCCAAAAAGAAAAGAGGAGTGGAAGCCTAGACCAGTCCAAACTAGGGAATGGAAGCCAAAGACAACCATCATCCCGAATAGTGAGACACTTTCAATCGGACAGTTCAAGTTCGACTTTGGGTCTAGTGCAAACATGGTAGGGACAACCACAACAAGTTGTGAAGAGTATTAGTCCGATTCGGAACCAGCTGTGGTCTTTTGTCAAAAGGAAGGGGAATATTTTGGTGAAGAAGAGCCTATAGTGGACTTTTGCTTCGCTAAACTCGAAATACTTCGGCTGAAGCCGAAGCAGAGAAAATTGTGGAAGAAGGGTATGAGGCTTTTATCCCGGAAGCTCAACCAAGTACGATTTTACCTCCGACTACAAAGATGTCCCAGCATGTGAGGCATTTGTATGTCAAAGGCTGGGTCAACGGGAGGCCCCTAAGGAGAATGTTTGTTGATGGTGGAGTAACCGTCAACATTATGCCATTGTCTACGTTGACGAAAATTGGCCGCTCGAAGGACGATTTGTTGCCCACAAGAATGAAGGTATTGAGTTTTGTGGGAGCGCAAACGGCGGCCGAAGGATGTGTATTAGTAGATGTTACAGTCGGAACAATCTCGATTCCGACTATATTTTTTGTAGTGGATGCAGAGGTCCCATATGCGGCCCTACTAGGCCGATGCTGGATTCATACAGC
Source organism: Hygrophila difformis (assembly GCA_030278955.1). Classification (NCBI taxonomy): domain Eukaryota; kingdom Viridiplantae; phylum Streptophyta; class Magnoliopsida; order Lamiales; family Acanthaceae; genus Hygrophila; species Hygrophila difformis. Next base: position 2,866,431 of record JAOANR010000012.1, read on the forward strand.
CAGGTGTCTGCCATCAACACTTCATCAGAAGATATGGTTTTGGAAAAAGGATGGTACAGTCGAAGAAGTGGACGATGATCAACCTCCGTTTCCAGTCAGCACAGTCGGCCGAATTGATGCGGTATTGAATGAAGAGCCCATACAACCGTTCCTAGCGGTAGTAGGGGAGCGATACCCGCAGGTTGTTGAATGCGACTGGACAGACCTGGGGTTTGAGGTTAGATACCAGGCCGACGTATGCCCAGACGCTGAAGAGAGTACATAATGGATGAAGAAACTAAGGAAAAGATTGAGTTCGAATCAGCCAAACTCAGGTCTTCAAGCGAGAAAGCAAGTTGGAGTGAACTCATGGATGCTACTCCAAAACGAACACCAGATTTCAAAGCGCAAGATCCTCTGAAGATGATCAATGTGGGCACAGACGAGCACCTAAGGGAGATCCCACTCTGTGCAAATCTAGCTCACCAAATGACAAGCCGATTCAGGGAGGTGTTAGTTGAGTTCAAAGATTGTTTTGCATGAGACTATACAGAGATGCCGGGAATGGAAAGATCCATCTAGAGCATAGACTACCAATCAAAGAAGGGTTTAGGCTGCATAAACAGCCGGCCAGGAGGGCAGCGCCCGCAATAGTCCCAAAAATAAAAGAAGAGATAGAGAAATTATTAGCGGCAGGAATTGTTAGGCCAGCTAAGTATGTAGAGTGGTTGTCAAACATTGTTCCTGTAATAAAGAAGAACGGGAAATTGAGAGTCTGTATTGATTTAAGAAATCTTAATATAGCCACTCCCAAAGATGAATACATGATGCCTATTGTCGATTTGTTAATTGATTCGGCCGCAAAACAGGGGATGTTATCCTTTATGGATGGATATTCGGGATACAACCAAATCTTTATGGCCGAAGAAGATGTCCATAAAACTACATTCAGGTGCCCAGGAGCTATTGGGATATATGAATTGGGTAGTAATGCCATTCGGGTTGAAGAATGCAGGAGCTACATATCAGAGGGCCATGAACCATGTTTTCCATGATTTAATAGGAGACTGTGTAGAAGTCTACATCGACGATGCCATGGTCTGATCCAAAGATGTGGAAAGCCATTTGGACGATTTACGAAGAGTATTTGCAAGAATGAGGCTACATGGAGTCAAAATGAATCCAACCAAATGTGCTTTTGCTAGTGCAAGCAGGGAATTTTCTTGGGTTCTTGGTACACAACAAAGGCATTGAAGTTGATGCAAACAAAACCAAGGCCATTCAGGAAGCTAGGCCTCCACATGATAGGAAATGTCTACAAAAATTCCTTGGCCAGATCGGTTTTCTAAGACGATTCTTGGCAAATGCGGCCGGGAAGTCAAAGCCATTAACCGATTTGCTAAAACTAAAGAAAGAAGAGGAGTTCAAGTGGGGAGTCGACCAGCAGAGAGCCTTTGAACAGCTGAAGCAGGCTTTGATAAGTCCACTAGTGTTGGTCCCTCCAATCCTCGGCCGACCTTTAAAGCTATATATAGCAGCGGCCGAAGAGTCTATTGGAGCATTATTGGCTCAAGAAGACGACGATGGAAGAGATCAGGCGATTTATTACCTGAGCCGAATTCTTAAGGATGCGGAATTAAGGTACTCGCCGATTCATAAATTGTGTTTAAGTCTTTATCATGCATGCCAAAAGCTAGAATATTATATCCAGCCAAGGCAAGTGATAGTGGTAGCATCAATTGATATAGTCAAGATCATGATGAATGATCCAATTAGTAGCCGAAGAATGGCCAAATGGGCCATGAGGTTAAATGCATAAGATCTTAAGTATCAACCGCTTAAGGCTATGAAAGGACAAGTCGTAGCAGATTTTCTGGCCGATCATCCAATGTCTTCAACATCCGACGATATTGAAGAACAATTTAGGCCGAAAGTGATGAACGAAATAGGGATAGTATACCTGCATCCGTGGACGATGATGTTTGATGGTTCCAAGGCCGCCTCAGGAGTTGGGGTAGGGTTCACATTACAAACACCGGAGGGCAAGGTATATAAATACTTCATACAATTTCCGAACGCTTATACGAACAACCAGGCGGAATACAAAGCATTGATTTCGGGATTACAACATTTGATAGAAGAAGGAGTAAAGGCTATTATAATCAAAGGAGATTTGCAAGTAGTTATTCAGCAGCTAGGAGACTTTTCGGTTAAAAGTTCTCAGTTGATGAGATTGTACGAAGAAGCAATTGGTCTATTGGAAGAATTTGACGAGATATACATTAAATATATCCTGAGAGAAAAGAATGAGTTAGCCAATGAATTGGCTCAACATGCAGCTAGATATCGGCTGATGTCGATAGCAGGAAACTTGGAAATACAGTTGGCCGAAACGGAGAAGGCCGAATGGATTAAAGAGATAGCGCGAACCTTGGAAGATCCAGTCGAAGCTAATCCAGCCGAAAAGCGGAAGGCGATGGATTATCTAATAATTGGGAGATTACTCTTCAAGCGAGCCATCGATGGAATATTACTCAGATGTGTCGGAGAAGAAGATGCTAAAAGAGTAATGGGAGAAGTACATGAAGGGATATGCGGCGCACATCGTGCAGGAAAGTCAATGAAATGGAGTATCATTCGGCTGGGATATTATTGGACGAATATGGGAACAGATTGTGAGAGATATGCAAAAGGATGTCGCGAATGTCAAAAGCATTGGCCGATTCAGAAGTTACCGGCCGAAGAACTACATATAATGATTAAGCCGTGGCCATTTCGAGGATGGGCTATGGATATCATTGGAAAAATTCATCCCTCTTCGTCAAAAAGGCATGAGTTTGTGTTAGTGGCAACAGACTATTGCACGAAATGGGCTGAAGCACAAGCATATGTCAGTATTTCCCAAGAAGAAGTTATTGAGTTTATTAAGAAACAATTGATCTACAGATTCGGAATCCCACAGACGATTCTAATAGATAGAGGAACAATATTTGTGGGAGAAAAAGTCAAGGCCTTTGCGGACGAATACGAAATAAAGATCGTACACTCGTCACCATATTATCCACAGGGAAATGGGCAGGCAGAGGCCACGAACAAGCAACTGATAGGGATTACAAAGAAGATGTTCTAATATCAAACAAGGAAGTGGCATGAGAAGTTGTCTGAGGCTTAATGGGCTTATCGGAATGCCAAGACTTCAGCCACTGGATTTACGCCATTTCGGTTGACATATGGGATGGATGCAGTACTTCCGGCCGAAATAACAGTGCCGACTTTGAGAACAAGTCAAGCAGATTCGATGTCATCCGAACACTACAATCAGTCAATGAAGGACGAATTATTGGATGCCAATTCCGATCGGGCACAACCATTTGAAAATTTACAGAAGAATAAAGATGTCGTGGCCGATTGGTACAATAAGAGGATTCGTGTTAAGCGATTTGAAGTTGGCGATTTAGTGTGGAAAGTTATATGGCCACCCAAACAGAAGGATGGCCGATTAGGAAAATAGAGCCCCAATTGGGAGGGGTCTTTTATTGTTCAGACGAAATTGCCAAATGGAGCATACATATTAGTGGACGAAAATGGAGAAAAAATGTCAAATCCAGTCAATGCAAGATACATGAAGAAATATTATGCTTCAGTTTGGGATTAAACATCAAGCAAAAAAATAGTAAACATTTTATTTCATGGACGAACATTACAAAGAGGAGCTACGTCGGCCGAAAGCGACGTCGATAGTCCAAAACTACAATATACAAGGGAAACATCCTAGTCTAGGCTGGCATATACAAGGGAAAGGTCCTAAGAATGGGAATTGTCGGATTGTGTCAAACAACCTAGCCTTGTATAAAGCCACCAAGATACATCGGTGGAACCAAATGCGTTGGCGAGACCGCTTTATTCCGGAATAGCACCGCCGATTGACCCAACCACCAAGCCTCAAACTCTGGGGGCGCTAGAACGAATGGTACAACGTCCCAGAGGTAGAAGTCGAACTCGGGTGCAACATCCGCACGATCTTAGATAAGATAAGGATGGATGCAACCGAGGCAAACAGCCAAGGGGGTGGAAGGAGAAGGAAATGGAGGACCCACTAAGAGAAGTGGGTTCCCCATTAGACAAGGTCCGACAGGATATGCAACCGCAAAGTAGAGAAGAGTCTTGTTCGCATAACCGTCGAGACCTTCATTTGGAAAAACAGTCAGAGATCCTCGTCCATAAGAGTATGGTGAAAAGGATGTTAGCTGAACTCGTGTCGCATGAGCCAAAGGTTTTCGTACCACGTCTGGAGATCCTTGCAGGAAGGCATCAGTCAGAAACCATGGGGGTACTGGAGACAAAGGGTCGAGAAGAAGAAAAAGAAGAATCATATTGCTTTAAGTAAAAGTAAAGAATGATGAAGAGGCATCTAGGAGGCCAAGTATTTATAAGAGGAGAATGAATGCTCGGCTAAAGAAACGATCAATATTAAAAGTTATTTATGGGAAAACGTTACAGCTGATTCCCGATAAAAGCTGCTGACATTAAGAAATCAGTGATAAAGAAGACCGAAAATCACGGAATCTGGAAAGATACATATCGTATTGCAGAAGAAAAAAAGATACGAGTCAGAAAGTACATTTCATCGGCCAATACAAATCAAAAAAGGAAAGTGGCCGATTACGGCTAGCAAAAACAGCCGAAAAAGAAACTTACAAATTCGTACCCATAAGAATGGGCCAACACCAATGTCACAAAACAATATCCCACATACAAAATAAAGAAAGGAAGAGCTAATGGTCCTCCATATCATTGAAATGAATGTCTTCGTCCAAGCCTTGCAAAGCACCGATCGGAGGATTAGTGGAGGACGAAGGATCCACCATCGGATCTGGATCAACAGCAGAAGAAGGACGAGGGATGTTGCTAGATGAGGGGCGATCAGTTGCCAGAACAGCATCGACGGGTCCAGAAGAGGGCAAAAGGTTGGACGATTGAAAGGGAACACCAGATTTCCCTGAGCAAACAGGAAAGAAGAGATGATGAGTTAAGAGGACACAAGAAATAAACAGAGCATAAATGAGGAGGATAAAATACCAGCAGGAGCTTTCGAAGAAGAGGGGGCGTCGTTGGTCGAAGAAGTCTCAATCTCTGATGGGTCCAAATGGAACAAAGCTGATGGAGAAACAACATGAGCAGTACGTTTACCACCAAGACTTTGGATGGCCGGATCTAGATGGCCAACCAGGGATTGGGTATCGGCCCATTTTTCTTGGAAGGTACCAAGGACATAATCATTGAAGCTGGATCTCATGGCCAAGTAGGAAGCATTCCGATGAAAATCCAGGACCTGTGCTTTGGGAATTTCGGCCGATTGACGAAGAGATTTTATGGATCGCTTCAAGTCAACCGATTTTCGTCTAGTTTGATCCAGAGCTAATTTCAAGAAAAAGAGAGCAACGGTTTGTCAGCATAAACATGCTGAGTATGTTAACCCCTAGCATACAATAATGGGATTTCAAAGCCTTTAATTATTTAAGAAAGAGTTGACTTACATTTAGCATGTTTGCAGGCACTATATAAATTAACTCGTCAAGATAATGGAATTTAATTGTAAAAAATCAAAGGTATGCATGCCAAATAATCACATATAACTTGCAAGGCGATTAATTAAATTGATATAAGCCAAAACACAATTTAGCAAGGATTTAATTAAATCTCGTATAAATTTCTCGTTTCGTTTCTTTTATAGATCACCATTCGCTAGGGCTCTTATGTCCACTAGCCTCATGGTCAATATTTCACTAGGGCCCTTAAATCCGCTAGTCATACGCTTGGGCCATTATGCCACAAGTCACATAATCAATATCGCGCTAGGGCTCTTACGTCCGCTAGACATACGCTTGGGCCCTTATGTCCACAAGCCACATAGTCAATGTTGATAGTATCTAACTTGGTCACAAATCACCAATGTTTCAAAAGAATTTAGAAAAATGTTTTTATTTGTTTAGACATATCTCGCAAATCATGTGTTTCTCAAAAGATGAGTTTTTCAACATTTCAACCAAGCCATTTCCACAGTTTACGCCATCCCAGTTTAAAAATTCATTTCAAAGGCAATCAACCTGAAATTTCTAGAGTAGATCAAAAACACGCTAACAAACAACTTTCGTGTTTTAAGTTTTCCGAAATTATGTGAGGAAATGGGAGAAATTTTACAATCTTTACAAAAGCCAAAATCTGTCATAATTGTCTACACAGCGCACTGATTTTCAAAAGAGTTTTTGACATAGCAAACGACCTCCAAAATTTATGAAATTTTACAAGCACTTAAAAAACTCCAAAATAAACAAGTTTTATTAGAGGCAAATTATGCAAATTCATCCCGGATTAAGTCAGATTAATCCACTAAGTTCGGTTTAAAAATCTGTCGACATTTCCTTCTCGGACACAGTGTATTCAAAATGGGTTTTGACTATACAAATGTTAGTGAAAATGCACAAAATTTTACAGACGTTCTCAAGACATCTATCTACAACATTTATGTTTTCACCAAAGATTATTTTTGACCACAAGTGATAGTAAAATGCACATCAAGTTCGATCATATAATCTGTCTCAGTTTTCGAAAGGTTCATGCACAACAGAATATGTTCGACTCGGTTTGGGGTAGCAAATCTTAATGAAAATGCATGAAATTTTACAGAGATATTCAAGACTCATAGATCTATGAATTTTATGTTTAGCACAAGTCCTAATTCGGCCTAGATCCAAGGTCAAAATGGCTAACAAGATCGAGAGTGAAATCTGCCAAGTTCTAAGTTCGAGTATTATTCAGAGGTGTTCAGACTCGGATTTCGGGCATCAAACTTCAATGAAAAATTATGAAAATTTTACAGTATGTATATATATGTCTTAGGAACACTTTTTGTGTTTTGAGTTTTCTCGTTTGAAGACTTTTAAGGGTACGAAAAATTCATCCGAAAATGCTGCGCGCGAGTGAAACATCTATTGACAGATTTTATTAAGTTCTTGTGTTGAATCTTATGTTTGGTCGATTTTTAGCCACCAAAAACCGTATGTAAGAATTAACTTACATAATATGAGTTCTAAACAGCCCTTGGGTCTTCCGGAATCTACGGATAGCTACGAACGGATCTCCTCAACACGGTTCTTCTTCCTTTGGCTCCGATTTGTGTTTTTGAGAATAAAAAACCAAAAGTTAGAATCTAAATCCGACGAAAACTATGAAACGAAGTTCAAGACTTCATTTTACCACTATTTAGGGTATGAATACTTCCTCTCCACGTCCTCCTTTCTCCGGTTTGTGCGTCGAAAGTGATCGGAAAGCAAGAACACAGGAGAATATGGGGTTTTCGGTTTTTGGGAGAACAAAAGAGAAGTTGAGAGCGAATATGAGGGGAAGGGAGGGGAATTGAGTCTGAAAATATGGCCAAGAATCAGCCATGATTCGTCCATAATCCTTTCCCCCCGAAGTTGATCTAGTTTCCATAGAAGGGAGTCGAATTATGGTAAGAAAATCGCCAAAATCGCATTGATTGCTGCTGCCTGTTTGGTGGCGCGGTGGTGGCGCGAGGGCGCACCGAGACCGTGCGGACTCCGGCCTAGGCTTCGGCTTGGGCCGGGTCGTGCGATCCGTCGGGCCTTTCCTCCTCTGTTTCGGGCCTCTATCCTCCTACGTTCTCGGGCTCGATTTTTCGGGTCATTCTCGGGTTATGATTCCTATCTTAAATTTATTTCGTCTCGAATTAGTCCCGTATACGAAATCTTGAATTCGTTCCGTTTGGAGTCGTTGGCTTTGAATTCGTCGTCATTCGATTCCCGTGCAATGATTTATTTCTTTAAATCATTTTCGACTTCACGGTTCTTGGAATTAAAATTCTTTTCCTTCTCGAATTTAATTCCATTTCTTTTTATAAAAATCTCGGGTATTACAGTCTACCCCCCTTAAGAATCAACTCCGTCCCCGACGTTGCTGGTCATACTAGGGTTGCTTAAGAGCAAATTCTTGGGTATTACAACCTACTCTTCTTGGAAATCAACTTCGCCCTCGAAGTTGTGTGTTAGATTCTCGCGAGCTTGGAGTTAAGGTCCTTTTTATTTTGTGATATTGTGTTATTCTTTGATTGCGTGATTGTATCATTGTGTGTTGTCGTTTGATATTGTTTGAAATCGTTTGTTGGATATTGTTTGTATTATTTTATTTTATCGTTTGACTGAACCCATAATTAAAATTTCCAGGTTGCCTACGTACCCCGTGAAGGGATCAAGTCATAACGTAATTCAAAACAATTTGAATTTTTTTATTTATTGATTGGGGATACAAAATATTCGGGTTGTTACATCCTCCCCTCCTTAAGATTACAGTTATGTCCCCATAACTGCCTATGTATTATTCACAAACAGGTTCGGGTATCGTTGCCTATGATCCTTCCTCATTGAGCTGGTGTAACACCCCGGATTTGATCACCCAGGCCGGGACGCTACCGCCACACCTCTTGATAATGGCCAAAATTGTCCATTATTTCCAATCCATTTCCGTGTCTGAGACGGACATTTTGATCGTACTCCCATCTTATTTTAATAAGAAAGCAGTTGAATTCGACAGATTAATGCAAATTTGTAAGAAAAATAAGCTGGTAATGAAAGACACAAAAATATGCAATTTTAATTTCATTTGTGTTGAAAAATCCAAAAACATGAAAAAAGGAAAAAGAAAAGAAAAAGGAATGAAAAGATGGGCAAAAGAATAAAATAGCCCACAAAAATCAAAAAGATGGGAAAAAGAATGAAAATCCCACAAACTGAAATTTTGGTTAAGTGTTGAAGATCAATTCGGTCTATACGCAATTCGACCTAAACCGAATTGCTATTTAGACCGAATTGCTGAAGAGAAGAAAAAGAGAAGTGTTGATGAAGGAAAGAACAACCAATTCGGTCTGTGGCAATTCGGTCTACACCGAATTGACCCCTAGACCGAATTGCACTTTGGAAAGAAGAAGTCCCTGAGGAGAAAAGAAAAGGAGGAATTCAATATATGCAATTCGGTCTAGGCCGAATTGAGTGCATAGATCGAATTCCCTCAGAACAAGGAAGCCAAGCAGGAGCCATCTTCAATTCGACAAGGCCAATTCGGTCTACCCATAGACCGAATCACCACATTCCATGCTCAAGATCAAGGAGAAAGACCTCATGTCACCAATTCGATCTAAACCGAACTGCTTGAGGAGACCGAACCACATTCGAAACTGCATCCTTGAGCACGTGAGAAATGCATGGCACTGTGGATGGGCCCTGATGGGCCTAGGGTTCTGAGAAGAAGTATAAAAGCTGACCTTCCTCAACACAAGAAGAAGATCCGAACACTAACATTTGGACAATTGCTGGGAGACAAAAAGAAGGAGCAGGAGGTTCTCCACCCCTTAAGGGTTAGGTAGGTAGTTTAGTTAGTTAGTTTATTTTTCATGCTTGTAGTGTAGTTTTAATGCTTTTGATCTTAGTTTATTTTTATAGAAGCTTGTCACTACCTTTAGTGTAGCCATTACCATAAACTTTAAATGCTTTGTAGTTATAATGAACCCTACCTTCAAGCTAATGATGGTTTTAGGGTTATTTGTTGCTTTCAAGTGTCAATACAAGAAAGAATCCAGAAATGGGTTTTTATTTCAAGTGTTTGGCACTTATTTAATGCTTTCCTTATCAATAAATGTTAGAATGTTTGTTTGTTTCAACTAGGTTACATTTATTATGTCCTAGTTGACTTACATTCTCAATAAATCCATGTTTAGTGGGTTTTTGGCTTGTTCTTACACCTTAGTGATTCAAATGAGTGTTCTTAGGCTTTAGATTATTTTAGGTTTGTTAGAATGTATTTTTAGGTTTATTCTGTTGCTGTTTTGCCCTCTTTATGTTAGCTTATTGTTGCCTCAGATAATGTAGGTGTTCTTATTTTTATGCATGTGTTCTTATTATTCTTAGGTGTTTAGGTCTTTGATCTTTGATTGTTTGTCTGTAGAATTAAGGTTTGTTTCATGCCAATACCTGCTAGCCACGTAACCTATTATGCCTATTTTCCTTAAAACACTCATTAGTGTGGCTGTGAGGTGGCACTGATGTGAAATGAAGGATTTGGTAAATCTTATCCACCATGAACCACACAGTGTAAACCGAACCTGCACTTGTGAGTTCAAAGTATCTTTTATGTGAGAAAAGACATGCAATTCGATTTGAGGCAATTCGGTCTAAACCGAATTGCCCATGAGAATGGAATTGCATGGCAAAAAAAATATTTGTTAAATGCCTTATTTGAAAATCTATATGCAATTCGGTCTAGGCAATTCGGTCTATAGACCGAATTGCCCATCGGTCTATAGACCGAATTGCCCATGAGACCGAATTACATAGCAAAAATTGTTCTCATATGGTGCACAAGCAATTCGGTCTGTGCGAATTCGGTTTAGACCGAATTCCTCCCATAGGTCGAATTGATCTTATACACCATATTGTATGCATTCCATCCCTTCATACCTTAGTTTATTTTCTTTGTTTTACCAATTCGAATTGTCCAATTCGGTCTAAACCGAATTCAATTGGCAATTCGAATTACCCTCATTTTAGGGTAAATGCCTTAGTCAAATTTGAGTGAAGTAATGACTTCATCAATTCGAATTATTCAATTCGGTTTAGACCGAATTGCTCTGACAATTCGACTTAGAGGATGCTTCATGCCTTTACAAGGATTAATTGGGTACGGTGTTACTTCATACCTCATGCATCCTCAATTCGGCCTAATTTGCATTTTGCCCAATAGATCGAATTGCTTTCTTCTTTCTACTTTCAAAACTCCAAAAACATTGTATTTCTTGAGTGTGTAAGTTGCATGGGTATATTGGGCCTAGGCCCATCACACCTAATTTTATCCATTACACATCTCACCCCATTAATGTCTATTTATTGTGTGATTAACACTCACACAATACCAAAAACATTTTCTTAATTTTGTTTATTCTCTCTTTCATTGTGTGTATGAAAAACTAGTAAGAAATATATCAGACTAATGTTGGCGGGTATTCCCACACGGATAACTAGCTCGTATTCTGAATATTAATTACTAGTTGTTATTTTGCATCGTCCAGATAGTGGTCGGTGGAAGCCTTGGCGGTTCGTCCATCCGGGACCATGACAGCTGCTCAGCTGACTCCTATCCGGATACAGTTTTCTTTTCTTTATCTTAATTTCAAACCTGAATCTAGAGTTGTAGTAATGATAGATGATATATGCCAATGTTATCTAATAATTATTACAGTAATAGAACGTGTGGGTTTTCATCCAGATTCACAGATAGTGAAGTCTAAGATGACGGCGCCAACCGTCGTTTAAGGTCTTCTGCTGTCTAAAATCATCTCACCTTAATAATTAGGTTAACTGGACCACAGATAACTGCTATCCAATTAACCCTGATTATTTTGTCATCTCTTTAGCCATTTTCTTCTTATCTCAGGCTAATTCATCTTTGTGTATCAAATTCTGTCTAACCCCACTCTATATTTTGGGGTACTTTATTTTACTTCTCATATACATGTATTGCATGATATTATTATGTAGATATTGTGGTCTGTTATATTTTGGAGATCCTTCTCCTTGGACATAGAAGTCTTGATTTAAATCAGATGCTGCATAATAAATTTCCATAAAAATTACTTTATCAAAACCGGATCTGAGTAAGGGATAAATTCAACAATTATGATTAACTCATATTCTACTGGGGGTTGATTTTGAGAACTTAGAAGCAGAGTCAGCGATTAGGTCTCACCTAGACTGAAAGGATCTGTGTTTAAATTGAGAGTTTTTAGTACCTGTTTGGGGAATGATTTTCAAATATCTATTTGTTTCTCAAAATTACCGTGTGTTGGAAATCTTGTATTAAGTGTTGCATCGAATCAGTGTCCACTTGGATTCGGATAAGATGTGATAAATAATATAGGAGGAACAACATATAGGCCTAGGTTAATTTCTAAGGTAGGGTTGAGTATTCTTTCAACTACTATCTTCTCTCGCCAAAGCCTAAAATTGAGTCTCGAGTGAGTACATTCGGAATAGATCTTCATAGGTCTGTTCCACTCATGTTTGTATCTCGTAACTAACCGAATGTTATAAGCCCTGTGGCTTACAGATATTTGGGAAGTTCTAAATCTGCATCTGGTCACCAAGACCAGGGGCTTTTTTATACTAATGCAATGTGATGATCTTTTAAGACTTCCGAGTGATAGGTTTTAAATGCTTTCTTTACTGCTTTCTTTATCGCTTTCTTTAAAATGCTTTTATAGAGGTCACTCGAAAGAATTAGAGGTTGGCCGCCGGTTGTAAGGTTTAAGAGTTATGGATTAGTTCGGGGTTAGATTTGGACTTTGGGTGTGACAAGGGGGATGACAGGAGTACTTGGCATATCAACTAATGATTTGTCAGGTGTTGCTTGTCCACCACAGATAAATAATATACCTCAGCAGTGCATTGCAAGGGTAGTTATGCGTCTGTGGTACCTTAGAATTTGTTGTCTTAAGAGCATGTAAACTCTTACTATAAGTAACTGTCTGTTAAAGGGAACATGGTATAGAGAGCATGAGAGTTAGCTAACTGACGAACTACTCCAAACAAAGATCTGTGTATTAAAATGGAAGTTTACTTATGTTTCATCTGAATCTTGTCCCATCCTTTTTATCCTCTCCCTGTCCCTTCTGTCACATTTTAAATCTGCTTTCGTAGAATAATTTTATTCGCTTTCTTAGCATAATTCTTATTGCTTTCTCAGAATAGATTTAATATGCTTTGTAGAATAATTTTAATTGCTTCCATAGTCTAGTTTAAATTATTGTGAAGTAGTTGTTAAAAACCAATGCAAAACTTGAATCGAGTAACCGAGTGGAAAATCTTAGTAAACGACGTGGGCCCTGCTTCTATCGCACATCCTCCAGTGAACGATCCGGTCTTACTATAAATTACTGCAATTTTTGACACCGTGCGCTTTCGGGGGCACAGTTTCTTAACACGAGTAATAAAAACGTGACAATCTATAAATATATCCCTAATCCCAACTCCATCTTCATAAATTGGTTTCATTAAATAAAATTGAAAACCAGGATTATTATGTTTCAGAAAATACTCATGTAGTGGGAACTTGTCAAAAGTTTCATGGCAAGGATCTTCAAGGCAGGAAATTGTCAAAAGTTTCATGCCGGGGAGGTCCACAGCGCCGTTTAAAATCAAAGTTTCCTACATGAGTAATAAAAAGTGAAATATATCCTTAAACCCCTTTCCCACGAATCATAACTCTTTTCTTTTAATAAATTCAAACTTGGGATATTTTAGAAAAAGCTCGTGTTCACGAAATTGTCAAAAGTTTCATGGCGCCGTTGCCGGGGAGGATGCAACGCCGTTTATTAAGAGAACTACACTCCTGATTTACTCATAGATAGTGTTTGTATATATTCTTGAACCATTACTAACCTGAGGGTTGTGCAGGTGCGGTCAAATCTTGATACAAACTTCTTATGCAAAGGAGAAATGCCACATTGCCTGAGCTACCGTTCGGTCTAGAAATAGAAAGGACCGCTCGCCAACTGAGGGCGCAAGCCAGACGAAGGAAAGAGCAAGAAGCCCGGACTCGTACCTCACCCGAAACCACAAGCAGTGAAATATCCGATATTGCAGAGAACCAGGACATTCCCCCGATCTTACCAATAGACCAACCACCCAATAATCCTGGTAATGGAGCTGATGGGGGAATGGTAGAACACCCGAATCGTGCCAACGAGGAGGAAAATCTACCTATTCCAAATCAGCAACAGTATCAGCAGTTCCACCAACAACCACCACCCCCTAACCAATATAACCAACAAAACCAAAATATACCAAACCAGCAATACCAGAATCAAGCCTTCAATCAGGACCAGTTCCAAAACAACCCTCATGATCCTGAAAATCTGTTCCAACAGAATCCCAACTATCACCAGCAGTATCAAAACCAAGCAGAGCAAGGAAATCAACAGCAGCAAGCAGCAGCTGATTTTATGCAGCCCATCGTGGAGCCCTATCTGGATAGGCCTGGGAGAGCACAATTTCCTGCACGCAATTTTGAGCTCAAACCGGCACTCATCAACCTGGTGCAAAACAACCAATTTTGCGGTGTAAATCATGAGGATCCCCATGATCATCTCCAAACCTTCCTGGAGCTCTGCGACACAATCAAAAATAAGGGAGTCTCACCTGATGCTATAAGACTAATGTTGTTTCCCTTTTCTTTGTTTAGTGGTGCCAGGGATTGGTATAAATCATTGCCCATAAATCAGAGGAGCACCTGGGCAGATTTGGTGAGGAGTTTTCTGTTAAAGTACTTTCCTGAATCTAAGATAGACGAGGGACGAGAGAAAATTGGAGAGTTCAAGATGAAGCCGGACGAGTCATTGTATGACGCAAAGGAGAGGTTCTCCAGCCACTTGAGGCGATGCCCCCAACACGGATATCAACCGTGGGAGCAACTGAGGAAATTCTATGGAGGACTCACCCATCCATGGAGAATGATGTTGGACGCTGCAGGTGGAAGACATTTACTCCATTTACCATGGATCAAGCCTGGGAAAAGATTGAGACAATGTCTGTCAACAGATCTGTATTGAACAACAGTGACAAGAAGGCGGACCCTCCTAGAAAAGTTTTTGCTGTGAGTGAAGGAAAAACGGATTTCGAAAAATTGCAAGAACAGGTAGCTGCGATACAGCTAGGACAGGAGAAAGGAAAGGGAGCAGGTACTTCCCAGGCAGGAGCCTCATCTAGATAAGTGCAAGCACAGCAATCGGGAGCAATCTGTGGGCTATGTCAGGGACCACATCCAACTGACACATGCCAACAACTAGCTACCGAAAGCTGCAATTACGCAGGGAACTACTAGAACCGCCACCCCAACCTCTCCTATTCCAACAACAATGCACTCAATGCGCATTTGTTGACACAGCCAAATCAGCCTAACCAGTTTGCAAACCAAAACCCTCAGCAGAACTTCAGATCTCAGAACCAAGGATTCGTTCAGCAGAGAGTGCAAAACTTCCAGTATCAGAATCAGAACTTCCAACCCCATATCCAACAGAGGCCCAACCAAAATCAAGGCAAGAATTTCCAAAACTTCCAAGCCCAACCTGACCAGAATCAGCAATACAACCAAAAGCCACCATCCCGCCTGGAGAATTTGATGACCGAGTTTATTTCCAATCAAAGGGAGATAAACCAGCAGTTGCAGTCATCAATCAAAAATGTGGAGACGCAGGTCACCTAGTTGGCCAAGGAATTGCAGAACAGAGGGAAAGGAACACTGCCGAGCAGCACTGAAGCCAACCCGCAATGCAAGGCAATCACATTGCGGGGAGGCAAGACTCTGAAGGGAAATGTTGGATCTGCAAAGAAGAAGGCTATGAAAGTAAAGGTTTCATTGGAGGTGGAAAAGGAAAAGGAAAAGGTCGAAGGAGATGAAAGTGTTGAGCTGGTAAGGGATAAATCAGATACAACAAACCCGCAGGCTGAAGCTGCAAATGAAGCTGAAAAGGGTATGGGTGAAGGTACAACTTCCTTCTCTTTACCACCAAAAATTGATAATAATAAGTACATGTCAAGGGTGCCGTACCCTGTACGTCTTAAAAATAAGGAACATGACCTTAAATTCAAGAAATTTCTAGAACGGTTAAAGTCTGTAGAGATAACCATTCCTCTCGAGGAAATGATTTCAGAAATGCCCACCTATGCTAAGTTCTTGAAAGAATTGATTTCAGGGAAAAGGCGGGTAGAGCAGGAGGAGGTGATCATTCTCAACAGCACATGCAGTGCCATAGTTCAGAGGAAGTTGCCCGAAAAGAAAGAGGACCCTGGATGTTGCACGCTACCAGTACAGATTGGAAAGGCCAAAGTGAGCATGGGGTTTTGTGATCTAGGATCCAGCATCAACGTGATGCCTCTAGCCATGGCAATTCGCCTAAGGCTCGGAGAGATTGAACCGGTCAAGATGAAACTGCAACTGGCAGACAGATCAATCACTAAGCCCGTAGGAATCCTCAAGGATGTGGTAGTCAAAACCGGTCAAGTCCTTTTCCCGGTTGACTTCATCATCCTTGACATTGAAGAGGACTCTGAAATGCCACTTATCCTGGGACGCCCGTTTTTTGCCACTGGCGGTGCACTAATTGATGCCACATCTGGAAGAGTCACACTGTGGGTCGACAATAGAGAAATCTCTTTTGACATGGAGGAGCTGCAGAAATTCCCGAATGAGGGATCTTGTTCCATGTTTGATGTAATAGAAAGTTGTGAGGATGAGAGTATAGACTCTATGACTATGATGACAGACAAAGTTTCAAAACAGGTACTGACGCCTGGAGGTGCTGAGCAACAAAGAAGCTGCAACGCTGTTCACTTCGAAGACCCTATCACTGGGGATCTTGAAGAGTTTAACGGTGTTGAATTCACTCCGGAGGAGGAAGAGAGCACCATGGAAGAGGAAGTGGACCCTGTACTGACACAGGGTCCTGAAGGTAAATCTAATCTTTCACCCCCAACCATTTCTCGCAGATTACTGCGTTCCGTTGAATGTCCGCCAGAGCTGGAACTTAAATTACTTCCGGATCATCTTAAGTACGTTTTTCTCGCTGAACATAAAAGATTACCGGTAATTGTGTCAGCCAAGCTGACACAAGAACAAGAAAAAGCTCTGGTAGACATTCTAAAGAAATATGTACATGCAATTGGATGGACCATTTCTGATATAAAAGGAATAAGCCCCTCTGTTTGCATGCACAGAATTTTAATGGAAGAGGAGTACAAGCCCTCTAGGCAACCACAAAGGCGTCTGAACCCCCATATGCAAGAAGTGATAAGGAAAGAAGTTATCAAGCTCTTAGATGCTGGTATCATCTATCCGATATCTGACAGCAAATGGGTTAGCCCAGTGCAGGTAGTACCTAAGCGTGGGGGGATGTGCATAACGAATAATGAGCAAGGAGAAGAAGTGGCGACACGTCCAGTGACCGGTTGGAGAGTTTGCATCGACTACCGGAAGCTTAACACCGCTACGCGGAAGGATCATTTTCCCTTGCCATTCATTGATCAGATGCTGGAGAGGTTGGCCGGGAGGGAGTACTACTACTTTTTGGATGGGTACTCTGGTTACAATCAGATTGTAATAGCTAGTGAAGATCATGATAAGACCACTTTCACGTGCCCATATGGAACTTTTGCGTACAGGCGCACGCCTTTTGGACTTTGCAATGCGTCTGCCACTTTTCAGCGATGCATGATATCTATCTTCTCAGAATTTATCAAAAAATGCATTGAAGTTTTCATGGATGACTTCTCTATGTATGGAGATACTTTTGATGAATGTTTGACAAATCTTGCAAAAATTTTAAAAAGATGCGAGGACACTAACCTAGTTTTAAACTGGGTAAAGTGCCATTACATGGTCACCGAAGGAATAGTGTCGGGTCACCGCATCTCGCGCGCGGGCATCGAAGTCGATAGGGCCAAAGTCTCAATTATATCCAACCTTCCTTTACCAAACTCAATAAAAGCAGTTAGGAGTTTCTTAGGGCATGCCGGTTTTTACCGGAGATTCATTAAAGACTTTTCTAAAATTGCCAAGCCGCTCACTAATTTGCTTTGTAAAGAAAATTCTTTCGTAATAAATGAAGCGTGTGTTCAAGCCTTTGACACGCTCAAGAAGATGTTGATTTCTGCTCCAATAGTGCAACCCCGATTGGTCAATGCCTTTCGAGGTAATGTGCGATGCAAGTGATCTCGCCGTGGGAGCAGTTCTTGGGCAACAGAAGGAAGGAAGGCATTGCGTGATTCATTACGCCAGCCATGCCCTGACTGTAGCCCAAGTCAATTACACCACCACGGAGAAAGAGAAGTATGCTGTGGTTTTCGCGTTTGATAAATTCAGACAATACCTCATTGGTACGAAAACCATAGTATACACCGATCACTCTGCACTGAGATACTTGTTCAGCAAACAAGACGCCAAACCTCGATTAATCAGGTGGGTGCTTTTGCTGCAAGAATTTGACATCATAATAAAAGATAGGAAAGGCAGAGACAATGGTGCTGCTGACCATTTGTCTCGAATAGAAAATGATAAAAATGAGATAGCCGTCAATGAAAATTTTCCGGATGAGCAACTGTTTGCCTTGCACCTTCATGATCAAGCTTGTCCATGGTTTTCTGACATTGCTAACTTTTTAGCATGTGGAATAACCCCACCTTTCCAGAGCAAGAAACAAAAAGCAAGGTTCAACCAGGATGTAGTTGACTACTTCTGGGAAGACCCTTATCTCTTTAAGCATTGTGCAGATTCGATTATTACACGATGTGTAACTGAGCACGAGGCTTATCAAATCGCTAAAAAATGTCATGAATCAGAATATGGAGGTCACCATGGCCCCACTCGAACAGTTCACAAGGTGCTCGAGTGTGGTTTCTATTGGCCCACCATTTACGAGGATTGCAAGGCATATGTTAAAGCTTGCGACAAATGCCAAAGATTAGGGAATATCTCCAAGAGGGATGAAATGCCTCAAAAAGGAATTCTCATCCTAGAGATTTTCGATGTATGGGGTATTGACTTCATTGGACCAATCCCGACATCTGATGGGAATCACTACATCTTGGTAGCTGTCGATTACGTGTCCAAGTGGGTCGAGGCGGTTGCTCTGCCAACCAACGATGGTCACCAAGTCATCAAATTTTTGAAAAATAACATTTTCAATAGATTTGGTGTACCTAGGGTAATCATATCTGATGGAGGAACCCACTTTGTGAACAAAGATTTTGCAAAACTCATGAGCAAAAGTGGGATTCTCCAGAAGATCGGCACGCCTTATCATCCCCAAACCAGTGGCGAAGTCGAGGTATCTAACCGCGAAATCAAACACATATCGAGGCCACTGTGGGGGTAGCCCGCAAAGACTGGTCACGTAAACTCAATGATGCTCTATGGGCATACCGCACTGCATTCAAGACTCCCATTGGGATGTCCCCATACAGGCTTGTCTTTGGAAAAGCCTGTCATTTGCCTGTAGAACTAGAGCACAAGGCTTACTGGGCCGTAAAAACGCTTAATTTTGACCCACGAGTTGCTTAGAGTAAGCACAAGTTGGATCTCAATGAAATTGAGGAAATACGTGCGCAAGCTTATGAAAGCTCGAGGATTTACAAAAAGCGGACCCAGAAGTTACATGATCTTCGTATAAAGTCTAAACACTTCTATGTCGGCCAAAATGTCTTGTTATTCAATTCTAGGTTGAAGCTGTTCCCCGGAAAGCTTAAATCCAGATGGGAAGGGCCATACAAAGTGGTGCACGTGTTTGAAAGTGGAGTTGTCAGGATTTGTACTGACAAAGGAGAGCTGGTGGTGAATGGACACAGATTGAAGGAGTATCTAGGACAGTTCGACCCCGAAAAAGAAGTCCAAATGACATCAGAGCCGGCCTATGCTCAATAAATATATATATATATATATATATCTATATAATTATTTATTACATGTTTATTCTCCTCGAACGATAAGTATCCAAAAATTAACTAAACATTTAGAGTACTAAGACTCTAAATGTGAGGATGTTGATAATTGGAGAAAATTTAATAATTTTCTTATGTTTGCCTTGCAGGAATTAATGGAACCAACAAAAAGAAAGATAAAGCTCCAAAAACCAGGTTCCCGATTGGATTAATACCAAATTTAATGGAAAGTAATTTCGGAATTTAGAGAAATTTAAAATCCGGAATAAATCCATAAAATGAGGGTGTTAATCCAACCTAATTTATGCAAGCAATTTATAATAGAGTAATACTTCTATTTAAATGTGTGTTTTCAGTATGCTATCTCTTGAGAAAATCCATAATTTCAGAAAATTTGAAAACTTGAAAATTTTCAAAAAAATTTTCTAAGTGTTGATTGTGATCTTCTTTGTATCTCAAACCAATTCGGTCTACATAGAATTGTTTGAAACAGATCACAATGGAGGTATATCTTGGGAATTTTAACCAATTCGATCTCCAAGCCAATTCGGTCTAGACCGAATTGGCCTAAGAGACCGAATTGGCTTCCCAAGACACATGCTCTACACTTGTGTAAATTTGGCCATGTAGCAATTCGCTCTATAGCAATTCGGTCTAGACCGAATTGATTTTGAATAGATCGAATTGATCTACAAAAGGCATTTTGATTCCTTAGTTTTATTCTTGCAAGTGAGCAATTCGATCTATAAGGCAGTTCGGTCTAGACCGAATTGCCCATATAGACCGAATTGCCTCGCAAAAGCATATCCCCTTTTATTTTCCTAAGTACCCAAATTCGGTCTTCTTGCTGTAATTCGGTCTCTAGACCAATTCGGTCTAGACCGAATTGACTTCAAAAGTCCACATTACAGTAAGTATTTATTTGTTGGTTTTTCCTCTCAATTTGGTCTCCATGCCAATTCGGTCTAGACCGAATTGGCCTAAGAGACCGAATCCCTCACAAACAATTGGAGACCATACCAATTCGGTCTAGACCGAATTGATGGTTCGGTCTCCAGTAGACCGAATTGCTCCATACCCCGCACCCTATATATCTTCCCTTTCCCCCTCGTTTCCCGCACTTTCACTTTCCCACTCTTAGAACATTCCCCGAATCCTCTCTCGCGAACTTCGTCTTCCTCGCGAAACCAGAGCTCCTACCCAAGTTTTACTCCGACTAAAGTGCGTAAAAATGGCGTCTTCTTCGTCTAAACCTACCGAGAGTGTCGGGTAAGTGTCCTGTTTTCGATTTTGCACTCTCATTTTTGCGATTTCAGTTTTGGTTTTTCCTTGTTCTTGCGATATCGGTAATGGGGAGGGGAATGAGGCATGTTTTCGTGTTAGGCGTGGTCGGGAAGTGGCCGGAATGGTTTGGGTGTGGTCGGAAATAGGATAGAGCGGGGTAGTGCGAACTAGGGTTTTTCGTTCTTGAGTTCGAACCGCCATTGTTGCTGTTCGAGTTTTCTGTGGTGTAGGGATGCTTCTGTTTTATAAAGTTTGGGCTTCAAAACCCATAAAAATCCGACTTTGCAGTTTTTGTGAATATTTGTTGCCTTTATTTTGATTATGCGCATCCTTTGTTGTTCCAGTGTTGCTTGTTTAATCTCTGAGGATATGAAAATGGGAAAAACACAGTGGTTTATTTTCCCCTGCAACCACTGTGTTATTTTGTTTACTGGATACTTGATAATGTTGTTGGATATGCATGTTGATGAGGTTGCCGAATCTATGTTTTTGAAGCATTATTTATTGGCAAGGTTTTGCATGATACTGGGTTATGAATGGACTATTCTCGTATGTTGTTTTGTGGTTTGCATGTACTGTATTGTGCATCCCTCTTAATAAATGCTCCTGTGGGGTACCTGTTACAACCACTTGCAAACTCAACTGAAAAAGTTGATGTTTGCATACACTGGAAACATGGTATTATAAAGGAAACCATGCCAAAATTTTTCCCGACAAGTATTTTCCAAACACTATTGGCATGGCACTTTTGTCTAAAAAGAAAATAGTTGGCAGAATTTTGTTTTTATTCAAATGGTTGACATGTTTATTGTTGGGATATGTGGGGAATAAACAAGGGTAGCAACTTTGCTCACCCATTAATACCCATTTCCCAAAACAAAAACTCAAATGGGGGACCACTCACACCCTCAGCTTCATTAAATAAACAAGTCAACACTTTCCATAAAATCCAAAAATGACCTTTTTGCATGTGTATGTTTCTATTTTCATTCATTCTCTTCTCTTAGTCCATCACATTGTCCTAGTAATTGCATAACTCTTCTTATGTATTGAATTCTTCATTATTAAATATCCATCTTCCCTTTTGATATGCCTTTGATTACTCTTATAGTGATCAAAAACATACACTTTTCTTTTGTAGGCTCAATAGCCTATAAAAATCTTTCTTTTGTTCCTTTGACCATTCAAAAATCTTTAGACTAATTCTAGTCTAAGAAAAATTGGTAAGGGTCCAAGACCCTTACTTCTCTTATTTCCTTTACTTTTTAGTCGCAATAACAGTTAGATTCTATAATCTAACTCCCTGTCTTTTAATATGTGGTATAACTCAATAAATTCAAGTAAAATCAATTAACTCACATTTAGAGCACAGCTCAAAATGTGAGGATGTTGATTTTTCAACTTGAATATTTTTATCAAAAATTTGTTAAAAATAGTTTCAATTTCTCTTCGCCTGGGACATCATCCTACTAGGGCCAGCTCTAGAACAGGACAGGCTCGAACTACTGGACCTACCCATGGAACTTTTAGGAGAAATTCTCTCCCGCATAGGAGAGGATGACCTCAAAAAGGTTTTCGCTGCCAGAAGGGTATGCAAGAAGTTCAAGGCAGCTGGGGATCTCCCCATTGTGTACAAGAGGTGCGAACTGGAAACCACAATCGTTAAGATGTGGGAGATAGGAGTCGAGGCGGAAAAGGGGGAACTCATGCAGAAGTGTGTCGACGCGGGCAACTACTACCTCCAGTTCGTGCCAGCCCTGCAAGCATTCGGAGCAGGCAATGAGGAAAGGGCCTGTGAACTGTTGAAGCCAGGGATTGATGACAATCATAAGGCATCAATCTTTGTCAGAGGATTCATGCTGCTCAGCGGGCTGGAGAAGGAACAGGTGGACCAGGGAATAGCAATGATCAACAAGATGGTGACGGACGAATCAGTCATGGCATACGTCGGCAACGTCTTTGCATGGCTGATGGAAAGTCTGGAGACCCCTGATCTGTTCATTTTCCAGGGACCCAGGATCTACTGCCAGAAAGTGCTGGAGAATCAGGATGACGAGGGTGATTACTGCTTGCCCTGCAGCCTCAAAAACTTTGTCCACTGGAGCAGGATTTTCTTCCAAGGGTAAGGGAAGAAGGATGTGGAAGACAGACTCAGCTGTATAGAGTCGTTTTTGAGTAATTTAAACTGAAACATCATTTAGGAGATCTTTTTGAAATGCTCCTTGCGAAAACTTTATCCAAGTGTATAGCATCTCCTGTAACTAATGTATTAATGGGTTTCTGTAAGTAAGGTCGTAGCTTTAAGACGAACCTTGAAACCACTAGAAGTGGTTGTTGGAAGCTGTAATTTTGTAACTGATGTATTTACTGCTTTTCAAAAGAGAATTTCGTCTTGAATTCTCAAAAATATTTTTGAAAAAGATGTGTGACAGTCCAAGATGAATAAGTGACTGTCACGCCAAAAACAAAGCTGTAACATGCTTGCATGTTCACAGTATCTCTTTACTGCTTTCAATTAAATAACCGGCACAAAACGAGCATAAAATCTGTCACCTAAATTCACATGTTGAATTTAGGCTAAGGATGAAATTTTCAAATTATTAAATTGAGATAAAACAATTAAAAATATGCATGATATAAATTTTTGAGGTTTTGAGCTATAAAAATCCAATGATATGATCACTTGGAAGAAAAACAAAATCTTCATGTTGAGAATTTGATTGAATGAAATGCAAGAATTTTTCAAAGGCTAAATTTAAGAACAAGGGTATGACATGATCAAACCGTTCATGTGAGATCTGAGCCGAGTCATTTTTACTCATTATTTCTTTGTTGTGTGAAAATCAATTTGATTAAAGGACACTAGAACTTGCAATCGGGATCGATTCAAGACCATGCCATATTCCAAAAATCGAGCATATGATCGAGACACTTAGAAAACCCAAAATTTTTGGCCTTCTTTTGAATTCCAAACCCAAAAATATTTTCCCTTTAGGATTAACCACTCTGAGCCTATAAGCCTAATTTTTCTTTGAAACTACTATATTATTCCCAACTTTATGAAAAGGCCAAGAAATTGAACCCAAGTATACACGAACCAATTCCACCAAGGCATTATAGTTTATGATCATCAAAATCATCAATCGGTATCCATAAACCGATCAAAAAAAAAAAGAGTTGAATTTCATTCAACAGAAATAAATTGCAATTGACAAAGCAAATTAGACATAGTCTAATGTCATGCAATAGAAAAGAAAAACAAAAGAAAGAAAGAATTGTTGATGATCATAATCCTTAAATAAAAACATGCCAAGTTAAGGTGGAATAGATTCGTGTCACTTTTTCAGCCCAATAATACCCTTCCCTACCAAATGTTACAACCGTATGCCCCGTTATAACCCTACATAAGACCTCGGGATCTCGATTTGAAGAAATGAGTAGGTGGCAAGTTGGTCTAATTGCAAGCTTATGGGAGAATTTATTTGAATTTGATTATGAGCGTATTGTCTAAAAGCCAACTTCGAGAGTGAGTGAACTTTCCGATTCTACTATATGTGAGGCTCTGCTTTAATTGATTAATGTTCATGTCATGCTTGAATTCAAGAATCAAACCAATGAAAATTTTCTATACATATATTCAAGAAGAATTAACAATAATGATTGATTTGTATACCTATCCAAGTGAGAAGTATCATTTCATTAACACTGCAATCAAGAGATTTTAACACTTGTAATTTTGATTGTATTATCCCAATATAACAAGAATGAAGTTTTTGAAGCCACGCAAATGGATTGAATGTGCAGAGTCCATGCTCTTAGGAGCATTGACTCTGACTGCTCGGGGACGATCAGTATTAAATGTGAGGATGTTGATAATGGCCAAAATTGTCCAATATTTCCAATCCAGTTCCGTGTCTGAGACGGACATTTTGATCGTACTCCCATCTTATTTTAATAAGAAAGCAGTTGAATTCGGCAGATTAATGCAAGTCTATAAGAAAAATAAGCTGGTAATGAAAGGCACAAAAATATGCAATTTTAATTACATTTGTGTTAGAAAAATCCAAAAACATGAAAAAAGGAAAAAGAAAAGAAAAAGGAATGAAAAGATGGGCAAAAGAATAAAATAGCCCACAAAAATCAAAAAGATGGGAAAAAGAATGAAAATCCCACAAACTGAAATTTTGGTTAAGTGTTGAAGATCAATTCGGTCGATACGCAATTCGACCTAAACCGAATTGCTATTTAGACCGAACTGCTGAAGAGAAGAAAAAGAGAAGTGTTGAAGAAGGAAAGAACAACCAATTCGGTCTGTGGCAATTCGGTCTACACCGAATTGACCCCTAGACCGAATTGCACTTTGGAAAGAAGAAGACCCTGAGGAGAAAAGCGATATATGCAATTCGGTCTAGGCCGAATTGAGTGCATAGATCGAATTCCCTCAGAACAAGGAAGCCAAGCAGGAGCCATCTTCAATTCGACAAGGCCAATTCGGTCTACCCATAGACCGAATCACCACATTCCATGCTCAAGATCAAGGAGAAAGACCTCATGTCACCAATTCGGTCTAAACCGAACTGCTTGAGGAGACCGAACCACATTCGAAACTGCATCCTTGAGCACGTGAGAAATGCATGGCACTGTGGATGGGCCCTGATGGGCCTAGGGTTCTGAGAAGAAGTATAAAAGCTGACCTTCCTCAACACAAGAAGAAGATCCGAACACTAACATTTGGATAATTGCTGGGAGACAAAAAGAAGGAGCAGGAGGTTCTCCACCCCTTAAGGGTTAGGTAGGTGGTTTAGTTAGTTAGTTTATTTTTCATGCTTGTAGTGTAGTTTTAATGCTTTTGACCTTAGTTTATTTTTATAGAAGCTTGTCACTACCTTTAGTGTAGCCATTACATTAAACTTTAAATGCTTTGTAGTTATAATGAACCCTACCTTAAAGCTAATGATGGTTTTAGGGTTATTTGTTGTTTTCAAGTGTCAATACAAGAAAGAATCCAGAAATGGGTTTTTATTTCAAGTGTTTGGCACGTATTTAATGCTTTCCTTAGCAATAAATGTTAGAATGTTTGTTTGTTTCAACTAGGTTACATTTATTATGTCCTAGTTGACTTACATTCTCAATAAATGCATATTTAGTGGGTTTTTGGCTTGTTCTTACACCTTAGTGATTCAAATGAGTGTTCTTAGGTTTTAGATGATTTTAGGTTTGTTAGAATGTATTTTTAGGTTTATTCTGTTGCTGTTTTGCCCTCTTTATGTTAGCTTATTGTTGCCTCAGATAATGTAGGTGTTTTTATTTTTATGCATGTGTTCTTATTATTCTTAGATGTTTAGGTCATTGATCTTTGATTGCTTGTCTGTAGAATTAAGGTTTGTTTCATGCCAATACCTACTAGCCACGTAACCTATTATGCCTATTTTCCTTAAAACACTCATTAGTGTGGCTGTGAGGTGACACTGATGTGAAATGAAGGATTTGGTAAATCTTATCCGTCATGAACCACACAGTGTAAACCGAACCTGCACTTGTGAGTTCAAAGTATCTTTTATGTGAGAAAAGACATGCAATTCGATTTGAGGCAATTCGGTCTAAACCGAATTGCCCATGAAAATGTAATTGCATGGCAAAAAAAATATTTGTTAAATGCCTTATTTGAAAATCTATATGCAATTCGGTCTAGGCAATTCACCGAATTGCCCATGAGACCGAATTACATAGCAAAAATTGTTCTCATATGGTGCACAAGCAATTCGGTCTGTGCGAATTCGGTTTAGACCGAATTCCTCCCGTAGGTCGAATTGATCTTGTACACCATATTGTATGCATTCCATCCCTTCATACCTTAGTTTATTTTCTTTGTTTTACCAATTCGAATTGTCCAATTCGGTCTAAACCGAATTCAATTGGCAATTCGAATTACCCTCATTTTGGGGTAAATGCCTTAGTCAAATTTGAGTGAAGTAATGACTTCATCAATTCGAATTGTCCAATTCGGTTTAGACCGAATTGCTCTGACAATTCGAATTAGAGGATGCTTCATGCCTTTACAAGGATTAATTGGGTACGGTGGTACTTCATACCTCATGCATCCTCAATTCGGCCTAATTTGGATTTTGCCCAATACACCGAATTGCTTTCTTCTTTCTACTTTCAAAACTCCAAAAATATTTTATTTCTTAAGTGTGTAAGTTGCATGGGTATATTGGGCCGAGGCCCATCACACCTAATTTTATCCATTACACATCTCACCCCATTAGTGTCTATTTATTGTGTGATTAACACTCACACAATACCAAAAACATTTTCTTAATTCTGTTTATTCTCTCTTTCATTGTGTGTATGAACAACTAGTAAGAAATATATCAGACTAATGTTGGCGGGTATTCCCACACGAATAACTAGCTCATATTCTGAATATTAATTAATAGTTGTTATTTTCAAGTGTCCGGATAGTGGTCGGTGGAAGCCTTGGCGGTTCATCCATCCGTGACCATGACAGCTGCTCAGCTGACTCCTATCCGAATATAGTTTTCTTTTCTTTATCTTAATTTCAAACCTGAATCTAAAGTTGTAGTAATGATAGATGATATATGCCAATGTTATCTAATAATTATTACAGTAATAGAACGTGTGGGTTTTCATCCAGATTCACAGATAGTGAAGTCTAAGATGACGGCGGCAACCGTCGTTTAAGGTCTTCTGCTGTCTAAAATCATCTCACCTTAATAATTAGGTTAACTGGACCACAGATAACTGCAATCCAATTAACCCTGATTATTTTGTCATCTCTTTAGCCATTTTCTTCTTATCTCAGGCTAATTCATCTTTGTGTATCAAATTCTGTCTAACCACACTCTATATTTTAGGGTACTTTATTTTACTTCTCATATACATGTATTGCATGATATTATTATGTAGATATTGTGGTCTGTTATATTTTGGAGATCCTTCTCCTTGGACATAGAAGTCTTGATTTAAATCAGATGCTGCATAATAAATTTCCACAAAAATTACTTTATCAAAACCGGATCTGAGTAAGGGATAAATTCAACAGTTATGATTAACTCATATTCTACTGGGGGTTGATTTTGAGAACTTAGAAGCAGAGTCAGCGATTAGGTCTCACCTAGACTTAAAGGATTTGTGTTTAAATTGAGAGTTTAGTACCTGTTTAGGGAATGATTTTCAAATATCTATTTGTTTCTCAAAATTACTGTGTGTTGGAAATCTTGTATTAAGTGTTGCATCGAATCAGTGTCCACTTGGATTCGGATAAGATGTGATAAATAATATTGGAGGAACAACATATAGGCCTTGGTTAATTTCTAAGGTAGGGTTGAGTATTCTTTCAACTACTATCTTCTCCCGCCAAAGCCTAAAATTGAGTCTCGAGTGAGTACATTCGGAATAGATCTTCATAGGTCTGTTTCACTCATGTTTGTATCTCGTAACTAACCGAATGTTATAAGCCCTGTGGCTTACAGATATTTGGGAAGTTCTAAATCTGCATCTGGTCACCAAGACCATGGGCTCTTTTATACTAACGGAATGTGATGATCTTTTAAGACTTCCGAGTGATAGGTTTTAAATGCTTTCTTTACTGCTTTCTTTATCGCTTTCTTTAAAATGCTTTCATAGAGGTCACTCGGAAGAATTAGAGGTTGGCCGTCGGTTGTAAGGTTTAAAAGTTATGGATTAGTTCGGGGTTAGATTTGGACTTTGGTTGTGACAAGGGGGATGACAGGAATACTTGGCATATCAACTAATGATTTGTGAGGTGTTGCTTGTCCACCACAGATAAATACTATACCTCAGCAGTGCATTGCAAGGGTAGTTATGCATCTGTGGTACCTTAGAATTTGCTATCTTAAGAGCATGTAAACTCTTACTATAAGTACCTGTCTGTTAAAGGGAACATGGTATAGAGAGCATGAGAGTTAGCTAACTGACGAACTACCCAAACAAAGATCTGTGTATTAAAATGGAAGTTTACTTATGTTTCATCTGAATCTTGTCCAATCCTTATTATCCTCTCCCTGTCCCTTCTGTCACATTTTTAATCTGCTTTCGTAGAATAATTTTATTCGCTTTCTTAGCATAATTCTTATTGCTTTCTCAGAATAGATTTAATATGCTTTGTAGAATAATTTTAATTGCTTCCATAGTCTAGTTTAAATTATTGTCAAGTAGTTGTTAAAAACCAATGCAAAACTTGAATCGAGTAACCGAGTGGAAAATCTTAGTAAACGACGTGGGCCCTGCTTCTATCGCACATACTCCAGTGAACGATCCGGTCTTACTATAAATTACTGCAATTTTTGACACCGTGCGCTTTCGGGGGCACAGTTTCTTAACACGAGTAATAAAAACGTGACAATCTATAAATATATCCCTAATCCCAACTCCATCTTCATAAATTGGTTTCATTAAATAAAATTGAAAACCAGGATTATTATGTTTCAGAAAATACTCATGTAGTGGGAACTTGTCAAAAGTTTCATGGCAAGAATCTTCAAGGTAGGAAATTGTCAAAAGTTTCATGCCGGGGAGGTCCACAGCGCCGTTTAAAATCAAAGTTTCCCACATGAGTAATAAAAAGTGAAATATATCCTTAAACCCCTTTCCCACGAATCATAACTCTTTTCTTTTAATAAATTCAAACTTGGGATATTTTAGAACCTCTCTAGATAAGACGCGATCCAAATCGAGCTTATCTAGAAAGATGCTAAGGCTAGTTGTATCAATTCCTTAAAATAATTTAAAACCATTCAATAAAGCCCGAAGTTTAAAATCAGAGTATGACATGCATAATATAAATAAAGTAGTGCGGAAGGAAAACAAGGGCCAAACAAGCGGCCAAAACCAAAGTCCAGAGTCCAAAGTCCAGTGCAGAAAGTAAAACTAAAAGAAAATGCGACAAGTCTTTTAATTGCGAAATCCCATCCCATCGTGCAATTTCTTACTCTGCAAAATCTGTAAAAAAAATGAAGACAACGATTTATCAGTACAAAAGGTACTGCGTAAGTTAATATATAGCATAACGAATTTTAGAGTTTTTAGAAGAGTACTTAAAAGATAGGATTTTAATTTTAAAATAAACGAGTAAAAATAATTCATGAAGATTCTTACACTTTGCCATACGAATAAATTACCAATGTTCATTTTGATCGAGGACACCAATTAAGCCCTTGGGATTTACACCCACAAGAACTCCAATACATAATAACGATTCTAGGGACGTACCCTTGGAATCAACCCACCTCTGGGACTCGTACCCACGAGGGATGTGAAAGCAGTGACCCTATACAGACCGCTCCGGAGCCCTAGATAACCCATACGGATACACCTAGGAGTATAGACTCTTACAATCACGAAACCACAATATGATACGCGCCGTTTTAGCCAAAAAAGAGGGGGCGGCCCAACGAGCTCACGCCAAGTGCACTTACCCTCTAAAACGTTGGGCATCCCACTCGATCAGAACTTACAAAGTTTCGAAAACATACTTTTAACACTTCACAATATCACATGTTTCCAGATTTCATACATTTCCAAAAATGAGAACCATTCGACTCGTAGATCATCAAAATACATAGAGTAAGATTTACCGATAACATTAGCTCTACGGCAGTTTCAAAGATCACGTCTGGAAACATAGCAAAACATTTTCAAAAATTTTGAAATTTTTACAGAAGCTAGAACACACCCAAATGAGCACTTTTCTAATAAATAGGCTTCTTCAAAATCGGACTCTAAGTGACCTAAAAAAATAATTTCAGAACCAACTTTTTCAAGGAGTTTAAACTCTATTGTTCATTCGACCACAGTCCATTTAAAAATCCATATCAATTACGAACATGCTGAAAAAATTATGAAATTTTACAGAGATGATCTAGACACATAATGAAACAAATTTCATGAAGACATCAACCACTTAAATCGATCATAGGCAAGAGTAAATCGAACAACAAAACCTGATTACACAAGAACACTAAAACTGACAGCACATATACACAGAATACCAGATCCGTTTTTGACATTCAAAACATGTTAAAAAATTATGAAAATTTACAGAGAGCATATTTAAGATGTTAGGAACATTTTTATTTAGGAAGGATTTACCAAAAACAAGCGGATCTAAGTGAAAATCGCAGGACAACATAAACTACACAAGTAGAAAACCTAGTTGGCAGATTTGGCAATGAGTAGAGTTCGAACAAGAACTTGATGGAACCTCCACCAAAACCCCTAAAACTTGAAATGCACAATATTAACTTACCGTGCAACAGGTTTGAATCGAAATCCCCCTTGGTTGTGTCCCCTAACCCGTCCGGATCAGTCCCCGCGAACACCTTTCAACCGAATGATCCTAAGATTGGAAGAGTTGGAAGAAAGTTTGAGATTAGGGCTTGAAAGATGAAACTAGGATCATGGGATTAAGTTGGAGACCTTACCTAACCAATGTAGAACAGATATGGATGCCTGGAAATCGACCACACCCTTGCCTAAGTGAAGAGAATTCACACAACTCACCAAACACTCACAAGAACCAAATTTTCGGATGAATGGGATGGTGGAGGTTTTGAGACTGATTAAGGGGGTTGGAATGGCTGTTTTAGACTTCCAAAGGGTAGATTAATGAAACTTTTGACAATTTCCTACACGAGTATTTTATAGAATATCAAGTTTGAATTTATTAAATAAAAGAGTTATGATTCATGGGAAAGGGGTTTAAGGATATATTCCACTTTTTATTACTCATGTGGGAAACTTTGATTTCAAACGGCGCTGTGGAACTCCGCGGCAAGAAACTTTTGACAATTTCGTGCCATGGAGATCCTTGCCATGAAACTTTTGACAAGTTCCCACTATATGAATATTTTCTAAAAATAATAATCCCGGTTTTCAATTTTATTTAATGAAACCAATTTATGAAGATGGAGTTGGGATTAGGGACATATTCATAGGTTGTCACGTTTTTATTACTCGTGTTAAGAAACTGTACCCCCGAAAGCGCACGGTGTCAAAAATTGCAGTAATTTATAGTAAGCCCGGATCGTTCACTGGAGGATGTGCGATAGAAGCAGGGCCCACGTCGTTTACTAAGATTTTCCACTCGATTACTCGATTCAAGTTTTGCAATGGTTTCTAACACTACTTGACAATAATTTAATCTAGACTATGGAAGCAATAAAATTATTCTACAAAGCATGGTGAAATTAGTCTAAAAGCAATTAAATCTATTCTAAGAAAGCAGTAAGAATTATGCTAAGAAAGCAGGTAAAATTATTCTACGAAAGCAGACTTAAAATGTGACAGAAGGGACAGGAAGGAAATAATAAAAATTGGACAAGATTCAGATGAAACACAATTAAACTTCCATTTTAGTTACACAACCTCAATTTCTAAGATGCCACAGATCAATAACTCCCCTTGCAATGCCTTGCAAAAGTATGTTAGTCATATGTGGTGGACAAGCAACACCTAACATATCATTAGTTGATATGCCAAGTAGTCATATTATCCCCCTTGTCACACCCAAAGTCCAAATCTAATCCCGAACTAACCGGCGGCCAACCTCTAATTCTTCCGAGTGACCTCTATGAAAGCATTTTAAAAGTAAGCGGTAAAGAAAGCAGTAAAGAAAGCATTTTAAAACCTATCACTCGGAAGTCTTAAAAGATCATCTCATTCCGTTAGTATAAAAGAGCCCCTGGTCTTGGTGACCAGATGCAGATTTAGAACTTCCCAAATATCAGTAAGCCACATGGCTTATAATATCCGGTTAGTTATGAGATACAAACATGAGTGGAACAGACCTATGAAGGTTTATTCCGAATGTACTCACTCGAGACTCAATTTTAGGCTTTGGTGGGAGAAGATAGTAGTTGAAAGAATACTCAACCCTACCTTAGAAATTAACCAAGGCCTATATGTTGTTCCACTAATATTATTTATCACATCTTATCCGTATCCAAGTGGACACTGATTCGATGCAACACTTAATAAAAGATTTCCAACACACAGTAATTTTGAGAAATAAATAGATATTTGAAAATCATTCCCTAAACAGGTACTAAACTCTCAATTAAAAACACACATCCTTTCAGTCTAGGAGAGACCTAATCGCTGACTCTGCTTCTAAGTTCTCAAAATCAACCCCCGGTGGAATATGAATTAATCATAACTGTCGAATTTTATCCCTTGCTCAGATCCGGATTTTATAAAGTGATTTTTGTGGAAATTTATTATGCAACATCTGATTTAAATCAAGACTTCTGTGTCCAAGGAGAAGGATCTCCAAAATATTATAGACCACAATATCTACATAATAATATCATGCATACATGTATATGAGAAGTAAAACAAAATACCCCAAAATATATGGTGGGGTTAGACAGAATTTGATACACAAATATGGATTAGCCTGAGATAAGAAGAAATTGGCTAAAAGAGTGCCAGAAATAATTGGGGTCATCCGGACTGCAAACATCTGCTATCCGGTTCCCAAGTATTCTAGATGGAATGATTTTTAGACAGTAGGGATCCCTTAATGACAGTGATCGCTATCATCGAGAGTCCTACTGTCTATGAGTGAGGAAAAACCTACACGTTTTCTCACTACAGTAATGCTATAACAGTGTTGATCGAGACTATCTAACAGTACTGTAACTCGAAATTCAGGTTTGAAATTAAGATAAAGAAAAGAAAACTGTATCTAATTAGGAGTTGGCTGAGTGACTAATCGTTATCCCGTGAAGGGACCTTTTCTCCGTAGCTTCCACCAACCACTAATTAGACCATGCAAAATAACGAGTAATAATTAACACACAGAAGACGAGCTAATTTTTATCTCGGTGAAGGGACCTTTTCGCCAACATTGATCTGTGATGTTCCTTATTACCCATTCATACACACAATAGCCGAAAAGATGAAATTAAAAGAATATTTATGGTATTGTGTGAGTGTTAATCACACAATAGTTTAGACACTAAAGAGTTGACATGTGTAATGGATAAAGTTAGATGTAATGGGCCTAAGCCCAATACACCCATGCAACTTACACAACTCAGGAAGATAAAATGTTTTTGAAGTTTTAAAAATAGAAGAAAGAAAACAATTCGGTCTACTAGGCAAGATGCAGATTAGACCGAATTGAGGATGCATGAGGTATGAAGTAATACATTACCCAGTTAATCCTTGTAAAGTCATGAAACATCATCTAATTCGAACTGTCGAAGCAATTTGGTCTAAACCGAATTGGACAATTCGAATTGATGAAGTCATTCATTCACTCAAATTTGGCTAAGGCATTTACCCCAAAATGAGGGTAATTCGAATTGCCTAGTCGATTCGGTCTAGACCGAATTGGCAGTTCGAATTGGTAAGAGACAGAAGATAAACTAAGGCATGAAAGGATGGAATGCATACAATATGGTGAACAAGGTCAATTTGGTCTATGAGATTAATTCGGTCTAAACCGAATTCGCACAGACCGAATAGCTTGTACACCATATGAGAGCAATTTTTGCTATGTAATTCGGTCTCATGGGCAATTCGGTATAGACCGAATTATGGGCAATTCGGTATATACCGAATTGCCTTAGACCGAATTGCATATGTATTTTTAAATAAGGCATTCAACAAATATTTTTGCCATGCAATTCCATTCTCATGGGCAGTTCGGTTTAGACCGAATTGCCTCAAATCGAATCGCATGTCTTTTTCCACATAAGAGATGTTTTTGTGCTCACAAGTACAGGTTTGGTTTACACTGTGTGGTCTATGATGGATGAGAATTACGTAATCCTTCATTTCACATCAGTGTCACCTCACAGCCACACTAGTGAGCAATTTAAGGAAAATAGCAATACTAGGATACGTGTCTAGCAGGCATTTGGCATGAATTAAACCCTATTTCTACAAACAAGACATCAAAGATTAAAGAGCCTAACATAATAAGAAAAAAATAAGAACTACATGCATAAAGGTAAGTACATTATCTAAGGCAACAATAAACTAAATAAAGAGAAGAAAAGCAACAGCAAAAGATATTAAAAATAAATTCTAACAGCCCTAAAATAATCTAAAACCTAAGAACACTCATTTGAAGCACTAAAGTATAAGAACAAACCAAAAGCCCACTAAACATGCATTTATTGAGAATGTAAGTCAACTAGGACATAGTAAATGTAACCTAGTTGAAACAAACAAACATTCTACCATTTATTACTAAGGAAAGCATTAAATGAGTGCCAAACACATGAAATAAAAACCCATTTCTGGATCTTTTCTTGTATTGACACTTGAAAGCAAATAAATAACCCAAAAGCATCATTAACTTGAAGGTAGGGTTTATTCTAACTACAAAGCATTTAAAGAGTATGGTAATGGCTACACTAAAGGTAGTAACAAGCTTCTATAAAAATAAACTAAGATCAAAAGCACTAAAACTACACTACAAGCTTGAAAAATAAACTAACTAAACTAAACTACCTACCTAACCCTTAAGGGGTGGAGAACACCTTCTGCTCCTTCTTTTTGTCTCCCAGCAAATGTCAAACTTTGTAAGTGTTAGAATGTTTCTTGTGTTGAGGAAGGTCAGCTTTTATACTTCTTCTCGAAACCCTAGGCCCATCAGGGCCCATCCACAGTGCCATGCATTTCTCACGTGCTCACAGCTTCAATTGGATGCACTTTTGAATGTAGTTCGGTCTCCTCAAGCAATTCGGTCTAGGCCGAATTGGTGCAGTTCGAATTGCATGAGGTCTTCCTTCTTGATCTTGAGCATGAATGTGGTATTCATTCTTCAATTCGGTCTGTGTGTAGACCGAATTTGCCTTTTCGAATTGATGATGGCTCCTGTTTGGCTTCCTTGCTTCGAGGGAATTCGGTCTATGCAATCAATTCGGTTTAGACCGAATTGCATAGATCGAATTCCTTCTTTTCTTTTCTGCTCAGGGTCTTCTTCTTTCCATAGTGCAATTCGGTCTAGGGGTCAATTCGGTTTAGTCGAATTGCCACAGACTGAATTGGTTGCTCTGCCTCTCTTCTTCAACATTTGTCTACTTTTCTTCCTTTCCTCTTCAGCAATTCGGTCTAATGAGCAATTCGGTTTAGGCCGAATTGCGTATAGACCGAATTGATCTTCAACACTTAACCAAAATTTCAGTTTGTGGGATTTTCATTCTTTTTCCCATCTTTTTTATTTTTGTGTGCTATTTTATTCTTTTGCCCATCTTTTCATTCCTTTTTCTTTTCTTTTTCCTTTTTTCACGTTTTTGGATTTTTCTAACACAAATACAATTAAAATTGTATATTTTTGTGTCTTTCATTACCAGCTTATTGTTCTTACAATCTTTGCATTAATCTGTCGAATTCAACTGCTTTCTTATTGAAATAAGATGGAAATACAATCAAAATGTCCGTCTCAGACATGGAAATGGATTGGAAATAATGGACAATTTTGGCCATTTCAACATCCTCACATTTAATATTGATCGTCCCCGAGCAGTCAGAGTCAATGCTCCTAAGAGCATGGATTCTGCACATTCAATCCATTTGCGTGGCTTCAAAAATTTCATTCTTTTTAGATTGGGATAAGACAATCAAAATTACAAGTATTAAACTCCCTTGATTGCAGTGTTTAATGAAATGATACTTCACACTTAATTAGGTACACAAATCAATCATTAGTGTTAATTCTTCTTGAATATATGTATAGAAAATTTCATTGGTTTAATTCTTGAATTCAAGCATGACATGAGCATTAATCAATCAAAGCAGAGCCTCACATATAGTAGAATCGGAAAGTTCACTCACTCTCAAAGTTGGCTTTTAGACAATACGCTCATAATCAAGTTCAAATAAATTTTCCCATAAGCTTGCAATTAGACCAACTCGCCACCCACTCATTTCTTCAAATCGAGATCCCGAGGTCTTATTTAAGGTTATAACGGGGCATACGGTTGTAACATTAGGTAAGGAAGGATATTATTGGGCTAAAAGTGACACGATCCCATTCCACCTTAACTTGGCATGTTTTTATTTAAAGTCTATGATCATCAGCACTTCTTTCTTTCTTTTGTTTTTCTTTTCTATTGCATGACATTAGACTTTGTCTAATTTGCTTTGTCAATTGCAATTTATTTTTGTTGAATGAATCTCAACTTTTTTTTTGATCGGTTTATGGATACCGATTGATATTTTTGATGATCATAAACTATAATGCCTTGGTGGGATTGGTTCGTGTACACTTGGGTTTAATTTTCTTGGTCTTTTTATAAAGTTAGGAATGATATAGTGGTTTCAAAGAAAAATTAGGCTTAAAGGCTCAATTGGTCAATCCTAAAGGGAAAATATTTTTGGGTTTGGATTTCAAACGAAGGCCAAAAATTTGGGTTTTTCTAAGTGCCTCGATGATATAGTCGATTTCGGGAATATGGCATAGTCTTGAATCGGTCCCAATCGCAAGTTCTAGTGTCCTTTAATCGAATTGATTTTCACACAACAAAAGAAATAATGAGTAAAAATGTAACACCCCGGTTTTTCGTCACCCAGGTCGGGATGTCACCGCCACATCTCCCTAGTAAGACACGGTTTCTCCGAGCTTACTAAAGAGATGCAAGGCTAGGTATTGCAGTATTTAAAACATTTAAAGCATTCGAAATAGCCCATACAATATAATTCGAAAATAATAATAGCATAGCGCAGCGGAAATATTTAATTTAGTACAGTATCGCAGCGGAAATTATAAAAAGGGCCGACATGGCCAAAACACGGGTTAACACAGGCCCGTTCATAATATAGTCTAAGTACGAAATTTAAAAGCAAAATAACAATCCCCAAAATCCCATGCATGATTCGTGCTCATACAGGCTCATTCCACATATTCTGTAAAAGGAATAAAAATGGTTTTGGTCAGCAAAATTGCTGAGTAAGTTAACACATGCATGACTGTAGGGTTTAAAAGCCATAAGTTTAATAATTTAACAAAAGCATGATAATAACATAATATTTAGTTTCATCTAATCCATATCCAATAGTATAATTTATCTCAGGCTCTATTTAATAACACAGATCACATGGTTCAAAATAATAGCCATAACTTAAATAAAGCATTTAAATAATTTAATTTGACAACAATATCATTTAATCTAGTTCAATTTAATTTAGAATCCCCATTACATTCCCGATTTGGTATTTCAAAGTTTCACGATAAAAATCGCGATGTCAACAAGTTTAGCCGGTAGCCCGGCGGCCGCAGCTGTATCAGCCATACCCAGTACCACTCCGGAGCCTCGGGAAACCCATACGGATATTCACGAGAGTGTAGGCTCTAAGTTTCGCCGTTTTGGCAATATCACATTTCAAGTATAGCGCGCGGGGTCACCATCGTCCATTACGGCACGAAGTGAATCGTTAGGGGGCACCCTGCAGAGCACTCACCCCTAATTTTAATTTATCAAGTTTGTAAGGGGATTTAGTTTTTAAAATCTGCCTTCCATTGTATTAATTTAGAAACAATATCTCAATTCGTTTCAACCCTAAAGGTTAATTCCATGTTTCAACAAGATTTCAAAATTTCGTTTCGGTAAATCACAGTTTACTCCAAAATTCGTCTAAAATCAGATTTAATTCCAAAAATTCCAAAATTTCATATCTGACTCGGAAACATCAAGATCTACAACCTTCGTGTTTTAACTTTTTCAATCCGAGATACCTAAGTAGGTCGAAATCGCCAATTTTCGCATAACAAGAAATCTGTCCGAGTTTAACATGTCACAGTTTAAAGATTTCAAATTCTAACATATCAATTCAACTCCAAACTTAATGAAATTTGACAGGGATCATCTTAAGACATTTATCTACAACTTTCATGTTTGGCCAAAGATCTAAAACTGCCTAGATCCTATGTCAAAAACGTGATCAAGATCATTCCTAAGTTCTGTCCAGGATTTCAAGATCTAGAATCAAACAGTTCGGTTTCAACGGGTTTTCACATATCAAATCAACTCCAAAAATTCTCAAATTTTTACAGTAGCTAGGTCTAAGTCTTTGGAACGTTTTTCGTGTTTTAAGTTTTTCCGTTTGAGTTCGTTTTAAGGGTCGGAAAAATTCACCAAATCTGTTGCGTCGGTAGAAAAACAAAAGTGGACAGATTTATGGTTCTTGTTGAATCTTTTAGGTTTCGAATGTTTTAAAATCTCCCAAAACCATGTAAGGTTAACTTACAGTGTCTATGAACGTCGGGAATGTCCAATTCGGAGGCGTGGCTTCCAGATCACCGTTTCTCCTCTCCGTTCGTCGGGTTCTACGATCTAGATTCGATACGGGGGTGTAGAAAGAAAAAGGAGATGATTAGGATTCGTTTTCGAATCGTTTATTGAATAAAGATTGGACCGAGACTTACCACGACTATGGAGATCTGTAGAGAAACTCGTCCAACAACGTTCGTCTTGGTTTCGTGCCTCCGACGACTCCGGATTTAGGGTTTCGAACGTATAGAATGTTGTAGGGTTTCGTAAACTTGTTCGGGGCTCCCAAGGGGCTTATTTATAGAATTCTCAATCCCTAGGGCGTCCACGACCGACCTAAAGGTCTGGAGTCGAGAGATGTTCAACCGAAAGTCGAAAAATCCGCGTTCGGGTGAGAGATTCACGCAACAAACGAATCTGTGAAGTGGCGCGGTCGTGGCGCGCTTAAGCCTCTCCACCGCGCGGCCACCGCGCCGACTTCGCCTGGACTTCGGTCCGGGCGGGTCGTGCGATCCGTCGTGCTTTTCCGCCTCTCTTTCGGGTTTCTATCCCTCTATGCTCCCGAATTCCGATTTCCGGGGTATATTCGGGTTCATACTTTCTCTCTAATTTTATTCTCAGTCTAATTGGATGTTTTGGACTCGAATACTCGAGTTCATTAGTGTCGGGTTTTGGTGTTCCATTTATCCATCATTTTGTTTAATTAAATTCCTTTAATTCCTTTTTAAGTAAAAATCTCATTTCTCATTTCCTTATCTTTATTTATTTCTTTTATTTGCTGGTTTTGTTTATTTATTTATGGTATGTATTTTATTTATTATTTATTTATTTAATTACTGTTTTATTTTATGTTGGAAAATTCTCGGGTATTACAGTCTACCCTCCTTAAGAATCAACTTCGTCCTCGAAGTTGTGTTTCGGCTTTTCTCGTCTGGTGCTAAGGTCTTGTGTTTGTTTTATTATGTTGTGACTGAACTTAGAATTAAAACTTCTAAGCTGCCTACGTACCCGGTAAAGGGATCAAGCCATAACGTAGTTCAAAAGTTTACAAAATTGCACGAAAGATTAGGGGGTATGACATCCTCTCCGCCTTAAGATTGCAGTTACGTCCCCATAACTGTGCCGGTATCGGTTTGGAACAATGTCGGGTATCGTTCCCTCATCTCGGATTCTACTTCCCAAGTTGCCGTCTCACTTTCGTGGTTTGACCAAAGAACCTTGATCATTTTGATGGTTTTGTTCCTCGTTACTCGTTCCTTAGTATCGAGAATACGCACTGGGACTTCTTCGTAAGTCAAATCTTCATCGAGCTCAATTATCTCCGGTTGAAGTACATGTGTCGGGTCCGGCACATATTTCTTTAGTTGCGAGACATGGAAGACATTATGAACTCTATCTAAGTGTGGCGGTAAAGCCAATCGGTAGGCTAGAGTTCCGACTCGTTCTAGAATTTCGTAAGGTCCTATGTATCGAGGACTTAACTTCCCTCGTTTGCCAAAGCGCATCACCCCCTTCATGGGTGATATCTTTAGCATGACCCTATCTCCCATTTGAAATTCTAGATCCCGTCGTCTCACGTCGGCATAACTCTTTTGACGGTCTTGTGCGGCTTTCATCTTCCCTTGGATCACTTTGATTTGTTGAGCCATGTCTTCGATAAGTTGTGGTCCCACTACCACGGACTTATCGTTTTCTTCCCAGCTCAAAGGGCTTCGGCACTTTCGTCCATACAATGCCTCGAAAGGTGCCATGCCGATACTCGCATGGTAACTATTATTATAGGAAAACTCAATCAAGGGTAAATGAGATTCCCAATTTCCTTTGAATTCCAACACGCATGCTCTCAGCATGTCTTCTAGTGTTTGGATTGTTCTTTCGGTTTGTCCATCCGTCATCGGGTGGAATGCGGTGCTCATTTTTATTTGAGTACTGAGAGCTTTTTGTAACTCCATCCAGAAATGAGAGACAAATCTACTGTCTCTATCGGAAATGATATCATATGGTACTCCATGTCGTCGTACCACATTATCAATGTAGGCTCGGGCCAATTGGTCCATAGTCCACGTGTCTTTCATTGGGATAAATATGGCTGTCTTCGTTAGCCTATCCACAATCACCCAAATCTTGTTCATGCCTTTAGGTGATCGGGGTAATCCCGAGACAAAGTCCATTGAGATGCTATCCCACTTCCAACTTGGAATCTCTAGTGGTTGCATCAATCCTAAGGGTTTATGTCGCACTGCCTTAACCTTTTGGCAGGTGAGACATCTCGCTACGAAATTTGCCACTTCCTTCTTCATTCCCGGCCACCAATAGATCTTCTTCAGATCTTTGTATAGCTTGTCACCTCCGGGATGTACGGAATATGGCGTATTGTGCCCTTCCTCCATCAACCTTTGCTTCAACTCGGCACATTTAAGAGGCACACACCATCTACCTTTGAAACGGACGCTTCCATCCTCGTGGACAGCGAATCCTATTGCCTTTCCTTCGGCAATATACCCTTTTATCTTCTCGAGTTTCGGATCGCCCGGTTGAGCGAGTCGAATCTCGTCTAATATTGGAGTTTCTACGACCATGGCATTGACCGTTTCTCTCACTGTGCCAGGATGCACAAGTTCTAACTCCAATCTTGCCAATTCCATGTACAATGCCGGCGGAATTACCAACGAGTTTGTCACGTGTTGGGTTTTCCGACTTAGGGCATCGGCTACCACATTCGCCTTCCCCTCGTGGTACGCTATCTCTAAATCGTAGTCCTTAATGAGTTCCAACCACCTTCGCTGTCTCAAATTCAACTCCTTCTGAGTGAATATATACTTCAAGCTTTTGTGGTCGGTGAACATTCGACACTTCCGCCCATAAAGATAATGTCTCCATATCTTTAGAGCGAAAACGACCGCTGCCAACTCAAGGTCATGTGTCGGATAATTTTCCTCGTGAGGTTTTAGTTGGCGTGATGCATAGGCTACGACTCTCGAGTCTTGCATCAAAACACAACCTAAACCTTCCTTCGAAGCATCGCTATATACTTCGAAGTCACCATTCTCTGATGGTAATGTTAATACGGGTGTGGTCGTGAGTCGTTTCTTCAGCTCTTGAAACGATGACTCACATGCTTCGGTCCACTCGTATTTTGCTCCTTTCTTAAGTAGCTGGGTCAAAGGACGTGCAATCCTTGAAAAGTCCTTTACAAATCGTCTGTAATATCCGGCTAATCCAAGGAAACTCCTTATTTCCGTTGGACTTTTCGGAGTTGCCCATTCAGTTACGGCAGAGACTTTTGCCGGATCCACTGATACTCCATCGGCGGATACTATGTGTCCGAGAAATGCCACTTCTTTCAGCCAGAAGTCACATTTCGACAGCTTGCCGTATAGCTGATTTCTTCGCAAGATTTCCAACACTTGATGTAAGTGTTTCGCATGCTCCTCCTCGCTCTTCGAGTAGATCAGGATGTCGTCAATGAACACTACGACGCACTGGTCTAACAATTCTCGGAACACGTTGTTCATGAGATTCATGAACATGGCCGGAGCATTTGTTAACCCGAAGGATAACACTGTGAACTCGTAATGGCCATATCGCGTTCGAAATGCCGTCTTTGGAATGTCATTCTCGGCAATCCTCAGTTGATGATACCCAGATCGCAAATCGATCTTCGAGAATACTGAAGCTCCCTTCAGTTGATCAAACAGATCCTCTATTCTCGGTAGGGGGTATTTATTCTTAATGGTCACTTGGTTTAGTCCTCGGTAATCTATGCAAAGACGTAGTCCTCCGTCTTTCTTCTTGACAAACAAAACCGGTGCTCCCCAAGGGGACGTACTCGGTCTTATGTAACCTTTTCCCAATAGCTCCTCGAGTTGTTCCTTTAACTCCTTCATTTCCAGTGGTGCCATCCGGTACGGAGCTTTTGAGACAGGCTCTGTCCCCGGAATGAGATCTATCGTGAATTCAAGATCTCTCTCAGGTGGCATGCCCGGAACGTCTTCAAGGAACACGTCCGGGTATTCTCTTACCACTGGTATGCTATCAACCTTGTTCTCTTCCGCCTCAAGGTTGTGCACATAGCACGCATATAGTTCATACCCCTTACGCATCAAGTTACTTAGTTTAAGTGTGCTAACGATTTTGTTACTTTTCTTAGGGGGCTGAGAGTAAAAGATAACTCTCTTTCCCCTACTTTTTGACAAGGTGATCTTTTGCTTTTGGCATTCGATCACCGCTTTATACTGGGATAGCCAATCCATCCCCAGTATGATGTCAAAGTCTCTTAAGTCAAATTCTAACAAGTTCGCGAAGAATTCTACGTTCTTTATCACTATAGGAATTCCGTTATATCGTTTAGAGCAAGACACTACTTCTCCAGAAGGCAATTGAATTCCTAAGCTAATTCTCTCGCACTTAGGTAGATCTAACTCAGGCACTATCCTTGATGCAATAATTGAGCAACTAGCTCCGGAATCAAATAAAATTCTAAGGGGTGTATTCAAAACGTGAAATGTACCTGCCATCACTTCTCCTTGCACAGGCACGTCCGCTTGGTTCACCACGTTCAGCCTCCCCATAGGGCGTCCCTGATTGCCCTGCTGATTCGCCTTCGGCTGCTGATTTTGTTGTTGGTTTTGATTCTGTGGGGGCGGAGGTCGTTGGTTCTGGTTCTGGTTTTGCGGCCTATTTTGAGGGGGTCTGTACCCTTGGTTATTGCCATTTCGCCCGTTTTGGTTTTGAGGCTGTTCTTGCCCCGCGACCAAATCGTCCCTCCTCGTTATGTTCTCGAGCCTAGTTCGACATTCCCGTCGAACGTGACCCATTCGACCGCATCGGTAACAAGCGCCTTGTTGCGGGCATCCCCTTGCCAGATGTGGTCGTCCACATCGCGGGCAAGGCGGTACCGGATCTTCTTGATTGAACCTCCTTCCCGTGTTGTTTTGTTGGGGCCTATTCGACCCTCTGCGCTGCTCGTTCCTTCCAGTGTTGTTCTCGTTTCTTGAGTCTCGGCTTCTCTTGTCCTGAGGACCCCTGCTGGACTCCCCACTCACCCTTCTTTTCAGCTGCTGCACGCGTGCTACCACTACAGCGCGATCGTATACGGCTTGCAAATCGGGGTAGTGTACCCCCGCGATCACTTCGTGCACAGACAGGTTCAGTCCCATCTCGAACTTCTGTGCCTTCTCCGCATCAGTAGGCACTAGCCTTGGTGCGAACCTCACCAGCTCCTTGAAGCGGGTGTAGTATTCTTGCACCGTTTGGCTTCCTTGCTTCAGTGACAAGAATTCTTCGTACATGGCAGCTTTGGTACTCAAGGGGTAGAATCGATCCCTGAGTAGTTCCATCATCTCCATCCACGAGTAAGGCTCGTCATCTTCAGTCAGTTTGGCTTGCGTTGCTTGCCACCAGTCATCAGCTTCGCCTCCCAAATAGTATGAAGCGACATGTACCCTCTCTCCTTCCGGACATTTGACCGCTCCCAGCAGCTTGTCAAAAGTCCGGATCCATTCCTCCAGTTTAGCTGGATCCTCCACACCAGCATAGTGGGGCGGCTGGTAGGGATTCACCATCGCTAGGTAGTTAGGGCGAGCTTGGGGCGGAGGTACCGCCGCAGCTTGTCCCTGGTTGACTTGCGCGTTCCCGAGCGCAATCAACACTTCCTCTATCGTCCTAAGACGAT
This sequence comes from Hygrophila difformis, assembly GCA_030278955.1. NCBI lineage: Eukaryota > Viridiplantae > Streptophyta > Magnoliopsida > Lamiales > Acanthaceae > Hygrophila > Hygrophila difformis. The sequence continues at coordinate 2,911,193 of JAOANR010000012.1, forward strand.
CGCCCACATTGTTCGGTGCGGGGGCGTCCTGCGCACCTTGGGGTTGTTCCATCTCAGGTTGAATCGGTTCAGTGACGTTTGGTGGTGTTTCAGTAGGTATCTCAGTGGTGGTTTGAGGAGTGGTTTGAGTTCTTCCTCTTCCTCTGGGTGCCATTCTGGTACAAATAGGATAGTTTAGGACTGATGAATTTAGCATATAGTCTAAGCAATTTCTATGAATGTATATGTGTGCAGTAATTTAGCACGTGGTGCTTTGTTCGGATTAAGAAGCATCGTATGCTTCGGGGTTTTATTTTATTTTGTTTTGTTTGTTTTGATTTAAAAAAAATAAATCGGGCATTTTATTTCCTCAAAAGAAATTTTAGTACAAAAGTATAAATATTTTACTAGCAAAATAATATCTAACAATAGAATCTCTAGTGTCTCATGACGTCCTCCGGTGGGGTAGCAGGATCTTCCTCCGGATCTTCCTCCTCCGAACTCGGCGGTAGTAGGTCGTCAAAGATAGTGTTTAAGTCTTGCCCGTGGGCATCGATGTATTCCTTTAGTATTAAGTTTTGTGTAGTGAGGGTTTGGACTTGGCGTTCGAGTTGGTTTATGCGGTGATGATCCGCCTCTCTCAAGTTGCCCATGTGATGTAAATTGGCCTCCAAGTGAGCTATACGATTTTTCATTTGTTGTATGGTTTGTTGGGTGTCAAGGTGAGCGTTCATCATCTTGATCATCAACTGCATCATGTCTTGACTAGCCATCTAGCGCAAGCAAGAGATCTACGTTAATATTCGCCAAGATTCTAAGTTCGAGTTTCCAAGATTCTAAGTTCAAGTTTCGCCAAGATGCTAAGTTCAAGTTTCGCCAAGATTCTAAGTTCAAGTTTCGCCAAGATTCTAGGTTCAAGTTTCCAAGATGCTAAGTTCATAACAGAGATGCGACATGCATATGCAAATGATAATTCCCCCCAATAATAATTTAATGCACCATATATTTTTCCATGGGTTTTAAAATAAAGAATAAAAATTCTTCCATGGAATTAATACTTTAAAATTTAAAATAATAGTCAAAATATTAATAGTAGTTTAAAAATAATAATGGTTTAAAAATAATAGTTTAAAAATAGTCGGGCTCTGATACCAACTTGTAACACCCCGGTTTTTGGTCACCCAGGTCGGGATGTCACTGCCACATCTCCCTAGTAAGACACGGTTTCTCCGAGCTTACTAAAGAGATGCAAGGCTAGGTATTGCAGTATTTAAAACATTTAAAGCATTCGAAATAGCCCATACAATATAATTCGAAAATAATAATAGCATAGCGCAGCGGAAATATTTAGTTTAGTACAGTATCGCAGCGGAAATTATAAAAAGGGCCGACATGGCCAAAACACGGGTTAAACAGGCCCGTTCATAATATAGTCTAAGTACGAAATTTAAAAGCAAAATAACAATCCCCAAAATCCCATGCATGATTCGTGCTAATACAGGCTCATTCCACATATTCTGTAAAGAAAGGAATAAAAATGGTTTTGGTCAGCAAAATTGCTGAGTAAGTTAACACATGCATGACTGTAGGGTTTAAAAGCCATAAGTTTAATAATTTAACAAAAGCATGATAATAACATAATATTTAGTTTCATCTAATCCATATCCAATAGCATAATTTATCTCAGGCTCTATTTAATAACACAGATCACATGGTTCAAAATAATAGCCATAACTTAAATAAAGCATTTAAATAATTTAATTTGACAACAATATCATTTAATCTAGTTCAATTTAATTTAGAATCCCCATTACATTCCCGATTTGGTATTTCAAAGTTTCACGATAAAAATCGCGATGTCAACAAGTTTAGCCGGTAGCCCGGCGACCGCAGCCGTATCAGCCATACCCAGTACCACTCCGGAGCCTCGGGAAACCCATACGGATATTCACGAGAGTGTAGGCTCTAAGTTTCGCCGTTTTGGCAATATCACATTTCAAGTATAGCGCGCGGGGTCACCATCGTCCATTACGGCACGAAGTGAATCGTTAGGGGGCACCCTGCAGAGCACTCACCCCTAATTTTAATTTATCAAGTTTGTAAGGGGATTTAGTTTTTAAAATCTGCCTTCCATTGTATTAATTTAGAAACAATATCTCAATTCGTTTCAACCCTAAAGGTTAATTCCATGTTTCAACAAGATTTCAAAATTTCGTTTCGGTAAATCACAGTTTACTCCAAAATTCGTCTAAAATCAGATTTAATTCCAAAAATTCCACAATTTCATATCTGACTCGGAAACATCAAGATCTACAACCTTCGTGTTTTAACGTTTTCAATCCGAGATACCTAAGTAGGTCGAAATCGCCAATTTTCGCATAACAAGAAATCTGTCCGAGTTTAACATGTCACAGTTTAAAGATTTCAAATTCTAACATATCAATTCAACTCCAAACTTAATGAAATTTGACAGGGATCATCATAAGACATATATCTACAACTTTCATGTTTGGCTAAAGATCTAAAACAGCCTAGATCCTATGTCAAAAACGTGATCAAGATCATTCCTAAGTTCTGTCCAGGATTTCAAGATCTAGAATCAAACAGTTCGGTTTCAACGGGTTTTCACATATCAAATCAACTCCAAAAATTCTCAAATTTTTACAGTAGCTAGGACTAAGTCTTAGGAACGTTTTTTGTGTTTTAAGTTTTTCCGTTTGAGTTCGTTTTAAGGGTCGGAAAAATTCACCAAATCTGTTGCGTCGGTAGAAAAACAAAAGTGGACAGATTTATGGTTCTTGTTGAATCTTTTAGGTTTCGAATGTTTTAAAATCTCCCAAAACCATGTAAGGTTAAGTTACAGTGTCTATGAACGTCGGGAATGTCCAATTTGGAGGCGTGGCTTCCAGATCACCGTTTCTCCTCTCCGTTCGTCGGGTTCTACGATCTAGATTCGATACGGGGGTGTAGAAAGAAAAAGGAGATGATTAGGATTCGTTTTCGAATCGTTTATTGAATAAAGATTGGACCGAGACTTACCACGACTATGGAGATCTGTAGAGAAACTCGTCCAACAGCGTTCGTCTTGGTTTCGTGCCTCCGACGACTCCGGATTTAGGGTTTCGAACGTATAGAATGTTGTAGGGTTTTGTAAACTTGTTCGGGGCTCCCAAGGGGCTTATTTATAGAATTCTCAATCCCTAGGGCGTCCACGACCGACCTAAAGGTCTGGAGTCGAGAGATGTTCAACCGAAAGTCGAAAAATCCGCGTTCGGGTGAGAGATTCACGCAACAAACGAATCTGTGAAGTGGCGCGGTCGTGGCGCGCTTAAGCCTCTCCACCGCGCGGCCACCGCGCCGACTTCGCCTGGACTTCGGTCCGGGCGGGTCATGCGATCTGTCGTGCTTTTCCGCCTCTCTTTCGGGTTTCTATCCCTCTATGCTCCCGAATTCCGATTTCCGGGGTATATTCGGGTTCATTAGTGTCGGGTTTTGGTGTTCCATTTATCCATCCTTTTGTTTAATTAAATTCCTTTAATTCCTTTTTAAGTAAAAATCTCATTTCTCATTTCCTTATCTTTATTTATTTCTTTTATTTGCTGGTTTTGTTTATTTATTTATGGTATGTATTTTATTTATTATTTATTTATTTAATTACTGTTTTATTTTATGTTGGAAAATTCTCGGGTATTACAAAAAATGACTCGGCTCAGATCTCACATGGTATGGTTTGATCATGTCATACATTTATTCTTAAATTTAGCCTTTGAAAAATTCTTGCATTTTATTCAATCAAATTCTCAACATGAAAATTTTGTTTTTCTTCCAAGTGATCATATCATTGAATTTTTATAGCTCAAAACCTCAAGAATTTATATCATGCATATTTTTAATTGTTTTATCCCAATTTAATAGTTTGAATATTTCATCCTTAGCCTAAATTCAAACATGTGAATTTAGGTGACAGATTTTATGATCGTTTTATGCCGGTTATTTAATTGAAAGTAGTAAAAAGATACTTTGAACATGCAAGCATGTTACAACGTTGTTTTTGGCATGACAGTCACTTATTCATCTTGGACTGCCACACATCTTTTTCAAAATATTTCTGAGAATTCAAGGCGAAATTCTCTTTGTGAAGAGCATGAAGGATTAATTCCAAACTACAACATTTCGATAATTACATCAGGTAATTCCAAGGTTCGGCTTATAGCTACGACCTTAATTACAGAAACCCCTTAATATATTAGTTACAGGAGATGCTATACACTTGGATAAAGTTTTCACAAGGAGCATTTCAAAAGATCTCCTATGGATGACGACCTCAAAAGTGACTCTTTACAGATGAGTCTTGTCTTCAGCATCCTTCTTATTCTATCCTTGGAAGAAGATCCTGCTCCAATGGACGAAGTTCGTCAGGCTGCAGGGCAAGCAGTAATCACCCACGTCATCCTGGTTCTCCAGCACTTTCTGGCAGTAGATTCTGGGTCCTTGGTCAATGAACAGGTCAGGAGTCTCCAGGCTTTCCATCAACCATGCAAAGACGTTGTTGCCCACATATGCCATGACTGATTCGTCCGTCACCATTTTGTTGATCATTGCTATTCCCTGATGGACCTGTTCCTTGTCCAGCTTGCTAAGTAGCATGAATCCCCTGACAAAGATTGATGCCTTGTGATTGTCATCAATCCCTGGTTTCAGCAATTCACAAGCCCTTTCCTCATTGCCTGCTCCGAATGCTTGTAGGGCTGACACGAACTGGAGGTAGTAGTTGCCCGCGTCGACACACTTCTGCATGAGTTCCTCCTTCTCCGCCTCGACTCCTATCTCCCACATCTTAACGATTGTGGTTTCCAGTTCGCATCTCTTGTAGATTATCGGGAGATCACTTGCTGCCCGAAACTTCTTGCATACCTTTTTGACAGCGAACACCTTCTTGATGTCATCCTCTCCTATGCGGGAGTGGATTTCTCCGAGAAGCTCCAGTGGCAGGTCCAGTAGTTCAAGCCTTTCCTGTTGTGGAGCTGGATCCAGAAGGGTGATGTCCATGAAGAAGAGAAGTTGAAACTAACAAATTTTTGATAGAAGTATTCAAGTTGAAAAATCAACATCCTCACATTTTGAGCTATGCTCTAAATGTGAGTTAATTGATTTTCCTTGAATTTATTGAGCTATACTGCATAATAAAGGACAGGAGGTTAGATTATAGAATCTAACAATTATTGCAACATGCAAAGTAGGAAAATAAGAGAAATAAGGGTCTTTGGACACTTACAAATTTTTCTTAGACTAAAAATAGTCTAAAGATTTTTGAATGGTCAAAGGACCAAAAGAAGGGACTTTTATAGGCTATTGAGCCTATAAAAGAAAAGTGTATATTTTTTATCACTATACAAGTGACCAAAAGCACATGAAATGGGATGATGGATATTTAATAATGAAGAATTCAATACATAGGAAGAGTTATGCAATTACTAGCACAAGGTGATGGACTAAGGGAAAATAAAAGTAGAAACAAGCATACACATGCAAAAAGGTTATTTTTGGATTTTATGGAAAGTGTTGACTTGTTTATTTAATGAAGTTGGGGTTGTGAGTGGTCCCCCATTTGAGTTTTTGTTTTTGGGAAATGGGTATTAATGAGTGAGCAAAGTTGCTACACTTGTTTATTCCCCACATATCCCAATAATAGACATGTCAAACACTTAAATAAAAACAAAATTCTGTCAACTTGTTGTCTTTTTAAACAAAAATGCCATGTCAATAGTGTTTGAAAAACACTTGTAGGGAAAAATTTTGGCATGGTTTCCTCTGTAGTACCATGTTTCCAGTGTATGCAAACACCAACTTTTCAGTTGAGTTTGCAAGTGGTGGTAAACATGTACCCCACAGAAGCATTTATTAAAAGGGGTTCACAATACAGTACATGCAAACACAAAACAACAAACGAGAATAGTCCATTCACACCAGTATCATGCAAAATTTGCTAATAAATCATGTTTCAAAACAAAGATTCGGCAACATCATCAACATGCATATCCAACAACATTATCAAGTATCCAGTAAACAAAATAACACAGTGGTTGAGGGGAAAATAACCCACTGTGTTACTCCATTTCAACATTTGCAGAGAGCAAACAAACAACACAATATATGCATAATCAAAAATAATGGCAACAAATATTCACAATATCGACAAAGATCAGATTTTTAAGGGTTTTTGAAGCCCAAAATTTTTCAAAAATGAGCATCCCCTACACCACAGCAAACTCGGATAGTAACAATTGAGGTTCGAACAACAAACAGGAAAAAGCCCTAGTTCGCACTACCCTGTTCTACCCTAATCCGACCATACCCAACCCATTCCGACCACTTCCCGACCACGCCTAACACGAAAACATGCCTCATTCCCCTCCCCATTACCGATTTCGCAAGAACGAAGAAAAACGAAAACTGAAATCGCGAGAATGAGAGTGCGAAATCGAAAACAGGACACTTACCCAACACTCTCTGTAGGATTAGACGAAGAAGACACCATTTTTGAAACCTTTGGACTGATTCGAACGGGGTAAGGTACTGGTTCGAGCTTTGGTTTCGCAAGGAAGAAGGGTTCGCGAATGGAGGGAATCGGGGAATGTTCTAAGTGTGGAGAGTGAAAGTGAGGGAAAAGAGGGGGGGGGGGGGGGGGAAAGAAATATATAGGGTGAGGGATATGGGGTAATTCGGTCTATTGGAGACTGAACCATCAATTCGGTCTAGACCGAATTGATGTGGTCTCCAATTGCTTGTGAGAGATTCGGTCTCTTAGGCCAATTCGGTCTAGACCGAAAAGGCATGGAGACCGAATTGAGAGGAAAGATAAACAACAAGCAACTTTCTGCAATGTGGTCTTTTGAAGTCAATTCGGTCTAGACCGAATTAATCTAGAGACCGAATTACAGTAAGAAGATCGAATTGGGTACTTAGGAAAAACAGTGGGATTTGCTCTTGTGAGGCAATTCGGTCTATATGGGCAATTCGGTCTAGACCGAATTGCCTTATAGATCGAATTGCTCACTTGCAACAATAAGAAAGATGCAATGCCTTTTGTAGATCAATTTGGTCTATTTCAAAATCAATTCGGTATAGACCGAATTGCTACTTGGCCAAATTTAAGCAAGGATGGAGCATGTGTCTTGGGAGGTCAATTCGGTCTAGACAGAATTGGCTTGGAGATCGAATTGGCAAAAATTTCCAAGGCATACCTCCGATGCGATCTATTTCAAATAATTCGATTTAGACCGAATTGATTTGAAATACAAAATAGATCGCATTCGACACTTAAAAATTTTTTGAAAATTTACAAATTTTACCATTTTCTGAAATTATGGTTTTTCTTAAAAATTAGCATGCTGAAAAGACATATTCAAACAGAAATATTACTCTATAATAAATTGCTTGCATAAATTAGGTTGCATTAACACCCTCATTTTATGGATTTATTCCGGATTTTAGATTTTTCTAAATTCCGAGATTACTCTCCATTAAATGTAGTATTAATCCAACCGGGAACCTGGTTTTTGGAGCATTCTCTTTCTTTTTGTTGGTTTCATGAATTCCTGCAAGATAACCATAAGAAAATTATTAAATTTTCTCCAAACATCAACATCCTCACATTTAGAGTCTTAGTACTCTAAATGTTTAGTTGATTTTGGATACTTATTGTTCGAGAAAAATAAATATGTAATAAATAATTATATAGGTATATATATATATATATTTTTATTGAGCATAGGCCGGCTCTGATGTCGTTTGAACTTCTTTTTCGGGGTCGAACTGTCCTAGGTACTCCTTTAGCCTCTGTCCATTCACCACCAGCTCTCCCTTGTCAGTTCAAATCCTGACAGCTCCACTTTCAAACACGTGCATCACTTCGTATGGCCCTTCCCATCTGGATCTAAGCTTTCCGGGGAACATCTTCAACCTAGAATTGAATAACAAGACATTTTGGCCAACATAGAAGTGTTTAGACTTTATACGACGATCGTGTAACTTCTGGGTCCGCTCTTTGTAAATCCTCGAGCTTTCATAAGCTTGCGCACGTATTTCCTCAATTTCATTGAGGTCCAACTTGCGCTTACTCTGAGCAACTCGTGGGTCAAAATTAAGCGTTTTTACGGCCCAATAAGCATTATGCTCTAGCTCTACAGGCAAATGACAGGCTTTTCCAAAGACAAGCCTGTATGGAGACATCCCGATGGGAGTCTTGAATGCAGTGCGGTATGCCCATAGAGCATCATTGAGTTTACGTGACCAGTCTTTGCGGGTTATCCCCACAGTGGCCTCGAGTATGTGTTTGATTTCGCGGTTAGATACTTCGACTTGGCCACTGGTTTGGGGATGATAAGGCGTGCCGATCTTGTGGAGAATCCCACTTTTGCTCATAAGATTTGCAAAAGCTTTGTTAACAAAATGGGTTCCTCCATCAGATATGATTACCCTAGGTACACCAAATCTATTGAAAATGTTATTTTTCAAAAATTTGATGACTTGGTGACCATTGTTGGTTGGCAGCGCAACCGCCTCGACCCACTTGGACACGTAATCGACAGCTACCAAGATGTAATGATTCCCATCAGATGTCGGGAATGGTCCCATGAAGTCAATACCCCATACATCGAAAATCTCAAGGATGAGAATTCATTTTTGAGGCATTTCATCCCTCTTGGAGATATTCCCTAATCTTTGGCATCTGTCGCAAGCCTTAACAAACGCCCTGCAATCCTCGTAAATGGTAGGCCAATAGAAACCACACTCAAGTACCTTGTGAGCTGTTCGAGTGGGGCCATGGTGACCTCCATATTCCGATTCATGACATTTTTTAGCGATTTGATAAGCCTCGTGCTCAGTTACACATCGTCTAATAATCGAATCTGCACAATGCTTAAAGAGATAAGGATCTTCCTAGAAGTAGTCAACTACATCTGGTTGAACCTTGCTTTTTGTTTCTTGTTCTGGAATGGTGGGGTTATTCCACAAGCTAAAAAGTTAGCAATGTCAGAAAACCATGGACAAGCTTGATCATGAAGGTGCAAGGCAAACAGTTGCTCATCTGGAAAAATTTTCATTGACGGCTATCTCATTTTTATCATTTTCTATTCGAGACAAATGGTCAGCAGCACCATTGTCTCTGCCTTTTCTATCTTTTATTATGATATCAAATTCCTGCAACAAAAGTACCCACATGATTAATCGAGGTTTGGTATCTTGTTTGCTAAACAAGTATCTCAGTGCAGAGTGATCGGTGTATACTATGGTTTTCGTACCAATGATGTATTGTCTGAATTTATCAAATGCGAAAACCACAGCATACATTTCTTTCTCTGTGGTGGTGTAATTGACTTGGGCTTCAGTCAGGGCATGACTTGCGTAATGAATCACGCAGTGCCTCCCTTCCTTATGTTGCCCAAGAACTGCACCCATGGCGAGATCACTTGCATCGCACATTACCTCGAAAGGCATTGACCAATCGGGTGGTTGCACTATTGGAGCAGAAATCAACATCTTCTTGAGCGTGTCAAAGGCTTGAACACACGCTTCATTTATTAAGAAAGAATTTTCTTTACAAAGCAAATTAGTGAGCTGTAACACCCCGGATTTGATAACCCAGGCCGGGATGTCACCGCCACATCTCCCTAGCAAGACACAGCTTCCCGAGCTCACTAAGGAAATGCAAGGCTTACGGGTACGTAAAAGATTTAAAAACATTCCAACAATTGAGTCCGGAAATTAATAATACTTAATTCAAAATACGGGAGTAAAAATCATCATGCGTGAAATAGAGTAAATGCAGCGGAAAGTAATCACGGCCAACACGGCCAAACCTCAGGTTTAACAGACCCGGTAAAACAGTAGTACGATGCAGAAATTAAAAATGTCCATAAATGGCTTCCCCCAAGTGCATATGCATGCGTCACTCGACATACTTTGTAAAAGAAAAATGACAACGGTTTATCAGTATAAAAATATACCGAGTAAGTTAATTCCTAACTAAACAATTTAAGGGGTTATGTGTTTAAACTAAAGATTACACTTTTCATGCATTAATTTAAAAATCCATATTTTATTCGCAGCGGAAAAACATGATTAATTTTTCAAGGCGAGAATACATAATTAAAGGACTTAATTAAAAGCGTAATTTAAAAGCATAATTTAAGAACGTAATTTAAATGCATAATTTAAAAACATGGTAAATAAGATTTAAGCATAATTAAACACTCATACAAGTCTTTTATATTTTATCCCGCAAACTAAGAAGAGGACACCATACCGGGAGATCACTAACGAGGCAAACTCAAACGTAGGACCACTAACGAGGCAGTCCAAAATAATGGGAGACCACTAACGAGGCAGTCTCAAAAGATAGTAGGACCACAAACGAGGCGATCCAAAACACAGCGCGCGAGGTCACTAACGAGGCAATCTCAGATAGTAAGGAGACCACTAACGAGGCAGTCTCAAAGATAATGATAGCATGAAGATCGGCTCAGCCTAGTGAACGGGATTTTTCGAAAGTTCGTATTTCAATGTTATCAAAATATTCGATATCGCATTTCGTAGTTCGAGTTTTCTCAAGTTCGAAAAATCCGATTCGAGGCAGTTTACGCCTTTCTTAATTAAAAATTCATCTTTACACCAAAAATTCTGAAATTTACACAGTAGCTCAAAAACACACACACGAACAACTTTCATGTTTTAAGTTTTCGGAAATAAGGTTTCGAAGTGAGTCAAATTTCGAGTTCTTTGCAAAATATAATTTCTGTCCCAAAAACTGATTTCGTCACAGTTTCGTGCGACGCCGATTAAAAATTCATTTCGAAGCCAATTGATCCGAAATTTTTACAGGATGTACATAACACATTAATGAACAACTTTCATGTTTTAAGATTTTGGAAATAATGAATTTTAGATGCTCAAAAATCAACCACAACACGCTGTATACGCGCGGACTCAAAAGATGGCTTAGCACAGTTCTGAAAATCGGCCATTTTGACATATCAAATAAACTCCAAAATTCATGAACTTTTATATGCATAATCTAGACACAATTATCTACAACTTTTGTTTAGAAATGCAAAGTTGAATCATTCTAAAAACAGGTGAAAAAGATGCATCAAATCGAGTAAGAAAATCTGTCAAAAATTTTAAACGTTCGGTTTGTCACAGAAAGTTTACGGCGTGATTTGGGATAGCAAATCTTTATGTCAATGGCTGAAATTTGGACACAAGGTAGATTAGAGTCTTAGAAACAAAATCTATGTTGAAAGGTTTTTGGTTTGAATTCCCGAAGGTGGAGTTTTAGGCGAGTTTTGAAATTGGACAAAAATAGGGTTTTTGAAAACCGATTTTTGTTTCGTGTCTAGATCTTAAGTTTTAAACAACAATAAACCACAAAAATTTGTGAGTAAGGTCTTAACTTAGTTAGAGAATAGGGTCGCTGGAAAGGGTTTTCGGATGTCCTAAGGTCGCGACGAACGGCCAACTTCTCCGATCGCAAGGTTCTAGAGGGTAGGGGCTTCATCCCGTTTGCCTCGTCGTCACCGGAATACTCGTCGGAGAGTGAAGTCGGAGGAGTTTTGACTTGGAGAGGAAGATTGGGAGTGTTTAGGATTTAGTTTTCTGAAAATTATGGGGAGAGGGCGTCCAAATCTGTTCTTATGCCCTTCCCAATTGTTGTGATCGACTTGCCACCGATTGAGGTTGGATTTTTGGCAAGAAAATCGCCATGGAAGGAAAGTTTACACCTTCTGCACCTCTGGCGCGCTGGTGACGCGCACCTATAGCTTTGCCCACGTGGAGCACGCACAACCAGTCCTGGAGACGCGTCTCCACCTTCCGCGCGGTGGCTGCGCGGCGGCGCGCGGCGAGCGCGGGCCGGCCGGACCGGCCGGTTCGGCGGTCCGCGTGGTCCGTCGGGTCTTTTCGTCTTTTCCTCTATCGGTTTCTTTATCCTCTACGTGTTGGCTCGACTTCTCGGGTCGTTTCCGGTTCGAAATCTCTTCCTTAGACTTGTTACGAGTTCGGGCTTAACGCTCGTAACATGTCCGTGCCCTAATTAGTCTAGTTAAATTACTTCCAATTCCTCCTAACGTTTTTTTTGTGATTGATCTTGTGATTTGTTTTGTGATTTATTTTGTGACTGAACTTAGAATTTAGTTCCAAGCTGCCTACGTACCCTGTGAAGGGATCAAGTCATGATGTAGTTCAAAACAATTTGAATTTGTTTTTCTCGGGTGTTACATCCTCCCCCCCTTAAGAATACAGTTATGTCCCCATAACTGTGGCCGGTTCATCTTGGAAGAGGATAGGGTAACGTCGTTTCATGTCGGCTTCCAATTCTCATGTCGTCGTTTCCGTCTCGCGGTTAGACCAAAGGACCGTGACCATCCTCACGGTCTTATTCCTCGTTACTCTCCTCTTCGTCTCAAGTATTCGTACCGGAATTTCCTCGTAACTCAAGTCATCCTCAAATTCAATTTCTTCCGGTTGGAGCACATGGGTCGGACCGTGCACATAGTTCTTCATTTGGGAGACGTGGATTACATCGTGAACACGAGCAAATTGTGGTGGTAACGCTAGTCAATATGCGATTTCCCACTCTTTATAGGATTTCTTATGGTCCCTATGTATTTTCGTCCCGAGGGTTTTCTGTAGCCTTGCAAAAAGAAGATGCGAGGCAATTCTACTGTCTTTGTCAGGAATGATGTCGGGTGATACCCCATGTCGTCGTACCTCACTATTAATGTATGCTCGGGTTAAGTGAGTGGTGTAAGGTAAAAGAGATTAAGCAAAATCGAGAAAAATAAAACTCCCTCCGTGACCCTTGCGGTGGCCGCGCGTTATGAAGCCTCAGCGTGTGGCGAGCGCGCGGCTGCTTCAGGTCGAGAAAATAGGGCTCGAGCTTCGCGCGAGCCACTTCCCCCAGTTCCATTCGAGACCACTTCACATTTTCTCTCAAATTCGCCCTCTTATCCCCAAATTCTCCCGGTGCCGTCCTCGATTTTGATTTGTAAGGTATGCACCTACTACTTTTAGTTATCAATTTCAATTTTTTTTTATGCTTTGAATGACTTGATTTGTGAAGAGATTTAGGAATTAGGGTTTATGTACAAAAATTGGGGGTTTGTTATTTTTAGGCTTGATTAGTGCAAATTAGCAATCATATGTGATAATTGATGTTACTCTTGTTGCCTTGCTTGTATTTATGCCACAATGTATTTATGTTTTTGGCTATTCTTGTTGGATTTAAATCTTTAGGAAGACTATGAAGTTTTTGATGTTTGGTTGTTGTTGTGGTGTGATTATTAGCTCATTTCTTTGTTGTTTGGTGCTGTAAGGAAATGATGTGTTGTTATTTGAGTGATTGTTTCATTTTGTGGGCAACTTCCGTGTGTTTGTTAGTAGCTTAGGTTTTGGTTTATTGCGCACATAACGTGTTAGACGAAATGCCACAAAGGTTTTGGGAATTAGTTTGAGCATATCCTTTGTGCAGATTACCTTCCGGTTTGTCTTAGCGAACGATAAGATTTGATGTTCTTATGGCATATTCACGTTGGAAGTCTATATTGATGTCCCTTATGTATTCTCTGTTTGAGTTTTGTGTGGAATTTAGTCTTATAATTGGTAGTGGATGATTTGCAGGATGTTGCTCTTTTTGTGGGTTGTTTTGGCGTCTCTCGTGTGTCCTCCGAGGACCAGGAGACGAGTTGCTGATGAGGCTGGCCCCAGCATTGCCGCTCTGGCGATGCCTGATTTCGATGGGAGCGAGTCAGAGGAGGACGAGCAGCAGCGGGGCCCGAGACTCAGGGGTCTCCCTGACGAGGTGCGTCCCCATCGTGATGACAGGTTTCGGTTTAGGACGAGGGCTGCCCAGGACTTTTATTTCGACGAGCTTCGTCGAAACAGGGCTTATGTCCCAGAGAGAGGCATATATCCTGATCATTTGGGCGACGACAGGGTCAGTGCAGTCTTGGAGTTCTTGCAGTGGACCGGACTTGCACGTCATCCCGAGGGCGTTGCCTCCGGTTATCTGGCTATGGAGGTTATCGCCAACATTGGCGGTCTTGGGGAGGGTGACGACCTATCTCGGGTATGGGTTCGTGGTTGCTATCTCGACTTCAGTGCTCGGGCGATCAATGTCTATTTTGGCTTGCCTGACGATGGCGCATTCCGCCCACAGCCTGAGGGACGTGTTCTTGCTCCTGCGTGGGATGTCTTATGCACCGTGGTGCCTTCTCAGCTCGAGCACGATCACGAGCTGCGTTTGATGACGATGGACTCCCCTTGGCGAGAGCTCGCCTAGATATGGTTAGGGCGCGTCCAGCCGATTACCCAGAGCCATATCGTCCTGGATCACGTCTATGAGACCATTTGCTTTATCGTGCGAGGCGGTAGGGTGAATGTAGGAGCCTGTATTGAGGACAACTTGCGGGGTATGCGGAGAGGACGAGGGAGTAGGGTGATTACCCATATTCACCTCATTTGCGGCTTGTGCGCGGCACAGGGGATTCACACGACACCGGAGACAGATCCGTACGATCTGGTAGCGGGTAGTTGCTACTGTATCCCCACTTACGCTACCCGGCGTAGCGCCTTACGTCGTGGAGTTCCCCGGGCTGTACTTCACCCGCAGCCTGATGATGGCGGCTTGATCCTAGTCGTACCACCGGAGCAGCCACCCCCTCCTCCAGTAGTTCCACCTCCTGCAGTGGCGCCTCAGGGCCAGGAGATGACTCAGATGCTGCAGATGATGCAGGAGATGCGGGTCGGTATGGATGCGGGGTTTGCAGCTGGGCAGGCTCGTTATGATGCCATAGACGCTAGGTTGGACTTCTACCAGGCCCGTATGGACTCGTTCGCTACGAGGCAGGCTCAGCAGCAGGCCACCATGTCCGACATGTACGCCTATGTGCGGCAAATGGACGGCTACATGCGTCGGCAGTTCCCGCCTCCCGATCAGTGATGTTTTCTTTCGCATTCGCATTTTTAGTTAGGTTTTGCATAAGACGTATTTTGTTTAGTTTCCTCCTTATGAGGATGCATCTGTTGACTAGGATTCATGGTTTATATTTCCGTTGTGTTATTGCCTAGTTACGTGTTTGACTTGTGTTAGTTGTTTGTTGTTGTTGAGAAACATGGTTGAATTGTTCTGCCTAGTTTTTGGTTCGAGATGTTCTGGATTTACTGTTACCTTCCTATCGCATCTATATGTGTGTGAGTTGCCCAACAATACTTGCATCGTTGTGGGACTAAGCCGCTTCAAGGAACTTAGGTAAACTAATGTGATAAGGTATACAGGGTAGAATTTAAATAGATATATAAGTTAAAAAAATAACTGCTTGTAAGGAGAAAATTTTATAAAATAAAGAATAGTATTAATAGGTATCAATTTGTTGGAACTTAGTTTTAATAACTGTTTTTTTAAGGGTCTAGGGTTTAGGGTTTCCAGGGTTTGAGGTTGGATGTTCCCTTATTTACTATTAAGTCTATAATATGTATTTATATTATTTATTTATTTATTTTTTTACTTTGTTCCTTTATTCAATGGAGTTCCATCAAAGTAATTAATAAAATGTGAGGGACAATTTAGATGTCCTCGCATATAAGATAAAAGCTTGTAATTTTATTCCTCCAGAGAAAAACTTTTATTGGTTACAAGCATTTGAAATAGAAAAAGGAGTGCTGCTAATAGTACGGAAAGGAAAATATACTACTAATAGTGCGTAGCTGGATCACTAGATCTAAAACGAGTGGGTAGGCTCGGCCTTGATGGGATCATCCTCATCGCTCGATACGTCGATGGGCATAGCGACATTGGGGGCAGGCCCCGGGTTCTGAAGAACCGCCCCATCCACGTCCTGGGCTAGGTTAGTCAGTTCCCAGCCCAGGGTCTCTACCTGCTTCTCCAAGTCATCACCCTTGTCTTGGAGCTGGGTCACTTGGGCTTGGAGCTGTGTGACTTGCTCTTGCAGCTGGGTTATGTAGTGATGGTCTGTTTCCCTAAGATGGCCCACATGGGCCAGGTTACCCTCCAACTGTCCTACCCGCGTCTTGAAATAATTGATATGTTGTCGGGACTCGAGGTACGCATTCATCAGTTTTACCATCAAGTTGATCATGTTTGCATTTGGTTCGGCCATCTAAGGTCAACAAGGTAAGTTAGAGTTAGGATACGTTTAGGCAAGATTAGTCATGCACGAATTTAAATCTATATGCAACATGCAAGTGCAAGTCCCCCTTTTCCCATTGAAAATTTTAATTTATCCATGTATTTAAAATAAATCTACTACATGGGTAAGAATAAAAGTTGGGTCTCTATAGTGGACCAAAAATTTAATATTTCTTCGGCTAAGATATTGGGCTATGTAAAAAAAATATAAGCTTTTGGGCTAAAAATAATACTAGTAGTCAAAAATAATAACTTTAAAAATAATACTTGGGTTTAAAATAATGGGTTTTAAAATAATAGTAGTAGCTTTAAAAATTTTCCGGGCTCTGATACCAACTTGTAATACCCCGGATTTGATAACCCAGGCCGGGATGTCACCGCCACATCTCCCTAGCAAGACACGGCTTCCCGAGCTCACAAAGGAAATGCAAGGCTTACGGGTACGTAAAAGATTTAAAAACATTCCAACAATTGAGTCCGGAAATTAATAATACTTAATTCAAAATACGGGAGTAAAAATCATCATGCGTGAAATAGAGTAAATGCAGCGGAATGTAATCACGGCTAACACGGCCAAACCTCTGGTTTAACAGACCCGGTAAAACAGTAGTACGATGCAAAAATTAAAAATGTCCATAAATGGTTTCTCCCAAGTGCATATGCATGCGTCACTCGACATACTCTGTAAAAGAAAAATGACAACGGTTTATCAGTATAAAAATATACCGAGTAAGTTAATTCCTAACTAAACAATTTAAGGGGTTACATGTGTTTAAACTAAAGATTACACTTTTCATGCATTAATTTAAAAATCCAAATTTTATTCGCAGCGGAAAAACATGATTAATTTATTCAAGGCGAGAATACATAATTAAAGGACTTAATTTAAAAGCGTAATTTAAAAGCATAATTTAAGAACGTAATTTAAATGCATAATTTAAAAACATGGTAAATAAGATTTAAGCATAATTAAACACTCACACAAGTCTTTTATATTTTATCCCGCAAACTAAGAAGAGGACATCATACCGGGAGATCACTAACGAGGCAATCTCAAACGTAGGACCACTAATGAGGCAGTCCAAAATAATGGGAGACCACTAACGAGGCAGTCTCAAAAGATAGTAGGACCACTAACGAGGCGATCTAAAACACAGCGCGCGAGATCACTAACGAGGCAATCTCAGATAGTAAGGAGACCACTAACGAGGCAGTCTCAAAGATAATGATAGCATAAAGATCGGCTCAGCCTAGTGAACGGGATTTTTCGAAAGTTCGTATTTCAATGTTATCAAAATATTCGATATCGCATTTCGTAGTTCGAGTTTGTAACACCCCAGATTTGATAACCCAGGCCGGGATGTCACCGCCACACCTCCCTAGCAAGACACGGTTTCTCCGAGCTTGCTAAAGAGATGCAAGGCTATGGTTTTTCAGAATTCAAAATATTCAAACAGCCCATTACAATATAATTTAAAAATCATAATATCAAAGTTGCAGCGGAAAGTAATATTTACATATGTATAATGCAGCGGAACTTAAGTATAGGGCCGACATGGCCAAAACACGGGTTAAACAGGCCCGTTCATGCAAGTTGTAATTAAATGTAGGAATTTAAAAATAGAGTTTTTCCCGAATGTCCCATGTATGCATATGATGATGCTTAATCCTCATACTCTGAAAGAAAAAGGAAAGAAAATATGGTTTGGTCAGCAAAACGTGCTGAGTAAGTTAACACCTACTATGATCAAGGGGTTTCAAAATCTTTAATTACATTTAAGAAAAACATGTGCATACAAGACATGATTTAAATTTTATTCGTCTAATAATAATTTAATTACATATTTGAAAAGACAAGGATTTCCACAAGATCATAATTTAACACACGTATAAAGAGGTTTAATTAAATAATTAATTTTTACTCCGAGGCATGCATACAAACAACTCATCTATCAATTTAAAATTAATAATTTAATTGTGTACTTGAACATGCATTTAATCCATAATAACAATTTAGTCATGACATGAAAATTTAAGGACATAATTTTAAAATCATTTCAAAATCTCTTCGATTTAAAATCATTTGACGTCACAGTTTATGCCTTTTTAATTAAAAAATTCATTTCAAGTCAGACAAATCTGAAATTTTCACAGTAAATCAAAAACGTCCTAATGAACAACTTTTGTGTTTTAACTTTTTCGAAATAAGTTGAGGAGACATGTCAAAAATCGAGTTTATTACGCAAGCAGAATTCTGTCCGGACTCAGGTTTGTCACAGTTCAAAGTTTCGACTTTTTAACATATCAAATGGACTCCACAAATTCTGAAATTTTATATGCACATACTGGACATGATTATCTACAACTTTCATTTAGATTGCAAAGATCAAATCGGAGTAGAAAATATAGAAACATGCTCATCAAATTCGGACATGTACACAGTCAGATTTCGAAAAGTCTTATCAAGGCAGTTTATGTTTGATGCGATTTGAAATAGCAAACATTGACGAAAATGTCTGAAATTTTTACACAACCTAGATTTATTTGTTAGGATTAAAAGTCTAGTTTTGAGTTTTTCAGTTTGAACTCTCGAAATAGGGGTTTTGATTCGATTTCAAATCTGTCCCTGTTTCAATTTCGAATCTCAAGGCAGGTTGGTTCTCGGCTGTTTTTGGATATCAAAACGCAATGAAAAATTATGAAAATTTTACACGATCGAGTCTATGTCTTAGGAACGTTTTTCATGTTTTACGTTTTTCCGTTTGAGTAGTTTTAAGGGTTCGAAAAATTCACACAAAATTGTTGCACCGAGGGTTTTTTGTGTTGACAGATTTTAGAGTTATTAAATCCACACGTTTGGTTGCATTTTAAGTCACCCAAAACCAAGTAAGTATTAAATTACAGTGGGGATGATGTCTAGGAGGTCACGGGGTCGTCCGGAATCCACGGGATGTCACGAACGAATCTCCTCAAGTCGATTTCCTCTTCCAACGTCACAATCCGAATCCGGAAGCAAAAGTCTAAGGTTAGATCGGATTTTCGGCATCAAAATCTTAAACAAAAACCTATGGACGACTTACCAATGATTCAAGGACTGTAATCGATGATCTACACTCTTCCTTGGTCGTCGTCGGTCGCCGGAAACTCGTCGGAAGGTCACCGGAAAGTCGTCGGGTGGGTGTTTTGCTTTGGGAGAGTTTGAGAGTGGTGGATAAATCTTGGGAGACTGATTATGGGGGTGGAAAATCATCCCCCATCGTGCTAATAGCCTTTCCCCCGTCTGGGATTGGCTTTCCTAAGTCAGGGAGTCGAAATATGGCAAGAAATCCCCGAAATCGCGCAATTGGCAGCTGCTGTCTTGGTGGCGCGGGGTTGGCGCGGTTTTTAGCCAAAACCAGCGTGGAGGGCGCGCGGCCTGGTCTGGGCCGTGCGTCCGGACTGGGCCGTGCGATCCCGTCGGGCCTTTTCTCCTCTCTTTCGGACTTCTGTCCTCCTACGTTTTCGGGCTCGATTTTTTGCGTCATTCTCGGATCATAAATTCTTATCTTAAATTTATCTCGACTCAAATGAATTTCATGTTTGAAATCTTAAGTTCGTCGGTCTCGGGTTCGTCGGCTTCCAATTCGTCGTCTTTTGACTCCCGTGCAATAACTTGTGTAATTAAATTTCTTCCGACTTCACGGGTTCTTGGAATTAGAATTATTTTCCTTCTTGAATTTAATTCCAATTATTTTGACTCAATTCATGGAATGTCTTCGGGCTTCCTTTCCCTCTTTTATTCCATTTTGAATTTTGAATCTATCGGCGTTTCATTTCCGAGCAATAATTTATTGTGATAAATTATTTTCTTCTTCTCGGAGATATTTCGACATTGATCGGAATAAATTTTATTCCTTTGGACGTTGATAAAAATCTGGGGTATTACAGTCTACCCCCTTAAGAATCAACTTCGTCCTCGAAGTTGTGTTTCGGCTTTTCTCGCGCTAAGAGTCAGGGTCCTTTTGTTTATTTTATTATTTTGCGATATTGTGTTATTGAATTATTGTTCGATTGTTGATTGTTTGTTGTTTGATTATTGTTTGACTGAACCCATAATTGAAATTTCCGAGTTGCCTACGTACCCTGTGAAGGGATCAAGCCATGACGTAGTTCAAAACAATTTGAATTTGTTTATTTGGGATACAAAATATTCGGGTTTCAAAAATAAATGCTTATGCATTCTTACTGGATATTACATCCTCCCCCCCCCCCCCCAAGATTACAGTTATGTCCCCATAACTGCCTACACATTATTCCCACGAAGGTTCGAGTATCGTTGCCTAGCACATGTATGTCCGCTTTATTCACCACATTGAACGTCCCATGAGTCCCCCTTGGTTATTTGTTGTAACACCCCGGATTTGATAACCCAGGCCGGGATGCCACCGCCACACCTCCCTAGCAAGACACAGTTTCTCCGAGCTCACTAAAGAGATGTAAGGCTATGGTTTTTCAGGATTTAAAATATTCAAGTAGCCCATTCATAATAATTTTAAAAATACTACATCAGAGTTGCGGCAGAAAGATAAAGTACGCAGCGAAAGTAAAGTGTATGCAGCGGAAATTGAAATATAGGGCCGACATGGCCAAACCACGGGTTAAACAGACCCGTTCATGCAAGTCATGTAAAATAAATAATTAAGTATCCAAAATGATCCCCCAATGAGTGATCATGCTCCGTACTCTGTAACAGAAAAAAAAATGAACAACGGTTTTTATCAGTATTATAAAATACTGAGTAAGTCAATCCTTACATAACAATAAAGGGGTTAGGTTTTTAGTAATTAAGATAAAACTCTTTGCCATGCATAAAAACATTTTTTTTTTAAAAAAAATGCGAAGATAATGCATACTTTAAAGACACATTTAAATTTCATAATTTAAAACTTAAGCATGGGCAATTATTTAAGACATGATTTAAAAACATGAATAATGTCGTGAGTAAATAAATAAAAATTTGAGCTTTTTAATATATTTCCCGTTACGCCATCATCTCAACAATAGATAGCCGGTGATCCGGCGGCCGCAGCCAATAGTAACAGTTAGCCGGTGATCCGGCGGCCGCAGCCAATAGTAACAGATAGCCGGTGATCCGGCGGCCGCAGCCAATAGTAACAGTTAGCCGGTGATCCGGCGGCCTCAGCCAATTTCATAAGTAACATGTCATAGATAGCCGGTGATCCGGCGGCCGCAGCCGATACGCCATACCCAGTACCACTCCGTCGAGCCTCGAGTAACCCATACGGATACACTCGAGAGGGTAGGCAGTTGGTCTCTTGTGACCAAATACGCCATATCCAGTACCGCTCCGTCGAGCCTCGAGTAACCCATACGAATACACCCGAGAGGATAGGCCCAAAGATATAAGATGCCGTTTTGGCGATCTTTCGTGCGTAGTAATCATAGTAACAGTTAGCCGGTGATCCGGCGGCCTCAGCCAATTTCATAAGTAACATGTCATAGATAGCCGGTGATCCGGCGGCCGCAGCCGATACGCCATACCCAGTACCACTCCGTCGAGCCTCGAGTAACCCATACGGATACACTCGAGAGGGTAGGCAGTTGGTCTCTTGTGACCAAATACGCCATATCCAGTACCACTCCGTCGAGCCTCGAGTAACCCATACGGATACACTCAAGAGGATAGGCCAGAAATATAAGATGCCGTTTTGGCGATCTTTCGCGCGTGATATCATTGCCGTTTTGGCACAAAATGAACAATTAGGAGGGCACCCTGCAGAGCACTCACCCCCTAATTTTATGTAACCGATATTGTTTCAACTTTAGTGTAACGGGATTTTCGAAAATATAGCTTTATCGTATCACAAGATTTCGATCGTTGTTTAAAAATCTCAAAATTTCACAAGTTAAAACCGATCGATGTCACAGTTTACGCCTTTTCAGTTTAAAAATCCATTTCTTAGGCGATTGATCTGAAATTTTCACAGTAGCTCAAAAACGTCCCAATGAACAACTTTCATGTTTTGCGTTTTTCGGAAAAATGATAGGAAGCATGTCAAAAATCAAGTTTTCTTCAGAAACAAAAAGCTGTCAGGATTCAGGTTTGACAACGTTAAAAGATTTGACTTTTTATCATCTCAAATGGACTCCAAAAATTCTGAAATTTTACAGAGACATACTAGACATGATTATATGCAACTTTTGTTTAGAACTCAAAGATTGGATCGGACTAGAAATGATAGAAATATGCTCATCAAGTTCGGTTAAGAAAACTGTGAACCTTTGAAAATTCTTTAAAACGCAGAATATGTCCGATTCGATTTGGGGTATCAAAACTTGATGAAAATGCATGAAATTTTACAGAGGTATTCAAGACTCATAGATCTACAATTCTTATTTTCAACACCAATCCTAGATCGGCCTAGATCCAAGGTCAAAATGGCTAATAAGATTGAGAGTGAAATCTGTCCAAGTTGTAAGATCCAGATTTAATACTCTTCGGTTTTGGGTTGGTTTCAGGTTTCAAAACATCATGAAAAATTATGAAATTTTTACAGGAGCTAGATCCAAGTCTTAGGAACACTTTTCATGTTTTGAGTTTTATTGTTTGAGCAGCTTTAGAGGTTCGAAAAATTCATATGAAAACGCTGCGTTGAGGGTTTTTCTTGTTGACAGATTTTTATTAACTTTCTTGAGTTGAATCTCTATGTTTGGTTGCATTTTAAGTCACCCAAAACCATAGTAAGGTTAACTTACAGTGGGGATAATGTCTAGGAAGTCACGGGGTCGTCCGGAATCCACGGGATGTCACGAACGAATCTCTTCCACCCGATTTATTCTTCCCTTGGCTCCGATTTGTGTTTGAATACGAAGATTCGTAAGTTAGGATGATGTTTATGATCTTAAAACCATATGGAAACTTGAATAACATCTTACCAACAATCCAAAGCCTGAAATCCTTGATCTACACACT
The DNA here is from genome assembly GCA_030278955.1 of Hygrophila difformis. Classification (NCBI taxonomy): domain Eukaryota; kingdom Viridiplantae; phylum Streptophyta; class Magnoliopsida; order Lamiales; family Acanthaceae; genus Hygrophila; species Hygrophila difformis. Next base: position 2,934,352 of record JAOANR010000012.1, read on the forward strand.
TCCTTGGTTGGATTTGGTTGCCGGAAACTCGTCGGAAAGTCGCCGGAAGAGTGTTTGGCTTTTGGGAGAGTTTTTTGGAGAGTTTGGGGTGAATGATTGATGAAATGGCTGACAAATGGGGATAGGATTGATTACATAACGTCCAAAAAGATGCTACACCCGTGATAGATCGAGATTCCTCCCTTGGGTCCCGAAAATTGGCGAGAAAGTCGCCAAAACGCGACAAACGCAGCTGCTGCTGCATCGGCGCGCTGTTGGCGCGCTAACCATGGGAACCCCGCGCGGGGTGCGCGCCAAACACGCCTGGACTTCGGTCCGGGCGGGGTCGTGCGATCCGTCGTGCTTTTCCTCCTCTCTTTCGGATTTCTATCCTCCTACGTTTTCGGGCTCGATTTTTCGGGTCATTCTCGGATCATAAATTCTTATCTTAAGTTTATCTCGACTCAAATGAACTTCATGTTAAAATCTTAAGTCCGTCGGTCTTGGTTTCGTCGGCTTCCCATTCGTCGTCTTTTGATTCCCGTGCAATAACTTGTATCATTAAATTTTTCAGACTTCACGGGTTCTTGGAATTAAAATTCTTTTCCTTCATGAATTTAATTCCAATTATTTTTACTCAATTCATGGAATGTCTTCGGGCTTCCTTTCCCTCTTTTATTCCATTTTGAATTTAAATCTATCGGCGTTTCATTTCCGAGCAATAATTTATCGTGATAAATTATTTTCTTCTTCTCGGAAATATTTCAACATTGATCGGAATAAATTTTATTCCCTTGGACGTTGATAAAAATTCGGGGTGTTACATCCTCCCCCCCTTAAGAATCAACTTCGTCCTCGAAGTTGTGCTTCGGCTTTTCTCGCGCGAAGAGTTATGGTCCTTTTTGTTTACTATTTGCGATATTGTGTTATTGAATTATTGTTCGATTGTTGATCGTCGTTTGTTGTTTGATTATTGTTTGATTATTGTTTGATTATTGTTTGACTGAACCCAGAACTGAAATTTCCAAGTTGCCTACGTACCCTGTGAAGGGATCAAGTCATTACGTAGTTCAAAAAGAATTTATTTGGGATACAAAATATTCGAGTTTCGGAATAAATGCTTATGCATTCTTACGGGGTATTACATCCTCCCCCCCTTAAGATTACAGTTATGTCCCCATAACTGTTGTTGGATCGGTTTGACTCAGGGTTGGGTAACGTCGTATGCAATCATTTCTCACTGAGCTGGCAAGTCCGCTTGGTCTACAGCATTCCATCGTCCTACAGCTCTTCCTTGATCTCCTTGTTGAGGGTTTGCCAAATCTAGCCTTTTCTCAATCATCTCCGCACGAACATTGCATTCTCTAATCATGTGGCCTTCTCCACCACATCTATAACAAGTCCCGTGTCTTGGGCATTCGCGCACCAGATGGGCTTGGTGGCACTGCGGGCAACGTGGTATGGATGCTTCATGGTTGCCATCCCGACTGTTTGAGTTCTGTGGCTGGTCAGGTTTAATGGTCACTTCCTTTCTCTTGTTAATATTCTCTATCCGCGTTCGGCAGTCACGTAGCCGATGACCAAATCGACCACACCGAAAGCACGCTCCGGGCTTAGGGCATCCCCTCGCATAATGTGGGTTACCACATTTTGGGCACGGTGGCGTATAGTCACCATGGTTGTAAACCATCCCTCTGTTTCTTCCACCGTTGCCTTGAGGTGGTCTATTCGGGCCTCCCCGAATATGGTTCATTCCTAAGTAGTTATCGGTTCTGTGGTCTCGTTTTCTCTTGCCTTGCCCTTGGTTGATTAGTGCATTCCCTAAGGCAACCACAGCTTCCTCTATAGCTCTTAATTGGTCACTTAAGTTCTTAGGCATGGAGGCTACTTCCCCTCCTTGATTGGTTGCACTAACGTCTTGCACTGGTTCATCGGGTTGTCGTAGCTCTTCATTGGTGTTGGGTGGGATGGGTGGATTGTTAGGTCTTCCTCTAGGTGCCATTTTCTGTTATAGAAGCACGCGAAGATGAGTTTCTAAGTGATCAAGATCTAGGACTAAGGCAAAGTTAGTCTTTAGCAAGCGCTCCTAAGTCAAGATCATGTCGAACACTAGAGTGAGACGGTTATGTATCACATACGATTCACAAAAAGTTAGTACAGATATTTATGTATGCATATGCATATGTGATCCCCCCAAATAAAAAAAAATTTTATGCATGCCTTTATTTATCCATGGGTTTTAAAAATAAATTTATTCCATGGATAGATTAAAATAAGGATAAAAGTTTGGGCCGCTATATTGGGCCGAAAGAAATTAAATTATTTGGGCTTTTAATAAGACAAGGTTATTGGGCCAAAATAATTTCTTGGGCTTCTAAAAAAAAATTTTGGGGCTAAAAATTTGGGCCTTAACTTCAAAATAATAATTGGGATCTTTAAAATATATTACTAGTTTAGAAATGATAACTTTAAAAATAATAATACTTGAAAATAATAGTTTAAAAATATTCCGAACTCTTTAAAATAGTAGTTTTAAAATAGTCTGGGCTCTGATACCACATTGTAACACCCCGGATTTGATAACCCAGGCCGGGATGCCACCGCCACACCTCCCTAGCAAGACACGGTTTCTCCGAGCTCACTAAAGAGATGTAAGGCTATGGTTTTTCAGGATTTAAAATATTCAAGTAGCCCATTCATAATAATTTTAAAAATACTACATCAGAGTTGCGGCAGAAAGATAAAGTACGCAGCGAAAGTAAAGTGTATGCAGCGGAAATTGAAATATAGGGCCGACATGGCCAAACCACGGGTTAAACAGACCCGTTCATGCAAGTCATGTAAAATAAATAATTAAGTATCCAAAATGATCCCCCAATGAGTGATCATGCTCCGTACTCTGTAACAGAAAAAAAAATGAACAACGGTTTTTATCAGTATTATAAAATACTGAGTAAGTCAATCCTTACATAACAATAAAGGGGTTAGGTTTTTAGTAATTAAGATAAAACTCTTTGCCATGCATAAAAACATTTTTTTTTTAAAAAAAATGCGAAGATAATGCATACTTTAAAGACACATTTAAATTTCATAATTTAAAACTTAAGCATGGGCAATTATTTAAGATATGATTTAAAAACATGAATAATGTCGTGAGTAAATAAATAAAAATTTGAGCTTTTTAATATATTTCCCGTTACGCCATCATCTCAACAATAGATAGCCGGTGATCCGGCGGCCGCAGCCAATAGTAACAGTTAGCCGGTGATCCGGCGGCCGCAGCCAATAGTAACAGATAGCCGGTGATCCGGCGGCCGCAGCCAATAGTAACAGATAGCCGGTGATCCGGCGGCCGCAGCCAATAGTAACAGTTAGCCGGTGATCCGGCGGCCTCAGCCAATTTCATAAGTAACATGTCATAGATAGCCGGTGATCCGGCGGCCCCAGCCGATACGCCATACCCAGTACCACTCCGTCGAGCCTCGAGTAACCCATACGGATACACTCGAGAGGGTCGGCAGTTGGTCTCTTGTGACAAAATACGCCATATCCAGTACCGCTCCGTCGAGCCTCGAGTAACCCATACGAATACACCCGAGAGGATAGGCCCAAAGATATAAGATGCCGTTTTGGCGATCTTTCGCGCGTAGTAATCATAGTAACAGTTAGCCGGTGATCCGGCGGCCTCAGCCAATTTCATAAGTAACATGTCATAGATAGCCGGTGATCCGGCGGCCGCAGCCGATACGCCATACCCAGTACCACTCCGTCGAGCCTCGAGTAACCCATACGGATACACTCGAGAGGGTAGGCAGTTGGTCTGTTGTGACCAAATACGCCATATCCAGTACCACTCCGTCGAGCCTCGAGTAACCCATACGGATACACTCGAGAGGATAGGCCAGAAATATAAGATGCCGTTTTGGCGATCTTTCGCGCGTGATATCATTGCCGTTTTGGCACAAAATGAACAATTAGGAGGGCACCCTGCAGAGCACTCACCCCCTAATTTTATGTAACCGATATTGTTTCAACTTTAGTGTAACGGGATTTTCGAAAATATAGCTTTATCGTATCACAAGATTTCGATCGTTGTTTAAAAATCTCATAATTTCACAAGTTAAAACCGATCGATGTCACAGTTTACGCCTTTTCAGTTTAAAAATCCATTTCTTAGGCGATTGATCTGAAATTTTCACAGTAGCTCAAAAACGTCTCAATGAACAACTTTCATGTTTTGAGTTTTTCGGAAAAATGATAGGAAGCATGTCAAAAATCAAGTTTTCTTCAGAAACAAAAAGCTGTCAGGATTCAGGTTTGACAACGTTAAAAGATTTGACTTTTTATCATCTCAAATGGACTCCAAAAATTCTGAAATTTTACAGAGACATACTAGACATGATTATATGCAACTTTTGTTTAGAACTCAAAGATTGGATCGGACTAGAAATGATAGAAATATGCTCATCAAGTTCGGTTAAGAAAACTGTGAACCTTTGAAAATTCTTTAAAACGCAGAATATGTCCGATTCGATTTGGGGTATCAAAACTTGATGAAAATGCATGAAATTTTACAGAGGTATTCAAGACTCATAGATCTACAATTCTTATTTTCAACACCAATCCTAGATCGGCCTAGATCCAAGGTCAAAATGGCTAATAAGATTGAGAGTGAAATCTGTCCAAGTTGTAAGATCCAGATTTAATACTCTTCGGTTTTGGGTTGGTTTCAGGTTTCAAAACATCATGAAAAATTATGAAATTTTTACAGGAGCTAGATCCAAGTCTTAGGAACACTTTTCATGTTTTGAGTTTTATTGTTTGAGCAGCTTTAGAGGTTCGAAAAATTCATATGAAAACGCTGCGTTGAGGGTTTTTCTTGTTGACAGATTTTTATTAACTTTCTTGAGTTGAATCTCTATGTTTGGTTGCATTTTAAGTCACCCAAAACCATAGTAAGGTTAACTTACAGTGGGGATAATGTCTAGGAAGTCACGGGGTCGTCCGGAATCCACGGGATGTCACGAACGAATCTCTTCCACCCGATTTATTCTTCCCTTGGCTCCGATTTGTGTTTGAATACGAAGATTCGTAAGTTAGGATGATGTTTATGATCTTAAAACCATATGGAAACTTGAATAACATCTTACCAACAATCCAAAGCCTGAAATCCTTGATCTACACACTTCCTTGGTTGGATTTGGTTGCCGGAAACTCGTCGGAAAGTCGCCGGAAGAGTGTTTGGCTTTTGGGAGAGTTTTTTGGAGAGTTTGGGGTGAATGATTGATGAAATGGCTGACAAATGGGGATAGGATTGATTACATAACGTCCAAAAAGATGCTACACCCGTGATAGATCGAGATTCCTCCCTTGGGTCCCGAAAATTGGCGAGAAAGTCGCCAAAACGCGACAAACGCAGCTGCTGCTGCATCGGCGCGCTGTTGGCGCGCTAACCATGGGAACCCCGCGCGGGGTGCGCGCCAAACACGCCTGGACTTCGGTCCGGGCGGGGTCGTGCGATCCGTCGTGCTTTTCCTCCTCTCTTTCGGATTTCTATCCTCCTACGTTTTCGGGCTCGATTTTTCGGGTCATTCTCGGATCATAAATTCTTATCTTAAGTTTATCTCGACTCAAATGAACTTCATGTTAAAATCTTAAGTCCGTCGGTCTTGGTTTCGTCGGCTTCCCATTCGTCGTCTTTTGATTCCCGTGCAATAACTTGTATCATTAAATTTTTCAGACTTCACGGGTTCTTGGAATTAAAATTCTTTTCCTTCATGAATTTAATTCCAATTATTTTTACTCAATTCATGGAATGTCTTCGGGCTTCCTTTCTTCTCGGAAATATTTCAACATTGATCGGAATAAATTTTATTCCCTTGGACGTTGATAAAAATTCGGGGTGTTACATTTGTGGCTAGTTAGGTCCAACGACCAGGTCATCTCTTTTGGTTATATTCTTAATCTGGGTTCGACATTCTTTCATCCGATGTCCACGTCGACCACATCGGAAGCAGGTGTCGGGTTGAGGGCATCCCCTCACCAGATGAGGTTGGTTACAGCTTAGGCATCGGGGCACGTAGCCTTTACGGGTGAAAATCCTTCTATTATTGCCTCCATCGTTGCCTTGGGCTGGTCCATTTGGGCCTTTGCGAAGGTTATTCCCACCCGAGTCTTTATCAGCTCCGCGGTCCTTACCTCTCTTGTCTTGTGCCTGGGGACCTTGGCTAGACTCATCTATCGCCTTCCGCTTCAGTCCCTGAACTCGTGCAACCGCTACCGCACGATCATAAACAGCTTGTGCGTCAGAGTAGTGTACCCCCGTGATTACTTCCCTAATGGCCAGGTTTAACCCCATCTCAAATTTCTGAGCCTTGTCGGAGTCAGTTGGTACTAGCCTCGTAGCAAATCGTACTAGCTCCTTGAATTTGGTGTAGTACTCTTGCACTGTCTGTGCGCCTTGCCTTAGGTTAATGAATTCCTCGTACTTCATCGCTTTGGTGCTTAATGGGTAGAACCTCTCCCTCAGAGCTTCCTTAAACTCTTCCCAAGTGTAGGCTTTCTCGTCGTCCACTAATTTCCTCTGGAGGTTTTGCCACCACTCATCGGCTTCACCTCCTAAGTAGTAAGTCGCTACACGTATCTTTTCCTCATTAGGGCATTTGATAGCGTTTAAGAGTCTATCCAACGTACGGATCCACTCCTCTAGTTTGGCGGGATCTTCCTCCCCATCATAGTGTGGCGGTTGATAAGGATTTACCAAAGCTAGATAGTTGTCTCGAGCTACTGGCGGAGGTATTGCCGCTTGTGCCCTATGCACCTCGGCGTTTCCTAATACTACGAGTACTTCTTCTACCATCCTTAAACGTTTATCCATGTTGTTGGGAAGATGAGGCGCTCGATTTTCTATGTTCAGAGGAATTTCATTGTTGTTAGGTGCGCTTGGGAGGTCAGTGTCAGTGCCGTTTGGACTTACTTTCCTCGACTTTCTCCTAGGTGCCATTTTCTGTTATTAAGCACGCGAAGGTGAGTTTCTAAGTGATCAAGATCTAGGACTAAGGCAAAGTTAGTCTCAAGTTAACGCTTCTAAGTCAAGTCTCAAGGTCATGTCGAACACTGGAGTGAGAAGTTTAGGTATCACATATGATTCACATAAGAGGTTAGTACAGATATTTATGTATGCATATGCATATGTAATCGCCCCCAATAAAAATTTAATGCATGCATCTATTTATCCATGGGTTTTAAAAATAAATTTATTCCATGGATAGATTAAAATAAGGATAAAAGGTTTGGGCCACTATATTGGGCCGAATAAAATAAATTATTTGGGCTTTAAGTAAAAACAAGGTTATTGGGACAAAATAATTGGGCCAACATAGTAATTAAATATTGGGCTAAAGATTTGGGCTAAAAAGGTTTGGGATTTAAAATAATAAATTTGGGCTAAAAGTTAGGGCTTAGAAAAAAAAATTTTGGGCTAAAAAATGTTAGTTTAAAAATAATAATGGATTTTTAAATATAATACTAGTTTAAAAATAATACTCGTAATAGTTTAAAAATAATAATACTAGTTTTAAAAATAGTCTGGGCTCTGATACCACTTTGTAACACCCCGGATTTGATAACCCAGGCCGGGATGTCACCGCCACACCTCCCTAGCAAGACACGGTTTCTCCGAGCTTGCTAAAGAGATGCAAGGCTATGGTTTTTCAGAATTTAAAATATTCCAACAGCCCATTACAATATAATTTAAAAATCATAATATCAAAGTTGCAGCGGAAAGTAATATTTACATATGTATAATGCAGCGGAACTTAAGTATAGGGCCGACATGGCCAAAACACGGGTTAAACAGGCCCGTTCATGCAAGTTGTAATTAAATGTAGGAATTTAAAAATAGAGTTTTTCCCGAATGTCCCATGTATGCATATGATGATGCTTAATCCTCATACTCTGAAAGAAAAAGGAAAGAAAATATGGTTTGGTCAGCAAAACGTGCTGAGTAAGTTAACACCTACTATGATCAAGGGGTTTCAAAATCTTTAATTACATTTAAGAAAAACATGTGCATACAAGACATGATTTAAATTTTATTCGTCTAATAATAATTTAATTACATATTTGAAAAGACAAGGATTTCCACAAGATCATAATTTAACACACGTATAAAGAGGTTTAATTAAATAATTAAATTTTTACTCCGAGGCATGCATACAAACAACTCATCTATCAATTTAAAATTAATAATTTAATTGTGTACTTGAACATGCATTTAATCCATAATAACAATTTAGTCATGACATGAAAATTTAAGGACATAATTTTAAATTCATAATTTAAAGACGGGCATAAATAAATAAATACTTAAAAACATTAAATCTTTTATTTCCCCGTTACGTAACCATTTCTCAATAGTTTGTATAGCCGGTGATCCGGCGGCCGCAGCCGTGTCGTAAGTATCTTGTATAGCCGGTGATCCGGCGGCCGCAGCCGTGTCGTATTTCAAGTATTTCATTGGCCGTTTTGGCACAGTTTCTCATAACATTCACCCTCGGCCGTTTTGGCACGAAGCGAAAAGCTAGAGGGCGTTCTATTGAGCATTCCCCCTACGTCGGTCACTCTCGGCCGTTTTGGCACGAAGCGAAAAGCTAGAGGGGCACTCCATCGAGCACTCACCCCCTACATAGGTCACACTCGTCCGTCTAGGCACGATGCGAAAAGCTAGAGGGGCACTCTATCAAGCACTCACCCCCTACATAGCCAAGTATCTCATAGGTTTTAATTTAGTGTAACGGGATTTTTCAAAAGTATAGATATATCGTATTTCAAGGTCTCGACCGTTTGTTTCGATATTTCAAAATCTCTTCGATTTAAAATCATTTGACGTCACAGTTTACGCCTTTTTAATTCAAAAATTCATTTCAAGTCAGAAAAATCTGAAATTTTCACAGTAAATCAAAAACGTCCTAACGAACAACTTTCATGTTTTAACTTTTATGAAATAAGTTGAGGAGACATGTCAAAAATCGAGTTTATTATGCAAGCATAATTCTGTCCGGACTCAGGTTTGTCACAGTTCAAAGTTTCGACTTTTTAACATATCAAATGGACTCCAAAAATTCTGAAATTTTATATGCACATACTGGACATGATTATCTACAACTTTCATTTAGATTGCAAAGATCAAATCAGAGTAGAAAATATAGAAACATGCTCATCACGTTCGGACATGTACACAGTCAGATTTCGAAAAGTCTTATCAAGGCAGTTTATGTTTGATGCGATTTGAAATAGCAAACATTGACGAAAATATCAGAAATTTTTACACAACCTAGATTTATTTGTTAGGATTAAAAGTATAGTTTTGAGTTTTTCGGTTTGAACTCTCGAAATAGGGGTTTTGATTCGATTTCAAATCTGTCCCTGTTTCAATTTCGAATCTCAAGGCAGGTTGGTTCTCGGCAGTTTTTGGATATCAAAACGCAATGAAAAATTATGAAAATTTTACACGATTGAGATCTATGTCTTAGGAACGTTTTTCATGTTTTAAGTTTTTCCGTTTGAGTAGTTTTAAGGGTTCGAAAAATTCACACAAAATTGTTGCACCGAGGGTTTTTTGTGTTGACAGATTTTAGAGTTATTAAATCCACACGTTTGGTTGCATTTTAAGTCACCCAAAACCAAGTAAGTATTAACTTACAGTGGGGATGATGTCTAGGAGGTCACGGGGTCGTCCGGAATCCACGGGATGTCACGAACGAATCTCCTCAAGTCGATTTCCTCTTCCAACGTCACAATCCGAATCCGGAAGCAAAAGTCTAAGGTTAGATCGGATTTTCGGCATCAAAATCTTAAACAAAAACCTATGGACGACTTACCAATGATTCAAGGACTGTAATCGATGATCTACACTCTTCCTTGGTCGTCAGTCGGTCGCCGGAAACTCGTCGTCGGTCGCCGGAAAGTCGTCGGGTGGGTGTTTTGCTTTGGGAGAGTTTGAGAGTGGTGGATAAACTTGGGAGACTGATTATGGGGGTGGAAAATCATCCCCCATCGTGCTAATAGCCTTTCCCCCGTCTGGGATTGGCTTTCCTAAGTCGGGGAGTCGAAATATGGCAAGAAATCCCCGAAATCGCGCAATTGGCAGCTGCTGTCTTGGTGGCGCGGGGTTGGCGCGGTTTTTAGCCAAAACCAGCGCGGAGGGCGCGCAGCCTGGTCTGGGCCGTGCGTCCGGACTGGGCCATGCGATCCCGTTGGGCCTTTTCTCCTCTCTTTCGGACTTCTGTCCTCCTACGTTTTCGGGCTCGATTTTTTTGCGTCATTCTCGGATCATAAATTCTTATCTTAAATTTATCTCGACTCAAATGAATTTCATGTTTGAAATCTTAAGTTCGTCGGTCTCGGGTTCGTCGGCTTCCAATTCGTCGTCTTTTGACTCCCGTGCAATAACTTGTGTAATTAAATTTCTTCCGACTTCACGGGTTCTTGGAATTAGAATTATTTTCCTTGAATTTAATTCCAATTATTTTGACTCAATTCATGGAATGTCTTCGGGCTTCCTTTCCCTCTTTTATTCCATTTTGAATTTTGAATCTATCGGCGTTTCATTTCCGAGCAATAATTTATTGTGATAAATTATTTTCTTCTTCTCGGAGATATTTCGACATTGATCGGAATAAATTTTATTCCTTTGGACGTTGATAAAAATCTGGGGTATTACAGAGTTTTCTCAAGTTCGAAAAATCCGATTCGAGGCAGTTTACGCCTTTCTTAATTAAAAATTCATCTTTACACCAAAAATTCTGAAATTTACACAGTATCTCAAAAACACAACACGAAAAACTTTCATGTTTTAAGTTTATGGAAATAAGGTTTCGAAGTGAGTCAAATTTCGAGTTCTTTGCAAAATATAATTTCTGTCCCAAAAACTGATTTCGTCACAGTTTCGTGCGACGCTGATTAAAAATTCATTTCAAAGCCAATTGATCCGAAATTTTTACAGGATGTACACAACACATTAATGAACAACTTTCATGTTTTAAGATTTTGGAAATAATGATTTTTAAATGATCAAAAATCGACCACAACACGCTGTATACGCGCGGAGTCAAAAGATGGCTTAGAACAGTTCTGAAAATCGGCCATTTTGACATACCAAATGAACTCCAAAATTCATGAACTTTTATATGCATAATCTAGACACAATTATCTACAACTTTTGTTTAGAAATGCAAAGTTGAATAATTCTAAAAACGGGTGAAAAACATGCATCAAGTCGAGTAAGTAAATCTGTCAATAATTTTAAACGTTCGGTTTGTCACAGAAAGTTTACCGCGTGATTTGGGATAGCAAATCTTTATGTCAATGGCTGAAATTTGGACACAAGGTAGATTAGAGTCTTAGAAACAAAATCTTTGTTGAAAAGTTTTTGGTTTGAATTCCCGAAGGTCGAGTTTTAGGGGAGTTTTTGAAATTGGACGAAAATAGGGTTTTTGAAAACCGATTTTTGTTTCGTGTCTAGATCTTAAGTTTTAAACAGCAATAAACCACAAAAATTGGTGAGTAAGGTCTTAACTTACTTAGTTAGAGAATAGGGTCGCTAGAAAGGGTTTCCGGATGTCCTAAGATCGCGACGAACGGCCAACTTCTCCAATCGCAAGGTTCTAGAGGGTAGGGGCTTCGTCCCATTTGCCTCGTCGTCGCCGGAATACTCGCCGGAAAGTGAAGTCGGAGGATTTTTGACTTGGAGAGGAAGATTGGGAGTGTTTAGGGTTTAGTTTCCTGAAAATTATGGGGAGGGGGCGTCCAAATCTGTTCTTATGCCCTTCCCAATTGTTGTGATCGACTTGCCACCGATTGAGGTTGGATTTTTGGCAAGAAAATCGCCATGGAAGGAAAGTTTACACCTTCTGCACCTCTGGCGCGCTGGTGACGCGCACCTATAGCTTTGCCCACGCGGAGCACGCGCGACCAGTCCTGGAGTCTCTACCTTCCGCGCGGTGGCCGCGCAGCGGCGCGCGGCGAGCGCGGGCCGGCCGGACCGGCCGGTGCGGCGGTCCGCGTGGTCCGTCGGGTCTTTTCTTCTTTTCCTCTATCGGTTTCTTTATCCTCTACGTGTTGGCTCGACTTCTCGGGTCGTTTCCGTTTCGAAATCTCTTCCTTAGACTTGTTATGAGTTCGGGCTTAACGCTCGTAACATTCCGTGCCCTAATTAGTCTAGTTAAATTAGTTCCAATTCCTCCTAACGTTTTTTTTGTGATTGATCTTGTGATTTGTTTTGTGATTTATTTTGTGACTGAACTTAGAATTTAGTTCCAAGCTGCCTACATACCCTGTGAAGGGACGAAGTCATGACGTAGTTCAAAACAATTTGAATTTGTTTTTCTCGGGTGTTACATGAGCGGCTTGGCAATTTTAGAAAAATCTTTAATGAATCTCCGGTAAAAACCGGCATGCCCTAAGAAACTCCTAACTGCTTTTATTGAGTTGGGTAACGGAAGGTTGGAAATGACTGAGACTTTGGCCCTATCGACTTCGATGCCTGCGCGCGAGATGCGGTGACCCAACACTATTCATTCGGTGACCATGACATGGCACTTCTCCCAGTTCAAAACTAGGTTAGTGTCCTCACATCTTTTTAAAATTTTTGCAAGATTTGTCAAACATTCATCAAAAGTATCTCCATACACAGAGAATTCATCCATGAAAACTTCAATGCATTTTTCGATAAATTCTGAGAAGATAGAAATCATGCATCGCTGAAAAGTGGCAGGCGCATTGCAAAGTCCAAAAGGCATGCGCCTGTACGCAAAAGTTCCATACGGGCACGTGAAAGTGGTCTTATCATGATCTTCACTAGCTATTACAATTTGATTGTAGCCAGAGTACCCATCCAAAAAGCAGTAATACTCCCTCCCGGCCAACCTCTCCAGCATCTGATCAATGAACGGCAAGGGAAAGTGATCCTTCCGCATAGCGGTGTTAAGCTTCCGGTAGTCGATGCAAACTCTCCAACCGGTCACTGGACGTGTAGCCACTTCTTCTCCTTGCTCATTAGTCGTTATGCACATCCCCCCACGCTTAGGTACTACCTGCACTGGGCTAACCCATTTGCTGTCAGATATAGGATAGATGATACCAGCATCTAAGAGCTTGATAACCTCTTTCCTTACCACTTCTTGCATGTGGGGGTTCAGACGCCTTTGTGGTTGCCTAGAGGGCTTGTACTCCGCTTCCATTAAAATTATGTGCATGCAAACAGAGGGGCTTATTCCTTTTATATCAGAAATGGTCCATCCAATTGCATGTACATATTTCTTTAGAATGTCTACCAGAGCTTTTTCTTGTTCTTGTGTCAGCTTGGCTGACACAATTATGGGTAATCTTTTATGTTCAGCGAGAAAAACGTACTTAAGATGATCCGGAAGTATTTTAAGTTCAAACTCTGGCGGACATTCAACAGGAAGGCAGTAATTTGCGGGAAATGGTTGGGGGTGAAAGATCAGATTTACCTTCAGGACCCTGTGTCAGTACAGGGTCCACTTCCTCTTCCGTGATGCTCTCCTCCTCTTCCGGAGTGAATTCAACACCGTCGAATTCTTCAAGATCCCCAGTGATAGGGTCTTCGAAGTGGACAGCGTTGCAGCTTCTTTGTTGCTCGGCATCTTCAGGCGTCAGTACCTGTTTTGAAACTTTGTCCGTCATCACAGTCATAGAGTCTATGCTCTCATCCTCACACCTACTTTCTATTACATCAAACATGGAACAAGATCCCTCATTCGGGAATGTCTGCAGCTGCTCCATGTCAAAGGAAATTTCTTTGTCATCGACCCTCAATGTGACTCTTCCAGATGTGGCATCAATCAGTGCACCGCCAGTGGCCAGAAACGGGCGTCCCATGATAAGTGGCATTTCAGAGTCCTCTTCAATGTCAAGGATGATGAAGTCAACCGGGAAAAGAACTTGGCCGGTTTTGACTACCACATCCTTGAGGATTCCTACGGGTTTTGTGATTGATCTGTCTGCCAGTTGCTGTTTCATCTTGACCGGTTCAATCTCTTCGAGCCTTAGGCGAATTGCCATGGCTAGAGGCATCACCTTGATGCTGGATCCCAGATCACATAACCCCATGCTCACTTTGGCCTTTCCAATCTGTACTGGTAGCGTGCAACATCCAGGGTCCTCTTTCTTTTCGGGCAGTTTCCTCTGAACTATGGCACTGCATGTGCTGTTGAGAATAATCACCTCCTCCTGCTCTACCTGCCTTTTCCCTGAAATCAATTCTTTCAAGCACTTAGCATAGGTGGGCATTTCTGAAATCATTTCCACGGGAGGAATGGCTATCTCTACAGACTTTAACCGTTATAGAAATTTCTTGAATTTAAGGTCATGTTCCTTATTTTTAAGACGTGCAGAGTATGGCACCCTTGGCATGTACTTATTATTATCAATTTTTGGTGGTAAAGAGAAGGAAGTTGTACCTTCACCCATACCCTTTTCAGCTTCAATTGCAGCTTCAGCCTGCGGATTTGCTGTATCAGATTTATCCTTTACCAGCTCAACACTTTCGTTTCCTTCAATCCTTTCCTTTTCCTTTTCCACCTCCAATGAAACCTTTACTTTCATAGCTTTCTTCTTCGCAGATCCAACGTTTCCCTTTAGAGTCTTGCCTCCCCGCAATGTGATTGCTTTGCACTGCGGGTTGGCTTCAGTGCTGCTTGGCAGTGTTCCCTTCCCCCTGTTCTGCAATTCCTTAGCCAACTGGGTGACCTGCGTTGTAATACCCGTAAAATCAGTAAGGCAACTTCGAGGACGAAGTTGATTCTTAAGAAGGGTAAACTGTAATACCTGTGAAATCAGTCACCCATAAAGAAATAAATAAACACATAAATAAATAAATAAATAAATAAAATAAAAATAAAAAGAGAAATGGAATCTAATTCCAAAGATTAAAAAGGAATTTAAATACCACGAACCCGTGAAGTCGAAAATCGTAATACCGTATATTATTCTAGATATATTTTAAATTAATTTATTTATAAATATTAAAACTATTTCAGTACTTGTGTAATTATTAGATGCATAGTAATTAATTAACACTTTATTTTTATAAATATATATACATGATGATGATGATAATAATAATAATAATAATAATAATAATAATAATAACAACAACAACAATAACAATAATAATAATAATTAGCATAATAAGAAAAATGTATAGATATATGCATGATAGTTATAACAATATTTAGTCTATTTTTATTATATTGTTGCACACAATAAGTAGGAAAAGATTTGACATAAATCTTAGATCCTAAATCTCTAAAAGTCGTTCTTTTACTTTCTTTATAAAAAAAAAATTTAAATCTTCTTCATCTTCCTATTTTGCTATTCAAAACAATTCTATGTACAATATATAAAATAAGATAAAACAAAATAAAATAAATAACTATATCAACAATATAGAGATATTTGCTTAGTAGTTAAAACAAAATCTAGCCTATCTTTAGTATATAAAAGTTAGAATACATAGTATATTATCGTATCTTTCAAATAGCAAATATTGGTGACAAACCTTAAATCCGAACAACCCGTAAGTGTCGCCCCTTTACCCCTTTTTAAGCTAAATCTTTCTCATCTTCCTATTTTGTTACTCCAACAATTTCTACATACCAAAAAAATAAAAAAAAAATAAAACAAAAGAGCAAAAAAAAGAGAATGAAGAGGAAAAAAAACAAACCTAATTTGTGGGTGTTGAGGACGATCTCGACGGAGAAGAAGGCACCTCGGGCGGATTTTGACAGACCAAAGCTTAGATCGGGTGGTAAGGAAGAAGAGACGATGGAATTTGGACGCGTGCGAGGATCTAGGAGTCAAACGGTGAACGTGGAAGCCACGCCTACGAATCGACAAGCCGGGCCAATTCTTGTAAGTTAATCTTACTATGGTTGTGGGAGGATTAAAATACACTTGATCTAAAGATTTAAACCAAGAACGTAAAATCTGTCAATCCGGAATCTTTAACGGCGCAACGTTTTTGCATGATTTTTCCGAACCCTTAAACCTGTTCAAATGAGAAAACTTAAAACACAAAAAACGTTTCTAAGACATAGATCTATCTCCTGTAAAATTTTCATAATTTTTCATCGTGTTTTGTTATCCGAAAACGACCACAAACAGACCTGCCTTCGATTTAGATCTTGAAATGGTGATAGATTCTTTATCCGAAATTGAGGTTGATTTTTACCTTAGATCTAGACTGATTTAGGATTGGTGTTAAACATAAGAATTGTAGATCTATACGTTAAGAACACCTCCATAAATTTTTGGAATTTTTCGTTGAGTTTGATATCGGAATTCGACTCCAAACCAAACTGTTCTAAATTTAGATCTTGAAATCGTGACAGATTCTTGACCCGAACTTCTTGGCATTTTTGACAATAGATATAGGATGATTTAGATCTTTTGTTGAACATGAAACTTGTAGATATATGTCTTATGAATTCCCCTATAAAATTTCATCAATTTTGGAGTTGGTTTGTTATGGTAGATCTCGAAATTTAGGAATTGCTGTCGTAAAGATTCAGACAGATTTGTAACCTGTTAGAAATCTATGTTTTTGGCTTATTTCCTTAACCCGGATCAAAAAGGTTAAAACACGAAACTTGTTCGTCTCTGTGTTTTCAAGTCACCGGTCAAATTTTAGAGTATTCCGACTTAAAACCGATTTTTAGTAAATTTTGGAGTAAACTATGGTTTTGACCAAGTTAAATCTTGAAAATCTTGTTGAAAAGGATTTTAAATGATATCGGAGCGAGTAGCGTCCTGAAATAGTATATTTTGAGAAACTTACTAAATTTGGGAAATTGGTCTTTCTAAACAAAGAAAAGATTAAAACATTGGGGTTTATGACTAAGCTGGATACTGTCAATTTTGTCTACGGCTTGGGACATAAGAGCCCAAGTGTATGGCTAGTGGACATAAGAGCCCTAGCGACATATTGATTGTATGGTCAGTAGACGTAATGAACCTATTAAAAGATTTACCATGATACTCGTGGACATAAGAGCCCGAGCGTAAGGCTGGCGGACATAAGAGCCCTAGCAATGGTGATCTGTGAAAGAAACGAAGTGAGACATTTGTTTAAATTAAATTCCGGTTAAATTGTGCTTTTAAATTTGGGTCAATTTATTTAATTACTTGCAAGCTATATTTATGATCTTATGAAATCCCTGTCTCTTAAATTAAGCGGTTAAATTGTTATTAGATGAATACATTAAATCATGTCTTGTATGCACATGTTTTCTTTAAATTTAATTAAAGGCTTTGAAACCCCATAATCATGTCTGTGTTAACTTACTCAGCAAGTTTTTGCTGACCAAACCATAGTTTCCCTTTTTCTTTCAGAGCTGAAGAATATGCATCATCATATGCATTCATGGGAATTTTGGGGAAATACTTTATTTTTAAATTTTGCGTTAGACTAGAAATTGCATGAACGGGCCTGTTTAACCCGTATTCTGGCCGTGTTGGCTATATTTAAATTCCGCTGCATTATACATATGTAATTATTACTTTCCGCTGCAACTTTGATATATTATTTTTAAACTATATATGAATGGGCTGTTTGAATGTTTTAAATTCTGAAAAACCATAGCCTTGCATCGCTTTAGCAAGCTCGGAGAAACCGTGTCTTGCTAGGGAGGTGTGGCGGTGACACCCCGACCTGGGTGACCAAAAACCGGGGTGTTACATGCGTCTCCACATTTTTGATTGATGACTGCAACTGCTAGTTTATCTCCCTTTGATTGGAAATAAACTCGGTCATCAAATTCTCCAGGCGGGATGGTGGCTTTTGGTTGTATTGCTGGTTCTGGTCAGGTTGGGCTTGGAAGTTTTGGAAATTCTGGCCTTGATTTTGGTTGGGCCTCTGTTGGATATGGGATTGGAAGTTCTGATTCTGATACTGGAAGTTCTGCACTCTCTGCTGAACGAATCCTTGGTTCTGAGATCTGAAGTTCTGCTGAGGGTTTTGGTTTGCAATCTGGTTAGGCTGATTTGGATGTGTCAACAAATGCGCATTGAGTGCATTGTTGTTGGAATAGGAGAGGTTGGGGTGGCGGTTCTGGTAGTTCCCTGCGTAATTGCAGCTTTCGGTAGCTAGTTGTTGGCATGTGTCAGTTGGATGTGGTCCCTGACATAGTCCACAAACTGCTCCCGACTGCTGTGTTTGCACTTGGCTAGATGAGGCTCCTGCCTGAGACGTACCTGCTCCCTTTCCTTTTTCCTGTCCTAGCTGTATTGCAGCCACCTGTTCCTGCAATTTTTCGAAATCTGTTTTTCCCTCACTCACAACAAAAACTTTTCTAGGAGGGTCCACTTTCTTGTCATTGTTGTTCAATACAGATCTATTGACAGACATTGTCTCAATCTTTTCCCAGGTTTGGTCCATGGGCAAATGGAGTAAATGTCGTCCGCCTGCAGCATCCAACATTGTTCTCCATGGATGGGTGAGCTCTCCATAGAATTTCCTCAGTTGCTCCCATGGTTGATATCTGTGTGGGGGCATCGCCTCAAGAGGCTGGAGAACCTCTCCTTTGCGTCATACAATGACTCGTCCAGCATCATCTTGAACTCTCCAATCTTTGTTCATCCTTCCTCTATCTTAGATTCAGGAAAATACTTCAACAGAAAACTCCTCACCAAATCTGCCCAGGTGCTCCTCTGATTTATAGGCAGTGATTTATACCAATCCCTGGCACCACTAAACAAAGAAAAGGGAGACAACAGTAGTCTTATAGCATCAGGTGAGACTCCCTGATTTTTGGTTGTATCGCCGAGCTCCAGGAAGGTTTGGAGATGATCATGGGGATCCTCATGATTTGCACCACAGAATTGATTGTTTTGCACCAAATTAATGAGTGCCGGCTTGAGCTCAAAATTGCGTGCAGGAAATTGTGCTCTCCCAGGCCTATCCAGATAAGGCTCTACGATTGGCTGCATAAAATCAGCTGCTGCTTGTTGTTGTTGATTTCCTTGCTCTGCTTGGTTTTGATACTGCTGGTGGTAGTTGGGATTCTGTTGAAACAGATTTTCAGGATCATGAGGGTTGTTTTGGAACTGGTCTTGATTGGAGGCTTGATTGTGATATTGCTGGTTTGGTATGTTTTGGTTTTGTTGGTTATATTGGTTAGGGGGTGGCGGTTGTTGGTGGAATTGCTGATATTGTTGCTGATTTGGATTAGGTAGATTTTCCTCCTCGTTGACACGATTCGGGTGTTCTACCATACCCCCATCAGCTCCATTACCAGGGTTATTGGGTGGTTGGTCTATTGGTAAGATCGTGGGAATGTCTTGGTTTTCTGCCATGTCAGATATTTCATTGCTTGTGGTTTCGGGTGAGGTACGAGTCCGGGCTTCCTGCTCTTTCCTTCGTCTGGCTTGCGCCCTCAGTTGGCGAGCGGTCCTTTCTATTTCTAGATCGAACGGTAGCTCAGGCAATGTGTCCTTTCTCCTTTGCATAAGCAGTTTGTATCACGATTTGACAGCACCTGCACAACCCACAGGTTAGTAATGGTTCAAGAATATATCCAAAAACTATCTATGAGTAAATCAGGAGTGTAATCCTCCCCGGCAACGGCGCCATGAAACTTTTGACAATTTCTACACGAGTATTTTATAGAATATCAAGTTTGAATTTATTAAATAAAAGAGTTATGATTCATGGGAAAGGGGTTTAAGGATATATTCCACTTTTTATTACTCATGTGGGAAACTTTGGTTTCAAACGGCGCTGTGGAACTCCCCGGCGTGAAAATTTTGAAAATTTCGTACCATGGAGATTCTTGACATGAAACTTTTGACAAGTTCCCACTATATGAGTATTTTCTAAAAATAATAATCCCGGTTTTCAATTTTATTTAATGAAACCAATTATGAAGATGGATTTGGGATTAGGGATATATTCATAGGTTGTCACGTTTTTATTACTCGTGTTAAGAAACTGTGCCCCCTGAAAGCGCACGGTGTTAAAAATTGCAGTAATTTATAGTAAGACCGGATCGTTCACTGGAGGATGTGCGATAGAAGCAGGGCCCACGTCGTTTACTAAGATTTTCCACTCGGTTACTCGATTCAAGTTTTGCAATGGTTTCTAACACTACTTGACAATAATTTAAACTAGACTATGGAAGCAATAAAATTATTCTACAAAGCATGGTGAAATTAGTCTAAAACCAATTAAATCTATTCTAAGAAAGCAGTAAGAATTATGCTAAGAAAGCAGGTAAAATTATTATACGAAAGCAGACTTAAAATGTGACAGAAGGGACAGGAAGGAAATAATAAAAATTGGACAAGATTCAGATGAAACACAATTAAACTTCCATTTTAGTTACACAAACCTCAATTTCTAAGATGCCACAGATCAATAACTCCCCTTGCAATGCCTTGCAAAAGTATGTTAGTCATATGTGGTGGACAAGCAACACCTAACATATCATTAGTTGATATGCCAAGTAGTCATATTATCCCCCTTGTCACACCCAAAGTCCAAATCTAATCCCGAACTAACCGGCAGCCAACCTCTAATTCTTCCGAGTGACCTCTATGAAAGCATTTTAAAAGTAAGCGGTAAAGAAAGCAGTAAAGAAAGCATTTTAAAAACCTATCACTCGGAAGTCTTTAAAGATCATCTCATTCCGTTAGTATAAAAGAGCCCCTGGTCTTGGTGACCAGATGCAGATTTAGAACTTCCCAAATATCAGTAAGCCACAAGGCTTATAATATCCGGTTAGTTATGAGATACAAACATGAGTGGAACAGACCTATGAAGGTTTATTCCGAATGTACTCACTCGAGACTCAATTTTAGGCTTTGGTGGGAGAAGATAGTAGTTGAAAGAATACTCAACCCTACCTTAGAAATTAACCAAGGCCTATATGTTGTTGCTCTAATATTATTTATCACATCTTATCCGTATCCAAGTGGACACTGATTCGATGCAACACTTAATAAAAGATTTCCAACACACAGTAATTTTGAGAAATAAATAGATATTTGAAAATCATTCCCTAAACAGGTACTAAACTCTCAATTAAAAACACATATCCTTTCAGTCTAGGAGAGACCTAATCGCTGACTCTGCTTCTAAGTTCTCAAAATCAACCCCCGGTGGAATATGAATTAATCATATTCCACCGGATTTTATAAAGTGATTTTTGTGGAAATTTATTATGCAACATCTGATTTAAATCAAGACTTCTGTGTCCAAGGAGAAGGATCTCCAAAATATTATAGACCACAATATCTACATAATAATATCATGCATAAATGTATATGAGAAGTAAAACAAAATACCCCAAAATATATGGTGGGGTTAGACAGAATTTGATACACAAAGATGGATTAGCCTGAGATAAGAAGAAATTGGCTAAAAGAGTGCCAGAAATAACTGGGTTATCCGGACTGCAAACATCTGCTATCCGGTTCCCAAGTATTCTAGATGGAATGATTTTTAGACAGTAGGGATCCCTTAATGACAGTGATCGCTATCATCGAGAGTCCTACTGTCTATGAGTGAGGAAAAACCTACACGTTTTCTCACTACAGTAATGCTATAACAGTGTTGATCGACACTATCTAACAGTACTGTAGCTCGAAATTCAGGTTTGAAATTAAGATAAAGAAAAGAAAACTGTATCTAATTAGGAGTTGGCTGAGTGACTAATCGTTATCCCCGTGAAGGGACCTTTTCGCCGTAGCTTCCACCAACCACTAATCAGACCATGCAAAATAACGAGTAATAATTAACACACAGAAGACGAGCTAATCGTTATCCCGGTGAAGGGACCTTTTCGCCAATATTGATCTGTGATGTTCCTTATTACCCATTCATACACACAATAGCAGAAAAGATGAAATTAAAAGAATATTTATGGTATTGTGTGAGTGTTAATCACACAATAGTTTAGACACTAAAGAGTTGAGATGTGTAATGGATAAAGTTAGATGTAATGGGCCTAAGCCCAATACACCCATGCAACTTACACAACTCAGGAAGATAAAATGTTTTTGAAGTTTTAAAAATAGAAGGAATAAAACAATTCGGTCTACTAGGCAAGATGCAGATTAGACCGAATTGAGGATGCATGAGGTATGAAGTAATACATTGCCCAGTTAATCCTTGTAAAGTCATAAAACATCATCTAATTCGAATTGTCGAAGCAATTTGGTCTAAACCGAATTGGAAAATTCGAATTGATGAAGTCATTCCTTCACTCAAATTTGGCTAAGGCATTTACCCCAAAATGAGGGTAATTCGAATTGCCTAGTCGATTCGGTCTAGACCGAATTGGCAGTTCGAATTGGTAAGAGACAGAAGAAAACTAAGGCATGAAGGGATGGAATGCATACAATATGGTGAACAAGGTCAATTTGGTCAATGAGATTAATTCGGTCTAAACCGAATTCGCACAGAACGAATTGCTTGTACACCAATGAGAGCAATTTTTGCTATGTAATTCTGTCTCATGGGCAATTCGGTATAGACCGAATTGCATATGTATTTTTAAATAAGGCATTCAACAAATATTTTTGCCATGCAATTCCGTTCTCATGGGCAGTTCGGTTTAGACCGAATTGCCTCAAATCGAATCGCATGTCTTTTTCCACATAAGAGATGTTTTTGTGCTCACGAGTACAGGTTTGGTTTACACTGTGTGGTCTATGATGGATGAGAATTACCTAATCCTTCATTTTACATCAGTGTCACCTCACAGCCACACTAGTGAGCAATTTAAGGAAAATAGCAATACTAGGATACGTGTCTAGCAGGCATTTGGCATGAATTAAACCCTATTTCTACAAACAAGACATCAAAGATTAAAGAAGCTAACATAATAAGAAAAAAATAAGAACTACATGCATAAAGGTAACTACATTATCTAAGGCAACAATAAACTAAATAAAGAGAAGAAAAGCAACAGCAAAAGATATTAAAAATAAATTCTAACAGCCCTAAAATAATCTAAAACCTAAGAACACTCATTTGAAGCACTAAAGTATAAGAACAAACCAAAAGCCCACTAAACATGCATTTATTGAGAATGTAAGTCAACTAGGACATAATAAATGTAACCTAATTGACACAAACAAACATTCTACAATTTATTACTAAGGAAAGCATTAAATGAGTGCCAAACACATGAAATAAAAACCCATTTCTGGATCTTTTCTTGTATTGACACTTGAAAGCAAATAAATAACCCAAAACCATCATTAACTTGAAGGTAGGGTTTATTCTCACTACAAAGCATTTAAAGAGTATGGTAATGGCAACACTAAAGGTAGTAACAAGCTTCTATAAAAATAAACTAAGATCAAAAGCACTAAAACTACACTACAAGCTTGAAAAATAAAATGACTAAACTAAACTACCTACCTAACCCTTAAGGGGTGGAGAACACCTTCTGCTCCTTCTTTTTGTCTCCCAGCAAATGTCAAACTTTGTAAGTGTTAGAATGTTTCTTGTGTTGAGGAAGGTCAGCTTTTATACTTCTTCTCGAAACCCTAGGCCCATCAGGGCCCATCCACCGTGCCATGCATTTCTCACGTGCTCACAGCTTCAAT
This sequence comes from Hygrophila difformis, assembly GCA_030278955.1. Lineage (NCBI taxonomy): Eukaryota > Viridiplantae > Streptophyta > Magnoliopsida > Lamiales > Acanthaceae > Hygrophila > Hygrophila difformis. Next base: position 2,957,968 of record JAOANR010000012.1, read on the forward strand.
TGGATGCACTTTTGAATGTAGTTCGGTCTCCTCAAGCAATTTGGTCTAGGCCGAATTGGTGCAGTTCGAATTGCATGAGGTCTTCCTTCTTGATCTTGAGCATGAATGTGGTATTCATTCTTCAATTCGGTCTGTGTGTAGACCGAATTTGCCTTTTCGAATTGATGATGGCTCCTGTTTGGCTTCCTTGCTTCGAGGGAATTCGGTCTATGCAATCAATTCGGTTTAGACCGAATTGCATAGATCGAATTCCTTCTTTTCTTTTCTGCTCAGGGTCTTCTTCTTTCCATAGTGCAATTCGGTCTAGGGGTCAATTCGGTTTAGTCGAATTGCCACAGACCGAATTGGTTGCTCTGCCTCTCTTCTTCAACATTTGTCTACTTTTCTTCCTTTCCTCTTCAGCAATTCGGTCAAATGAGCAATTCGGTTTAGGCCGAATTGCGTATAGACCGAATTGATCTTCAACACTTAACCAAAATTTCAGTTTGTGGGATTTTCATTCTTTTTCCCATCTTTTTGATTTTTGTGGGCTATTTTATTCTTTTGCCCATCTTTTCATTCCTTTTTCTTTTCTTTTTCCTTTTTTCACGTTTTTGGATTTTTCTAACACAAATACAATTAAAATTGTATATTTTTGTGTCTTTCATGACCAGCTTATTGTTCTTACAAACTTTGCATTAATCTGTCGAATTCAACTGCTTTCTTATTGAAATAAGATGGAAATACGATCAAAATGTCCGTCTCAGACACGGAAATGGATTGGAAATAATGGACAATTTTGGCCATTATCAACATCCTCACATTTAATACTGATCGTCCCCGAGCAGTCAGAGTCAATGCTCCTAAGAGCATGGATTCTGCACATTCAATCCATTTGTGTGGCTTTGAAAATTTCATTCTTTTTAGATTGGGATAAGACAATCAAAATTACAAGTATTAAACTCCTTTGATTGCAGTGTTTAATGAAATGATACTTCTCACTTAAATAGGTAGACAAATCAATCATTACTGTTAATTCTTCTTGAATATATGTATACAAAATTTCATTGGTTTAATTCTTGAATTCAAGCATGACATGAGCATTAATCAATCAAAGCGGAGCCTCACATATAGTAGAATCGGAAAGTTCACTCACTCTCAAAGTTGGCTTTTAGACAATACGCTCATAATCAAGTTCAAATAAATTTTCCCATAAGCTTGTAATTAGACCAACTCGCCACCCACTCATTTCTTCAAATCGAGATCCCGAGGTCTTATTTAAGGTTATAACGGGGCATACGGTTGTAACATTAGGTAAGGAAGGATATTATTGGGCTAAAAGTGACACGATCCCATTCCACCTTAACTTGGCATGTTTTTATTTAAAGTCTATGATCATCAGCACTTCTTTCTTTCTTTTGTTTTTCTTTTCTATTGCATGACATTAGACTTTGTCTAATTTGCTTTGTCAATTGCAATTTATTTTTGTTGAATGAATCTCAACTTTTTTTTTTGATCGGTTTATGGATAACGATTGATATTTTTGATGATCATAAACTATAATGCCTTGGTGGGATTGGTTCGTGTACACTTGGGTTTATTTTCTTGGTCTTTTTATAAAGTTATGAATGATATAGTGGTTTCAAAGAAAAATTAGGCTTAAAGGCTCAGATTGGTCAATCCTAAAGGGAAAAATATTTTTGGGTTTGGATTTCAAACGAAGGCCAAAAATTTGGGTTTTTCTAAGTGCCTCGATCATATGCTCGATTTCGGGAATATGGCATAGTCTTGAATCGGTGTCCCAATCGCAAGTTCTAGTGTCCTTTAATCGAATTGATTTTCACACAACAAAAGAAATAATGAGTAAAAATGACTCGGCTCAGATCTCACATGGTATGGTTTGATCATGTCATACATTTATTCTTAAATTTAGCCTTTGAAAAATTCTTGCATTTTATTCAATCAAATTCTCAAAATGAAAATTTTGTTTTTCTTCCAAGTGATCATATCATTGGATTTTTATAGCTCAAAACCTCAAGAATTTATATCATGCATATTTATAATTGTTTTATCCCAATTTAATAGTTTGAAAATTTCATCCTTAGCCTAAATTCAACATGTGAATTTAGGTGACAGATTTTATGCTCGTTTTATGCCGGTTATTTAATTGAAAGCAGTAAAAAGATACTGTGAACATGCAAGCATGTTACAGCGTTGTTTTTGGCATGACAGTCACTTATTCATCTTGGACTGCCACACATCTTTTTCAAAATATTTTTGAGAATTCAAGGCGAAATTCTCTTTGTGAAGAGCATGGAGGATTAATTCCAAACTACAACATTTCGATAATTACATCAGGTAATTCCAAGGTTCGGCTTATAGCTCTACCCTCCTCAGAAATCAACTTCGCTCTCGAGGTTGGGTCGCACTTCGGAAAGAACTAAACGATGCAGAAAATTGGCACGCAGAAATTTATTGAGGCTTGAAATTTAAATTCTTACCTCGGTACGCGACGACTCTGTGCAGGGTGTCACATCCTCTCCCCCTTAGGACTGCAGTTATGCCCCCATAACTGCTCCCGAGTCGTTCCGGAAAAGGTTGGGATATCTTCGCTTCATTTCCGCTTCCAATTCCCACGTTGCTTCCTCCGTGCCATGATTGGACCATAGAATCTTCACCATTCTCACGGTCTTGTTCCTTGTGACCCTTTCTTTGACATCAAGTATCTCGATCGGATACTCCTCATATGTCAGATCGTCATCCAGTTCGATCACATCGGGTTGTAAAACATGAGTTGGATCGTGCACATATTTCTTCAATTGAGAAACGTGAAACACGTTGTGCACTCGCAATAATTCCGGTGGAAGAGCCAGTCGGTATGCCAAGGTACCCACACGATCTAAAATCTCGTATGGACCTATATAGCGAGGACTAAGCTTTCCTCGTTTGCGAAATCGCATCACCCCCTTCATTGGTGACACCTTTAGCATAACCATGTCTCCCACATGGAATTCCAACTCTAGCCGTCTTATGTCGGCATAACTCTTTTGCCTGTCTTGTGCGGCCTTCATCTTTTGTTGAACCACCTTGATTTGTCTGCGCATGTCTTCAAGGAGCTGAGGTCCAACAACCACGAAATTATCATCCTTTGCCCAGCATAACAGACAGCGGCACTTACGTCCGTAGAGAGCTTCGAACGATGCCATGCCAATACTAGCATGATAACTGTCGTTATACGAGAATTCAATTAGTGGTAAGTGGTTCTCCCAACTTCCCTTGAATTCATGTACACACGCTCTAAGCATGTCCTCGAGCGTCTGAATTGTCCGCCCGGTTTGACCGTCCGTCATTGGATGAAACGCCGTGCTCATCTTGATTTGGGTTCCCAAGGCTTCTTGCAATTTGGTCCAGAAATTCGAGACAAATCTGCTGTCTCGATCCGAGATAATGTCGTGAGGCACTCCATGCCTTCGAACCACATTTTCGATGTATGCCTTGGCTAGTTGATCTATCGACCAATTTTCCTTCATTGGTATAAAGATGGCGGTCTTCGTTAACCGATCAACTATTACCCAAATTTTGTTCATGCCCCGGGGAGATCTTGGTAACCCCGAGACAAAGTCCATATAAATGTTGTCCCATTTCCAATTTGGAATCTCTAGTGGCTTTACCAAACCCAATGGCGTTTGCCGTACCGCCTTCACTTTCTGGCAAGTTAGGCACTTAGCCACAAAATCAGCAACATCTTGTTTCATTCGCGGCCACCAATAAATTTTCTTTTGATCCTTATACAGCTTATCATCTCCTGGGTGCACTGAATATGGTGTATTGTGGCCTTCCTCCATCAGCTTCCGCTTCAAGTCCTCGCACTTGTGAGGAACACACCACCTTCCCTTAAAGCGGATACTTCCGTCTTCGTGGATCATAAATCCTACCGCTTTTCCTTCACCAATTTTCTCTCTAATTCTCTGAAGGTTCTCATCATCGGGTTGAGTTGTTCGAATCTCATCGAACACGGTAGGCTCAATTGCTATGGCATTCACCGTTTCTACCACAGTTCCATAATGGACTAGTTCAGTATCCAACTTCGCCAGGTCCATATACAGTCCCGAAGGTAAGGTAAGGGTGTTTGCCGTATGCCTCGTTTTACGACTCAGTGCATCTGCCACGACGTTCGCTTTGCCCTCATGGTAGGCTATGTCCAGGTCATAGTCCTTAATTAGCTCAAGCCATCTTCTCTGCCTTATATTTATCTCCTTTTGAGTAAATATATACTTGCGGCTCTTGTGGTCTGTGAACATCCGACATGTTCGTCCGTATAGGTAGTGTCGCCAGATCTTGAGTGCGAACACCACAGCAGCCAATTCCAGATCATGCGTCTGATAGTTCTCCTCGTGTGGCTTGAGTTGCCGCGATGCGTAAGTAATAACCCTTTGGTTTTGCATAAGCACGCAACCCAGACCTTCTTTTGAAGCATCGCTGTACACTTCAAAATCTTCTGTCTCTGACGACAGTGCCAAGACCGGTGCTGTTGTGAGTCTCTTCTTGAGTTCCTGGAACGACGTCTCACAATCAGCTGTCCATTCGAACTTTAACCCTTTCTTTAGCAGTTGGGTCATCGGTCTTGCAATCTTTGAAAAATCCTTCACGAACCTTCTATAGTATCCGGCTAGTCCAAAAAAGCTTCTTATTTCTGTCTGACTAGTTGGCGCTGGCCAATCAGTCACTGCTGATATCTTTGCCGGGTCAACCGACACTCCTTTAGCCGATACTATGTGTCCCAAAAATGCAACTTCCTTCATCCAAAACTCACACTTCGATAGCTTCGCGTGATTCTTCCTCAAAATTTTAAACACTTGATGAAGATGTCTTGTATGCTCCTCATCATCCCTTGAGTAAACCAGAATGTCATCGATGAATACGACAACACATGAATCCAATAACTCTCGGAATACATTATTCATGAGATTCATGAATACTGCGGGAGCATTCGTGAAACCAAAGGACATTACAGTGAATTCGTAGTGCCCATATCTCGTGCGAAAAGTTGTCTTCGATATGTCTTTCTTGGCGATACGCAACTGATGGTACTCCGATGTCAGATCAACCTTCGAAAATACCGACGCTCCTTTCAGCTGATCGAAGAGATCTTCGATTCTAGGCAGCGGGTATTTGTTCTTAATCATCACTCGATTAAGTCCTCTGTATTCGATGCACAATCGAAGTCCGCCATCCTTCTTCTTGACGAACAGGACTGGTGCTCCCCATGGTGATGTGCTCGGTCGAATGTATCCCTTTGATAACAACTCCTCGAGTTGTTCCTTCAGCTCCTTCATTTCCGCGGGCGCCATGCGATATGGTGCCTTCGATACCGGCTTGATTCCGGGTACCAGGTCGATCGTGAACTCAACTTCACGCTCAGGAGGCATTCCTGGGATATCTTCAGGAAAGACGTCGGGATATTCGTTCACGACTGGAATACTGTCGATCTTGCTCTCTTTGTCTTCCAGATTATGCACATAGCATGCGTACAGTTGATATCCCTTTTGCATGAGACTGCAAAATTTCATAGCATTTACTACCTTGGCACTCTTCTTTTGAGGCTACATGTAGTAAATGACCTTCTTCCCTCGGCTCTTTGCCAAAGAAATCTTCTGCTTTTGGCACTTAATAACAGCCTTGTATTGAGTCAGCCAGTCCATTCCCAAGATGATGCCGAAATCCTTAAGGTCAAATTCTATGAGATTCGCGAAGAATTCGGTATTTTTTATTACAATCGGGATCCCGTCGTATCGTTTGGAGCACGATACCACCTTACCCGATGGTAATTGGATTCCTAAGTTAATGTCATGAGGTCAAAGTAAGTGCACGCAGAGATAAGATTCGCAATTAAGTGTAGGTTAATAGTCAAGTTTAGACTATGATTAGAATTCTAGCTCATAAGCTCTAAGTGTGAAAGAACACGAAAAGGGAAGGATAAGTACTAAATTCCATTAAGATAATGACGACTTAATAATAAGGAACTACATCAATATATAAATATGGCACTAGGTTACTACTACGTAAAATGTGGTAACGATAGGATAAGCAAAATGTGGTAATACTAATACGCAGAGTTCGGAAATGAAATACTAATAAAGACAAGCAATGTAAAGGTCCAGCCAACAGATAATCAGGGGAGTAGCCGAGCATCCTGCGGTCGGCCTCGATCTCCTCATCGGTATCAAGAGGCAGTGGAGGGTTCTCCACGACCTCCTCAGGCTCCTCGTCCTCAATGTCAACATGCTCGTCCGGATCCTCTTCCTCTTCCTCCTCCATCTCCGGCCCAGGATTGAGCTGATTTTGCAGCCCAATCACCACTTCCTCCAAGGACCTAATACGATTCTTGTCGTTTTCGGCATCCCTATGAATGTGACGCAACTCGTGCGTGATATCGGACATGGAACATAGAACGCGCAGGATAGAGTCTTGCAACCTCGGATCGGCCATCTAACATACGAGTTTTACATTAAGAATTTGGCATATTTGAAAAAAAAGTATGTTAATGCACATGCATTTCCCCCCAAAAATAACTAATTTGAGGCTTGCCAAAATTTTCGAGATATATATTTTCCATGGGTTTTAAAAGTTTCTTGTCCATGGAAGTAATATTTAAAATGCTTTAAAATAATATCCAATATGTTGGGCCTCTATAGTGGGCCGAAAATAATAGCTTGAAAAATAATAGTTGGAAGAAAGTTTGAGATTAGGGCTTGAAAGATGAAACTAGGATCATGGGATTGAGTTGGAGACCTTACCTAACCAAAGTAGAACAGATATGGATGCCTGGAAATCGACCACACCCTTGCCTAAGTGAAGAGAATTCACACAACTCACCAAACACTCACAAGAACCAAATTTTCGGATGAATGGGATGGTGGAGGTTTTGAGACTGATTAAGGGGGTTGGAATGGCTGTTTTAGACTTCCAAAGGGTAGATTAATGACCCTAGGAAAGTGTTATGTGCATAATGGCAGTCAATTTCGAAGTTACTCCCCCCCCAAGCCTCATCCATTTCACCTACCACCAACCATGGTTCACTTCCATTCCAAGTTCATGAATCCTCCCTAATCCAACTTTGGGGTAGTTCTAGATCCTTCCAAAAACATCCCATGGAGTCCCAATACACCTTAAGGGTCTGAGACATAAGTATGGATCGATTCCATGCATCCAAAACCGAAGTAAATGCCTAAACCGAGCAAAAACGCGTTGGAACGCATTTGGGACACCACCACTGTAGGGTGGTGCGCCACCGCGCCGCCACCAGGCTTCGGCCCCTTTTTTTATTATTATAATTATGATTTTAAATTTTAAAAATCATAATATGGAATTATCCGAGATCGTTGGATAATCCGATAACTCTCTTCGAGTTGCTATCTTCCGAAAATATTTAATTCCGCTCTCTTGGAATTATTTCGGTTTTGATAATTAAGTTCGATTCTTTAATTTTTTTTGGATTTAAAATTTGATGTCGATTTCTCGGGTATTACAGCTGGCAAGTCAGTTTGATCGATGTCGTTCAATCGTCTTATGGCTTTTCCTTGATTTCCTTGTTGAGGGTTTACCAGATCTAGCCTCTTCTCAATCATCTCTTCACGAACATAGCATTCTCTAATCATGTGGTCTTCCCCACCACATCTATAACAAGTCCCGCGCCTTGGGCATTCGCGCACCAGATGGGCGTGGTGGCACTGCGGGCATCGTGGTATGGTTGTGCACGTATGCCATTTCTCCCATTATTGAAACCCTTATTCTCGTTCTTCTTCGGTTCATTGAACCTAGCTTGACCATCATTCTCCCTAAAATTGCCATTGCTATTGTTTCAATTCTTTTTCTCAAATTCTTGCGAGTCCTTGCTCGACTCCCCATTTCCTTTACGCTTCAGTTGCTGGACTCGATCAATTGCTACAGCTCAATCATAAACTGTCTGCAGATTTGTGAATTGTCCTACTGCAAGTATCTCCCGGATACTAAGGTTCAGACCCATCTCGAATTTCTGAGCCTTGACAGAGTCGGTTGGTACTATCCTTGTAGAAAATTGCACCAATTCCTTGAATTTGGTGTAGTACTCTTGTACTGTTTGCGCACCTTGTCTGAGGTTGATGAACTCCTCGTATTTCGCAGTCTTGGTGCTCAGTGGGTAGAATCTTTCCCTCAAGGCTTCCTTAAGTTCTTCCCAGGTGTAGGCTTCTTCATCTTCCTCTGAATTCGTTCGAAGGTTTTGCCACCACTCATCGGCTTCGCCTCCTAAGTAGTAGGTCGCTACACGTATCTTCTCCTCGTCGGGGCATTTGATAGCGTCCAAAAGTTTATCAAAGGTACGGATCCACCCCTCTAGTTTGGCGGGATCTTCCTCCCCATCATAGTGTGGTGGTTGATAAGGATTTACCAAAGCTAGACAGTTGTTTCGAGCTACTGGCGAAGGTATTGCCGCTTGTGCCCTATGCACCTCGGCGTTTCCTAATGCTACGAGTACTTCTTCTACCGTCCTTAAACGTTTATCCATGTTGTTGGGAATAGGAGGCGCTCAATCTCCTACGTTCAGAGGAATCTCATTGTTGTTAGGTGCGTTTGGGAGGTCAGTGTCAGTGCCGTTTGGGCTTACCTTCCTCAATTTTCTTCTAGGTGCCATTCTCTGTTATTAAGCACGCGAAGACGAGTTTCTAATCTAAGGCTCGTTAGAATCAAGAACATCTAAAAAATATGAATGGTAGGGGAAAATGATAGACGTGGGCACGCTAAGTATTCTTGTTCAACATCTAAAACTAAAGCAAGATTAGTCTCAAGATAGCGCCTCTAAGTAGATGTCAAGCCGAAATCTATAACTAGGAATGTTATTTAACACAGATAGTTCACATAAAAAGAGTTAGTGCAATTATGTATGTATGCATATGCAATCCCCCAATAAAATTTAAATTGTGCTTGCATTTATCAGTGGGTTTTTTTTTTAAATAAGTTTATTTCATGGATAGATTTTAAAAGAATAAGGGTAAAAAGGTTTGGACCACTATATTGGGCCAAAAGAAATAAATTCTATTGGACTTAAGTAAAAACAAGGGTATTGGGCCAGCATAGTAATTAAATATTGGGCTAAAAATTTGGGTTCAAGAATTTTGGGCTTCAAACTAATACTTATAAGTAAAATAAATTTGGGCTAAAAGTTTGGACTCCAAAAGTGATAGTTTCAAAATAATGTTTTAAAAATAATACAACTAGTTTAAAAATAATAATAGATTCTAAAAATATACCGTCTCTGATACCAACTTGTAACACCCCGGATTTAATAACCCAGGCCGGGATGTCACCGCCACACCTCCCTAGCAAGACGCAGTTTCTCCGAGGTTGTTAGAGAGATGCAAGTCAATGGTTTTTCAGAATTTAAAACATTTCAAACAGACCATTTATAAATATATAAAAAAAATCATTACATAGTATTATCTAAGTTGCAGTGAAAATTAATATTTAAATATAGATATAGCAGCGGAAATATAAATAGGGCCAATACGGCCAAAACACGGGTTATACATGCCCATTATACAAGTCATGTATACATGCCCGTTATACAAGTCATGTACAAGCCACATAGTCAATATTGATAGTATCTAACTTGGTCACAAATCACCAATGTTTCAAAAGAATTTAGAAAAATGTTTTTATTTGTTTAGACATATCTCGCAAATCATGTGTTTCTCAAAAGATGAGTTTTTCAACATTTCAACCAAGCCATTTCCACAGTTTACGCCATCTCAGTTGAAAAATTCATTTCAAAGGCAATCAACTCGAAATTGCTACAGTAGATCAAAAACACGCTAATGAACAACTTTTGTGTTTTAAGTTTTCTGAAATTATGTGAGGAAACGGGTGAAATTTTACGATCTTTACAAAAGCCAAAATCTGTCATAATTGTCTACACAGCGCACTGATTTTCAAAAGAGTTTTTGACATAGCAAACGACCTCCAAAATTTATGAAATTTTACCGGCACTTAAAAGACTCCAAAATAAACAAGTTTTATTAGAAGCAAATTATCAAATTCATCCCGGATTAAGTCAGATTAATCCACTAAGTTCGGTTTAAAAATCTGTCGACATTTCCTTCTCGGACACAGTGTATTCAAAATGGGTTTTGACTATCCAAATGTCAATGAAAATGCACAAACGTTTACAGACATGTTCTCAAGACATCTATCTACAACTTTTATGCTTTCACCAAAGATTATTTTTGACTACAAGTGATAGAAAAATGCACATCAAGTTCGATCATATAATCTGTCTCAGTTTTCGAAAGGTTCACGCACAACAGAATATGTTCGACTTGGTTTGGGGTATAGCAATACTTAATGAAAATGCATGAAATTTTACAGAGGTATTCAAGACTCATAGATCTACGAATTTCATGTTTAGCACAAGTCCTAATTCGGCCTAGATACAAGGTCAAAATGGCTAACAAGATCGAGAGTGAAATCTGCCAAGTTCTAAGTTTGAGAATTATTCAGAGGTGTTCAGACTCGGATTTCGGGCATCAAAATTTAACGAAAAATTATGAAAATCTTTCAGTATGTAGATCTATGTCTTAGGAACACTTTTTGTGTTTTGAGTTTTCTCGTTTGAAGACTTTTAAGGGTTTGAAAAATTCATCCGAAAACATTGCACGCGAGTGAAACATCTATTGACAGATTTTATTAAGTTCTTGTGTTGAATCTTATGATTGGTCGATTTTTAGCCACCAAAAACCGTATGTAAGAATTCACATACATAATATGAGTTCTAAACAGCCCTTGGGTCATCCGGAATCTACCGATGCCTACGAACGGATCTCCTCAACACGGTTCTTCTTCATTTGGCTCCGATTTGTGTTTTTGAGAATAAAAAACCATAAGTTAGAATCTAAATCCGACGAAAACTATGAAACAAAGTTCAAGACTTCATCTTACCACTATCTAGGGTATGAATACTTCCTCTCGACATCCTCCTTTCTCCGGTTTGTGCGTCGGAAAGTGATCGGAAAGCAAGAACACAAGAGAATATGGGGTTTTCGGTTTTTGGGAGAAGAAAGGAGAAGTTGAGAGTGAATATGAGGGGAAGGGAGGGGAATTGATTCTGAAAATATGGCCAAGAATTAGCCATGATTCATCCATAATCCTTTCCCCCCGAAGTTGATCTAGTTTCCATAGATGGGAGTCGAATTATGGTAAGAAAATCGCCGAAATCGCATTGATTGCTGCTGCCTGTTTGATGGCGCGGAGGTGGCGAGAGGTCGTGCCGAGACCGCGCTGACTCCGGCCTAGGCTTCGGCTTGGGCCGGGTCGTGCGATCCGTCGGGCCTTTCCTCCTCTGTTTCGGGCCTCTATCCTCCTACGTTCTCGGGCTCGATTTTTCGGGTCATTCTCGGGTTATGATTCCTATCTTAAATTTATTTCGTCTCGAATAGTCCCGTATTCGAAATCTTGAATTCATCGCGTTTGGAGTCGTTGGCTTTGAATTCGTCGTCGTTCGATTCCCGTGCAATGATTTATATCCTTAAATCATTTTCGACTTCACGGTTCTTGCAATTAAAATTCTTTTCCTTCTCGAATTTAATTCCATTTCTTTTTATAAAAATCTCGGGTATTACAACAGTGTCCGGAGCACCCTGTTGCTAGACTCCCGTGGCGCGAAGCATGGTCTCGCGACACGGGAGGGTTTAGCGACACAACAGCCCAAATGAATGGAAGGCCAGTCCAGGAGGACCCTGTCGCTAAACCCGTGGCGTGAAGCATGGTCTACCGACACGGGATGGTATCGCGTCACAAAGCACAATTAAAGAAGAAACCGTGTCCCTAGACCCCTGTCGCTAGCCCCGTGGCGCGAAGCATTGTCTCGCGGCAGGGTTATGGCTAGCGACACAGAAGCAAGAAATGGAGAGAACCAAGACCCAGTCGTGAAGTTTTGCGCCATGCAGACTCGTTTCGCGCCACATCGCGTGATTCTGCGACACGGCTGTGATGTGTGTGATGTCTTGCGACACAATGGGCCTCAGATCAAGGCCCATGGGCCTAGGGTTTCATCTCTATAAATATGAGGTGATCCCCTTGTGCTTGAGAGTTAGAATTTCATTTCCCTTGAAGACAGAATCAAGAATTCTCTCTAGGTAGTTAGCTTAGTCTAGTTTAGTTTTATCTTATTTAAATTCTTGTCCATAGATTAGTGTAGTTTAGCTTAAATTCTTGTTGTTTACTCATTTCCAATAGTTAGGTAGTCACTGTTTGCATTTTATTTTGTTATGAATCTTTTGCTTTTAGGGTTTGTAATACCCAAAATGATGGGTATTAAAAAACCAATTAATAAAATAGGAAAACATTCTTGATTTGTGTCCCAAAAACATGAAATGGGTTTCACACCCCATGGATTCCTTATTGCTTTCTTCTTTCTGTTGGTCATTTGACCTCTATTCTCTCTATTTTTACGCTTACTGTTCTTAAATTCTTGGATAATGTTCATGTGTGATGTGTGATCAAACCCTAGTCAGGATCTTGCTTTATTTTAAATACTGTTTTAGTTAGATTTATATTTTTGTTCAAGCATGTTCTAGGCAGATTCATATTATTGTTTGCTATTTTAAATATTGTTTGCTGTTTTAAAATATTATAGCTTTTTGATCTGAAATGGGGTGAGATCACGTACAATGCATGCTACTGTTCCTTTTTCTAACTTGTGTCCTGAACCACCCCCATGTCGCCAACCTCTTCCTGTCGCGAGACCACGTCTAGCGACAGGAAGGCTGTTTCGCGACATGGGTGCCTAGGGATACTTGTCTTATAAAATTTGAAACCCTCAGTCGTGAGGCAATCTTGTCGTGAACCCACGGTCACGGTTCACGACACAATTTCTTGTCCAGCGACTGAGGATTAAATCCTTGTAATTGCATTCCTAAGGCTTTTGTCGCTAGACTCCTGTCGCGGACCCACGGTTCGCGACACACTTTTAGTCTCGAGACACGAAATTATGCCTTAGCAAAATTTTGAAAACCCGAGTCGCTGGACCATCCTGTCACGAGACCACGTCTCGCGACACACTTTTAAGTTTCGCAACTAGGGACCCAATACTTAGAAAATTTCTGAAAAACTTCATGTCGCTAGACTCATTTCGCAACTAGGGACCACGTCTCGCGACACAATTTTTGGTCTAGCGACAGGAAGTCAAAGCCTTGCAAAAATTTCTAAAACTTAACCTGTCGCGATACTCATGGCGCAAACCTAGGTTTGCGACACAATTTATGGTATCACGACTGGGTCCTCATCGCTTTATTAATTACCAAAATTCTATCTTCATGACCCCTTCTCCCCAAACCCCAGTCGCTAGACCACGTTTGGCGACTGGCAATACGTCTAAGGACTGGGAAAACCCTAAAATTCAACTCTTTTATTCTCTACCCCTCATGTCGTGATCCTCCCGTCATGAACCCACGGTTCATGACGCAATTTTGTGTTGCGACATGCATGGCATTCCCTTGCCAAATTTTATGTTTCTCCATATCCGGCCATTAATTAATTGAACCCTTAAGTCATTAACTACTGATTATGATTAGCATTAATTAAAATCAATAATTACCATGATTAAAGGACCTTTGTTCAATTCTCACTAAAACAATTTTCTATAAACAAAACCTTAATGCCTTAAGCAGATAATCCAGGCTGTAATTAATTATGGTGTGAAGGATTATTTAAGTCATTAATTATGGATTAATTCTATAACCTTGCATGAGAAACCAATGTCTCTCATACAAGGCATCCTCTTTTATTTCATTTATTTTCATTGTCTTTTTCGTGATGAGTGAATGAGCAGTAAAAGATATCACAGAATAATGTCGGCGAACAGTCCTTTTCACCGGGAAATGAAGTAGCCCATAGTCAGTATATTAATTACTGTTTGTTATTTTGCATGGTTTGGATAATAATTAACTAGGTCAGGCGAACGGTCCTTTCACCGGGAAATGAAGTAGCCACTCAGTTAATTACTGTTCAAATACAGTTTTTCTTTATCTTCATTTCCAAACCCAAATTCTAATCTGTAATATGAGTCAGCTAATATCTGTCAATATTAGCTGATGAACATTGCAGAGAGGAAACATATATGTTTTTATCTGAATTTACAGAAAGTAAAGGCCCAACTGGTAGCGACACTGCCATTATAGGGTTTCTACTGTCCAAATTCATTCCATCCGAGTAATTGGGAATTTGGATAGCAGATGTTTGCAGTCCACCCGATTATTCTGCCACCATTTTTGCCTCACTGCTTCCTCATATTTGTGTCCCACGTTCTGCCTAAACCCACCACTATATTTTGGGATAATTAATTTTACATTTCCATATATCCGTATGCATGTTAATATTATGTAATTAATGTGGTCTATAATATTTTGGGATCCTTCCCTTGGACATTAGAAGTCTAGATTTAAACAGATATTGCAAATTAAATTTCCAACAAAAACTCATTTATAAAATTCGGATCCAAGTAAGGGATAAATTCCTCAGTTATGACTAGTTCATATTCTGTCAAGGGTTGATTTTCGGAAATTAGAAGTAGAGTCAGCGATTAGGTCTCGTTTAGACTGAAAGGGTTTGTGTTCTTATTGAGTGTCTAGTACCTGTTTAGAGAATGATTTTCAAAGATTCATTATTTTCCAAAATTGCTAGGTGTTGGGAATTTAGTCTTAACTGTCATACCGAGATGGAATCCACTTGGTTTCAAATACAGTGTGATAAGTAATTCTAGAGGAACAATACGTAGGCCTTGGTTATTTTCTAAGATAGGGTTGAGTTCCTTTCAACTGCTATCCTCTTCTGCCAAAGCTTAATTTTTAGTCTTGAGTGAGTGCATACGGAACGAACTAATCTATTAGTTCGTTTCATTAGTTTGTATCTCATAATCACCCGGAAGGACATAAACACTGCGAGCGGTTCACCAAGATCCGGGAATTCTTGATCCACATCCGGTCATCCTGACTGGAGGCTTTCTTTTACTACCAGTACGAAGCTTTTGAAACTTCCGAGTGATAGGATTTTAAATGATTTCTTTACTGCTTTCTTTTAATCGCTTTTGTAGAGGTCACTCGGAAGCATCGCTAGATCTTCTAACTGCTACTAGAACGGAGAGTTAATGGATAGTTCAGGCTTATTTTTTTAGACTTTGGTGTGACATGGGAGAATGATAGTAGTACTTGGCACTTCAACTAATGATTTATCAGGTGTTGCTTGTCCACCACAGATGAAATAACATACCCTTGCCGGGGCAGTTATGAATCGGTGGTATCTTAGAGTTTGTAGTCTTAAGAACATGTAAACTCATACTGTAAGTACTTGTCTGTTAAAGGAAACATAGTACTGAGAGCATGAGAACTAGCTATCTGACAGAATTATCCCAAACAAAGATCTGTGTATTAAAAATGGAAGTTTAATTATGCTTTATTTGAATCTTGTGCAATCTTTATTCTCTTCTTCCTGTCCCTTCCTTCATCATTTTGAATCAGCTTCATAGCTAGTATAGTTTAGATTTACAGCTTCCTTAGAATAATTTTATTGCTTCCATAGGGTAAACTTACCTGCTTTTTAGACCTAATTTTAATCGCTTATTAGCATAAACTTATCCGCTTTCTAAAATATAATTAATGTGCTATGTAGAATAGTTTAAACTGTTTTCATAGTGTAGATTAAATTCAGTAAAGTAGTTGATAGACAACTTCTGAAACTGATTCGAGTAACCGAGTTGAAAATCTTGTAAAATGGCGTGGGACCTGCTTCCATTGCACATCCTCCAGTGAACGATCCGGTCTTAGTATAAATTACTGCAATTTTCGACACCGTGCGCTTTCGGGCCACAGTTTCCTACATGAGTATATAAAAACGTGACAACCTACAAACATATCCCTAATCCCAACTCCATCTTCATAAATAAAATTAAAGCGGGATTATATTATTCTTCATAAAATACTCATATAGTGGGAAATCCCGGTCCTGCAGGCATAGGTGGAGTGATACGAGATGATAAGAGATAGGTATTGTATATTCTATCAGATTTTATTGGGCAGGCAGATGCCACATTGGCCGAGATCACTGCAGTAAGTCGGGTTTGTACGGCGTTGATTCGAGACCAATGCTTCCCTTTACACAAGATACTGTTTGAATGCGACTCGGCTAACGTGGTTAATTGGCTAAAGGATTTGGAATTAGCCCCTTGGCGGTTAACCAATTATGAAGGTGATGAAACATGCTGGGAGGTGAGAGTGAAACACAGTTATCGGGAATGGAACAGCATGGCAGACCACTGGGCGAGATTGGGCGCTGCTAGTGAGGGCAAGGTGGAAATATGGAAATAGAATATTGAGGCCAAAGTTGTACATGCAACGAAGAAAGGAAACACCACCTGAACTTCCACTCAACCTCGAGATAGAAAGGGAAGCAAGACGAATCAGAGCCCTCACTAAGCAGAGGAAAGAGCAGGAAAAGAGGGAACGTGTAAGGCAATCTTCTTCCAGTACAAGCAGCGGAGTTTCTGACATGGCACAATTACCAGGCAATCCACGCATCATTCCTGATAACCCTTTCATCATTGACAACAACCCACCGCCGCTACATGAAAACCGAGACGGAGATGACGACGATACAGATGACCCTCCATTGAATGAAATTCAAGGAGAGGGGAATCTCCCTAACGTCGGTAATCAAAATCTCAACCCACCACCTCCCCAAAACAAGTTTGATAACCCACTCAACCAGTATAATCCAAACAATCAAAATTTCCAGAATCCCCAGTTCCAAAACCCTCAATACAATCAGCATCAGAATCCTCCCAACCCAAATGATTTCAATGATCCAAGAAATTACTATCCGAATCAAAACGTTTACCCATAACATTACCATGGAGGGCCGGGGAATAACCAACACGCGGCAGCTGCTGACTACATGCAGCCCATTCTGGAGCCATATTTAAACATTCCTGGGCAAGCTCCATTCTTGGCCAGGAATTTTCAACTGAAGCCAGCACTCATCAACCTTGTTCAGAGCAATCAGTTTGCAGGGGCAAACCATGAAGACCCGCATGACCATTTGCAAACTTTCCTGGAATTGTGTGACACCATTAAGAATCATAATGTATCTCCTAACACTATTCGTCTGAGATTGTTTCCATTCTCTTTGTCTAGTGGAGCACGAACGTGGTACAAATCGCTGCCAGTTAATCAGAAGTCCACATGGGAAGAAGTGATCAGAAACTTCCTGGCGAAGTACTTTCCGGAATCTAAGGTGGATGAATGCCGATCCAAAATTGCGGAGTTCAAAATGAAACCGGAAGAGTCCTTGTACGACGCCAAAGAGCGATTCTTCAATCTGCTTAGGAAGTGTCCCCAGCATGGTTTTCACGATTGGGAACAATTGAGGAAATTTTACAGCGGTTTGACCCCATCTTGAAAATACATGCTTGACGCTGCTGGTGGCCAACACCTGTTGTACATGCCCATGGTTCAGGCCTGGGCCAAAATTGAAGCAATGACTGTGAACAGATCTGTTCTAACTGATGATGTTAAATCCCCTTCCCCTCGTGGTTTATGTGCTGTAGGTACAGCAAGCAAATCTGAATTGGAAAAATTGAAAGATCAAGTGGCCGTGTTGGCCCTGAATCAAGAATCTGGGAGTTCTACTCAAGTTGAAAATGCTGAAGCTGTTTGTGGATCATGCCAAGGTCCACATCCCACTGAAGCTTGTCAACAGGTGACGAATGAAAGCTGTAATTATGCGGGTGGGTTCCAAAACCGACACCCTAACCTTTCATACTCCAACAACAACGCTTTGAATTCACACCTATTGACCCAGCCCCAACAGTTTAACCAACCAAGGCCCAACATTTCAACCCAAATTTTCATCCCCAGATTCTTGCTAGGCCTCCACAGAACCAGAATTTCCAAAATTTCCAGCAGCCACAAAATCAGTTTGTCCCCCAATCATAACCAAGCCCAGAACCAGTTGTAACACCCCGGATTTGATAACCCAGGCCGGGATGTCACCGCCACACCTCCCTAGCAAGACGCGGTTTCTCCGAGCTTGTTAGAGAGATGCAAGGCTATGGTTTTTCAGAATTTAAAACATTTCAAATAGCCCATGTATAAATATATAACAAAAATCATTACATAGTATTATCTAAGTTGCATTGGAAAGTAATATTAAAATATAGATATAGCAGCGGAAATATAAATAGGGCCAACACGGCCAAAACACGGGTTATACAGGCCCGTTATGCAAGTCGTGTATAAAAACGTGTGTAAACGTTCCCAAAATCTGAATGCATGCTATGCTCATGTGTAAGCCTCATACTCTGAAAAGAAAAAGAGAGAAACGGTTTGTCAACATAAACATGCTGAGTAAGTTAATTTCCTAGCATACAATAATGGGGTTTCAAAGTCTTTAATTATTTAAGAAAGAGTTGACTTACATTTAGCATGTTTGCAGGCACTATATAACTCGTCAAGATAATGGAATTTAATGGTAAAAATCAAAAGTATGCATGCCAAATAATCATATATAACTTGCAAGGCGATTAAATAAATTGATATAAGCCAAAACATAATTTAGCAATGATTTAATTAAATCTCGTATAAATTTCTCGTTTCGTTTCTTTTATAGATCACCATTCGCTAGGGCTCTTATGTCCACTAGCCTCATGGTCAATATTTCACTAGGGTCCTTACGTCCGCTAGTCATACGCTTGGGCCCTTATGTCCACAAGCCACATAATCAATATCGCGCTAGGGCTGTTACGTCCGCTAGACATACGCTTGGGCCCTTATGTCCACAAGCCACATAGTCAATATTGATAGTATCTAACTTGGTCACAAATCACCAATGTTTCAAAAGAATTTAGAAAAATGTTTTTATTTGTTTAGACATATCTCGCAAATCATGTGTTTCTCAAAAGACGAGTTTTTCAACATTTCAACCAAGCCATTGCCATAGTTTACGCCGTCTCAGTTTAAAATTTCATTTCAAAGGCAATCAACTTCAAATCTCTACATTAGATCAAAAACACGCTAACGAACAACTTTCGTGTTTTAAGTTTTCCGAAATTATGCGAGGAGACGGGTGAAATTTTACAATATTTACAAAAGCCAAAATACGCCATAATTGTCTACACAGCGCACTGATTTTTAAAAGAGTTTTTGACATAGCAAACGACCTCCAAAATTTATGAAAGTTTTTAGACACTTAAAAGACACCAAAATAAACAAGTTTTATTAGAGGCAAATTATGCAAATTCATCACGGATTAAGTCAGATTAATCCACTAAGTTCGGTTTAAAAATCTGTCGACTTTTCCTTCTCGGACACAGTGTATTCAAAACGGGTTTTGACTATCCAAACTTTATTGAAAATTCACGAAATTTTACAGGAATGTTCTCAAGACATTTATCTACAACTTTTATGTTTACACCAAAGATTAGTTTTGACCACAAGTGATAGAAAAATGCACATCAAGTTTGATCATATAATCTGTCTCAGTTTTCGAAAGGTTCATGCACAACAGAATATGTTCGACGCAGTTTGAGGTAGCAAATCTTAATGAAAATGCATGAAATTTACAGAGGTGTTCAAGACTCATAGATCTACAAATTTCATGTTTAGCACAAGTCCTAATTCGGCCTAGATCCAAGGTCAAAATGGCTAACAAAATCGAGAGTGAAATCTGCCAAGTTCTAAGTTCGAAAATTATTCAGAGGTGTTCAGACTCGGTTTTCGGGCATCAAACTTTAACGAAAAATAATGAAAAGTTATAGTATGTAGATCTATCTCTTAGGAACACTTTTTATGTTTTGAGTTTTCTCGTTTGAAGACTTTTAAGGGTTCAAAAAATTCATCCGAGAACGCTGCGCGCGGGTGGAACCTCTATTGACAGATTTTATTAAGTTCTTGTGTTGAATCTTATGTTTGGTCGATTTTTAGCCACCAAAAACCGTATATAAGAATTAACTTATAAAATATGAGATCTAAACAGTCTCGGGGTCGTCCGGATCCTATGATTCTACACGAACGGATCTCCTCGACACGAATCCTACTCCTTTGGCCACGAATCGGAATCGAAAGTGAAAATCTAATGTTAGATCGAATTTTCGGGTTTGAAAACTTAAACGAAAGCCTAGGAACGACTTACCACAATCTGGAATCCTAAAGATCTTGTTCTCAATGCGTCCTCCGCCGATTTTCGTCGCCGGAAAGTGATCGGAAAGCACGAACTCGGTGATTTCGGGTCTTGGGAGAAGTGAAGAGAGTTTGAGAGAATATGGGGCTGCCTCTAGGGTTTTTTTGGTCGAAATTAGAATGTAGGATCAGCTATAATTCGTCCAATATCCCTTCCACCGAATTGTGATTGTGTTTCCAAAGTCGGGGGTCGAAAATAAGGTAAGAAATCATCGAAATCCGCAATACGATCGCATGCTGTCTCCCGGCGCGCACTTGGCGCTCCCCACGCCAACCCTGCGTGGACACGGAATGGGCTTTGTCCTGGGCCGGGCCGTGCTATCCCTTTGGGCCTTTCCTCTTCCTCCTTCCTTTTGGGCCTTTGTCTTCTCTTTGGGCCCTTCTCCTTCTATTTTCTTGGGCTATCTCTTGGACTTTAAATCCTATTTCAAATTTGTTTGGGATCTCAAATTAATTTCGGGTTCGAAATATTAAGTCCATCTATATTTGGTTCCCGTGCAATAATTTATTTAATTAAATTATTTTCGACTTCACGGGTTCTTGGATATTTAATTCCTTCTTGAATTAAATTTCATTTCTCTTTTCATCTTTTGGAATTAAATTCCATTTCTCATTTTATCTTTAAATTATTTATTTTATTTATATATTGTATTTATTTGTTTATTTATGTTACAAAATTCTCGGGTATTACAGTCTACCCCCCTTAAGAATCAACTTCGTCATCGAAGTTGCGTTTTTAGCTTCTCTCTCGAGCTAAGAAGTATGGTTCTTTTTGTTTATATTAGTTTTTCTTTATTTTTGTATTGTGACTGAACTCATAATTAAAATTTCCAAGCTGCCTACGTACCCTGTGAAGGGATCAAGCCATGACGTAGTTCAAAACAATTTGAATTTGTTTATTTATTGATTTGGGATACATAATATTCGGGTTGTTACATCCTCCCCCCCTTAAGATTACAGTTATGTCCCTATAACTGCCTATTCATTATTCTCAACAAGGTTCGGGTTTTGATCTTGTTCCTTGTCAGCCTCTCCTTGCTGAAGGTTTATCAGGTCTATTCTCTTTTCGATCGCCTCCTCTGGCGTTCGACATCCCCTAGCCTTGTGACCAAACTTGCCGCACTTATAGCAGGCTCCAGGCTTCGGGCACTGGCGCACCAAATGTGCATGGTTGCATCATGAGCAGCGTGGTATGAACGCACCACGGTTGTCATCTCCTCCATGGTTCAGACCTTTATTTTCTTTCCTTCGAGATCCATTGTTTTTCCTAGAGTTGTTATTGTTGTCTTCCAGATCGTTCTTCTCAAGTCCTTGAGAGTCCTTGCTCGACTCACCATTTTCCTTACGCTTCAACTGCTGGATTCGAGCAATTGCTACAGCGCGATCATAAATCGTCTGTAGGTTCGTGAATTGTCCTACTGCAAGTACCTCCCGGATACTAAGGTTCAGACCCATCTCGAATTTCTGAGCCTTGTCAGAGTCGGTTGGTACTAGCCTCGTAGCAAATCGTACTAGCTCCTTGAATTTGGTGTAGTACTCTTGCACTGTTTGTGCACCTTGCTTCAGGTTGATGAATTCCTCGTATTTCGCAATCTTGGTGCTCAGTGGGTAGAATCTTTCTCTCAGGGCTTCCTTAAGTCCTTCCCAGGTGTAGGCTTCTTCATATTCCTCGGAATTTGTTTGAAGGTTTTGCCACCACTCATCGGCTACGCCTCCTAAGTAGTAGGTCGCTACACGTATCTTCTCCTCGTCGGGGCATTTGATAGCGTCCAAAAGTTTATCAAAGGTACGGATCCACCCCTCTAGTTTGGCGGGATTTTCGTCACCATCATAGTGTGGTGGCTGATAAGGATTTACCAAAGCTAGATAGTTGTTTCGAGCTACTGGCGGAGGTATTGCCGCTTGTGCTCTATGCACCTCGGTGTTTCCTAATGCTACGAGTACTTCCTCTACCGTCCTTAAACGTTCATCCATGTTGTTGGGAATAGGAGGCGCTCGATCTCCTACGTTCGGAGGAATCTCATTGTTTTTAGGTGCGTTTGGGAGGTCAGTGTCAGTGCCGTTTGGGCTTACCTTCCTCGGCTTTCTCCTAGGTGCCATTTTCTATTATTAAGCACGCGAAGATGAGTTGCTAAGTGATCAAGATCTAGGACTAAGGCAAAGTTAGTCTTTCGCAAGCGCTCCTAAGTCAAGGTCATGTCGAATTCTAAGGTAGGAGTGTTTCTTATCACCGATAATTCACATAAAAAAATTAGTGTAAATATTTATGTATATATGCAATGCAATGCAATCCCCCCGAAGCTAATGTATATTTTACTTATATCTATCTTCCATGGATTTAAAAAGAAGTTTATTGCATGGAGGTAATATTTTTAAAATTTAAAAATAATAATAGTAGTTAAAAGTCTTGGGCCTCTATACTGGGCCAAAATAATAAACATTTGGGCTTTATTTAAAAATACAGGTATTGGGCCTTAAAACAATTGGGCTAAAAAAAATTGAGCCCACAATAGTAAGTATATAAAGTATTGGGCTAAAAAAATAATTTCTTGGGCTTCTTTTTTTTAAAAAAAATATTTGGGCTTCTAAAAATTTTTGGTCTAAAAATTTGGGCCTTAACTTCAAAATAATAATTGGGATCTTTAAAATATATTACTAGTTTAGAAATAATAACATTAAAAATAATAATACTTAAAAATAACAGTTTAAAAATATTCCGGGCTCTGATACCAACTTGTAACACCCCGGATTTGATAATCCAGGCCGGGATGTCACCGCCACACCTCCCTAGCAAGACGCGGTTTCTTCGAGCTTGTTAGAGAGATGCAAGGCTATGGTTTTTCATAATTTAAAACATTTTAAATAGCCCATGTATAAATATATAACAAAAATCATTACATAGTATTATCTAAGTTGCAGCGGAAAGTAATATTTAAATATAGATATAGCAGCGGAAATATAAATAGGGCCAACACGGCCAAAACACGGGTTATACAGGCCCGTTATGCAAGTCGTGTATAAAAACGAGAGTAAACGTTCCCAAAATCCCAATGCATGCTATGCTCATGTGTAAGCCTCATACTCTGAAAAGAAAAAGAGAGCAACGGTTTGTCAACATAAACATGCTGAGTAAGTTAACCCCTAGCATACAATAATGTGGTTTCAAAGCCTTTAATTATTTAAGAAAGAGTTGACTAACATTTAGCATGTTTGCAGGCACTATATAAATTAACTCGTCAAGATAATGGAATTTAATTGTAAAAATCAAAGGTATGCATGCCAAATAATCATATATAACTTGCAAGGTGATTAAATAAATTGATATAAGCCAAAACACAATTTAGCAAGGATTTAATTAAATCTCGTATAAATTTCTCGTTTCGTTTCTTTTATAGATCACCATTCGCTAGGGCTCTTATGTCCACTAGCCTCATGGTCAATATTTCACTAGGGCCCTTACGTCCGCTAGTCATACGCTTGGGCCCTTATGTCCACAAGCCACATAATGAATATCGCGCTAGGGCTCTTACGTCCGCTAGACATACGCTTGGGCCCTTATGTCCACAAGCCACGTAGTCAATATTGATAGTATCTAACTTGGTCACAAATCACCAATGTTTCAAAAGAATTTAGAAAAATATTTTTATTTGTTTAGACATATCTCGCAAATCATGTGTTTCTCAAAAGACTAGTTTTTCAACATTTCAACCATGCCATTGCCATAGTTTACGCCGTCTCAGTTTTCCATGGCCGTTTATTGATCAGATGCTTGAGAGGTTGGCATGGAGAGATTTTTATTGTTTTCTTGATGGATATTCGGGTTATAACCAGATTTTCCTTTCTAGCGAAGACCATGAAAAAATAACTTTTACTTGCCCTTATGGCACTTTTGCCTATAGGCGCATGCCATTTGGTCTTTGCAATGCACACGCTACTTTTCAACGATGCATGATGTCTATATTTTCTGAATTTATCGAAAAATGCATTGAAGTCTTCATGGATGACTTCTCTATATATGGAGATACATTTGAAGAATGTTTGACCAATCTTGCTAAGATTTTAAAGATATGTGAGGACACTAACTTGGTCTTAAACTGGGAAAAGTGCCATTTTATGGTCACTGAGGGCATAGTGTTAGGTCACCGCATCTCACGTGCAGGCATCGAGGTCGATCCGGCCAAGGTCTCCATCATTTCCAATCTCCCTCTCCCCAATTCAATAAAATCGGTTAGGAGCTTCTTAGGGCATGCCGGTTTTTACCGGAGGTTCATTAAGGATTTTTCTAAAATTGCCAAGCCGCTCACTAACCTGTTTTGTAAAGAAAATTCGTTTGTACTAAGTGAAGCGTGTGTCCAAGCCTTTGACACGCTCAAAACGATGTAGCTTCTGCTCCAATTTTGCAACCACCCGATTGGTCACTGCCATTCGAGGTGATGTGTGATGCAAGTGGTCCTTCAGTGGGAGCAGTATTAGGGCAACATAAGGATGGGAGACATTGCGTAAGTCATTACGCAAGTCATGCCTTGAATGAACCCCAAATAAACTACACCACTACAGATGTAAGCTGTAGTCTTTGCGTTTGACAAGTTCAGACAGTATCTTATTGGTACAAAGACTATAGTATACACTGACCACAGTGCACTTAGATACTTGTTCAGCAAGCAAGACGCAAAACCTCGTTTAATCATGTGGGTGCTGTTGTTGCAAGAGTTTGACATCGTAATAAAAGATAGGCGAGGTCGAGATAATGGTGCTGCTGACCACTTATCTCGATTAGAAAATGATAAAAATGAAAAAGCCGTTAATGAAGAGTTCCCGGATGAGCAGTTGTCCGCACTGCATTTACATGACCAAGCGTGTCCATGGTTCTCCGACATTGCTAACTTTTTAGCATGTGGGATAATTCCACCATTCCAGCAGAAATACAAAAGGGCTAAATTCTTCCAAGAAGTAGTAAACTACTTCTGGGAAGACCCTTTCCTGTTCAAACACTGCGCTGATTCTATGATCAGACGATGTGTGACTGAGTCTGAGGCTTACCAAATCACCAAGAAATACCACGAATATGAATATGGAGGTCACCACGGTCCCACTCGAACTGCCCACAAGGTACTCGAGTGTGGATTGTCTGGCCTACTATTTATGAGGACTGCAAGGTGTTTGTAAAAGCCTACGACAGATGCCAAAGGTTAGGAAATATCTCCAAGAGGGATGAGATGCCTCAGAAAGGAATTCTCACGCTTGAGATTTTTGATGTATGGGGTATTGACTTCATGGGACCGTTTCCACCATCAGTTGGAAACTACTATATCTTGGTAGCTGTCGATTACATGTCCTAGTGGGTCGAGGCGGCCGCATTACCGACCAATGATGGTAGCCAAGTCATCAAGTTCCTCAAGAACAACATTTTCAGTAGATTTGGCGTACCTAGGGTGGTGATATCTGATGGAGGAACACACTTTGTTAATAAAGCTTTTGAAACCTTAATGAGTAAAAATGGAATCCTCCATAAGATAGGCACGCCTTATCATCCCCAAACTAGTGGTCAAGTCGAGGTACCAAATCGCGAGATCAAACACATACTCGAAGCCACAGTTGGGATAACCCGCAAGGATTGGGCACGTAAGCTCAATGATGCTTTATGGGCATACCACACTGCATATAAGACTCCCATTGGGATGTCTCCATACAGGCTTATCTTCGGAAAAGCCTGTCATTTGCCCGTAGAGTTAGAGCATAAGGCTTACTGGGCCGTTAAAACGCTTAATTTCGATCCAAAAGTTGCTCAGGGCAAGCGTAAGTTGGACCTCAATGAAATTGAGGAAATACGAGCGCAGGCTTATGAAAGCTCTCAGATTTATAAAGAGCGGACCCAGAAGTTGCACGATCGCCGGATTAAACCCAAACATTTTTATGTTGGCCAAAACATTTTACTGTTCAATTTTAGGTTGAAGTTGTTTCCCGGAAAGCTGAGATCCAGATGGGAAGGGCCATATGCAGTGTTGGAAGTATTTGAGAGCGGTGCAATCAGGATCCGAACTGACAAAGGAAATCTAGTGGTGAATGGACAACGGCTGAAAGAGTACATCGGACAGTTCGATCCGGAAAAAGAGAGCCAAGCAGTGGCAGTCCCGGCTTACACTTAATAAAAACAGCATTAAATATAAAAATTTCACTTCATATATACACTGTTTTATTCAAAATAAGAAAGTATCCAAAAACCAATTAAACATTTAGAGTACTAAGACTCTAAATGTGAGGATGTTGATATTTGGAGAAAATCTAATATGGTTTACTTATGTAACACCCCGGTTTTTGGTCACCCAGGTCGGGATGTCACCGCCACACCTCCCTAGCAAGACACGGTTTCTCCGAGCTTGCTAAAGAGATGCAAGGCTATGGTTTTTCAGAATTTAAAACATTCAAACGACCCATGTATATATAATTTAAAAATAATGTATCAAAGTTGCAGCGGAAAATAATATTTACATATGTATAATGCAGCGGAATTTAAACATAGGGCCAACATGGCCTAATCACGGGTTAAACAGGCCCGTTCATACAAGTTCTAGTCTAAAGCAAAATTTAAGAATAAAGTGTTCCCCAACATTCCCATGAATGCATATGATGATGCATATTCTTCAGCTCTGAAAGAAACAGGGGAAAAATATGGTTTGGTCAGCAAAGATTTGCTGAGTAAGTTAACACAGACATGATTATGAGGTTTCAAAGCCTTTAATTAAATTTAAAGAAAACATGTGCATAATATCCATGATTAAATTTTATCCATCTAATAATAATTTAATTGCATAATTTAAAAGACAAGGATTTCCATAAGATCATAATCCAACAACATGATAAAATAATCGCAAGACATAATTTAAAGGCATAATTTAAATAGGGAAAATATTCAAGTATTTCAGGATTCTATTCTTCCACTTTTGTTCAATATGATCTAGTATAATTCGCTCTTGGGGAATCAAACCCGCAAGAACTCAAATACATCCTAGGGAATCGAACCCATAGGAATCAACACATATCCTGGGGAATCGAACCCGCAGGAAGACAGACAGTCGCCCTTGGGGAATCGAACCCGCAAGAACTCACATACACCCTGGGGAATCGAACCCATAAGGTTTGACACGGACATCCTGGGGAATCGAACCCACAGGAAAACATACACCCTGGGGAATCGAACCCGCAAGGCTTGACACAGACATCCTGGGGAATCGAACCCGCAGGGACACGGATGCCCTTGGGGAATCGAACCCGCAAGATCAAAACAAGTTTCGCAAATTTCACAAGTTTCAACAAGATTTCAAGATTTGACTCGGTCAACCACAGTTCACTTCAAAATTCATTAAAAATCGAGTTTAATTCTAAAAATTCTGAAATTTGACCAGTGACTTGAAAGCACATAGATGAACTAGTTTCATGTTTTAAGTTTTTCAATCCGAGATACGGAGGTAGGTGAAAAACGTCAATCTTTAACAGGATTTTAATCTGTCCTAAAATTTCAACACCAGTTTCAAGCTTTCAAGATCTACCATAGCAAACTAACTCCAAATTTGATGAAATTTTACACAGAGATACCTAAGACATATATCCACAACTTTCATGTTCGGCTAAAGCTCCAAATCGGTCTAGATCTATTGTCAAAAACGTCATCAAGTTCGAAACTAATTTCTGTCAAGGTTCTTGATTTCGGTACGAACGCAGATCGGATCGGCTCAGGTTCGGAGGTACAAATCTTAACGAAAAATTCTAAAACTTTACTGAGGAGTTCTAAACTTATAGATCTACAACTCTTATGTTCAACGCCAATCCTAGATCGGTCTAGATCTAAGGTAAAAATCACCTACAAGTTTGAACTAAAGTTCTGTCAAGAATTCCAAGATCCAGATTTAATGCAGTTCGGTTTTGGGTTGGTTTCAGGTCTCAAAACAACATGAAAAATTCCGAAAATTTTACAGGAGTAGATCTAAGTCTTAGGAATGTTTTTCGTGTTTTAAGCTTTCTCGTTTGAATAGTTTTAAGGGTTCGAAAAATTCACGCACAAACGCTGCGCCGTAGGGTTTTTCATATAGACAGATTTTTAGTTTATTGATTAGATCTTTACGTTAGATGTATTTTAATTCGCCCAAAACCATAGTAAGGTTAACTTACAGATCTTTGGTCGTCCGGGATTGTCAATTCGGAGGCGTGGCTTCCAGTCCACCGGTTATCTCCTTAACTCCGTCGGGTTCCTCGCTCTCGATCCGGATTGGGGTGTAGGATGGAAAAAGGATGAGGTTAGGATTCGTTTTCGAATCAAGAATGGAAAGAAGAATAGATCGGATCTTACCAAGACGATAGAAGACCCCAAATTCGTCCAAGACAGTCCCTCCTCTCGGTGTTGTGCCTCCGACGACTCCGGAATTAGAGTTTTATGTGTAGAGAGATTTCGTAGGATTTTGTAAAACGTTTGGGGCTGATTAGGATAGTTATTTATAGATGGAAAGGACCTAAAGGTCGTCCAAGGTAGCCCTAGGATGTCTTGAGTCGCAAGGTGTGCAACCGAAGTCGAAAAATCCGGATTCGGGCGAGTAAATCTCGCACGGGGCGTTTCTGCCAGTTGGCGCGGGCTTGGCGCGCCCCCAAGCCAACCACCGTGCGGCCAGCGCGCCACTCACGCCTGGACTCTGGTCCGGGCGGGTCGTGCGATCCGTCGCGCTTTTCCTCCTCTCTTTCGGACTTCTATCCCTCTATGTTCTCGGATTCGGATTTCCGGGATATCTTCGGGCTCCGATTTCCTATCTTAATTTTATTCAGATCTAAATTTACATTTGGACTCGAGTTATTGAGTCCATCGGTGTTCGGTTTCCGTTTAACCATTTATTCAATTTCATTGTCTTCGGCTTCCCGGGTTCTCGGAATTTTGATTCCTTTTTAATTTAAATTTCCATTTCTCATCTTTTATGATTCTTTATCCATTTATTTATTTGCTGTATTTATTTCTTTATTGTATTTTTTTTATGTTGGAAAATTCTCAGGTATTACAATTTATCTGTCTTGCAGAAATTCCAGAACCACCAAAAAGAACGAGCAGGAACGTAGCACGGAAAATCAGGTTCCCGGTTGGATTAATTCATGAATTTAAGAAAATATTCTCGGAAAGTAAAGAAATTTAAAATCCGGAATAAATTTTTACAAATTAGTGGAATTGATCCAACCTATTTTTAAGCAAGTGGATCATTTAATTTCCAGCCCAGTATTTTGAATTTATTTGGACTGAATTTATTCAGATCCAAAACAAATAAAATGGACTCATGCCCAATATTACACTCGGGCCCAGTCCATAGAAAATTTGAAAATTCAAATTCTGTGTCGCGAAACCCCCCCTGTCGCGAAACCTGGTCTCACGACAGGGAGGGAGGATAGCGACACGGTTCCTAAACCCCCCTTTTTGTACTCGGGCCCAGTCCATAGAAAATTTGAAAATTCAAATTCTGTGTCGCGAAACCCCTCCCCTATCACGAAACTTGGTCTCACGATGGGAGGGAGGATAGCGACACGGTTCCTAAACCCCCCTTTTTGTATCCCTGTCGCGAAACTCACCCATGTCGCGAGACCACGTCTCGCGACAGGGGTGAGTTCCGCGACACAGTTTCTCTTGTCCCCAAACCTTCCTCATTCCATATCCTGTCGCGGAACGAACCCGTGTCGCGAGACTACGTCTAGCAACTGGCTCCCAGTTCCGCGACACGGTTCACACTTGGCCCCACCTTCTTATTAAACCCCCCCCCCCCCCCGGTTCTTCCCCACTTCTCCATTCCAACACTGAGAAATTTTCAAATCATCTCTGACGCGAACCCTTCTTCCCGAAGCACACCACCGTGTTCTTCGCACTTTCTCCGTCCATATTCAGGCGAAAAAAAACCCTGCCAAAATTTTTCAGAAACCCTCGCAATGGCATCCTCATCCTCTTTGAAGGCCGCGAAACCCTGGGGCAACATTTTCCTGGGCCCGAATCAAGTACAAGAAAGGACCAAACTGCTGGACCTACCGCTGGAGCTTTTAGGAGAAATCCTCTCCCGAATAGGAGAGGATGACATTAAGAAAGTGTTTACCGTCAAGGGAACGTGCAGAAAACTCAGGGCCGCGGGGAATCTCCCCATCGTCTACAAGAGATGCAAGTTGGAGACCACCATTGTAAGGGTTAGGCAACAGGGAGTTAAAAGGCAAAAGGAAGAACTCCTGCAAAGATGTGTGGAAGCAGAAAATCACAACCTCCAGCTCCAACCGGCATTGCACGCATTCGCTGTGCTTAAGGACGAGGAGAAAGCTTGCGAGCTGCTGAAATCAGGAATCGAGGATAACCACAGAGCATTAATTTTCGTAAGGGGACTAATGTTGTTAAGAAAACAGGACGAGGGTCTAGTTCTTCAAGGGGTAAAAAGATAGAAGAAATGGCAACAGACAGGTCAATCCTGATATTCACCGCCACCAACACCATTTCATGGCTAATGCAGAGCGAGGACACCCCTGATTTATTCAGAGACCAGGAACCAAGGGTCTACTGTCCAAGGATCCGAGCAGGCCTAGAAGAACTAGACACCTATTGCTTACCCTGTGACTTAACAAACTTTGTCCACTTGTACATAATCTTCTTCCATTGATGATGCTGCTGAAGGAAGATTGGGGCCTTAATATTTTATTTTTCTTTTTAAGCGTAATTGTAAACATCATACAAGAGAATTTCATATCACTTGTGCAAGCTCGATCCTACTGAAATCTCTTGTAATTGATGTATTATTGCTTTAAAAAAAGGGAATTTTGCAGTCCAAACAATTTATTTTGAAAAGATATATGTATAGTCCGAGATGAATAAGTGACTGTCAGGCCAAAAATATGTTGTTGACATACTCAGTATGTCAGCAGTTCCTCTTTAATGCGTTAAATTAAATAACCAGCAAAAGTATGCATAAACTTGCTCTAAATTCACATGTTGAATTTAGGCTTGTGATTAAATTTTCAAACTTTTAAATTGGGATAATATAATGGAAGACATGCATGAAATGAATTCCTAAGGTTTTGAGCTATAAAAATTTAATGATGCGATCATTTTTTGGGTAATAAATCTTCATGTTGAAAATTTTGATTGAGTAAATTGCTAGAATTAAGCTATGATTAAATTTGAGAATATTGTATGACATGAATCAATCCAACCTTGTGAGATTTGAGCCATGAGTCGCTTTTACTCATTTAATTTCTTTGATGTGTGAATCAATTTGATTAAAGGAAACTAGAACTTGCAATTGAGACCGATTCAAGACCATGCCATATTCCCGAAATCGAGCATATGATCGAGGCACTTAGAAAAACCAAATTTTTGGCCTTCGTTTGAAATCCAAACGAAAAGTATTTTCCCTTTAGAATTAACCAATTTGAGCCTTAAGCCTAATTTTTCTTGAAACCCACTATATTTCCCTATGTAACAGCCCGGTTTTTGGTTACCCAGGTCGGGATGTCACCGCCACACCTCCCTAGCAAGACACGGTTTCTCCGAGCTTGCTAAAGAGATGCAAGGCTATGGTTTTTCAAAATTTAAAACATTCAAACAGCCCATTTATATATAATTTAAAAATAATGTACCAAAGTTGCAGCGGAAAGTATTAATTACATATGTATAATGCAGCGGAATTTAAAATTGGGCCAACACGGCCAAAATACGGGTTAAATAGGCCCGTTCATGCAATTCATAACTAAGACGAATAATAAAAGAAAATAATATTTCCCCGAATATCCCATGCATGCATATGATGATGTATATTCTTCATGCTCTGTAGGAAAAAGAAAGAAATGGTTTTGGTCAGCACAACGTGCTGAGTAAGTTAACACATACAGGATTACGGGGTTTCAAAGACATTAATTAAATTTAAAGAAAACATGTTCATAACACCCCATAACTTGATTCATTTATCTAATAATAATTTAAAGGCATAATTCACAGGATATGGACTCCATAAAATCATAAATATAGCTTGCCAAGTAAAATAATTGTAGGACATAATTTAAGAGCATAATTTAAATAAGGGAAAGAAAACATTCAAGTCTTTTAAATTTTCCCGTTAATCCCCAGCCGAGTATCAAGATTTTATTTGTAGTCAAGTTTCTCTCACCGTTTTGGCACAGTTTCTCATGTTCAACACCATCGTCCAATCAGGCACGATATGCAAAGCTAGGAGGGCACCCTGCAGAGCACTCACCCCCTACGTAGATTACTCTCATCCGTTTAGGCACGAAGCAAAAAAGCTAGAGGGGCACCCGATGGAGCACTCACCCCCTACATAGGTCACTCTCGTCCGTTTAGGCACGAAGCAAAAAGCTAGAGGGGCACCCGATGGAGCACTCACCCTCTACGTAGAAAGCTCAAACTAGTCATAACGGGATTTCGAAAATGTTTGTTTATGTATTTTATTTCAAAGGAGTTTCCACTCATTTAAACCTTAAAGGCCAATTTCTCAAATTTAGTAATTTCTCAAAATATACTATTTCAGGACGCTACTCGCTCCGATATCATTTAAAAATCATTTCCAACAAGAATTTCAAGATTTGACTCCGGTAACCGCTGTTTACTCTAAAATTTATTTAAAATCAGATTCAAGTCCAAAAATTCTGAAACTTTACCACTGACTCGGAAACACCGAGATGAAAAACTTTTGTGTTTTAACTTTTTCAATCCGAGGTACCGAAACAGGTCAAAAACAACGATTTTCGTAGCAACATTAATCTGTCCGAATTTATCTTACAGCAGTTCAAGATTTTCAAGATCTACCATGGCAAATCAACTCGAAACTTAACGAAATTTTACAGAGACCTTCTTAAGACATTCCTCTACAACTTTCATGTTCGGCTAAAGATCTAAATAGGCCTAGAACCCTAGTCAAAAACGTCATCAATTTCAGACCTAAGTTCTGTCAAGAATTTCAAGATTCAAATTTAAATAGTTCGGTTCCGGGTTGATTTTAGATACCAAATCATCACGAAAAATTCTGAAAGTTTTACAGGAGATAGATCTAAGCCTTAGGAACGTTTTTTTGTTTTAAGTTTTCTCGTTTGAAGACTTTTAAGGGTTCGGAAAAATCGTACAAAATCGCTGCGCCGGTAAAAATCACATGTTGACGGATTTTCGAAATTCTTGATTAAGCTTTTAGATTCAAGTGTTTTAATTACTCCCAAAACCATGTAAGTGTCAACTTACAGATCTTTGGTCGTCCGGGATCGTCGATTCGGAGGCGTGGCTTCCAGTCCACCGTTTATCTCCTCGGTTCGTCGGGTTCTTCGTTCTCGATCCGATTCGGGGCGTAGAGAAGAAAAAGATGAAGTTAAGATTCGTTTTCGAATCTTATATGGAACAAGGTTCGGATCAGAACTTACCAAAATGTTGGAGATCTTCCGATTTTCGTCCAAACAGCCCTCGCCTTGGTTTCGTGCCTCCGACGACTCCGGAATTAGGGTTTTCGAATGTAAAGAGAGTTGTAGGGGTTTTTTGGAAAATGTTCGGGGCTGACAAGAGGTCTTATTTATAGATAGGCACGACCTGGGGACGTCCAAGGTCGGCCTTGGTGAGTCTTGAGCCGAAAGGAATGCAACCGAAGTCAGAAAATCCGGATTCGGGCGAGTGAATCTCGCATTGGGCGATTTTGCTCGCTAGCGCGGCCGTGGCGCGCCGTTAGGCTATTGACCGCGCGGCCACCACGCGGCTGCCGCCTGGACTCCGGTCTGGGCGGGTCGTGCGATCCGTCGTGCCTTTCCTCCTCTCTTTCGGACTTCTATCCCTTTATGTTCTCGGATTCCGATTTCCGGGATATCTTCGGGCTCCAATTTCCTATCGTAAATTTTTTTACTCGGGTCTGAATTTAATATTGGGCTCGAATTCTCGAGTCCGTTGGTGTCGGGTTCCCGTGTACGATTTAATTAATTAATTTGTCTTCGGTTTCCCGGGTTCTCGGAATTTTGATTCCTTTTCAATTTAAATTTCATTTCTCATTTCTTATGATTCTTTATCTATTTATTATGTTTATTTATTTATTATGTTTTCTTTATTATTTATTTATTTATTTATTTCTTTATTTATTTATTTATTTTATGTTGCAAAATTCTCGGGTATTACAGTCTACCCTCCTTAAGAATCAACTTCGTCCTCGAAGTTGTGTTTCGACTTTTCTCGTGCTAAGGATTTTTTTGTTTGTTTTATTAATTTGTGACTGAACTTAGAATTAAAACTTCTAAGCTGCCTACGTACCCGATGAAGGGATCAAGCCATAACGTAGTTCAAAACAATTTGACTTTGTTTGCTTATTTATTTGGAATACATATTGTTGAATCGAACTCAAAAATAAATGCATCTACTTTATTACGGGGTATCACATCCTCTCCTCCTTAGGACTTCAGTATGTCCCCATAACTGCCGATACGTTATTCTCAAGAGGATTCGGGTTTTGGGGCTTTATTCTGAGGGTATCGGTGCCCTTGGTTGTTGCCATTTTGACCGTCTAGGTTTCGTGGCTGGTGAGGTCCAGCGGCCAGGTCCTCTCTCTTGGTGATATTCTTAATATGGGTTCGGCACTCTTTCATCCGATGTCCACGTCGACAACATCGGAAGCATGTGTCGGGTTGAGGGCATCCTCTCACCAGATGAGGTTGGTTACACTTTGGGCATCGGGGTACGTAGCCTTCACGGTTGAAAATCCTTCTATTGTTGCCTTCATCGTCGCCTTGGGCTAGCGCATTTGGTCCTTCACGATAATTATTCCTACCCAAGTCAATATCAGTTCTGCGGTCCTCATCTCTTTTGCCTTGTCCATGGGGACCTCGGCTAGTCTCACCTATCGACTTACGCTTCAGTCCTTGAACTCGTCCAACCGCTACCGCACGATCATAAACAGCTTGTAGGTCGGGGTAGTGCACCCCTGTGATCACCTCGCGTACTGCCAGGTTCAGTCCCATCTCGAATTTTTTAGCCTTCTCCGCATCTGTGGGTACTAATCTTGGTGCGAACCTCACCAGCTCCTTGAATCGAGTGTCGTACTCTTGCACTGTCCGCCCCCTTGTTTCAGCGACATAAATTCTTCGTACATCGCTGCTTTGATACTCAGGGGATAGAATCTATCCCTGAACCTCTCCATCATTTCCGCCCACGAGTAGGGCTCATCATCTTTGTAATACCCGAGAAATCGACATCGAATTTTAAATCCAAAAATTAAGGAATTGGCGTTAATTATCAAAACCGAAATAATTCCGAGAGAGCGGAATTAAATATTTTTTCGGGCGATATCAACTCGAAGATAGTTATAATTCATATTATGGTTTTTAAATTTAAAAATCATAATATTTTAAATAAAAAAAAGTGGCCGAAGCCTGGTGGTGGCGCGGTGGCCGCACGGCGCCACCCTACAGAGGTTGTGCTTCAAATGCGTTTCAACGCATTTTTGTTCGGTTTTGGCTTTAACTCCGAACTTGGATGCATGAATCAAGCCACCATCATGTCTTAGACCATTGGGGGTGTATTGGGACTCCATGGAATGAATTTAGAAGCATCTAGAACCCTACATAATGGGATTAAGGGGAGTTCATGAACCAAAATAGGATAAGCGAATCCATAGTTGTGGTAGGTGAATTGGATGAAGTTGGGGGGGAGTAATTTCGAGATTTTGACTATCATTAGTTCCTCATACTTCCAAGATGCATTAAGCCTCTTCTTGGAAACATGAACTACCCCCATTCCCATCCTTAATCACCCACCAAACCCCTCCCAAACCATCCATCCGAAAATCTGCATACCAATAGGAGTGGAGTGAGTTGTGTGAGAGTTTATCCTGCTCTTGAAGCTTTGGGCGAATCCAAGGAATCCCAAGCCATTCCTCAAGTGTTGGTAAGGCCTCTAGTTCAATTCCTAGTCCTAAAACTCGGATCTTTCCCTTCTCATTAGGAAATTTCTTCTACGTCTCTCAAATATGGTCACTCGGTTGAAGAAGTGATCGTGGGGACTGTCTTGCTCGAGTTTGGGGCAACCACCAAAGGAGTTTTCGATCCTAATCTCCTAAAAAGTAAGTTAGTATTGTGCCTTTCAAATTTTAGAGGTTTTGGTGGAGTATCCATTGAGATACAACTCGAATTCCATTCCTTGCCAAATCTGTTTGCTAGGGTTTTATCCGTATAGTTTCTTTTGTTCATCGTTTTCCACCTAGATCCGTTCATTTTTGGTAAAACGTTTCTAAATGAAAAATGTTTCTAACATCTTGAATATGATCTCTGTAAATTTGCACAATTTTTGGACATGATTTGGGCGTCTAAAAATCATCTGGTATTTCTGAGATTTCTGATGACAGTTTTGGTATCATGGTGTAGTCAGTTTTGTTGTCCGTGTTACTCCTATCTACGATCGTTTTCAATGGTCGGTTCCTTCATAAACGTTGTTCATCTATGTGTCTAATTTATCCCTGTAAAATTTCAGAATTTTTAGATCACTTTTGGAATTGTTATGAAGTTTTAAAGGAACTGTGGTCGAGTGAACAGTAAATCCTACACCCTTTGAAAGAGAAGTTTCTGAAATGATTTTTTTTAGGCCATTTCGAGTCCGAATTTGATAAAGCCTATTTCTAAGAAAATTGCTTATTTTGATGTTTCCTAGCACATGTAAAATTTTCAGAAATTTCTAAAAAGTTTTACTAGTGCGAATGTGAAGACTGCACAGTGAGGCTTTTACTGGTAATTTGATTTCGTACGTTTTGATGAATTGTGAGTCAATTGCTACTCACTTGTGAAAATTATGAACTCTGGAAATGTAATGATGTTTTGCAATGATTAAAACGTGAATTTTGAAACCTTATAAGTTTTGATCGAGTTAGATGCCCAACTTTGGAGGGTAAGTGCACTTGGCGTGAGCTCGTTGGGCCGCCCCCTCTTTTTGGTGGCCAAAACGGCGCCAATGAAATTATGTTGCGTGTTAGTATGAGTCTATACTCCTATATGTATCCGTATGGGTTATCTAGGGCTCCGGAGTGTGTCTGTATAGGGTCCGCTGCTCTCACATTTGTTGATACCGTCGGCTTGTGGACATAAGCGCCCAAGCGGGTAATTTGATCTTAAACGGCTTAGGCCCATGATCGTTGATACCGGCGGCTTGTGGACATAAGCGCCCAAGCGGGTAATTTTTGGATGTCCTCGATCAAAATGAACATTGGTATGATGTATGTGGTAGTGTAAAAAAAAAATTCCCGTAAATTCTTTTACTCGCTTATTTTAAAAATTAAATCCCTATCTTTTTATTACTCTTCTAAAAACTTTAAATTTTGTTATGCTATACATTAACTTACGCAGTACCGTTTGTACTGAAAAATCGTTGTTTTCTATTTTTCGCAGAGTAAGTCATGGCACGACGGGATGGGATTTCTCAAAGAAAGAACTTGTCGCATTTACTTTTATTTTAAATTCCGTTTTGGACTTGGAACTTTGGATTTGGTTTTTGGCCGTCTGTTTGGCCTTATTTTGCTTCCGCATTATTTATCATTATTATGCATGTGATACTCTGATTTAAATTCGGGCATATTTGAATGGATTTTTGAAATATTTTAAAAATTGATACAACTTAGCCTTAGCATTTCTCTAGATAAGCTCGACTTGGTTCGGGTCTTGTTTAGAAAAGTGTGGCGGTAATGCCCTGGCCTGGGAAATCAAATCCGGGGTGTTACAAAGTGGTATCAGAGCCCGAAAATTTTAAAGCTACTATTTTTCGGCCCACTATAGAGGCCCAAATTATTCAATATTATTTTTAAGCATTTTGAGTATTATTTCCATGGACAAGGAATTTTATTTTAAAACCCATGGAAAAGTATATCTCGAAAATTCGACAAGTCTTAAAAAAAAATTAGCACTATTTTGGGGGGAAGCATGTGCATTAACAAATTATTATTTTTATGTGCCAAATCCCTTAATGTAAAATTTGTATGTTAGATGGCCGACCCAAGGTTACAACACTCTATCATGCGCTTATTACGCTCTATGTCCGACATCACGCATGAGCTTCGCCACATTAGCAGGGACGCCGCGAATGATAGGAATAGGATTGTGGCATTGGAAGAAAAATTTGAGGCATTAACCATTAGGAGTAACCAGATTGTTGCACGCCACGACGCACTGGCAGCTGAGTTTGAGGACTGTCGTCATCATGTTCACATGTTGCAGGGTCGTATGTTTGCACTGGAGGAAGTTGTGGTTGGGCTGCAGAATCAGCTCAATCCTGAGCCGGAGATGGAGGAAGAGGAGGAAGAGGACCCGGATGAGTTTATCAACATTGTGGACGAGGATCCCGAGGCAGTCGTGGAGAACCCTCCACTGCCTCTTGACACTGACGAGGAGATTGAGGCCGATCGCAGGATGCTCGGCTACTCCCCTGACTACTTGCTCTAGGCGTTGCATGCTACTTCTGTGATGGACTTCTTTACTTGTTTTTACTAGTATTCCGATTCCTGTACATTGCGTTTTAGCGTTATCACATCTCGTTTACCTCATCGTTATCACATTTTACGTAGTGGTAACCTAGTAGTATTATATAATGATGTAGCCCTTGTTATCAATCATTATTATCTAGTGGAAATTTCGTACTTAGTGTTTTTCCTTTCTTGTCCATCTCGGTGTTCTTTCGCACTTAGAGTTTTGAGATAGAATTCTGATCATAGTCTAACTCGACTATTAACCTACATCTAACTGCGAATCTAACCTCTGCGTGCTTGGTCATCAGAATGCCGCCAAGAGGGAGACCCCGAGCTGAGATCCCAGTGAACGCTAACGCTCCAGTTTGTGTGAACCCGCCAAACCCTGGAGGCCAACCTAATCCTGCCCCTAATGCGATGGATGAGCGACTGAGGACAATTGAACAAGTCCTCATTGCTTTAGGAAACGCTGAAGTTAACCGAGCACAAGCTGCATTGCCACCTCCAGCCACAAGAATTAACTATTTGGCGATGGTGAACTCCTACCAGCCTACCCCACTACGAAGGACAGGAGGATCCTGCAAAATTGGAAGACTGGATCCGAACGTTTGACAAGCTCCTGACTGCCGTCCGCTATCCCGAGAACGAGAAAGTGAGGGTGGCGACATATTATCTGAATGGGGAAGCTGGTGAGTGGTGGCAGAACCAACAAGCGGGACTGGCCGAGGGTGAGCACGAGTACTTCTGGGCGGAATTTAAAGAGATGATGAGAGAGAGGTTCTACCCTCTCAGCACCAAAGCTGCTAAGTACGAAGAGTTCATCCACCTTCGTCAAGACACTCAGTCGGTTCAGGAGTATTACACAAAGTTCAAGGAGCTCGTTCGTTTTGCTCCTAGACTTGTACCCACCGAAGCTGACAAAGCCCAAAAGTTTGAGATGCGGGCTGAACCTGAGCATTCGAGAAATTTTGGTGGGAGGACAGCACGCAACGCTACAAGTTGCATATGATCACGCATTAGCGTTTGCCCGAGTACAACAATTGAAGCGGAAAAATAATGGAGAATCGAGCAAAGGCTCGAACAACTTTGACAAGCGAAACAGAAACAACAACAACAACTTCAGGAGAGGAAACGATCAAGGAAGGAACGAAGGCCAGAGGAGGCCGGAAAACAGAGGGTTTAACCAGGGAGGTAACGGCCACCGGAAGCCGGAGAATCAGGGCACTTTCATACCTAGGTGCCAGCAGTGCAATATTTCGCACCTGGTGAGAGAGTGTCCGAAACCAGGACATTGTTATCGTTGCGGCCGAGAAGGCCATATGAGGAAGGAATGTCGCAGAAATGAGGATCGTATTGACAAGATGCCGGATTTGCTGAATCGACCTCAAGGGAATAGGCCAACTGGGCAGAACCAGCAGAACAACCAGGGTCAGAGGTTCCCTCAGGGACAGAGACCGCCTCAAAATCAGAACCAGCAAGGAAAT
Organism: Hygrophila difformis; assembly: GCA_030278955.1. Lineage (NCBI taxonomy): Eukaryota > Viridiplantae > Streptophyta > Magnoliopsida > Lamiales > Acanthaceae > Hygrophila > Hygrophila difformis. The sequence continues at coordinate 2,998,165 of JAOANR010000012.1, forward strand.
CAAGGGCGACCGATCGGACGCCACAATGTCATCAATTAGGCAGATATGGCTGCCCAGGGAGAAGTAATAACTGGTACGTTTACTGTTTTAAACGTATCCGTTAAGGTTTTATTCGATTCAGGCGCAAGCTGTTCTTTACTATCTACAAGAATTAGGTCTGCCTTAGATCTTCCAGCGCCTAAAAATATTAACCTAGGAATTCAACTACCGTCGGGTAAAATGGTATCGTGTTCAAAACGATATGATGGAATCCCGATTGTGATCAAGAACATAGAATTTTTTGCGAACCTAGTCGAATTTGAGCTCAAGGACTTTGACATTATCTTAGGAATGGACTTTCTGACTCAATATAAGGCGGTTATTGAGTGTCAGAAACAGAAAATCTCTCTAGCCAAGAGTCGAGGAAAGAGGGTCATTTACTACATGCAGCCTCAGAAGAAGGGTGCCAAGGTAGTAAATGCAGTGAAGTTCTGCAATCTCATGCAGAAAGGATATCAGTTGTACGCCTGTTACGTACATAATCTGGAGGATGAGGGAAATAAGATCGAAAGAATTCCAGTCGTGAGCGAGTACCCCGACGTCTTTCCTGAAGATATCCCAGGAATGCCTCTTGAGCGCGAAGTTGAGTTCACAATCGATCTGGTGCCCGGAATCGAACCAGTATCGAAGGCACCGTATCGCATGGCGCCCGCGGAAATGAAAGAACTAAAGGAACAACTTGAGGAGTTGTTATCTAAAGGGTATATTAGGCCGAGCACATAACCATGGGGTGCACCAGTCCTGTTCGTCAAGAAGAAAGACAGTGGACTTCGACTGTGCATAGATTATAGAGGCCTTAATCAGGTAACAATCAAGAACAAATACCCGCTGCCTAGGATCGAAGACCTCTTCGATCAGCTGAAAGGAGCACCAGTATTTTCAAAAGTTGACCTGAGATCGGGATACCACCAACTGCGTATCGCCGAGCACGATATACCCGAAACAGCTTTCCGAACAAGATATGGGCACTACGAATTCACCGTAATGTCCTTCGGTCTGACTAATGCTCCCGCAGTATTCATGAATCTCATGAATAGTGTTTTCCGAGAGTTACTAGACTCATGTGTTGTCGTATTCATCGATGACATCTTAGTTTACTCGAGGAATGAAGAGGAGCATCGGAGTCATTTGCACCAAGTACTCGGACTTTTGAGGAAAAATCAACTCTACGCGAAGCTGTCAAAGTGCGAGTTTTGGATAAAAGAAGTCGCCTTTCTAGGTCATATAGTATCGGCTAAAGGAGTATCGGTTGACCCGGCAAAGATATCTGCAGTGACTGATTGGCCAGCGCCAACAAGCCAGACTGAGATACGAAGTTTCCTTGGATTAGCCAGATACTACCGAAGATTTGTGAAAGATTTTTCAAAAATTGCGAGACCGATGACCCAGTTGCTGAAGAAAGGGTTGAAATTCGAATGGACAGCTGATTGTGAGGAGTCATTCCGAGAGCTCAAGAAAAGACTCACATCAGCACCGGTCTTGGCATTGCCATCAGAAACTGAAGATTATGAGGTGTACAGCGACGCCTCGAAAGAAGGTCTTGGTTGCGTGCTAATGCAAAACCAAAGGGTTATTGCTTACGCATCGGGACAATCAAGCCACATGAAGAAAACTATCCGACACATGATCTGGAACTAGCAGCGGTAGTGTTCGCTCTTAAGATCTGGCGACACTACTTATATGGACGAACTTGTCGGATGTTTACAGATCAAAAGAGCCTCAAGTATATATTTACTCAGAAAGAGTTAAATATGAGGCAGAGGAGATGGCTCGAGCTGATCAAGGATTACGATCTGGACATAGCCTACCATGAGGGCAAAGCGAACGTCGTTGCGGGCGCGCTGAGTCGCAAGACGAGGCACACGGCGAACACACTTATTTTACCTTCGGGACTGTACATGGACCTAGCTAAGTTGGATACTGAACTAGTCCATTATGGAACTGTGGTAGAGACAGTGAATGCCATAACAATTGAACCTACCGTGTTCGACGAGATTCGAATAGCTCAACCGGACGACGAGAATCTCAAGAGAATCAAAGAAACGATTGGTGAAGGAAAGGCGGTAGGATTCATAATCCATGAGGAAGGAAGTATCCGTTTTAAAGGACGATGGTGCGTTCCTCGTAAGTGCGAGGAATTGAAGAGAAAACTCATGGAAGAAGGCCACAGTACACCTTATTCGGTCCACCCTGGTGGGGATAAGTTATACAAGGACTTAAAGAAAATATACTGGTGGCCGCGGATGAAGAAGGATGTTGCCGACTTTGTGGCTAAGTGCATAACCTGCCAGAAGGTGAAGGCAGTGAGGCAAAAGCCGTTAGGATTGGTAAAGCCAAAGGAGATCCCAAGCTGTAAATGGGACAGCATCTCCATGGATTTTGTTTCGGGGTTACCAAGATCTCCCCGAGGAATGAATAAAATTTGGGTAATAGTTGATCGGTTAACGAAGACCGCCATCTTTATACCAATGAAGGAAAATTGGTCAATGGATCAACTAGCTAAGGCATATATCGAGAACGTGGTCCGAAGGCACGGAGTACCGCATGATATTATCTCAGACCGAGATAGTAAATTCGTCTCCAACTTCTGGACTAAACTACAAGAAGCCTTAGGAACCCAAATCAAGATGAGCACAGCATTTCATCCAATGACGGACGGTCAGACTGAGCGTACGATTCAGACGCTCGAGGACATGCTAAGGGCGTGCGTACTCGAATTCAAGGGAAGTTGGGAAGACCACTTGCCGTTAATTGAATTCTCGTACAACAACAGTTATCACGCTAGCATTGGCATGGCACCGTTCGAAGCGCTTTACGGACGTAAGTGCCGCAGTCCGTTATGCTGGGCAAAAGATGATAATTCGGTAGTTTTTGGACCGCAACTCATTGAAGATATGAGCAGACAAATCAAGGTGGTTCAACAGAAAATGAAGGCCGCACAAGACAGGCAGAAGAGTTATGCCGACACTAGGCGGCAAGAGTTGGAATTTGAGGTGGGAGACAGAGTCATGCTGAAAGTGTCACCCATGAAGGGGGTGATGCGATTCGGTAAACGAGGAAAGTTGAGTCCTCGCTACATCGGTCCGTAAGAGATTCTGGATCGCGTGGGTACCTTGGCTTATCGTTTGGCTCTTCCACCAGAATTGTCGCGAGTGCACAACGTATTTCACATTTCTCAACTGAAGAAATATGTGCAGAACCCAACTCACGTGTTGCAACCCGACGTGATTGAGCTGGATGACGACCTGACATATGAGGAATATCCGATGAAGATACTTGATGTCAAGGAAAGGGTCACAAGGAACAGGACTGTAAAGATGGTGAAGATCCTATGGTCAAATCATGGCACTGAGGAAGCGACGTGGGAATTGGAAGCGGATATAAAGCAGAAATATCCCAACCTTTTCCGAAGCGACTCAGGAGCAGTTATGGGGGCATAACTGCAATCCTAAGGGGGAGAGGATGTGACACCCAGCACAAGAGTCGTCGCATACCGAGGTAAGAATTTTAAATTGCAAGCCTCAATAATTTCTTTGTGCCAATTATTTTTCCGAAGTACGACCCAACTTCGAGGACGAAGTTGATTTCTAAGGAGGGTAGACTGTAATACCCGAGAAATCGAAATCGAATTTTAAATCCAAAAATTAGAGAATTGGATTTAATTATCGAAACCGAAATAATTCCGAGAGAGCGGAATTAAATATTTTTTTTCGGACGATACCAACTCGAAGAGAGTTATAATTCATATTATGGTTTTTAAATTTAAAAATCATAACATTTAAAAAAAAAAGTGGCCGAAGCCTGGTGGTGGCGCGGTGGCCGCGCGGTGGCGCGCCACCCTACAGAGGTTGTGCTTCAAATGCGTTTCAACGCGTTTTTGTTCGGTTTTGGCTTTAACTCCGAACTTGGATGCATGAATCAAGCCACCATCATGTCTTAGACCATTGGGGGTGTATTGGGACTCCATGGAATGAATTTAAAAGCATCTAGAACCCTACATAATGGGATTAAGGGGAGTTCATGAACCAAAATAGGATAAGTGAATCCATAGTTGTGGTAGGTGAATTGGATGAAGTTGGGGGGGGGGGGGGAGTAATTTCGAGATTTTGACTGTCATTAGTTCCTCATACTTCCAAGATGCATTAAGCCTCTTCTTGGAAACTTGAACTACCCCCATTCCCATCCTTAATCACCCACCAAACCCCTCCCAAACCATCCATCCGAAAATCTGCATACCAATAGGAGTGGAGTGAGTTGTGTGAGAGTTTATCCTGCTCTTGAAGCTTTGGGCGAATCCAAGGAATCCCAAGCCATTCCTCAAGTGTTGGTAAGGCCTCTAGTTCAATTCCTAGTCCTAAAACTCGGATCTTTCCCCTCTCATTAGGAAATTTCTTCCACGTCTCTCAAATAGGGTCACTCGGTTGAAGAAGTGATCGTGAGGACTGTCTCGCTCGAGTTTGGGGCAACCACCAAAGGAGTTTTCGATCCTAATCTCCTAACAAGTAAGTTAGTGTTGTGCCTTTCAAATTTTAGAGGTTTTGGTGGAGTATCCATTGAGATACAACTCGAATTCCATTCCTTGCCAAATCTGTTTGCTAGGGTTTTATCCGTGTAGTTCTTTTGTTCATCGTTTTCCGCCTAGATCCGTTCATTTTTGGGAAAACATTTTCAATGAAAAATGTTCCTAACATCTTGAATATGATCTCTGTAAATTTTCACAATTTTGGAACATGATTTGGGCGTCGAAAAATCATCTGGTATTTCAGAGATTTCTGATGACAGTTTTGGTATCAAGGTGTAGTCAGTTTTGTTGTCCGTGTTACTCCTATCTACGATCGTTTTCAATGGTTGGTTCCTTCATGAAAGTTGTTCATCTATGTGTCTAGTTTATCCCTGTAAAAGTTCAGAATTTTTAGATCACGTTTGGAATTGTTATGAATTTTTAAAGGAACTGTGGTCGAGTGAACAGTAAATCCTACACCCTTTGAAAGAGAAGTTTTTGAAATGATTTTTTTTAGGCCATTTAGATTCCGAATTTGATAAAGCCTATTTCTAAGAAAATTGCTTATTTTGATGTTTCCTAGCACCTGTAAAATTTTCAGAAATTTCTAAAAAGTTTTACTACATTTCCTAGTGCGAATTTGAAGACTGCCACAGTGAGGCTTTTACCGGTAATTTGATTTCGTACGTTTTGATGAATTGTGAGTCAATTGCTACTCACTTGTGAAAATTATGAACTCTGGAAATGTAATGATGTTTTGCAATGATTAAAACGTGAATTTTGAAACCTTGTAAGTTTTGATCGAGTTAGATGCCCAACTTTGGAGGGTAAGTGCACTTGGCGTGAGCTCGTTGGGCCGCCCCCTCTTTTTGGTGGCCAAAACGGCGCCAAGGAAATTATGTTGCGTGTTAGTATGAGTCTATACTCCTCGATGTATCCGTATGGGTTATCTAGGGCTCCGGAGTGTGTCTGTATAGGGTCCGCTGCTCTCACATTTGTTGATACCGTCGGCTTGTGGACATAAGTGCCCAAGCGGGTAATTTGATCTTAAACGGCTTAGGCCCAGGATCGTTGATACCGGCGGCTTGTGGAAATAAGCGCCCAAGCGGGTAATTTTTGGATGTCCTCGATCAAAATGAACATTGGTATGATGTATGTGGTAGTGTAAAAAAAAAAATTCCCGTAAATTCTTTTACTCGCTTATTTTAAAAATTAAATCCCTATCTTTTATTACTCTTCTAAAAACTTTAAATTTTGTTATGCTATACATTAACTTACGCAGTACCGTTTGTACTGATAAATCGTTGTTTTCTATTTTTTGCAGAGTAAGTCATGGCACGACGGGATGGGATTTCTCAAAGAAAGAACTTGTCGCATTTACTTTTGTTTTAAATTCCGTTTTGGACTTGGAACTTTGGATTTGGTTTTTGGCCGTCTGTTTGGCCTTATTTTGCTTCCGCATTATTTATCATTATTATGCATGTGATACTCTGATTTAAATTCGGGCATATTTGAATGGATTTTTGAAGTATTTTAAAAATTGATACAACTTAGCCTTAGCATTTCTCTAGATAAGCTCGACTTGGTTCGGGTCTTGTTTAGAAAAGTGTGGCGGTAATGCCCTGGCCTGGGAAATCAAATCCGGGGTGTTACAAAGTGGTATCAGAGCCCGAAAATTTTAAAGCTATTATTTTTCGGCCCACTATAGAGGCCCAAATTATTCAATATTATTTTTAAGCATTTTGAGTATTATTTCCATGGACAAGGAATTTTATTTTAAAACCCATGGAAAAGTATATCTCGAAAATTCGACAAGTCTTAAAAAAAATTAGCACTATTTTGGGGGGAAGCATGTGCATTAACAAATTATTATTTTTATGTGCCAAATCCCTTAATGTAAAATTTGTATGTTAGATGGCCGACCCAAGGTTACAACACTCTATCATACGCTTATTATGCTCTATGTCCGACATCACGCATGAGCTTCGCCACATTAGCAGGGACGCCGCGAATGATAGGAATAGGATTGTGGCATTGGAAGAAAAATTTGAGGCATTAACCATTAGGAGTAACCAGATTGTTGCATGCCACGACGCACTGGCAGCTGAGTTTGAGGACTGTCGTCATCATGTGCACATGTTGCAGGGTCGTATGTTTGCACTGGAGGAAGTTGTGGTTGGCTGTAGAATCAGCTAAATCCTGAGCCGGAGATGGAGGAAGAGGAGGAAGAGGACCCGGATGAGTTTATCAACATTGTGGACGAGGATCCCGAGGAAGTCGTGGAGAACCCTCCACTGCCTCTTGACACTGACGAGGAGATTGAGGCCGATCGCAGGATGCTCGGCTACTCCCCTGACTACTTGCTCTAGGCGTTGCATGCTACTTCTGTGATGGACTTCTTTACTTGTTTTTACTAGTATTCCGATTCCGTACATTGCGTATTAGCGTTATCACATCTCGTTTACCTTATCGTTATCACATTTTACGTAGTGGTAACCTAGTAGTATTATATAATGATGTAGCCCTTGTTATCAATCATTATTATCTAGTGGAAATTTCGTACTTAGTGTTTTTCCTTTCTTGTCCATTTCGGTGTTCTTTCGCACTTAGAGTTTTGAGATAGAATTCTGATCATAGTCTAACTCGACTATTAACCTACATCTAACTGCGAATCTAACCTCTGCGTGCTTGGTCATCAGAATGCCGCCAAGAAATGAAATTCTAACTCTCAAGCACAAGGGGATCACCTCATATTTATAGAGATGAAACCCTAGGCCCATTGTATCGCAAGACATCACACACATCACAGCCGTGTCGCGGAATCACGTGATGTGGTGCGAAACGAGGCTGCATGGCGCAAAACTTCACGACCGGGTCTTGGTTCTCTCCATTTCTTGCTTCTGTGTCGCTAGCCATAACCCTGTCACGAGACCATGCTTCGCGCCAAGGGGCTAGCGACAAGGGTCTAGGGACACAGTTTCTTCTTCAGTTGTGCTTTGTGACGCGATACCATCCCATGTCGCTAGACCATGCTTTGCGCCACGGGTCTAGCGACAGGGTCCTCTGGTTTTGCCATCTTTTTCATTCCTTTTTCTTTTCTTTTCTTTTTTCTCATGTTTTTGAATTTTTCTAACATAAATGTGTAATAAAATTACATATTTATGTATTTTTCATACCAGCTTATTATTTTACAATTATGCATAAATCAGTCCAATTCAACTGCTTTCTTATTTAATATAAGACCAGAATGCGATCAAATGCCCGTTTCAGACACGGAAATGGATTGAAAATAATGGACATTTCTAGCCATTATCAACATCCTCACATCTAATAATGATCGTCCCCGAGCAGTCAGAGTCAATGTTCCTTGGAACACGGACTCTACATATTCAATTCATTTGTGTGGCTTCATAAATTACATTCCGTTTGGATTGGGATAAGACAATCAAAAACTACAAGTATTAAATCCCCTTGATTGCAGTGTTTATTGAAATGATACTTGCTCGCTAAATCGGGCCTACAAATCAAACATTATTGTCAACCCTTCATGAATATCATGTTTGAAAAATGAAAGGATAAAAATTAGAATTAAGGTATGACATGAACATAATTGATGAAACTGAGCCTCACATATAGTAGACTTGGAAAATTCACTCACTCTTGGATGGTTTTGATCATTGAACACTCAAAATCAAATTTAATTAAATTATCTCATAAGCTTGCAATTAGACCAACTCGCCACCGGCTCATTTCCTCAAATCGAGATCCCGAGGTCTTATTTAAGGGTTATACTGGGGCATACGGTTGTAACATTTGGTAGGAAAGGGAATTATTGGGCTAAGAAGTGGCAAGAGATTATTCTATCATACGTTGGCATTTTTATTTAGAATTTATGATCATCAATTATTTCTTTCTTTTTCTATTGCATGACATTAGACTAAGTCTAATTTGCTTTGTCATTTGCAATTTATTTTTGTTGAAATGAACTCAACACACAATTTTTTTTTGAATCGGTTTATTGAGTACCGATTTGAACATAGTTGATGATCACAAATTTAATGCCTTTGAGAGAATTCATCCTTGTCCACTTGGGTTGAATATTTTGGTCTTTTTATAAGGCTAGGGTGTAATACCCGAGAATTTTGCAACATAAAATAAATAAATAAATAAAGAAATAAATAATAAAGAAAACATAATAAATAAATAAACATAATAAATAGATAAAGAATCATAAGAAATGAGAATTGGAATTTAAATTGAAAAGGAATCAAAATTCCGAGAACCCGGGAAACCGAAGACAAATTAATTAAATAAATCGTACACGGGAACCCGACACCAACGGACTCGAGAATTCGAGCCCAATATTAAATTCAGAGCCGAGTAAAAAAAATTAGGATAGGAAATTGGAGCCCGAAGATAGCCCGGAAATCGGAATCCGAGAACATAAATGGATAGAAGTCCGAAAGAGATGAGGAAAGGCACGACAGATCGCCCAGAAGTACTCGTGCTCACCCTCGGCCAGTCCCGCTTGTTGGTTCTGCCACCACTCATCAGCTTCCCCATTCAGATAATATGTCGCCACCCTCACTTTCTCATTCTCGGGACAGCGGACGGCAGTCAGGAGCTTGTCAAACGTTCGGATCCAGTCTTCCAATTTTGCAGGATCCTCTTGTCCTTCGTAGTGGGGCGGCTGGTAGGAGTTCACCATCGCCAAATAGTTAATTCTTGCGGCTGGAGGTGGCACTGCAGCTTGTGCTCGGTTAACTTCAGCGTTTCCTAAAGCAATGAGGACTTGTTCAACTGTCCTTAGTCGCTCATCCATCGCATTAGGGGCAGGATTAGGTTAGGGAATGATTTTCAAAGATTCATTATTTTCCAAAATTGCTATGTGTTGGGAATTTAGTCTTAACTGTCATACCGAGATGGAATCCACTTGGATTCAAATACAGTGTGATAGGTAATTCTAGAGGAACAATACGTAGGCCTTGGTTATTTTCTAAGAGAGGGTTGAGTTCCTTTCAACTGCTATCCTCTTCTGCCAAAGCCTAATTTTTAGTCTTGAGTGAGTGCATCCGGAACGAACTAATCTATTTGTTCGTTTCATTAGTTTGTATCTCATAATCACCCGGAAGGACACTGCGAGCGGTTCACCGAGATCCGGGAATTCTTGATCCACATCCGGTCATCATGACTGGAAACTTTCTTTTACTACCGGTACGAAGCTTTTGAAACTTCCGAGTGATAGGATTTTAAATGCTTTCTTTACTGCTTTCTTTTAATCGCTTTTGTAGAGGTCACTCGGAAGCATCGCTAGATCTTCTAACTGCTACTAGGACTGAGAGTTAAGGGATAGTTGAGGCTTATTTTTTTAGACTTTGGGTGTGACATGGGGGAATGATAGCAGTACTTGGCACTTCAACTAATGATTTGTCAGGTGTTGCTTGTCCACCACAGATGAAATAACATACTCTGGCCGGGGCAGTTATGAATCGGTGGTATCTTAGAATTTGTGGTCTTAATAACATGTAAACTCATACTGTAAGTACCAGTCTGTTAAAGGGAACATAGTACTGAGAGCATGAGAACTAGCTATCTGACAGAATTATCCCAAACAAAGATTGGTGTATTAAAAATGTAAGTTTAATTATGCTTTATCTGAATTTTGTCCAATCTTTATTCTCTTCTTCCTGTCCCTTCCGTCATCATTTTGAATCAGCTTCATAGCTAGTATAGTTTAGATTTACAGCTTCCTTAGAATAATTTTATTACTTCCATAAGGTAAACTTACGTGCTTGTAATCGCTTTTTAGCATAAACTTATCCGCTTTCTAAAATAGAATTAATGTGCTATGTAGAATAGTTTAAACTGTTTTCATAGTGTAGATTAAATTCAGTAAAGTAGTTGATAGACAACTTCTGAAACTGATTCGAGTGACAGAGTTGAAAATCTTGTAAAATGGCGTGGGACCTGCTTCCATCGCACATCCTCCAGTGAACGATCCGGTCTTACTATAAATTACTGCAATTTTTGACACCGTGCGCTTTCGGGCCACAGTTTCCTACATGAGTATATAAAAACGTGACAACCTATAAACATATCCCTGATCCCAACTCCATCTTCATAATTGGTTTCATTGAATAAAATTAAACCAGGATTATATTATTCATAAAAAAATACTCATATAGTGGGAAATTGTCAAAAGTTTCAACTGGCAACGAGAGGTGGGAGAGAATGCGATTGCTAGAAAAAGATTCTAGGAAAAACTATGGAAGATTAAGGTCCCAATGATGATCAAGATGCTAGTCTGGAAGATCACTAACAAGGCATTACCTGTTAGGGAAGTGTTAGCGCGAAGAGGGTTCATATCAAACGACAATGCTTATTGCTCTATCTGTGAAAAGGAAGTTGAGTCATTGGAACACTTGTTTTGCCATTGTAAGTTGGCTGGGGATTTATGGCAGCAATCGGTGTCTTGGTGTGGGGTAGTATGGACTAGACTAGGGGAGGTGGAGTGTCTTCTCGCTTCATGGATGGAGGCCTCGGTGATATCTAGGAAGAGAGAGCTGTGGATGGTTACTGGGATGGCCACGATTTGGATAATCTGAAAAATTTGCAATGAGAAAATATTCAGGGGACAACAAATGGACATCAACGCTGAGTGGAGGAAATAAAATGGCTATGCTGCACATGGTGGAAAGCTTTATCAAATGGAGCTGTGGATTTGCTGGAAAGCGATGGTCCGTTCTTTCCAGATGCCTTGACATTGAATCAACATATTAGCTTGAGAGGTCCGCTGCAAGGCTTGCTCTGGGAGAGGCCGGAAGTGGATGGTGGAAGGTGAACACGGACGGGTCGTCCCTTGGAAATCCCGGTCCTGCAGGCATAGGTTGTAATACCCGAGAATTTTGCAACATAAAATAAATAAAACAAATAAATAAAATAAATAAATAAATAAACAATAAACAAAACAATAAAAATAAATAAATATAATAAATGAATAAACGTAATACATAGACAAGGAAATGAGAAATGGAATTTAATTTAAGAAGGAATTAAATTTCCAATACCCGGGAAACCAAAGACAAATTAATCAAATAAATTGTACACGGGAACCCGACACCAATGGACTCGAGAATTCGAGGCCATATTAAATCTAGACCCGAGTAAAAATTGAGATAGGAAATAGGAACCCGAAAATATCCCGGAAATCCGAATCCGAGAACATAGAGGGATAGAAGTCCGAAAGGGAGGAGTAAATGCCCGACGGATCGCACGACCCGCCCGGACCGAAGTCTAGGCGGTAGACGCGCGGTGGCCGCGCGGTTGCCGCGCGGGTTTCCCCTTAGCCGCGCGCCAACCCCGCGCCAGCGTACAGATACGCCCGTTGCGAGATTTTCTCGCCCGAATCTGGATTTTCCGAGTTCGGTTGCTCACCTTGCGGCTCAAGACTCACCAAGGCTGACTTGGGACGTCCCCTAGGTCCCTTACATTTATAAATAGTCGTCCTACTCAATCCTAAATCCCTTTGCAAACCTTTCATACTCTCAATAAGTTCGAACCCTAATTCCGGAGTCGTCGGAGGCACGAAACCAAGAGAGGGACTGCTTTGGACGAATTCGGAGTCTTCTAACATCGTGGTAAGTTCTGATCCGCTAGTTCTTTTACGTTCTTGATTCGAAAATGAATCCTAACTTAATCTCTTCCTTTTCTACACCCCGAACCGGATCTGGAACGAAGAACCCGACGAGCCGAGGAGATAAACGGTGGACTGGAAGCCACGCCTCAGAATCGACGAGCCGAGACAATCACAAATCAGTAAGTTAATCTTACTATGGTTTTGGGCGATTTAAAATACACCTAACGTAACGATATAATCAAGAAACCTAAAATCTGTCAACAAGACGAAAACCCACGGCGCAACATTCTTGGACGATTTTTCCGAACCCTTAAACCTGTTCAAATGAGAAAACTTAAAACACGAAAAACGTTCCTAAGATGTAGATCTATCTCCTCTAAAAATTTCATAATTTTGCATTAAGTTTTGATATCTGAAATTGACCCCAAACCGAACTGTACTAAATTTAGATCCTGAAATCTTGACAGAACTTTAGTCCGATCTTGTAGACGTTTTTGACAATAGATCTAGACCGAATCAGAACTTTAGTCGAACATGAAAGTTGTAGATATATTTCTTAAGTATCTCCTGTAAAATTTCATCAAATTTGGAGTTAGTTTGCTATGGTAGATCTTAAGATTTTGAAACTGCTGTGTAGAAAATTCGGACAGATTATCATCCTGTTAAAAATTGATGTTTTCCACTTACTTACGTATCTCGGATCGAAAAACTTAAAACATGAAACTTGTTCATCTCTATGTTTTCAAGTCACTGGTCAAATTTTTGGACTTAAAACCGATTTTTAATTAATTTTGAAGTAAACAGTGGTTTTGACCAAGTCAAATCTTGAAATCTTGTTGAAACGGTGAAATTAGCCTTTAAGGTTTGAACAAGTAGAAAACTCTTTTGAAAAAAATACATGAAATCAGAATTTTAGGAAAATTCCCTTACAAACTTGATCATTTAAAATTAGGGGGTGAGTGCTCTGCAGGGTACCCTCCTAACGATTCACTTCGTGCCTTTATGGACGATGGTTACCCGCGTGAAATTTGATATATGTTGCCAAAACGGCATGAGATATATGGCCTACACTCTCGAGAATATCCATATGGGTTTCCCAAGGCTCCGGAGTGGTACTGGGTATGGCAGATACGGCTACGACCGCCGGGCTACCGGCTAAACTTGACGAGATTGCGATGCAATCATGAAATACTTGAAATACTAAATCTTGGGTGTAAAGGGGATAGTTAAAATATTTATTTATTGTCCATTTAAATTCCTAACTGATTTATTTAAATTATTTATGGTCTTTGTTTAAATTATGCTAAACGTATTGTTAATTAGAGCCATGACTTTATTATGCAAAGTGGTTAGTAAATTAAATTAAATTGTTTATGAATTATTATCATGCTTTTATTTAAATATTAATGAATGGCTTTGAAACCCCGCGATCATGTATGTATTAACTTACTCAGCAAGTTGTGCTGACCAAACCATTTATTTCGTTTTTCTTACAGAGTATGTGGAATGAACATGAGCAAGTATATGCATGGGGAATTTTTGGGAAACTTTATATTTTAAATTCTTGCATTAGACTACAGTATGAACGAGCCTGTTTAACCCGTGTTTTGGCCATGTTGGCCTTATTTACATTTTCCGCTGCAATACTTATACTTGAATACTATTATTCCGCTGCATTATGATATTTATTTTGAATTTTTATTGAATGAGCTATTTTAATTGTTTTAAATATTTTAAACACTGCAATACCTAGCCTTGCATCTCTTTAGTAAGCTCGGAGAAACCGTGTCTTACTAGGGAGGTGTGGCGGTGACATCCCGACTTGGGTGACCAAAAGCCGGGGTGTTACAAGTTGGTATCAGAGCCCGGATATTTTTAAACTATTATTTTTTTTAAATCATTATTATTTTTAAACTATTAGACTATTATTATTTTTAAACTATTATTTTTAAACTATGATTATTTCTAAATTATTATTTTAAAATCTCCTAGCCAAATTAATTTTGAGCCCAAATTATAATTATTTTTGACCCAATATAGAGGTCCAAGGATTTTAAATACTATTTTAAATTTTAAAGCATTAATTCCATGGATTAAATTTCTATTTTTAAAACCCATGGGAAAAAAATATATAGTGCATGAATTATTTTTGGGGGGAAATCATCATTTGCATGTACATACTGCATTGCCTAAACTTAGAGAACTTAGAAGCGTGATACATTCTAACTTAGATCTTTTCCTTGCGATAGATGGCTAGTCAAGATATGAAGAACTTGATGATCAAAATGATGAATGCTCACCTTGATTCCCAACAAACCATAGAACAAATGAAACATCGTATAGCTCAACTGGAGGCAAATCTGCACCACATGGGCAACCTAAGAGAGGCAGACCACCACCGCATAAACCAACTCAAACGCCAAGTCCAAACCCTCACTACGCAGAACCTAATACTGAAGGAACACGTCGATGCTCATGGAGAGGACTTGAACACCATCTTTTACGACCTACTGCCGTCAAGCTCAGAGGAGGAAGACCCGGAGGAGGATCCCGCTACCCCGCCGGAGGACGCCTTGAGACGCTAGGAATTCTATTTTTAGTAGATACTATTTTTGCTAAGAAAACGTTGCTATTTTTGTACATCCTCCTCCTTGTATTAAAAGCTTCTTTTAAGGGAATAAAATACAAGATTTATTCAGTTAAACAAAATAAAACAAAACCTTGCGTTACTTTTAAGCCCAAACAAGCATTGTGTGTGAAAATACAAGCGCATTCATAGTAACTTGCCTAGGTAATATATTACGTTCTAATTGACACCGCTTGTAACAGAATGGCACCACGAGGTAGATCAAGAACCCAACCTGCTCCCCAAACTACTAGTGAAGTGCCACCAAATGACATCGAACCTGCTCGACCTGTAGGAGAGCAACCCGAAGGTGCGCAGGACGCCCCCGCACCGAACAATGTGGGCGATCGTCTTCGGACGATAGAGGAGGTCTTGATTGCGCTAGGGAACGCGCAAGTCAATCAGGGCCAAGCTGCGGCAGTACCTCCGCCCCAAGCTCGGCCCAACTATCTGGCAATGGTGAATCCCTACCAGCCACCCCACTATGCTGCTGAGGAGGGTCCCGCCAAACTGGAGGAATCGGTCCGGACTTTTGACAAGCTGCTGGGCGCGGTCAAGTGTCTGGAAGTAGAGAGAGTGCACGTCGCTTCGTACTACTTGGGAGGCAAAGCGGACGACTGGTGGCAGGCGACACAAGCAAAACTGACTGAAGATGACGAGCCCTACTCTTGGGCGGAAATTATGGAGTTGCTCAGGGATAGATTCTATCCCCTGAGTACTAAAGCAGCAATGTACGAGGAATTCCTATCGCTGAAGCAAGGAGGCCAGACCGTACAAGAGTACTACACTCGGTTCAAGGAGCTGGTGAGGTTCGCACCGAGACTAGTACCCACGGATGCGGAGAAAGCTCAAAAGTTCGAGATGGGACTGAACCTGGCAGTACGCGAGGTGATCACAGGGGTGCATTACCCTGACCTGCAAGCCGTGTACGATCGCGCGGTGGCAGTGGCGCGAGTACAGCAACTGAAGAGGAGAGTGAGTGGGGAGTCCAGCCGGGGTCCCCAAGACAAGAGGAACCGGGACGCAAGAGCCGAGAATAATACGGGAAGGAACGAACAGCGAGGAGGGCCGAATAGGCCACTACAATCTAACAATGGAAGACGATTTAACCAGGAGGGTCCGGTACCACCCTGCCCTAGATGTGGACGACCCCATCTGGCGAGGGGATGCCCTCAGTAGGGCGCCTGTTTTCGGTGTGGTCGAATGGGCCACATCCGTCGAGAGTGCCGAACGAGGATGGAGAACATATCGAAGAGGGAAGATTTGGTTACGGGGCCGGAGCAGCCTCAGAACCAAAACGGGTGGAACGACAATAACCAGGGGTATAGACCCCTCAAAATCAGTATAGGCCGCCAAATCAAAATCAGAACCAACGTCCTCCACCACCTCAGAATCAAAATCACCAGCCAAACCAGCAACCGAATCAGAATCAGCAGGGAAATCCAAGACGCCCTATGGGGAGGCTTAATGTGGTTAACCAAGCAGACGTGCCCGCACAAGGAGAAGTGATGGCAGGTACATTTCATGTCTTGAATACACCCCTTAGAGTCTTATTTGATTCTGGAGCTAGTTGCTCAATCATAGCATCAAGAATAGTGCCTGAGTTAGATCTACCTAAGTACGAGATAATTAGCTTAGGAATTCAATTGCCTTCAGGAGAAATAGTAGCGTGCTCTAAACGGTACAACAGAATTCCTATAGTGATCAAGAACGTAGAATTCTTCGCAAACTTAGTAGAGTTCAACTTAAGGGACTTTGACATTATACTGGGGATGGACTGGTTGTCCCAGTATAAAGCGGTGATCGAATGTCAGAAACAAAAGATCACCCTGTCGAAAAGTAGGGGAAAGAGAGTTTTTACTTTCAGCCCCCTAAGAGGAGCAACAAAATCGTTAGTGCCCTCAAACTAAGTAACTTGATGCGTAAGGGGTACGAGCTATATGCGTGCTACGTGCACAACCTTGAGGCGGAAGAGAACAAGGTTGACAGCATACCAGTGGTAAGAGAATACCCGGATGTCTTTCCTGAAGACATTCCGAGCATGCCACCTGAGCGAGATCTTGAATTCACGATAGATCTCATTCCGGGAACCGAGCCTGTCTCAAAAGCTCCGTACCGGATGGCACCACTGGAAATGGAGGAGTTAAAGGAACAACTCGAGGAGTTACTGCAGAAGGGATACATAAGACCGAGTACTTCCCCATGGGGAGCACCGGTTTTATTTGTTAAGAAGAAAGACGGAGGATTACGTCTTTCTATAGATTATCGAGGGTTAAACCAAGTGACCATCAAGAATAAGTACCCTCTGCCGAGATTGAGGATCTATTTGATCAACTGAAGGGAGCTTCGGTATTCTCGAAGATCGACTTACGATGTGGGTATCACCAGTTGAGAATCGCCGAGAAAGACATCCCGAAGACGGCGTTTCGAACTCGATATGGCCATTACGAGTTCACAGTGTTATCCTTTGGGTTAACAAATGCTCCAGCAATGTTCATGAACCTCATGAACAATGTATTTCGAGAACTGTTAGACCAGTGCGTAGTGGTGTTCATTGATGACATCCTGATCTACTCGAAGAGCGAGGAGGAGCATGCCCTACACTTGCACCAAGTGTTAGGGACCTTCCGAAAGAATCAGTTATAGGGCAAACTGTCCAAATGCGATTTTTGGTTGGAGGAGGTAGCATTTCTTGGACACATAGTGTCCGCTGATGGAGTTTCAGTGGATCCGGCAAAAGTTTCTGCCGTGATAGAATGGGCAGCGCCAAAAGCCCAACTGAGATAAGGAGTTTTCTTGGATTAGCCGGGTACTATAGACGATTCGTGAAGGATTTTTCAAAAATCGCACGACCTTTGACCCAGCTACTGAAGAAAGGAGCGAAATACGAGTGGACTACTGCGTGTGAGACGGCGTTTCAAGAGCTGAAGAAACGACTCACAACCACACCCGTATTGACGCTACCATCAGAGAATGGTGACTTCGAAGTTTACAGCGATGCTTCGAAGGAAGGTCTAGATTGTGTCTTGATGCAAGACTCGAAGGTCGTTGCATATGCATCACGCCAACTGAAACCTCACGAAGAACATTATCCGACACACGACTTGGAGTTGGCAGCGGTCGTTTTCGCTCTAAAGATATGGAGACATTATCTTTACGGGCGAAAGTGTCGAATGTTCACCGACCACAAGAGCTTGAAATATATATTCACTCAGAAAGAGTTGAATTTGAGACAGCGAAGGTGGTTGGAACTTATAAAAGATTATGATTTTGAGATAGCCTACAACGAGGGGAAGGCGAATGTGGTAGGCGATGCCTTAAGCCGGAAAACCAACACGTGACAAACTCGTTGGTAATTCCGCCGGCATCGTACATGGATTTGGCAAGATTGGATTTGGAACTTGTGCATATTGGCACAGGGAGTGAAACGATCAATGCTATGATCGTAGAAACTCCAACATTGGACGAGATTAGGCTCGCACAACCGGGCGACGCGAAGTTGGAGAGGATAAAGGAGTATATTGCCGAGGGTAAGGGAATAGGATTTGCTGTCCATGAGAATGGAAGCATTCGCTTCAAAGGGAGATGGTGTGTGCCTTAAAAGTTTGTCGAGTTGAAGCGAAGGTTGATGAATGAAGGGCACAATACACCATATTCAGTGCATCCCGGAGGTGACAAACTTTACAAGGACCTAAAGAAGATCTATTGGTGGTCGGGAATGAAAAAGGAAGTGGCAGACTTCGTGGCAAAGTGCCTCACCTGCCAAAGGGTTAAGGCAGTGAGACATAAACCCTTAGGACTGATGCAACCACTAGAGATTCCAAGTTGGAAGTGGGATATCATCTCGATGGACTTTGTCTCGGGATTACCCCGATCACCTAAAGGCATGAACAAGATTTGGGTGATTGTGGATAGACTAACGAAGACGGCCATATTTATCCCGATGAAGGACACGTGGACTATGGACCAATTGGCCCGAGCCTACATTGATAATGTGGTACGACGACATGGAGTACCACATGACATCATTTCTAACAGAGACAGTAGATTTGTCTCTCATTTTTGGATGGAGTTACAAAAGCTCTCGGTACTCAAGTCAAAATGAGCACCGCATTCCACCCGATGACGGATGGACAAACCGAGAGAACGATCCAAACACTGGAAGACATGCTTAGAGCATGTGTGTTGGAGTTTAAGGGAAATTGGGATGCTCATTTACCCTTAATTGAGTTTTCCTATAACAATAGCTACCATGCTAGCATTGGCATGACACCTTTCGAGGCGTTGTATGGACGAAAGTGCCAAAGCCCGTTGAGCTGGGAAGAAAGCGATAAGTCTGTGGTAGTGGGACCACAACTTGTCGAAGATATGGCTCAACAGATAAAGGTGATTCAAGGGAAAATGAAAGCCGCTCAAGACCGTCAGAAAGGTTATGCTGACGTGAGACGACGAGACCTAGAATTTCAAGGGGGAGATAGGGTCATGCTAAAAATATCACCCATGAAGGGGGTGATGCGCTTTGGCTAACGAGGAAAGTTGAGTCCTCGATACATAGGACCTTACGAGATTCTAGAACGAGTAGAAATTTGGCCTACCGACTGGCTGTACCTCCACAATTAGATTGAGTTTATAATGTCTTCCATGTCTAACAACTAAAGAAATATGTGCCAGACCCAACACATATACTTCAACCGGAAGTGATCGAATTCGATGAGGATCTGACGTATGAGGAAGTCCCAGTGCGCATTCTAGACGTTAAGGAGCGAGTAACGAGGAATAAAACTGTCAAGATGGTCAAGGTTCTTTGGTCGAACCATGAAAGCGAGACAGTAACATGGGAGTTAGAATCGGACATGAGGGAACGCTACCCGACACTGTTCCAAACCGACACCGACACAGTTATGGGGACATAACTGCAATCTCAAGGGGGAGAGGATGTCATACGCGGTGTGACATGCGTATTTTACTGTGTATTTTCCATTTATTTTTGTAAGCAACCAAACAAATTCGAATTGTTTTGAACTTAGGCAGCTTAGAAGTTTTAATTCTAAGTTCAGTTACAAAAGAATAAAACAAACAAAAGGATTCGTTCTTAACACGAGAAAAGCCGAAACACAACTTCAAGGACGAAGTTGATTCTTAAGGAGGGTAGACTGTAATACCCGAGAATTTTGCAACATAAAATAAATAAATAAATAATAAACAATAACAATAACAATAAATAAATATAATAAATGAATAAACATAATACATAGACAAGGAAATGAGAAATGGAATTTAATTTAAGAAGGAATTAAATTTCCAATACCCGGGAAACCAAGGACAAATTAATCAAATAAATTGAACACGGGAACCCGACACCAATGGACTCGAGAATTCGAGGCCAATATTAAATCTAGACCCGAGTAAAAATTAAGATGGGAAATAGGAACGCGAAAATATCCCGGAAATCCGAATCCGAGAACATAGAGGGATAGAAGTCCGAAAGGGAGGAGTAAATGCCCGACGGATCGCACGACCCGCCCGGACCGAAGTCCAGGCGGTAGCCGCGTGGTGGCCGCGCGGGGTTCCCCTAGCCGCGCGCGAACCCCGCGCCAGCGGACAGATACGCCCGTTGCGAGATTTTCTCGCCCGAATCCGGATTTTCAGAGTTCGGTTGCTCACCTTGCGGCTCAAGACTCACCAAGGCTGACTTGTGACGTCCCCTAGGTCCCTTACATCTATAAATAGTCGTCTTACTCGATCCCGAATCCCTTTTCAAACCCTTCATACTCTCTATACGTTCAAACCCTAATTCCGGAGTCGTCGGAGGCGCGAAACCAAGAGAGGGACTGCTTTGGACGAATTCGGAGTCTTCTAACGTCGTGGTAAGTTCTGATCCGCTAGTTCTTTTACGTTCTTGATTCGAAAATGAATCCTAACTTAATCTCTACCTTTTCTACACCCCGAACCGGATCTAGAACGAAGAACCCGACGAACCGATAAGATAAATGGTGGACTGGAAGCCACGCCTCCGAATCGACGAGCCGAGACGATCACAAATCAGCAAGTTAATCTTACTATGGTTTTGGGCAATTTAAAATACACCTAACGCAACGATCTAATCAAGAAACTAAAATCTGTCAACACGACGAAAACCTACGGTGTAGCATTCTTGGACGATTTTTCCGAACCCTTAAACCTGTTCAAACGAGAAAACTTAAAAAATGAAAAACATTTCTAAGACATAGATCTATCTCCTGTAAAAATTTCATAATTTTTCATTAAGTTTTGGTAGCTGAAATCGACCCCAAACTGAACTGTTCTAAATTTAGATCCTGAAATCTTGACAGAACTTTAGTCCGATCTTGAAGACGTTTTTGACAATAGATCTAGACCGATTCAGAACTTTAGTCGAACATGAAAGTTGTAGATATATGTCTTAAGTATCTCCCTGTAAAATTTCATCAAATTTGGAGTTTGTAATGGTAGATCTTGAGATTTTGAAACTGTTGCGTAGAAAATTCGGACAGATTATCATCCTGTTAAAAATTAACATTTTTCACTTACTTCCGTATCTCGGATCGAAAACTTAAAACATGAAACATGTTCATCTCTGTGTTTTCGAGTCACTGGTAAAATTTCAGAATTTTTGGATTTAACACCGATTTTTAATTAATTTTGAAGTAAACAGTGGTTTTGACCAAGTCAAATCTTGAAATGTTGTTGAAACGGTGAAATTAGCATTTAAGGTTTGAACGAGTATAAAACTCTTTTGAAACAAATACATGAAATCAGAATTTTAGG
The DNA here is from genome assembly GCA_030278955.1 of Hygrophila difformis. Classification (NCBI taxonomy): domain Eukaryota; kingdom Viridiplantae; phylum Streptophyta; class Magnoliopsida; order Lamiales; family Acanthaceae; genus Hygrophila; species Hygrophila difformis. The sequence continues at coordinate 3,019,753 of JAOANR010000012.1, forward strand.
AAAATCCCCTTACAAACTTGATCATTTAAAATTAGGGGGTGAGTGCTCTGCAGGGTGCCCTCCTAACGATTTACTTCGTGTCTTTATGGACGATGGTGACCCGCGTGAAATTTGAGATATGTTGCCAAAGCGGCATGAGATATATGGCCTACACTCTCGAGAATATCCATATGGGTTCCCGAGGCTCCGGAGTGGTACTGGGTATGGCAGATATGGCTGCGGCCACCGGGCTACCGGCTAAACTTGACGAGATTGCGATGCAATCATGAAATACTTGAAATACTAAATCTTGGGTGTAATGGGGATAGTTAAAACATTTATTTATTGTCCATTTAAATTCCTAAATGCTTTATTTAAATTATTTATGGTCTTTGTTTAAATTATGCTAAACGTATTGTTAATTAGAGCCATGAATTGATTATGCAAAGTGGTTAGTTAATTAAATTAAATTGTTTATGAATTATTATCATGCTTTTATTTAAATATTAATGAATGACTTTGAAACCCCAAGATCATGTATGTACTAACTTACTCAACAAGTTGTGCTGACCAAACCATTTATTTCCTTTTTCTTACAGAGTATGTGGAATGTGCATGAGCACGTATATGCATGGGGAATTTTGGGAAACTTTATATTTTAAATTCTTGCATTAGACTATAGTATGAACGGGCCTGTTTAACCCGTGTTTTGGCCATGTTGGCCCAATTTACATTTTCCGCTGCAACACTTATACTTGAATACTATTATTCCGCTGCATTATGATATTTATTTTGAATTTCTATTGAATGGGCTATTTTAATTGTTTTAAATATTTTAAACACTGCAATATCTAGCCTTGCATCTCTTTAGTAAGCTCGGAGAAACCGTGTCTTACTAGGGAGGTGTGGCGGTGACATCCCGACCTGAGTGACCAAAAACCGAGGTGTTACATAGGTGGAGTGATACGAGACGATAAGAGATAGGTATTGTATATTCTATTAGATTTTATTGGGCAGGCAGATGCCACGTTGGCCGAGATCACTCCAGTAAGTCGGGTTTGTACGGCGTTGATTCGAGACCAAGGCTTCTCTTTACACAAGATACTGTTTGAATGCGACTCGGCTAACGTGGTTAATTGGCTAAAGGATTTGGAATAAGCTCCTTGGCGGTTAACCAATTATGAGGGTGATGAAACATGCTGGGAGGTGAGAGTGAAACACAGTTATCGGGAACGGAACAGCATGGCAGACCACTAGGCGAGATCGGGCGCTGCTAGGGAGGGCAAGGTGGAAATATGGAAATAGAATATTGAGGCCAAAGTTCAGTATTGCTCATGCAGGTTGAAAGTTTCGAATGGATAGAGAGCTGCAACATTGCTCCAATATGCTAAATCTACATTGGTCTTATACAACTTTGTAACACCCCGGTTTTTGGGGTGTCACCGCCACACCTCCCTAGCAATACACGACTTCTTCGAGCTTTCCAGAGCGATGCAAGGTTATGGTTTCAGTATTTAAAACATTTCAATAAATAAAAGCCCATCGTATACAACTCGAAAATAATAATAAGTTGCAGCGGAAAAATAATATCTAAATATAAATATATGTAATGCAGCGGAAATCTAAATACTGGGCCAACATGGCCAAAACACGGGTTAAATAGGCCCGTTCATGCAAATGTATTACGAACAGAATAAAAGTAAAAATAATGTTTTCCCCCGAATGTGCCCATGTATGCATGTGATCATGCAAAATCCTCATACTCTGAAAGAGAAAGGGAGAAAATGGTTTGGGTCATCAAAACGAGCTGAGTAAGTTAACACCTAACATGATTAAGGGGTTTTAAAGCCATTAATTTATTCTAAACCAAAAACATGCTAATAGGTAATAAATAATTTAATTTAATTAAATGAATAACTTGCATAATTTAAAAACATGGATACTAACCGATCATGCTTATAACATAATTTAAATAAAGGCAACAAATAATAAAGCAATAAATGAAAGTCTTTTAGTTATCCCCAATTACTCCAAGATCGTGTATCTCAAGGTTTTCTCGATTGCATTGAAATCTCTACAGTTTTTCAAGTAGCCTTGGCCTAAGCCAAATCCGCCATACCCAGTACCACTCCGGAGCCTCGGGAAACCCATACGGATACTCCCGAGAGTGTAGGCCCAAAATATATCTCGTCGTTTTGGCATAATAATTTTAGTTTCAATCAAGTTGCAAAGGGGACTTTCTGAAAATGTTTTGTTTATTTAATTTCAAGAGAATTAACTGGTTTGAATAATAAAGTCAATTTCCCAAATTTAGTAAGTTCTCAAAAATATACTATTTCAGGACCCTGTTTGCTCCAATATCATTTAAAAATCCATTTCAAGTTCAAAAATTCTGAAATTCAAGCCGTAGCTCGCCAACACAACAACGAACAAGTTTTGTGTTTTAACTTTTTCAATCCGGATTAAGGAAACAAGTCAAAGATGAGATTTTGTACAGAAATAGTGTTCTGCCCGGATTCAGACGTAGCAGTTTTCAAAGACTTCATTTTTAACATAACAAATGCACACCAAACTTAATGAAAATTTACAGACTTAATTTTAACACAATTATCTATAACTTTCATTTAGAACTCAAGACCTAATTCCAAATAGATCAATTTCGAAAAATTAGGTTAAATTCATAAATCCATTTCTGTCAACTTTTAAAGTTTGAGGAAAACGCAGATTGGTTCGGTTCGAATTCAGAGGTTCAAAACTTAACGAAAAATTCTAAATATTTACAGAGGCATTCTAGACTTAAAGATCTACAATCCTTATGTTTAACACTAATCCTAAATCGCTCTAGATCCAACGGAAAAATCACCAACAAGTTCGAAATATGATTCTGTCCCATTTCGAGATCCAAATTCAAAACAGGTTCTTCTAGTTCAATTTTCGGGTAAAGAATTTTAACCAATAATTATGAAATTTTTATGGGAAGTAGATCGGTTTCTTAGAAACACATTTCATGTTTTAAGTTTTCTCGTTTGAACATTTTAAATGCCCGAATAAATTAAGTAAAAACGCTGCGCTGGTGTAGACAAATTTTAGTTAGGGTTTTCATTAGATCTTTATGTTCGATTGTTTTAACAACCCAAAACCACAGTAAGCGTTAACTTACCCGATATTAGACCTCCCGGCTCGTCAAATCCGTAGGCGTTGCTTCCACGTCTTTCGTTCGTCCTCCGAGATCATTCGTCATCCCTCTACGCGTCCAGATCGGGGTTTTAGGAGAGAAACAGATTAAGTTAGAAGCGGATCCGAGTTTGAATGGAAATATTGACAAGGTCTTACCAACCATGACTCGAGACCTCTGAATTTTCATCCAAAAGCTTGTCCTTCGCCGCCTTCGTGTCTTCCACGACTAGGGTTTTCGGGTTTGCAACGTATAGAAATTTCGAAGGGTTTAAAAAATGTCCGGGGTCGAAGGGATGGGTTTTTATAGAGTCAAGGGTCTTAGGGTTCGGCCAGATCAGTTGTGAAGAGTCTTGAGCCGAAAGGTAAGCAACCGAAATTAAAAAATCCGAGATCGGACGAGAGAATCTCGCACGGGGCGTTTTTCTCCGCTGGCGCGGATTTCTTTCCGCACCGCGCGGAGACCGCGCGGCCTTGGTCTGGACTTCGGTCCGGGCCGGGTCGTGCAATCCGTCGGGCCTTTTTCTCCTCTCTTTCGGACTTCTATCCTTCTATGTTCTTGGGCTGCGATTTTCGGGCTAATCTTTGGGCTCCAATTTCATATTTTAATTTTATTTGGATCTTAATTAAATTATGCGTCCGAATTATCGGGTCCATTGGTATAGGATTATCTTGGGACCATTTATTTAATTAATTTATCTTTAACTTTAATTTCTTTGTGGATTAAATTCCATCTTTCATTTATTCTTTTAATTAATTATTTATTTATTTATTGATGTAAAATTCTCGGGTATTACAGTCTACCCTCATTGAGAATCAACTTCGTCCTCGAAGTTGTCTTTCGGCCTTTCTCGAGCGAAGCGTTAGGATCCTTTTGTTTATTTTATTATTTTGTGACTGAACTTAGAAGTAAGATTTCCAAGCTGCCTACGTACCCTGTGAAGAGATCAAACCATTACGTAGTTCAAAACAATTTGAATTTGTTTATTTATTTATTTGGGATACATATTGTCGAGTCGGGCTCCAAAAATAAATGTCTATACGTTATTACGAGGTATTACATCCTCTCCCCCTTAGGCCTTCAGTTATGTCCCGACTGCCTATACGTTATTCTTGAGAAGGTTCGGGTATCGTTCCCTCCGATCTCCTTCTCATTAAGCTGGCAAGTTGGCTTGATCGTCGTCATTCAATTGTCCTGCAGTTCTTCCTTGATTCCCTTGCTGCGGGTTCACCAAATCCAGCCTTTTCTCAATCATCTCCTCATGAGTATCGCATTCTCTAATCATTTGGTCTTCCCCGCCACATCTATAGCAAGTTCCGCGCCTTGGGCATTTGCGCACCAGATGGGCTTCGTGGCACTGCGGGCAACGTGGTATGAATGCTTCACGGTTGTCATTTCTCTCATTATTCTGCTGATCCTGAATTTCATTTTGGTTCGGGTTTTGTTGAGGATGTTGATTGTGGTGTCGACGCCCTTGGTTGCTGCCACTTTGATCTTCTGGGTTCCGTGGCTGGTCAGATTTGATAGTCACGTCCTCTCTCCTGTCAATCCTTTCTAGCCGTGTCCGGCAGTCAGGCAGCCGATGACCTAGTCGACCAAATCGGAAGCATGCTCCAGGCGGAGGGCATCCTCTCGCCAGATGTGGTTTGGTACACCTTGGACATGGCGGCACGTAGTCTTTATGGTTGAAAACTATCCCGCTGTTTCTCCTCTTGCTGCCGCGAGACGGTTTATTCAGGCCTCCACGAAGGTGGTTTCTACCCGACTTCCTATCGTTTCTGTGGTCGCCATCACTCTTGTCTTGCCCCTGGTTGACTAGGGCGTTCCCTAAGGCGACCAGAGCTTCCCCTATGGTCCTTAGGCGTCTGTATGTGTTATCAGGCATAGGGGCTGCTTGTCCCCCTTGGTTATGTTTGCCTACATGTTGCGCTGGCTCAGTGCGGTGGGGCGGCACTTCATTTCTGTTCGGTGGAACATGTTGGTTTCGTGGCCTTCCTCTTGGTGCCATTCTGTTACGACGTATTTAGATTAGCTCACGAGAGTTTGGATAGATCGCTTGAACATGGATTTGAGGAGTCATATACGAGATCATGTGTTAAATGTACGCCCGGATTTTAAGCATATCAGACCACGATTTTTTTTAGGGTTCAGGGTTTAGGGTTTAGGGTTTCAATTTTTTTTTGGGTAAGGGAATATCTAGATAAAAACAGTTAACGCGTATAATCTTCAATTCCCCTCAGCCTCGTTCATTGGGTCTTTCTTCGCTGGGCTTGGGACTGGGATCAGCTCCTCCCGCTGATTAACCATGCAAGGCCAGAGTCCAAGGGTTCCATAGGGTCCATGGGTTAATGGGCCAGATGGACCATTGGATTTTGTAATTGGGCTCGGAGGTCCATTGAGCTCGGCCCCATGTTCCGATGCCGGACTGGGAGTCAGCATGGTGTTGGCGAGGTGGATCATGTCCATCCTAAAATCTTCGGCCTTCCCATTAAAGTTGTGGTTTAGTTCTGTGGTGTCATGAATTTGTGTGTCATGAATTTGTTGTTCCAGTTGATTGGTGCGGTGGTGGTCCGCTTCTCTTAGATTCCCCGTATGGTGCAGATTTGCCTCCAATTGGGCTACTCGGTGTTTCAATTGTTGTATGTTTTGTTGCGAATCCAAATATGCGCTCATCATCTTGACCATCAGATTTGTCATGTCTTGGTTAGCCATCTAGTGCAGCAAGAGATCTAAGTTAGGACATATTGTTTCTAGGTTCTCTAAGGTATAGAAAATGTAGTATGCACATGCAATGATGATCACCCCGAAAATGAATGCACTATTTTTCCCATGAGTTTTTAAAATAAAATCTATCCCATGGTGGACTAAAATAATAGCAGTACGATTTGGGCCTCTATATTGGGCCAAAGAATAATAATTGTGTTTTATATAGAAGATATGGGGATTTGGGCTTCAAAAATAACAATTGGTGCTAAAAATAATTTTTGGGCTAAGAGAAATAATAATTCGGGCTTAGAAAAATAATCTGGGTTTTTCTAAAAATGATATCTTTAAAATAATTGTGTACACTTAAAAATAATAATAGCTTAAAATATTAATGGTTTAAAAATAATAGTAAAAATATCCGGTCGCTGATACCAACTTTGGTATCAGATATTTTCTTTAAAATAAATATCTTTAAAATATTCTGGGCTTCTGTAAAAATATCTGGGCTCCATAAATGTATTAATAGTCTAAAAATAATAGCTTTAGAAGTAATAATTAAAAATAATAGTTTAAAAATAATAATAGTTTAAAATTATTCCGGGCTCTGATACCAACGTGTAACACCCCGGTTTTTGGTAACCCAGGTCGGGGTGTCACCGCCACACCTCCCTAGCAAGACACGACTTCTTCGAGCTTTCCAGAGCGATCCAAGGCTATGCTTTCAGTATTTAAAACATTTGAATAAATAAAAGCCCATCGTATACAACTCGAAAATAATAATAAGTTGCAGCGGAAAAATAATATCTAAATATAAATATATGTAATGCAGCGGAAATCTAAATACTGGGCCAACATGACCAAAACACGGGTTAAATAGGCCCGTTCATGCAAATGTATTACGAACTAAATAAAAGTAAAAATAATGTTTTCCCCCGAATGTGCCCATGTAAGCATGTGATCATGCAAAATCCTCATACTCTGAAAAGAGAAAAGGGAAAAATGGATTGGGTCAGCAAAACGAGCTGAGTAAGTTAACACCTAGCATGATTAAGGGGTTTTAAAGCCATTAATTTATTTTAAACCAAAAACATGCTACTAGGTAATAAATATTTTAGTTTAATTAAATGAATAAATTGCATAATTTAAAAACATGGATACTAACCGATCATGCTTATAACATAATTTAAATAAAGGCAACAAATAATAAAGCAATAAATGAAAGTCTTTTAGTTATCCCCAATTACTCCAAGATCGTTTATCTCAAGTTTATCTCGTTTGCATTGCAATCTCTACAGTTTGTCATGTAGCCTTGGCCTAAGCCAAATCCGCCATACCCAATACCAATCCAGAGCCTCGGGAAACCCATACGGATACTCCCGAGAGTGTAGGCCCAAAATATATCTTGTCGTTTTGGCATAATTTCACAAATTTCAATCCCATCGTCCTAAACAGGCACGACGCAGTTAGGTAGGCACCCTGCAGAGCACTCACCCCCTAATTTTAGTTTCAATCAAGTTGCAAAGGGGACTTTCTGAAAATGTTTTTTTATTTAGTTTCAAGAGAATTAATTGGTTTGAATAATAAGGTCAATTTCCCAAATTTAGTAAGTTCTCAAAAATATACTATTTCAGGACGCTGTTTGCTCCAATATCATTTAAAAATCATGTTAAAAAATTCTGAAATTCAAGCAGTAGCTCGCCAACACACCAACGAACAAGTTTCGTGTTTTAACTTTTTCAATCCGGGTTAAGGAAACAAGTCAAAAATGAGATTTTGTACAGAAATAGTCTTCTGCCCGAATTCAGACGTAGCAGTTTTCAAAGACTTCATTTTGAACATATCAAATGCCCACCAAACTTAATGAAAATTTATAGACTTAATCTTAACACAATTATCTATAACTTTCATTTAGAATTGAAGACCTAATTCCAAATAGATCAATTTCAAAAAATTAGGTTAAGTTCATAAAGCCATTTCTGTCAACTTTTAAAGTTTGAGGAAAATGCAGATTGGTTCGGTTTGAATTCGGAGGTTCAAAACTTAACGAAAAATTCTAAATCTTTACAGAGGCATTCTAGATATAAAGATCTACAATTCTTATGTTTAACACTAATCGTAAATCGGTCTAGATCCAATGTAAAAATCACCAACAAGTTCGAAATATGATTCTGTCCCATTTCGAGATCCAAAGTCAAAACAGGTTCTTCTAGTTCGATTTTCGGGTAAAAATGTTTAACCAAAAATTATGAAATTTTTATGGGAAGTAGATCTGTGTCATAGGAACACATTTCATGTTTTAAGTTTTCTCGTTTGAACATTTTAAATGCCCGAATAACTTAAGTAAAAACGCTGCGGCGGTGTAGACAGATTTTAGTTAGGGTTTTCATTAGATCTTTATGTTCGATTGTTTTAACAACCCAAAACCACAGTAAGCGTTAACTTACCCAATATTGGATCTCCCTGCTCGTCAAATCTGTAGGCGTTGCTTCCACGTCTTCCGTTCGTCCTCCGAGATCCTTCGTCCTCCCTCTACGCGTCCGGATCGGAGTTTTAGGAGAGAAACGGATTAAGTTAGAAGCGGATCCGAGTTTGAATGGAAATATTGACAAGGTCTTACCAACCACAACTCGAGACCTCTGAATTTTCGTCCAAAAGTTTGTCCTTCGCTGCCTCCGTGTCTTCGACGACTAGGGTTTTCGGGTTTGCAACGTATAGAAATTTCGAAGGGTTTGAAAACTGTCCGGGGTCGAAGGGATGGGTTTTTATAGAGTCAAGGGTCTTAGGTTTCGGCCAGATCAGTTTTGAAGAGTCTTGAGCCGAAAGGTAAGCAACCGAAATCGAAAAATCTGAAATCGGGCGAGAGAATCTCGCACGGGGCGTTTTTCTCCGCTGGCGCGGTGGTGGAGCGGATTTCTCTCCGCACTGCGTGGAGACCGCGCGGCCTTGGCCTGGACTTCGGTCCGGGCCGGGTCGTGCGATCCGTCGGGCCTTTTTCTCCTCTCTTTCGGACTTCTATCCTTCTATGTTCTTGGGCTCCGATTTTCGGACTAATCTTTGGGCTCCAATTTCATATTTTAATTTTATTTGGATCTTATTATCGGGTCCATTGGTATTGGATTATCTTGGGACCATTTATTTAATTAATTTATCTTTAACTTTAATTCCTTTTTGGATTAAATTCCATCTTTCATTTATTGGTGTATTTATTTATTTATTTATTTATTGATGTAAAATTCTCGGGTATTACAGTCTACCCTACTTTAGAATCAACTTCATCCTCGAAGTTGTGTTTCGGCCTTTCTCGAGCCAAGCGTTAGGATCCTTTTGTTTATTTTATTATTTTGTGACTGAACTTAGGAGTAAGATTTCCAAGCTGCCTACGTACCGTGTGAAGAGATCAAGCCATTACGTAGTTCAAAATAATTTGAATTTGTTTATTTATTTATTTGGGATACATATTGTCGAGTCGGGCTCCAAAAATAAATGTCTATACGTTATTACGGGGTATTACATCCTCTCCCCCTTAGGCCTTCAGTTATGTCCCCATAACTGCCTATACGTTATTCTCGAGAAGGTTCGGGTACCGTTACCTCCGACCTCCTTCTCATTAAGCTGGCAAGTTGGCTTGATCGTCGTCATTCAATTGTCCTGCGGTTCTTCCTTGATTCCCTTGCTGAGGGTTCACCGAATCCAGCCTTTTCTCAATCATCTCCTCATGAGTATCACATTCTGTAATCATCCCGCCACATCTATAGCAAGTTCCGCGCCTTGCACTACAAGAAAAACACACCATAGCGACCGGCCTCAGAAACCCCAGAGAAGAGGTCGCAACCACAGTGAAGCGGTAATCCCTCTTTTAGATATCAGCGACCTCACCAGCGATTTCCCACCTGCGGTCTGAAGTACAGCGACCCCATCTGCGACCTCCGGAGTGCAGTTGCACGTTGCGACCTGGGATGCGACCACAGGTGTGGTCGCAAGGCTAGGGCTTATTTACTCCGTCTTCTTCCCTGCTGTAACTTCATTTTTCAATCGATTTACTCCATTTGCCCCAAATCGACGACCTCCCCGAGTTGCGACCTTCCTCCACTCTCAATCTCACCAATCGATCCGAGCCCCCCCCCCCCCGACCCACGCTAGCCCAGCTGCCCCCCATCCCGAACCCACGAACTTCCCCCAACCCACGCGAGCCCTACCCAACCCACAACCCGTACCCGGCACCCACCCCACCGCGAACTGCTCTCTGGTTCGAGTCTCGCATCACCGCCGGACCTGAGCGAGTTCGTGTTGCTGCGTCGCCTGAAGTTGGGTTTGTAGCCGCTGGACCAGAGCAGTGGACACGGGTGTTGGCTGTGGCGGACAAGAAGCAGTGGACACGGGTGTTGGCTGTGGCGGACAAGAAGCAGTGGACACGGGTGTTGGCAGCGGGCTTCTTGCGAATTTCGGGAAACATTTCAGTTGAGGTAAATATCAAATCTACGTTCATTTGCTTTGCTATGGATTGGGGCAGATGTACATTCATTTCAGTTTCGAAATGTATGTTAAAATGAATCTTGTGGTATTGAACTTGTTGGATTCTCACAATGGTATTGACGTTGTGCCATATGGAATGAATGAGAGAATTAGTCGTATTGAATTATGGTATCTAACGATTGAATTTATTGGTTTGTACTGACTGAACTTGTGTTTATTGAATTTGTGCTTCTCATTATGAGCCATACAGAGTAAATGATTGATTATGTTCTTGTTGGGTTCTGTGATTGAGAAATTATCTAAAGGATTGAGAAATGTGTCCTTCTGTGATTATCTAAAGGATTGAGAAATTGTGTGCTTCTGTGATTATCTAAAGGATTCCCACAGTAGTAAATGTGTGCTTCTGTGATTATCTAAAGGATTGAGAAATTGTGTTCTTCCGCTGCCATCTTCTTATAATGTGTAATGGTATTTAGTGATAATCTATTTTGCATTAGGGTTTTGTGTTTGTAAATCATATTAAATATGGAGAAGTTAAATTTCATTATTTAGTTCATTATTTGTGTTTGTAAATCATGAGTAAAAATTATGAATGTTGAGGGTTCTTTAATTTTTTAAATACTTTTGTAGTACTAATTAAGGTTTTAGTATAAAAAATTTAGAATGACCCTCACTACAAGAAAAGTCCTATGGCCGGTCGAAGCTTAGCTATTGGGTTAGGTAACATATTTCTCATTCATTTGATTATGAAATTTGAGTTGGATCTACTTAGTAACATGAATAGCAAAATATAGAAACTATGTTGCAAGATTTATACTGCTGTAGAAACTGACCCCATATACATGAGTTATATTGCAGTGAATTTTATCTTTTTATCCTCAATTCAAAAGGTTAGAATGGTTACTTATGGAGTCAGAAAGCTACTGGGCAAATTTAAAAGAAATTATTCAAGCATCATGTGAATTTGATAGGGCTAAAAGCTCCGGATCATGAATCATGAATCATGTGGTCTCTGTCCCTTGTGTGGTAGGTAAGTTGGATCGGGATTAGCAAATAACTTTGTTAACAACTCTAACCTGATTGGATCTGGATTAGCAAAGTTTGTATATTCATGCTGCAATTTATTCATCAAAAGACTGTTGTTACTTATTGTAATGCCCTATTTCAGAGTAAATGATAAGAAATTCGTTAGATAGGTATCAAAGTTATCATGGCCTGATTCAAGGTCATGGTTGATGGGGGTAGAGAATGTTTTTCTTGGCCAATCCTATTTGTTTGTGAGCTTTTTAAAGAAATTTTGATATGAAGCAGAAAAAAAGGGTTCTAATTAGGCAACCATCAACGATTGAACATTCAAACATGTTGATGAAGTACAATATTTTGGTGTAAGTTGACCAACAATGTATCTTCCGTGTGCAGGTGGATTTAGTAACAGAAACAGAGAAGAAATGTGAACAATTTATATTTGATTTTCTAAAACAACAATACCCTGACCACAAGGTTTGATGCTTAACTTAATGGCTTTCTGAAGTAGATTGGTTCTCCATACCTTGTGTGATGTCTGATACTGATCTTTGTTCATCTTAGTTCATTGGGGAAGAAACTACTGCAACTTTAGGCTCTGCTGAATTGACTGACGAACCAACTTGGATTGTTGATCCTGTGGATGGAACAACTAATTTTGTGCATGGGCATGCAACTGTCTTTTTGTTCGTTTACTCAGAAAGAAGCTTCTCTGCCTCTGTAATTAGCTCTTATATTTGTGAATACAGGTTTCCATTTGTATGTGTATCTATTGGACTCACAAGTGGAAAAATTCCAACAGTAGGTGTTGTCTACAATCCAATTCCAACTATAATTCATATGCTTGCATATCTTGAAGAATTTAAGTACATATGACTGTGGATTTTCAAATTGTGTAGCTTTTTACAGCAATCCGAGGCAAAGGTGCTTTTCTCAATGGAAAACCCATTAAAGGTCTGTCATCTACACCTAAATGGTTTTTGCATATCCAGATTGCGGTATCTTATCCCTGCTGCTATATTTAATATTTGCATGTGCAGTGTCTTCTTAAATGCTTCTCCATACTTAACTAAATGCTACTACTATATGGCAGGCGTCGAGCCCATTGGACAGTGCGCACGGGCCACCCACGGAGCAAGGAGAACTACGGATTTGGGAACAGTAAACGTCGCTGGCAGCGTTACGGTCGTGTGCACACGACATTCATCTCACCATTTTTTGTAGCCCGAGGCCTGCGACAGAGGTAATTACAATGGCTTCCCCTCTCTCATAAATTTCAAAAGCTTTGTGTTCAATCAGTAGTAGCAAAGTCCAAATGCAATCTGAAATTGATGTTGGGATTAAAGTTTCTAATTGGTGTTTTAGCGCACAGTGAAATTAGAGGCGTATTGGATGGAATTTTGGAAACCTTTTGGCATGGCAATGCGATTACTTTCGCATAGGTTATTCTGGAAATTGCTAATGGAATTCTGAATTAGGATAAGAACTTGGTGAATATGAATCTTGTAAGAGGAGTGTATGTGAGTTGATACAATTTTTAATTGATGAATCATGATGAAACTGTATGGTGATTTCTATGGCTATGTTGCATCGATAAATTTGTGTTTAGTGTTGTAATGAAAAGTCTAAAGCATGGATTTAAATTCACAAGTGTTTTGATATTGATTATTAGTTTGAATCTTGGAAAATATACTTCTGTGAAGGGTATTGATATGTTGATTCACAAGTGTACTGACTGAACTTGTATGTTGATTGAGATGTTGATTGAGAAGGGTATTGATATTGTTTAATTGTTGTACCAGGGAATAACTTTCTGCATCAGAATGGCCAGGTTAATGGAGAGAGTCTAGCGACCGCAGAAAAGAGCCGCCGACGGAGTCGCCGAAGCAAAGTTAACTCTGGTTAATGGAGGGATCTGCGACCGGCTATGGGGTCGCAGGAGAGGTCGCTGACATCAGCTACACCAAAATCCCACGGTCACTGTTCGAATACTAACCAGGCATAAGGGGACCTCATCCCTGAGGTCGCATGTGAGGTCACAGGCTGCTTTTCCAACCCATTACATCCACTTAGCGACTGCATACTTAGGTTGCTATACATATTTATTCTTGTAGTGTAGGGCATTCACGCACCGGATGGGCTTTGTGGCACTGTGGGCAACGTGGATGAATGCTTCACGGTTGTCATTTCTCCCATTATTTTGCTGATCCTGAATTTCGTTTTGGTTCGGGTTTTGTTGAGGATGTTGATTGTGGTGTCGACGCCCTTGGTTGATGCCGCTTTGATCGTCTGGGTTCCGTGGCTGGTCAGGTTTGATAGACACGTCCTCTCTCCTGTCAATCCTTTCTAGCCGCGTCCGGCAGTCAGGCAGCCAATGACCTTGTCGACCAAATCGGAAGCATGCTCCAGGCGGAGGGCATCCTCTCGCCAGATGTGGTTTGATACACCTTGGACATGGCGGCACATAGTCCTTATGATTGAAAAGTATCCCGCAGTTTCTCCTCTTGCTGCCGCAAGACGGTTTATTCAAGCCTCCACGAAGGTGGTTTCTACCCAACTTCCTATCGTTTCTGTGGTCGCCATCACTCTTGTCTTGCCCCTGGTTGACTAGGGCGTTCCCTAAGGCGACCAGAGCTTCCCCTATGGTCCTTAGGCGTCTATATGTGTTATCAGGCATAGGGGCTGCTTGTCCCCCTTGGTTATGTTCGCCTACATGTTGCGCTGGCTCAGTGGGGGTGGGGCGGCACTTCATTTCTGTTCGGTGGAACATGTTGGTTTCGTGGCCTTCCTCTTGGTGCCATTCTTTTACGACGTATTTAGATTAGATCACGAGAGTTTGGATAGATCGCTTGAACAGGGATTTGAGGAGTCATATACGAGATCATGTGTTAAATGTACGCCCGGATTTAGCATATAAGACCACGATGTTTTTAGGGTTTAGGGTTTAGGGTTTTGATTTTTTTTGGGTAAGGGAATATCTAGATAAAAATAGATAACGCGTATAATATTCAATTCCTCTCAGCCTCATTCATCGGGTCTTTCTTCGCTGGGCTTGGACTGGGCTCAGCTCCTCCCGCTGATTAACCATACGAGGCCAGAGTCCAAGGGTTCCATAGGGTCCATGGGTTAATGAGCCTGATGGACCATTGGATTTTGTAATTGGGCTCGGAGGTCCATTGAGCTCGGCCCCATGTTCCGATGCCGGACTGGGAGTCAGCATGGTGTTGGCGAGGTGGATCATGACCATCCTAAAATCTTCGGCCTTCCCATTAAAGTTGTGGTTTAGTTCTGTGGTGTCATGAATTTGTTGTTCCAGTTGATTGGTGCGGTGGTGGTCCGCTTCTCTTAGATTCCCCATGTAACAACCCGAATATTATATATCCCAAATCAATAAATAAACAAATTCAAATTGTTTTGAACTACGTCATGGCTTGATCCCTTCACAGGGTACGTAGGCAACTTGGAAATTTCAATTCTGGGTTCAGTCAAATGATATTATAAAATAATACAAACAATAACATATGATAACGCAATATAGAAATGAACGAAAAGAAAGATAGAACCTTAGTTCTAAGCTCGCGAAAAGCTAGGACGCAACTTCGGGGACGAAGTTGATTCTTAAGGGGGGTAGACTGTAATACCCGAGATTTTTATCAGCGTCCAAAAGAATAAAATTTATTTCTTGACCCGATCAAGGCCGAAATATTTCCGAGAAGAAGAAAATAATTCATTATTGCTCGGAAATGAAACGCTGTTAGATTAAAAAATTCAAAAGGGAATAAAAGAGGGAAAGGAAACCCGAAGACATTCCAAGGATCGAGTTAAAAGAATTGGAATAAAATTCAATAAGGAGAAGAATTTTAATTCCAAGGACCGTGAAGTCGAAAAGGATTTAAATAAATAAACCATTGCACGGGAATCGAAGGTCGACGGATTCGAAGCCGACGAATCCAAACTCGAAGGGTTCAAGATTTCAAATATGCCTATGTGGCTTGTGGACATAAAGGCCCAAGCGTATATCTAGCGGACGTAAGAGCCCTAGCGCGATATTGATTATGTGACTTGTGGACATAAGGGCCCAAGCGTATGACTAGTGGACGTAAGGGCCCTAGTGAAATATTGACCATGAGGCTAGTGGACATAAGAGCCCTAGCGAATGGTGATCTATAAAAGAAACGAAACGAGAAACTTATAAGAGATTTAATTAAATCCTTGCTAAATTGTGTTTTGGTTTATATCAATTTATGTAATCGCCTTGCAAGTTATATATGTGATCATTTGGCATGCATACCTTTGATTTTTACAATTAAATTCCATTATCTTGACGAGTTAATTTATACAGTGCCTGCAATCATGCTAAATGTAAGTCAATTCTTTCTTAAATAATTAAAAGCTTTGAAACCCCATTATTGTATGCTAGGGGTTAACTTACTCAGCATGTTTATGCTGACAAACCGTTGTTCTCTTTTTCTTTTCAGAGTATAAGGCTTACACATGAGCATAGCATGTATTGGGATTTTGGGAACGTATACTCTCGTTTTATACATGACTTGCATAACGCGCCTGTATAACTCGTGTTTTGGCCGTGTTGGCCCAATTTAAATTCTGCTGCATTACTTATATCTAAATATTAATTTCCGCTACAACTGTAATGATACTATTTTCAAGTTATATTTCAATGGGCTGTTTGAATGTTTTAAATCCTGAAAACCCATAGCCTTACATCTCTTTAGCAAGCTCGGAGAAACCGTGTCTTGCTAGGGAGGTGTGGAGGTGACATCCCGGCCTGGGTTATCAAATCCGGGGTGTTACAAAGTGGTATCAGAGCCCGGAATATTTTTAAAGCTATTATTTTAAAACCATGTATATTTTAGGGCTATTATTTTTAAAGCCTAAATTTTTAAAAGCCCAATTCTTGAAAACCCAACCTTTTATTTAATTATTTTTAGCCCAAAACTTTTGAGCCCAATTTTTTTTTTAGCCCAATATTTAATTACTATGTTGGCCCAATTATTTTGGCCCAATACACTTGTTCTTACTCAAGTCTAAATAATTTATTTCTTTTGGCCCAATATAGTGGCCCAAACCTTTTTCCCTTATTTTTAAAACCCTTAAAAATCTATCGATGGAAAAATGCATGCATAAATTAAATTTTTTTGGGGGATTGCATATGCATACATACATAATTGCACTAACTCTTTTTATGTGAATCATCTACTCTAAGAAAACACTCTTAAATTAGTATTCGACATGACCTTGACTTAGGAGCGCTTGCTAAAGACTAACTTTGCCTTAGTCCAAGATCTTGATCACTTAGAAACTCATCTTCGCGGGCTTTAAATACAGAAAATGGCACCTAGAAGAAAACTGAGGAAGGTAAGCCCAAACGGCACTGACACTGACCTCCCAAATGCACCTAACAACAATGAGATTCCTCCGAACGTAGGAGATCGAGTGCCTCCTATTCCCAACAACATGGATGAACGTTTAAGGACGGTAGAAGAAGTACTCGTAGCATTAGAAAATGCCGAGGTGCATAGGGCACAAGCTGCAATACCTCCGCCAGTAGCCCGAGTCAACTACTTGGCATTGGTAAACCCCTACAACCCACCCCATTATGACGGGCAAGAGGATCCGGCCAAGTTGGAGGATTGGATCCGTACCTTTGACAAACTCTTGGACGCTATCAAATGCCCCGACGAGGAGAAGATACGTGTAGCGACCTACTACTTAGGAGGCGAAGCCGATGAGTGCTGGCAAAACCTTCAAACAAATTCAGAGGAAGATGAAGAATCTTACACCTGGGAAGGACTAAAGGAAGCCTTGAGAGAAAGAATCTACCCACTGAGCACCAAGACTGCGAAATACGAGGAATTCATCAACCTGAAGCAAGGTGCACAAACAGTGCAAGAGTACTACACCAAATTCAAGGAGCTAGTACGATTTGCTACGAGGATAGTACCAATCGATTCTGACAAGGCTCAGAAATTCGAGATGGGTCTGAACCTTAGTATCCGGGAGATACTTGCAGTAGGACAATTCACGAACCTACAGACGATTTATGATCGCGCTGTAGAAATTGCTTGAATCCAGCAGTTGAAGCGTAAGGAAAATGGTGAGTCGAGCAAGGACTCTCAAGGACTTGAGAAGAATGATCTGAAGATAACAATAACAACTCTAAGAAAAACAATGGATCTCGAAGGAAAGAAAATAAAGGTCTCAACCACGGAGGAGATGACAACCGTGGTGCGTTCATACCACGCTGCCCACGATGCAACCATGCACATTTGGTGCGGCAGTGCCCGAAGCCTGGAGCCTGCTATAAGTGCGGCAAGTTTGGTCACAAGGCTAGGGGATGTCGAACGCCAGAGGAGGCGATCGAAAGGAGAATAGATCTGGTGAACCTTCAGCAAGGAGAGACTGACAAGTAACAAGGTCAAAACCCGGACTTTCTTGAGAATAATGCGTAGGCAGTTATGGGGACATAACTGTAATCTTAAGGGGGGGAGGATGTAACAACCCGAATATTATGTATCCCAAATCAATAAATAAACAAATTCAAATTGTTTTGAACTACGTCATGGCTTGATCCCTTCACAGGGTACGTAGGCAACTTGGAAATTTCAATTCTGGGTTCAGTCAAATGATATTATAAAATAATACAAACAATAACATATGATAATGCAATAAAACAATAACGCAACATAGAAAGGAACGAAAAGAAAGATAGAACCCTAGTTCAAAGCTCGCGAAAAGCTAGGACGCAACTTCGGGGACGAAGTTGATTCTTAAGGGGGGTAGACTATAATACCCGAGATTTTTATCGGCGTCCAAAAGAATAAAATTTATTTCTTGACCCGATCAAGGCCGAAATATTTCCGAGAAGAAGAAAATAATTCATTATTGCTCGAAAATGAAAAGCCGTTAGATTCAAAAATTCAAAAGGGAATAAAAGAGGGAAAGGAAGCCCGAAGACATTCCATGGATCGAGTTAAAAGAATTGGAATAAAATTCAATAAGGAAAAGAATTTTAATTCCAAGGACCGTGAAGTCGAAAAGGATTTAAATAAATAAACCATTGCACGGGAATTGAAGGTCGACGGTGTAATACCCGGGATTTTTATACCGCCCAAAGAAATAAAATAAATTTATTTCCGAGAAGAAAATAATTTATTACAATAAATTATTGCTCGGAAATGGCGTGACCGATAAATTCAAGAACTTGAACCCAAACTTTAGTCAAGTTGAAATGGAATAAAAGTGGGAAAGGAAACCCGAAAATATTCCACGGACAGAGCCCCAGAGAAATGGAATAAAATTCAATAAGCAAAAGTATTTAAATTCCGAGAGCCGTGAAGTCGGAAATAATTTAATTAAAAAACTTATTGCACGGGAGTAAATAAGCGACGAATTCAAGATTTCGAATACGAAAATTTTTTGAGTTCGAAATAAATTTAAGATACGAATTATAATCCGAAATAGAAGCCCGAAAGAAAAAAGAAAAAGAAGAAAAGACCCGACGAATCACACGAACGACCCGGATCGGTGGTCGCGCGCTTTTCGCGCGGTCTGCCAAGGGTGGCCGCGCCACCACCGCATGAGAAGAGAAAGACGCGTCCGAGGTCGAGCTCGTGCGCTCGTCGTGCGGCCAATGGCCTATGACCGCGCCACCAAACAGGCAATTGCACACCTTCACGTTTAGGGCGATTTTCTTACCTTATTTTCGACCCTCACCTTTGGAAACACAATCATCATTAAGGGAGGGCCATTATGAACGAAATTTTGGCTGATCTTAATGCCCAAGGACTCAAAATATCAGATCCCAAATCCCCCCATTCATCCATCTTCCTCTCCAAAAGTTCTCCACCCCTCAAGCATTCGAAAACCCTGGTCTTTTTAACACTCAAGGAGCTTTCCGGCAAGGAGGACGACGTACGGACGAGTTGGAGCACTTCTCAAGCATCGTGTAGTGATAAGGATGAATTCCCAATCTTGTTTTCATGACCCCTGGTCGACCTAAGGCCTGACACATAAGTTTTTCCTCTCTTATTCACAAATCGGGACCGAAGAGAAGGAGTCGGAGTTGTTTGGACGTGTTCGTGGCTTCCGGAGTTCATCCCGGCGAAATCTAAGACCTTAGATCTTAACTACTGTAAGTTATCTCCTTGCGTATCAATTTTGGAGTCCCTTGGTCGAGTGTTTTGAGAGATCTAAACAAAATATTAAAATATGTCACCAAGAACTCATCTTTGCGCGATTTCTAAAATCTGACAAAAACTCCTATTTCGAGAATCCGAAATGGAAAAACTCCGAACTGAAGATTTGTTCCCCACATTGTAATCTACGTTGTGTCAAATTTTCAAGAATTTTCATCGAGTTTTGACCCCTGAAAATGCGTCTGGTAATTCTGACTTGTTTTTCAAAACCGAAGAAGCTGACAGAATTTCGTGTTCGAGTTCATTGACGTTTTTCTAATTGAATCCTTCAAAACTAAACTTTTATGTAAAAACAAAAGTTGTAGCTAACTGTCTAAGTATTGTGTCCGTAAAATTTCACGCATTTTCGTTAATGTTTGTATACTCAAAAACCCTTTTGACAAGACTGTGATTTAAAGGAAAAGTTGACAGGTTATGTAGTCGAACTTGTTGTGCGTTTTTCGATCCCTTGCGGTCAAAACTAATCTTGGGTGAAAACATAAAAGTTGTAGATAAATGCCTTAAGAATATTCCTGTAAACGTTCGTGAACTTTCATTAACATTTGAATCTTCAAATCGACCCGAACAGCCTGTGTTTTTGAAAGAAAATCTTGACAGATTTTATCCAAACTTGATGCACGAATCTGATTTAATCCGGAATGTTTTCGGACATATTGCCTCTAATGAAAACTTGCTCATATTTGTGTCATGTACGCACTTGTAAAATTTCATAATATTTAGAGATCGTTTACTTGGTCAAAAACGTGTTTTAAAAACAGTGCGCTGTTACCGGGAAGTTGACAGATTTTGGGCTTTGAAAAGATTGTGAAATTCGACTTGTTTCCTTACCTAATTTCGAGAAACTTAAAACATGAAAGTTGTTTGTAAAGATGTTTTTAAGCTCCTGAGTAAATTTCAGAATTTTTTACTGTAAGGTGAATTTTTAAATTAAAAAGGCGTAACCTATGACGAACTGGATTTTTGAGACTTGAGAAATCTCGAACTATGAAATGCGACGTCGAATCTTTTTATACGACAAAACATAAACTTTCGAAAAATCCCGTTCACTAGGTTGAGCCGATCTTCATACAACTATCTTTGAGACTGCCTCGTTAGTGGTTTCCCTACTATCTGAGATTGCCTCGTTAGTGATCTCCTTACTAAGCCAAAACGGCAATTGTGCACATGGCCTGTCAAAACTGCAGTCGATATACATGCCTGTCAATTTGACACTAGATACACACGGCTTGCCAAAATGGCAATCGATACACACGGCAGTCAACACTGATATGGCTGCGGCCGCCGGCTCACTAGCTAACTGATTATGATTATTGAGGTTGCCTCGTTAGTGATCTCCCTTGTGTGGTGTCCTCTTCTTAGTTATCGGGATAGCATTAAAAGACTTGTGTGTGTATTTAATTAAGCTGTATTTATTTATCACGCTTTTAAATTATGCTTTCTAATTACGCCTTTAAATTTTGCATTCTAGTCTCGCATAACTAATTATGTTTTTCCACTGCAAGTTAAATTATGAATTTTTAAAATTTCAATTAAGCCTGAGTAAAAGTATAATTTTTATATTAATTAAATAATTTTTAAAACCCCTTTATTGTTACGTTAGGAATTAACTTACTCAGTATTTTATACACTGATAAAACCCGTTGTTTATTTTTCTGTTACAGAGTACGAAGCATGATCATGCATCGGGGGATCACTTTGGACATTTAGTTATTTATTTTACATGACTTGCATACGGGCTTGTTTGTAATACCCGGGATTTTTATCGGCGTCCAAAGGAATAAAATTTATTTCTTAATCCAATCAAGGTCGAAATATCTCCGAGAAGAAGAAAATAATTTATCACAATAAATTATTGCTCGGAAATGAAATGCCGATAGATTCAAAAATTCAAAATGGAATAAAAGAGGGAAAGGAAGCCCGAAGACATTCCATGAATCGAGTCAAAAGAATTGGAATTAAATTCAAGAGAGAAAAGAATTTTAATTCCAGGAACCCGTGAAGTCGGAAATAATTTAATTAGATAAATTGTTGCACGGGAGCCAAAGACGACGAATTGGAAGCCGACAAATCCGAAACCGACGGACTTAAGATTTCAAACACGAAATCAATTTCAAGTCGAAATATATTAATATAGGAATCATAATCCGAGAATGACACGAAAAATCGAACCCGAAAACGTAGGAGGACAGAAGTCCAAAAGAGAGGAGAAAATGCCCGACGGAACGCATGGCCCGGCAAGGACCGCAGCCCAGCCGGGACCCGCATGGTGGCCGCGCGGCCCTAAGCCAAAAACCGCGCCATGACCGCACCATTACACAGAACCAGCTGCCAAGCGCGATTTCGGCGATTTCTTACCATAATTTTCGACCCCGACTATGGAAAGCAAATCCCAGTCGAGGGAAAGGCTATTAGGTCGAGGGAGACTAATCTCTCATTCAAGAATCAGCCTCCAAAACTTTTTCTTGATCCCAAACCCTCCCAAAACCGAAAACACAAGTCCTCCACTTTCCGACGACTTTTCAATCACTTTCCGGCGATGAAAATCGACGGAGGAGGCGTGGAGAACAATATCTTTAGTGTTCCAAATTGTGGTAAGTCGTTCATAGGTTTCCTTTAAGTTTTCGAGTCCGAAAATCCGATCTAACCCTAGATTTTTACTTTCGATTTCGTTTCGGGGCCAACGGAAAGGAGACGGAGTAATTGGGACGTGTTCGTAGCAAGCGTGGGCGCCGCGATCAATCCGGAGACGTCCTAGACGTCCCCCATGGTAATTTAATGCTTAGTTGGTTTTGGGTGACTTAAAATGCAACCAAACATAAGGATTTAATAACTCTAAAAACCGTCAACACGAAAAACTCCCCAGCGCAGTGATGTGGTGCGAATTTTTCAAACCCTTAAAACTGCTCAAACGGAAAAACTCAAAAGATGAAAAACGTTCCTAAGACATACATCTAGTTCTTGTAAAAGTTTCATAATTTTTCATTGTGTTTTGTATCCGATAACGGCCTCCAACAAACCTGCCCTAAAAGTCGAACTTGAAACTGTGACAGATTTGAAATCGGACCAAAACACCTACTTCAAGAGTTCAAACCAGAAAACTCAAAACTAGACTTTTGTTCCTAACACAATAATCTATGTTGTATAAAAGTTTCAGCCATTTTTATCAAATTTTGCTATCCCAAATCGATCCGAACATAAACTGTGGTATGAAACTCTTCGAAAATCGGACAGTGCAATGGTCCGAACTTGATGAGCATGTTTCTATATTTTTTATTCCTAATTGATCTTTTCAATCTAAATGAAAGTTGTAGATAATTATGTCTAGTGTGTTCGTATAAAATTTCAGAATTTTTGGAGTCCATTTGGTATGTCAAAACGCCGATGTTCTGAACTGTGGTAATCCTGAATCCTGATTGTGTACATGTTGTGCGATAAACTCGATTTTTGACATGTTTCCTCAACTTATTACGAAATCGTTAAAACACGAAAGTTGTTTGTTAGGGTGTTTCTGATATACTGCGAAAATTTCAGAATTTTTGGACTTGAAATGATTTTTAAATTAAAAAGGCGTAAACTGTGACGCCAAACGACTTTTAAATCGTGAGATTTTGAAATTTCAAAACAAACGTTCGAAACCTTGAAATACGATAAAGATATACTTTCAAAGTCCCCGTTACACTAAGTTAAAAATGATATCAGAGACCTATGTAGGGGGTGAGCGCTCGATAGAGTGCCCCTCTAGCTTTTCGCTTCGTGCCTAGACGGACGAGGGTGACCTATGTAGGGGGTGAGTGCTCGATGGAGTGCCCCTCTAGCTTTTCGCTTCGTGCCTTGACGGACGAGGGTGATCTACGTAGGGGGAAAGTTCTCAATAGAATTCCCCCTAGCTTTTCGCTTCGTGCCAAAACGGCCGAGGGTGAATGTTATGAGAAACTGTGCCAAAACGGCCAATGAAAACTAGCCTACACTCTCGTGTGTACCCGTATGGGTTACACGAGGCTCCAGAGTGTTACTGGGTATGGCAGATACGGCTGCGGCCGCCGGATGACCGGCTAAACTTGACGAGATTGCGATGCAATCGTGAAATACTTGAAATACGAAACGACTGCGACCGCCGGATGACCGCCTACACTAAATATTGAGAAATGGTGACGTATCGGGAAAATTTAAAAGACTTAATACTTTTTACACATTTATTTATTTATTCTTGTCTTTAAATTTTGCATTTAAATTTATGTCTTAAGTTTTATAACATGTTAGATTATTATTATGAATTTAATGCATGTTCAAGTATACAATTAAATTATTTACTTTTAAATTGGTGAATGGAATATTTTTGTATGCATGCCTAGGAGTAAAATTTAATTATTTAATTAAACCCCTTTTACATGTGTGTTAAATTATGATCTTGTGGAAATCCTTGTCTTTTAAATTATGTAATTAAATTATTATTAGATGAATAAAATTTAAATCATGTCTTGTATGCACATGTTTTCCTTAAAATTTAATTAAAGGTTTTGAAACCCCTTGATCATAATAGGTATTAACTTACTCAGCAAGTTGTGCTGACTCAAAACCATTTCTTTCTTTTTCCTACAGAGCATGTGGATTATACTTGAGCACGTACATGCATGGGAATTTCTGGAAACACTTTATTTTAAATTTGCATTAGACTATAGTATGAACGGGCCTGTTTAACCTGTGTTTTGGCCGTGTTGGCCCAATTTAAATTCCGTTGCATTACTTATATCTAAATATTATTTTCCGCTGTAACTGTAATGATACTATTTTCAAGTTATATTTCAATGGGCTATTTGAATGTTTTTAATTCTGAAAAACCATAGCCTTGCATCTCTTTAGTAAGCTCGGAGAAACCGTGTCTTGCTAGGGAGGTGTGGCGGTGACATCCCGGCCTGGGTTATCAAATCCGGGGTGTTACATTGTTAACCCGAGTTTTGGCCATGTCGGCCCTACCTTTAAATTCCCGCGGCAAAATTTATTATTATTATTATCACATGTGTGGATGATGTTATATTATTATCTTAAGCAAATTCCGGACTTGTTTTTAAAACTTTTTCCAATACCCACAGCCTTGCATCTCTTTAGCAAGCACGGAGAATCCGTGTCTTACTAGGGAGGTGTGGCGGTGGCATCCCGGCCTGGGTTATCAAATCCGGGGTGTTACAAAGTGGTATCAGAGTCCGGAATATTTTTAAAGCTATTATTTTAAACTATGGATATTTTAAGGCTATTATTTTTAAAGCCTAAATTTTTAAAAGCCCAATTCTTGAAAGCCCAACATTTTATTTAATTATTTTTAACCCAAAATTTTTAGCCCAATACTTATATTTTTATTAGAGCCCAAAAATTTATTATTGACCCAATATAGAGACCCAAGATTTTTAACTATTATTTTTAAGTTCTTAAAACATTATTTCCGTGGAATAAGTTTTATTTTAAAACCCATGGAAAATATGTATACAAATTATTTTGACAAGTCTAAATCATATTGCATGAAAATTATTTGGGAGGGGGGGGGGGGATTCACATGCATACATACATATTTGCGCTAATTTTTTTTATGTGAACTATCTGTGTTAAATAACATTCCTAGTTCTAGGTTTCGGCTTGACATCTACTTAGAGGCGCTAACTTGAGAGTAAACTTGCTTTAGTCTTAGATATTGAACAAGAATGCTTAGCATGCCCACGTCTATCATTCTCCCCTTACCATTCATATCTTTTAGATCTTCTTGACTCTAACGTGCCTTAGATTAGAAGCTCATATTCGCGTGCTTTTAAAACAGAGAATGGCACCTAGGGGAAGACCAAGGAATGTAATCCCAAACAACATTGACTCTGACCTCCCCAACATGCCAAACAACAATGAGATTCCTCAGAATATGGATGAGCGTCTAAGGACGGTTGAGGAAGTTCTCGTAGTATTAGGAAATGCTGAAGTGCAACGTGCACAAGCGGGGGTACCACCACCGGTAGCCCGAGTCAACTACTCAGCCTTGGTAAACCCTTACCAACCACCCCACTACGCCGGCAAAGAGGACCCGGCTCAGCTAGAGGAATGGATACGGATGTTCGATAAGCTGTTGAACGCCGTAAAGTGTCCAGACGGGGAAAAGGTTCACGTAGCTTCATACTACTTAGGAGGCGAGGCGGATGATTGGTGGCAAGCCACCCGATGGAAACGTGCGGAGTACGACGAGCCCTACACATGGTCAGAATTCACGAATCTGCTTAGGGATCATTTTTATCCCATGAGCACGAAGGCTGCTACGTACGAGGAACTTCTGACACTGAGGCAAGGAGGAAAGACGGTCCAAGAATACTATAATCGTTTCAAGGAGTTGGTGCGGTTCGCACCGAGACTGGTGCCAACTGATGTAGAGAAGGCACAGAAGTTCGAGATGGGACTGAACCTATCTATTAGAGAGGTGATCACGGGTGAGCACTACCCTAACCTACAAGTTGTATATGATCGTGCAGTAGCGGTTGCACGAGTTCAAGGACTGAAACGGAAACCTGTAGGTGGGACTAACCAAGGATCACAAGGAGGATACAAGAGGAATAAGGACCATGTCTGTAACACCCGAGGAAAAACAAATTCAAATTGTTTTGAACTACATCATGACTTGATCCCTTCACAGGGTACGTAGGCAGCTTGGAAGTCTAAATTCTAAGTTCAGTCACAAACTAAATCACAAAATAAATCACAAAATAACTCACAAATTAAATCACAAACAAATCACAAGATCAATCACAAAAAACGTTAGGAGGATTTGGAACTAATTTAACTAGGCTAATTAGGGCACGGAAATGTTACAAGCGTTAAGCCCGAACTCGAAACAAGTTTAAGGTAAAGATTTCGAACCGGAAACGACCCGAGAATTCGAGCTAACACGTAAAGGGTAGAAAACCGATAGAGAAAAGAAGAAAAGACCCGACGAACCACGCGGACCGCCGAACCGGCCGGTCCGGCCGGCACGCGCTCGCTGCGCGCCGCCGCGCGGCCACCGCGCGGAAAGAGGCAACGCGTCCCAGGACTGGTCGCGCGTGCTTCGCGCGGGCAAAGCTCTACGTGCGCGTCACCACCGCGCCAGAGGTGCAGAAGGTGTAAACTTTCCTTCCATGGCGATTTTCTTGCCTAAATTAACATTCCCTTCGATGGTAAACGGATCCCAGCAGTAGGGAAGGGCATAAGTTCGGTTTTGGGCGCCCCCTACCCATTAGTTTCAGAAAACAAACCCAAACTCTCCCATCCTTCCTCTCCAAGCCAAAATCTCTTCGACTCCACTTTCCGGCGAGTATTCCGGCGACGACGAGGCAAATGGGACAAAGCCTCTGCTTCCTAGACCTTTGGTAAGTCATGGCATTGTGTTTAGTTCATCCATAAACCTTAAAAACTCGAAATCTAACATCCTTTCTTTTACTACGATTTCACGTCGGGGGACGAACAAAAAGCGATCGGAGAAGTTGGCCGTTCGTCGCGACCTTAGGACATGCGGAAACCCCTTCCGATGACCCCACTCTCTAACTAAGTAAGTTAAGACCTTACTCTTCAATTTTTGTGGTTTATTGTCGTTTAAAACTTGAGATCTAGACACGTAACAAAAATTGGTTTTCAAAAACCCTATTTTTGTCCAATTTTTGAAAGTGGCCTAAAACCCAACCTTTGGGAATTCAAACCCAAAACTTTTCAACATAGATTTTGTTCCTAAGACTCTAATATACCTTGTGTCCAAATTTCAGCCATTGACATAAAGATTTGCTATCCCAATCGCACTGTAAATTTTCTGTGATAAAACCAAACGTTTGAATTCTGGACAGATTTATTGACACGACTTGATGCATATTTCGCACGAAACTGTGTCGGAATCAGTTTTCGAACAGAAATCATCTTTTGCAAAGAACTCGAAATTTGACTCAGTTCGAAACCTTATTTCCAAAAACTTAAAACATGAAAGTTGTTCGTTTGTGTGTTTTTGAGCTACTGTGTAAATTTCAGAAATTTTGGTGTAAAGATGATTTTTTAATTAAGAAAGGCGTAATATGCGTCGAATCGGATTTTTCGAACTTGAGAAAACTCGAACTACGAAACGCGATATCAAATATTTTGGTAACATTGAAATACGAACTTTTGAAAAATCCTGTTCACTAGGCTGAGCCGATCTTCATGCTATCATCATCTTTGAGATTGCCTCTTTAGTGGTCTCCTTACTATCTGAGATTGCCTCGTTAGTGATCTCGCGCGCTGTTATTTGGATCGCCTCGTTAGTGGTCCTACTATCTTTGAGACTGCCTCGTTAGTGGTCTCCCATTTATTTGGACTGCCTCGTTAGTGGTCCTACGTTTTGAGATTGCCTCGTTAGTGATCTCCCCGGTATAGTGTCCTCTTCTTAGTTTGCGGGATAAATATAAAAGACTTGTGTGAGTGTTTAATTATGCTTAAAGCCTATTTACCATGTTTTTAAATTATGCTTCTAAATTACGTTCTTAAGTTATGCTTTTAAATTACGCTTAAAATTTAGTCCTTTAATTATGTATTTTCGTCTTGAATAAATTAATCATGTTCATCCGCTGCGAGTAAATTATGATGTTTAAATTAATGCATGAAAAGTGTAATCTTTAGTTAAAACGCATGTAACCCCTTAAATTGTTTAGTTAGGGATTAACTTACTCGGTATATTTTTATACTCATAAAGCATTGTCATTTTTCTTTTACAGAGTATGTCGAGTGACGCATGCACATGCACTTGGGGGAAACATTTATGAACATTTTTAATTACTGCATCGTACTACCGTTTTACCGGGTCTGTTAAACCCGAGGTTTGGCCGTGTTGGCCGTGATTGCTTTTCCGCTGCATTTATTCTATTTCGTGCCTGATGATTATTACTTCCGTATTTTGAAATAAGTATTATTAATTTCCGGACTAAATGTTGAAATGTTTTTAAATCTTTTACGTACCCATAAGCCTTGCATTTCCTTAGTGAGCTCGGGAAGCCGTGTCTTGCTAGGGGGATGTGGCGGTCACATCCCGGCCTGGGTTATCAAATCCGGGGTGTTACAAGTTGGTATCAGAGCCAGGTTAATTTTAAAGCTACTACTATTATTTTAAACCATTATTTTTAAAACCAATTATTATTTTTAAATTTATTATTTTGACTACTAGTATTATTTATAGCCCAAAAGCTTATTTACACGTAGCCCAATATCTTAGCCAAGAAATTATTAAATTTTTGGTCCGTTATAGAGGCCGAACTTTTATTCCTACCCATGTAGTAAATTTATTTTAACCACATGGATAGATTAAATTTTATTTGGGGAGGGAACTTGCACTTGCATATTGCATATGCATATTTCATATAGATTTAAATTTCTGCATATCTTAACTTTGCTTGAAATATGTCTAACTCTAACCTCCCTTGTTGACATTAGATGGTCGAACCCAACGCGAACATGATCAATCTGATGATGAACCTGACCAACGCATACCTCGAGTCCCAACAGCACATCAATCACTTCACGGCTCGAGTAGGGCAACTAGAGGGTAACGTGGCCCATTTGGGACATCTTAGGGAAGCTGACCATCATGAAATAACCCACCTCAAGGCCCATGTCGCCGAACTCCAAACCCAAGTGGTTGCACTTCAAAACAAGGATAACGAACTGATGATGCAAATAGGCCACTTAGGAGCGGAGCTGCTGGGCCTAGAGGCTGACATATTTCCTCCGAGCCCGAGCCCGTTGGGGACATCCATCCCGATTGACATATCCAGCAAGGAGGACGATCCCATCGGAGAGGCACCTACCTATTCACTCTAGGCTTAGAGGTCCTTATCGATGCACTATT
The DNA here is from genome assembly GCA_030278955.1 of Hygrophila difformis. Lineage (NCBI taxonomy): Eukaryota > Viridiplantae > Streptophyta > Magnoliopsida > Lamiales > Acanthaceae > Hygrophila > Hygrophila difformis. The sequence goes on from JAOANR010000012.1 coordinate 3,049,190, forward strand.
ATTATTAGATTTCTGTTTTAAACGCTTGTAACCCAAATAAAGGTTTCCCTTGAGTAATAAATATACAAGCATTTATTTTACACAAGTATATTTAAATTATTCCTCACCTTTATTTAAATTATCCCCTTCTATTACCTTGTTAAAACTCAATCAAATAGAAGAACAAGGTAATAATAAACAAATATACATATATCATTACTATATATGGTAAATAAACAAATAAGAGTACATCCGACCCCAAACCCCAAACCCTAAAAAAAAAAAATTCTTACAAGCAGTTATTTATTTAACATATATCCATTTAAAATTTTTCCCTGTAAACCTTATCACATTATTTCACCTAATTCCCTTGAAGCGGCTCAGTCCCACAATGATGCAAGTATTGTTGGGCAACCCACACACATATAGATGCGATAAGAAGGTAACAGCAAATCCCGAACATCTCGAACCATAAACTAAGGCAGAACGATTAAACCATCTTTCTAAAACAGCAACAAATGACTAACGCAAGTCAAACACGTAACTAGGCAATAACACAACGGAAATATAAACTATGAATCCCAGTCAGCAGAACATCCTCATAAGGAGGAAACCAAACAAAATACGTCTTATGCGAAACCTAAATGAAAATGCGAGTAAAAACATCACTGGTCGGGAGGCGGGAACTGCCGACGCATGTAGTCGTCCATCTGCCGCTCATAGGCATACAAGTCGGACATAGTGGCCTGCTGCTGAGCCTGCCTCGTAGCAAATGAGTCCATACGGGCCTGGTAGAAGTCCAATCTAGCGTCTAAGGCGTCATAACGGGCCTGCCCAGCTGCAAGCCCAGCATCCATACCGACCCGCATCTCCTGCATCATCTGCAGCATCTGAGCCATCTCCTGGCCCTGAGGCGCCACTGCAGGAGGTGAAACTACTGGAGGAGGGGGTGGCTGCTCCGGTGGTACGACTAGGATCAAGCCGCCATCATCAGGCTGCGGGCGAAGTACAACCCGGGGAACTCCACGACGTAAGGTGCTACGCCGGGCAGCGTAAGTCGGGATACGGTAGCAACTACCCGCTACTAAATCGTACGGATCTGTCTCCGGTGTCGTGCGAATCCCCTGCGCCGCGCACAAGCCACAAATGAGGTGAATATGGGTAATCACCCTACTCCCTCGTCCTCTCCGCATACCCCTCAAGTTGTCCTCAATACAAGCTCCCACATTCACCCTACCGCCTCGCGCGATAAAGCAAATGGTCTCATAGACGTGATCCAGGACGATATGGCTCCGGGTAATCGGCCGGACGCGCCCTAACCATATTGGGTGAGCTCTCGCCAAGGGGAGTCCATCGTCGTCTAACGCAGCTCATGATCATGCTCGAGCTGAGGAGGCACCACGGTGCATAAGACGTCCTACGCAGGAGCAAGAACACGGCCCTCAGGCTGTGGGCGGAATGCGCCATCATCAGGCAAACCGAAATAGACATTGATCGCCCGAGCACTGAAGTCGAGATAGCGACCACGAACCCATACTCGAGATAAGTCGTCACCCTCCCCAAGACCGCCAATGTTGGCGATAACCTCCATAGCCAGATAACCGGAGGCAACACCCTCGGGATGACGTGCAAGTCCAGTCCACTACAAGTACTCCAAGACCGCACTGACCCTGTCATCGCCCAAATGATCAGGATATATGCCTCTCTCGGGGACATAAGCCCTGTTTCGACGAAGCTCGTCGAAATAAAAGTCCTGGGCGGCCCTCGTCCTAAACCGAAACCTGTCATGCCAGTGAGGACGCACCTTGTCAGGGAGACCCCTGAGTCTCGGGCCCCGCTGCTCCTCGTCCTCCTCTGACTCGCTCTCATCAAAACCAGGCATCTTCGGAGCGGCAGTGCTAGGGCCAGCCTCATCGCGCTGAGTAACCCGTCTCCTGGTCCTCGGAGGGCACATGAGAGACGCCAAAACAACCCACAAGAAAAGCAACATCCTGCAAATCATCCAATACCAATTATAAGACTAAATTCCACACAAAACTCAAGCAGAAATACGTAAGGAACATCAATATAGACTTCCAACGTGAGTATTCCATAAGAACATCAAATCCTATCGTTTGCAAGACCAACCAGAAGGTAATCGAGACAAAGGATATGCTCAAACTAATTCCAAAACCTTTGTGGCATTTCGTCGAACACGTTATGTGCGCAATAAACCAAAATCTAAGTTACTAACAGACACATGGAAGTTGCCTACAAAAACGAAACGATCGCTCAAATAACAACACATCATTTCCTTACGGCACCAAACAACAAAGAAATGAGCTAATAATCACACCCCAATAACAACCAAAAATCAAAAACTTCATAGTCTTCCAAAGATTTAAATCCAACAAGAATTTGCCAAAAACATAAACACATGGTGGCACAAATACAAGCAAGGCAACAAGAGTAACATCAATTACCATATATACTTGCTAATTTGCACAAATCAAGCCTAAAAATAACAAGCCCCCAATTTTGTACATAAACCCTAGTTCCTAAATCCCTTCACAAATCAAGTCGTTCAAAGCACAAAAATTGAAATTGATAACAAGTAGTAGGTGCATACCTTGCAAATCAAAATCGAAGCCGGCACCGGGAAAAGTTGGGAACAAGAGGGCGAATTTGAGAGAAAATGTGAAGTGGTCTCGAATGGGAAATGGGGGAAGTGGCTCGCGCGGAGCGCGAGCCCTATTTTCTCGAACTGATGCACCAGCGCGGTCACCGCGCGCTGAGGCTTCATACCGCGCGGACACCGCGCGGGTCACGGAGGGAGTTTTATTTTTTTCGATTTTGCTTAATCTCTTTTACTTTACACCACTCACTTAACCCGAGCATACATTGATAATGAGGTACGACGACATGGGATATCACCCGACATCATTCCTGACAAAGACAGTAGAATTGCCTCGCATTTTCATTTTGCAAGGCTACAGAAAACCCTCGGGACGAAAATACATAGGGACCATATGAAATCCTGGAAAGAGTGGGAGAGCACTCATCGACTAGCGTTGCCGCCACAATTTTCTCGTGTTCACGATGTATTCCACGTCTCCCAATTGAAGAAGTACGCACACGATCCGACCCATGTGCTCCAACCGGAAGAAATTGAATTTGAGGATGACTTGAGTTACGAAAAAGTTCCGGTACGAATACTTGACACGAAGGAGAGAGTAACAAGGAATAAGACCGTGAGGATGGTCAAGGTCCTTTGGTCCAACCACGAGACGGAGACGGCAACGTGGGAATTGGAAGCCGACATGAAACAACATTACCCTACCCTCTTCCAAGAAGAACCGGCCACAGTTATGGGGACATAACTGTATTCTTAAGGGGGGGGAGGATGTAACACCTGAGGAAAAACAAATTCAAATTGTTTTGAACTACGTCATGACTTGATCCCTTCACAGGGTACGTAGGCAGCTTGGAAGTCTAAATTCTAAGTTCAGTCACAAAATAAATCACAAAATAACTCACAAATTAAATCACAAACAAATCACAAGATCAATCACAAAAAACATTAGGAGGATTTGGAACTAATTTAACTAGACAAATTAGGGCACGGAAATGTTACGAGCGTTAAGCCCGAACTCATAACAAGTTTAATGTAAAGATTTCGAACCGGAAACGACCCGAGGAGTCAAGCTAACACGTAGAGGGTAGAAAACCGATAGAGAAAAGAAGAAAAGACCCGACGAACCACGCGGACCGCCGAACCGGCTGGTCCGGCCGGCACGCGCTCGCCGCGCGGAAAGAGGCAACGCGTCCCAGGACTGGTCGCGCGTGCTCTGCACGGGCAAAGCTATACGTGCGCGTCACCACCGCGCCAGAGGTGCAGAAGGTGTAAACTTTCCTTCCATGGCGATTTTCTTGCCTAAATTAACATTTCCTTTGATGGTAAACGGATTCCAGCAGTAGGGAAGGGCATAACTTCGGTTTTGGGCGCCCCCTACCCATTAGTTTCAGAAAACAAACCCTAAACTCTCCCATCCTTCCTCTCCAAACCAAAATCTCTTCGACTCCACTTTCCGGCGACTATTCCGGCGACGACGAGGTAAACGGGACAAAGCCTCTGCTTCCTAGACTTTGGTAAGTCATGGTATAGTGTTTAGTTCATCCATAAACCTTAAAAACTCGAAATCTAACATCCTTTCTTTTACTACGATTTCACGTCGGGGGACGAACAAAAAGCGATCGGAGAAGTTGGTCGTTCGTCGCGACCATAGGACATCCGGAAACCCCTTCCGACGACCCCACTCTCTAACTAAGTAAGTTAAGACCTTACTCTTCAATTTTTGTGGTTTATTGTCGTTTAAAACTTGAGATCTAGACACGTAACAAAAATCAGTTTTCAAAAACCCTATTTTCGTCCAATTTTTGAAAGTCGCCTAAAACCCGACCTTTGGGAATTCAAACCGAAAACTTTCAACATAGATTTTGTTCCTAAGACTCTAATCTACATTGTGTCCAAATTTTAGCCATTGACATAAAGATTTACTATCCCAATCGCACTGTAAAGTTTCTATGATGAAACCGAACGTTTGAATTCTGGACAGATTTATTGACTCGACTTGATTCATATTTTCACCCGTTTTTAGATCGATTCAACTTTGCATTTCTACACAAAAGTTGTAGGTAATTGTGTCTAGATTGTGCATATAAAATTTCATGAATTTATGAGTTCATTTGATATGTCAAAACGGACAATTTTCAGAAACTGTTCTAAACCAACTTTGGAGTCCGCACGTATGCAGCGTGTTTTGGTCGACTTTTGAACATCTAAAATTCATTATTTCCAAAATCTCAAAACATTAAAGTTGTTCATTAAGGTGTTGTGTACATCCTGTAAAAATTTCGGACCAATTGGCTTTGAAATGGATTTTTAATCAGCGTCGCACGAAACTGTGTCGGAATCAGTTTTTGAACAGAAATCATCTTTTGCAAAGAACTCGAAATTTGACTCACTTCGAAACCTTATTTCCATAAACTTAAAACATGAAAGTTGTTCGTTTGTGTGTTTTTGAGCTACTGTGTAAATTTCAGAATTTTTGGTGTAAAGATGAATTTTTAATTAAAAAAGGCGTAAACTGCGTCGAATCGGATTTTTCGAACTTGAGAAAACTCGAACTACGAAACGCGATATCGAATATTTTGGTAACATTGAAATACGAACTTTTGAAAAATCCCGTTCACTAGGCTGAGCCGATCTTCATGCTATCATCATCTTTAAGACTGCCTCGTTAGTGGTCTCCTTACTATCTGAGATTGCCTCGTTAGTGATCTCGCGCGCTGTGTTATTTGGATCGCCTCGTTAGTGGTCCTACTATCTTTGAGACTGCCTCGTTAGTGGTCTCCCATTTATTTGGACTGCCTCGTTAGTGGTCCTACGTTTTGAGATTGCCTCGTTAGTGATCTCCGCGGTATGGTGTCCTCTTCTTAGTTTGCAGGATAAATATAGAAGACTTGTGTGAGTGTTTAATTATGCTTAAAGCCTATTTACCATGTTTTTAAATTATGCTTCTAAATTACATTCTTAAGTTATGCTTTTAAATTACGCTTTAATTATGTATTTTCGTCTTGAATAAATTAATCATGTTCATCCGCTGCGAGTAAATTATGATGTTTAAATTAATGCATGAAAAGTGTAATCTTTAGTTAAAACGCATGTAACCCCTTAAATTGTTTAGTTAGGGATTAACTTACTCGGTATATTTTTATACTATACTGATAAAGCGTTGTCATTTTTCTTTTACAGAGTATGTCGAGTGACGCATGCACATGCACTTGGGGGGAAACATTTATGAACATTTTTAATTACTGCATCGTACTACTGTTTTACCGGGTCTGTTAAACCCGAGGTTTAGCCGTGTTGGCCGTGATTGCTTTTCCGCTGCATTTACTCTATTTCGTGCCTGATGATTATTACTTCCGCATTTTGAAATAAGTATTATTAATTTCCGGACTAAATGTTGAAATGTTTTTAAATCTTTTACGTACCCATAAGCCTTGCATTTCCTTAGTGAGCTCGGGAAGCCGTGTCTTGCTAGGGGATGTGGCTGTGACATCCCGGCCTGGGTTATCAAATCCGGGGTGTTACAATGTCCGTAGAAACTCGAACCAACCACATCAAAACGACAATGGACGAAACATGGGGTAGTCTTCAACCATGGTGACTATGCGCCACCATGTCCAAAGTGTGGTAAACCACACTATGCGAGAGGATGCCCTCAGCCTGGAGCATGCCTTCGGTGCGGTCGACATGGTCATCGGCTGCGTGACTGCCGGACGCGAATAGAAAACATAAATAGGAGAGAGGACGTGACCACTCGGCCCAAGCAACCGAAGAAGTTTCCAAGCATCGATAACTGCATCATTTTTTTAGTTCGACTCGACGAATTGTATCCAATAAAAAAAATAAACAAATTCAAATTGTTTTGAACTACGTAATGACTTGATCCTTCACAGGGTACGTATGCAACTTAGAAATTTCAATTCTAAGTACAGTCATTAAATAAGAAATCAAAATGACATGATATGATACAAGAAATAAAAACCAAATTTACATTAGTTCCTAGCTCACGAGAAGCTAACACACAACTTCGAGGACGAAGTTGGTTCCTAAGGGGGAGAGGATGTAACACCCGAGAAATAAAATAAAATAAATTATTTTATAGCGTAAAGATGTTTTTAAGCTCCTGAGTAAATTTCAGAATTTTTGACTGTAAGGTGAATTTTTAAATTAAAAAGGCGTAACCTGTGACGAACTGGATTTTTCGAACTTGAGAAATCTCGAACTATGAAATGCGACGTCGAATCTTTTTATACGACAAAAGATAAACTTTCGAAAAATCCCGTTCACTGGGCTGAGCCGATCTTCATACAACTATCTTTGAGACTGCCTCGTTAGTGGTCTCCCTACTATCTGAGATTGTCTCGTTAGTGATCTCCTTACTAAGCCAAAACGGCAATTGTGCACATGGCCTGCCAAAACGGCAGTCGATATACATGCCTGTCAAATTGACAGTAGATACACACGGCTTGCCAAAATGGCAATCGATACACACGGCTTGCCAAAATGGCAATCGATACACACGGCTTGCCGGAATGGCAATCGAGATATATGGCTAGCCAAAACGGCAGTTACACTGATATGGCTGCGGCCGCCGGCTCACCGGCTAACTGATTATGATTATTGAGGTTGCCTCGTTAGTGATCTCCCTTGTGTGGTGTCATCTTCTTAGTTATCGGGATAGCATTAAAAGACTTGTGTGTGTATTTAATTAAGCTGTATTTATTTATCACGCTTTTGAATTATGCTTTCTAATTACGCCTTTAAATTTTGCATTCTAGTCTCGCATAATTAATTATGTTTTTCCACTGCAAGTTAAATTATGAATTTTTAAAATTTCAATTAAGCCTGAGTAAAAGTATAATTTTTATATTAATTAAATAATTTTTAAAACCCCTTTATTGTTACGTTAGGGATTAACTTACTCAGTATTTTATATACTGATAAAACCCGTTGTTTATTTTTCTATTACAGAGTACAGAGCATGATCATGCATCGGGGGATCACTTTGGACATTTAGTTGTTTATTTTACATGACTTGCATACGGGCTTGTTAACCCGAGTTTGGCCATGTCGGCCCTACCTTTAAATTTCCGCTGCAAAATTTATTATTATTATTATCACATGTGTGGATGATGTTATATTATTATCTTAAACAAATTCCGGACTTGTTTTTAAAACTTTTTCCAATACCCATACCCTTGCATCTCTTTAGCAAGCTCGGAGAATCCGTGTCTTACTAGGGAGGTGTGGCGGTGGCATCCCTGCCTGTGTTATCAAATCTGGGGTGTTACAGACGGATTCGAAGCCGACGAATCTAAACTCGAAGGATTCAAAATTTCAAATATGAAATCAATTCGAGCCGAAATGAAATTAAGATAGGAATCATAATCCGAGAATGACCCGAAAAATCGAGCCCGAAAACGTAGGAGGACAGAAATCCGAAAGAGGGGAGAAAAGGCCCGACGGATCGCACGGCCCGGCACGGACCGCAGCCCAGCCGGGGCCCGCGCGGTTAAGCCCCCAAACCGCGCCGGGACCGCGCCACTACAGAGGCAGCTGCACACTTGCACGTTTTCGGCGATTTCTTGCCATATTTTTGACCCCCGACTATGGAAACTCAATCACAATTCGGGGGAAGGAATTTTGGACGATTTTGATGGATCTCATACCCAATAATCAGACTTGTAAACCCTAATCCACTCACAAAGGCAGCCCCCATTCCTCTCAAACTCTTCAAACTTCTTCCAAACCCGAAATCACCAACTTCGAACTTTCCGATCACTTTCCGGCGATGAAAATCGACAGAGGAAGCGTGGAGAACAAGATCTTTAGGATTCCAGATTGTGGTAAGTCGTTCCTAGGCTTTCGTTTAAGTTTTCAAACCCGAAAATTCGATCTAACACTAGATTTCTTCTTTCGAGTCGAATTCGTGGCCAAAGTCAGAAGCTTCGTGTTGAGGAGATCCGTTCGTAGCCATCCGTAGATTCCGGACGAACCAAGGGCTGTTTAGAACTCATATTATATAAGATAATTCTTACATATGGTTTTTGGTGGCTAAAAATCGATCAAACATAAGATTCAACACAAGAATTTAATCAAATCTGTCAATAGAAGTCTCAGACGCGCGCAGCGTTTTTGTATGAATTTTTTGAACCCTTAAATGTCTTCAAACGAGAAAACTCAAACCATAAAAAGTGTTCCTAAGACATAGATCTACCATGTGTAAAATTTTTGTAATTTTTCGTTACGGTTTGATGCCCAAAAACCGAATCTGAACACTGCTGCCCGTTTTTCAAACTTAGAACTTTGGCAGATTTGAATCTCGAACTTATTAGCCATTTTGACCTCGGATCTAGGCCGAATTAGGACTTGTGTTAAACATGAAGTTTGTAGATCTATTAGTCTTGGATACCTCTGTAAAATTTAACACATTTTCATTAAGATTTGCTATCCTAAACCGAGTCGAGCATATTCTGTTGTGCACGAACCTTTCGAAAACTGAGACAGATTATATGATCGAACTTGATGTGCATTTTTCTATCACTTGTGGTCAAAAATAATCTTTGGTGAAAACATAAAAGTTTTGGATAAATGTCTTGAGAACATGCCTGTAAAAGTTCGTGCATTTTCCTTAACGTTGGAATAGTCAAAACCCGTTTTGAATACACTGCGTCCGAGAATGAAAAGTCGTCAGATTTTTAAACCAAACTTAGTGGATTAATCTGACTTAATCCGTGATGAATTTGCATAATTTGCATGTTTATTTTGGTGTCTTTTAAGTGCCTGTAAAATTTCATAAATTTTGGAGGTCGTTTGCTATGTCAAAAACTCTTTTGAAAATCAGTGCGCTATGTAGACAATTATGACAGATTTTGGCTTTTGTAAAGATTGTAAAATTTCACCCGTTTCCTCACATAATTTTGGAAAACTTAAACCACGAAAGTTGTTCGTTAACGTGTTTTAGATCTACTGTAGAAATTTGAAGTCGATTGCCTTTGAAATGAAATTTTAAACTGAGACGGCGTAAACTATGGCATTGGCTTGGTTGAAATGTTGGAAAACTCGTCTTTTGAGAAATACATGATTTGCGAGATATGTCTAAACAAATAAAAACATTTTTTCTAAATTCTTGTGAAACATTGGTGATTTGTGACCAAGTTAAATACCATCAATATTGACTGTGTGGCTTGTGCACATAAGGGCCCAAGCGTATGTCTAGCGGACGTAAGAGCCCTAGCGCGATATTGATTATGTGACTTGTGGACATAAGGGCCCAAGCGTATGACTAACGGACGTAAGGGCCCTAGTGAAATATTGACCATGAGGCTAGTGGACATAAGAGCCCTAGCGAATGGTGATCTATAAAAGAAACGAAACGAGAAACTTATAAGAGATTTAATTAAATCCTTGCTAAATTGTGTTTTGGTTTATATCAATTTATGTAATCGCCTTGCAAGGTTATATATGTGATCATTTTGCATGCATACCTTTGATTTTTACAATTAAATTCCATTATCTTGACGAGTTAATTTATATAGTGCCTGCAATCATGCTAAATGTAAGTCAATTCTTTCTTAAATAATTAAAGGCTTTGAAACCCCATTATTGTATGATAGGGGTTAACTTACTCAGCATGTTTATGCTGACAAACCGTTGTTCTCTTTTTCTTTTCAGAGTTTGAGCCTTACACATGAGCATAGCATGCATTGGGATTGTGGGAACGTATACTCTCGTTTAATACATGACTTGCATAACGGGTCTGTATAACTCGTGTTTTGGCCGTGTTGGCCCAATTTAAATTCCGCTGCATTACTTATATCTAAATATTAATTTCCGATGCAACTGTAATGATACTATTTTCAAGTTATATTTCAAGGGTTGTTTGAATGTTTTAAATCCTGAAAAACCATAGCCTTGCATCTCTTTAACAAGCTCGGAGAAACTGTGTCTTGCTAGGGAGGTGTGGCGGTGACATCCCGGCCTGGGTTATCAAATCCGGGGTGTTACACCCATATGGTGCAGATTTGCCTCCAATTGGGCTACTCGGTGTTTCAGTTGTTGTATGTTTTGTTGCGAATCCAAATATGCGCTCATCATCTTGACCATCAGATTTGTCATGTCTTGGTTAGCCATCTAGTGCAGCAAGAGATCTAAGTTAGGACATATCGCTTCTAGGTTCTCTAAGGTATAGAAAATGTAGTATGCACATGCAATAATGATCCCCCCCCCCCCCCCCCGGAAAATGAATGCACTATTTTTCCCATGAGTTTTTAAAATAAAATCTATCCCATGGTTGAGTAAAATAATAGCAGTACGATTTGGGCCTCTATATTGGGCCAAAGAATAATAATTGGGTTTTATATAGAAGATATGGGGATTTGGGCTTCAAAAATAACAATTGGGGCTAAAAATAATTTTTGGGCTAAGACAAATAATAATTCGGGCTTAGAAAAATAATCCGAGTTTTTCTAAAAAGGATATCTTTAAAATAATAGTGTACACTTAAAAATAATAATAGTAAAAATATCCGGTCTCTGATACCAAGGTATCAGATATTTTCTTTAAAATATTCTGAGCTTCTGTAAAGATATCTGGGCTACTTAAATATATTAATAGTCTTAAAATAATAGCTTTAGAAGTAATAATTAAAAATAATAGTTTAAAAATAATAATAGTTTAAAAATATTCCGGGCTCTGATACCAACTTGTAACACCCCGGTTTTTGGTAACTCAGGTCGGGGTGTCACCCGCCACACCTCCCTAGCAAGACACGACTTCTTCGAGCTTTCCAGAGCGATGCAAGGCTATGGTTTCAATATTTAAAACATTTGAATAAATAAAAGCCTATCGTATACAACTCGAAAATAATAATAAGTTGCAGCGGAAAAATAATATCTAAATATAAATATATGTAATGCAGCGGAAATCTAAATACTGGGCCAACATGACCAAAACACGGGTTAAACATGCCCGTTCATGCAAATGTATTACGAACATAATAAAAGTAAAAATAATATTTTCCCCCGAATGTGCCCATGTATGCATGTGATCATGCAAAATCCTCATACTCTGAAAGAGAAAAGGGGAAAATGGTTTGGGCCAGCAAAACGAGCTGAGTAAGTTAACACCTAGCATGATTAAGGGGTTTTAAAGCCATTAATTTATTTTAAACCAAAAACATGCTACTAGGTAATAAATAATTTAATTTAATTTAATGAATAACTAGCATAATTTAAAAACATGGATACTAACCGATCATGCTTATAACATAATTTAAATAAAGGCAACAAATAATAAAGCAATAAATGAAAGTCTTTTAGTTATCCCCAATTACTCCAAGATCGTTTATCTCAAGTTTATCTCGATTGCATTGCAATCTCTACAGTTTTTCAAGTAGCCTTGGCCTAAGCCAAATCCGCCATACCCAGTACCACTCCGGAGCCTCGAGAAACCCATACGGATACCCGAGAGTGTAGGCCCAAAATATATCTCGTCGTTTTGGCATAATTTCACAAATTTCAATCCCATCGTCCTAAACAGGCACGACGCAGTTAGGAAGGCATCCTGCAGAGCACTCACCCCCTAATTTTAGTTTCAATCAAGTTGCAAAGGGGACTTTCTGAAAATGTTTTGTTTATTTAATTTCAAGAGAATTAATTGGTTTGAATAATAAAGTCAATTTCCCAAATTTAGTAAGTTCTCAAAAATATACTATTTCAGGATGCTGTTTGCTCTAATATCATTTAAAAATCCATTTCATGACCAAAAATCCTGAAATTCGAGCAGTGGCTTGCCAATACACCAACAAACAAGTTTCATGTTTTAACTTTCTCAATCCGGATTAAGGAAACAAGTCAAAAAATGAGATTTTGTACAGAAATAGTGTTCTGCCCGGATTCAGACATAGCAGTTTTCAAAGACTTCATTTTTAACATATCAAATGCACACCAAACTTAATGAAAATTTACAGACTTAATCTTAACACAATTATCTACAACTTTAGTTTATAACTCAAGACCTAATTCCAAATAGATCAATTTCGAAAAATTAGGTTAAGTGTTAGAAAGCTATTTCTATCAACTTTTAAAGTTTGAGGAAAACGCAGATTGGTTCGGTTCAAATTCGGAGGTTCAAAACTTAATGAAAAATTCTAAACATTTACAGAAGAATTTTAGACTTATAGATCTACAATTCTTATGTTTAACACTAATCCTAAATCGGTCTAGATCCAATGTAAAAATCACCAACATTTTCGAAATATGATTCTGTCCCATTTCAAGATCCAAATTCAAAACAAGTTCTTCTAGTTCGATTTTCGGGTACCAAATCTTAACCAAAAATTATGAACTTTTTACAAGAAGTAGACCGGTGTCTTAGGAACATATTTTATGTTTTATGTTTTCTCGTTTGAACATTTTAAATGGCCCGAATAAATTAAGTAAAAACGTTGTGCCGGTGTAGACAGATTTTAGTTAGGGTTTTCATTAGATCTTTATATTCGATTGTTTTAACAACCCAAAACCATAGTAAGCGTTAACTTACCTTATATTGGATCTCCCGGCTCGTCAAATCCGTAGGCGTTGCTTCCACGTCTTCTGTTCGTCCTCCGAGATCCTTCGTCCTCCCTCTACGCCTTTGGATCGGGGTTTTAGGAGAGAAACAGATTAAGTTAGAAGCGCATCCGAGTTTGAATGGAAATATTGACAAGGTCTTACCAACCACGACTCGAGACCTCTGAAATTTCGTCCAAAAGCTTGTCCTTCGCTGCCTTCGTGTCTCCGACGACTAGGGTTTTCGGGTTTGCAACGTATAGAAATTTCAAAGGGTTTGAAAACTGTCCAGGGTCCAAGTGGATGGGTTTTTATAGAGTCAAGGGTCTTAGGGTTCAGCCAGATCAGTTGTGAAGAGTCTTGAGCCGAAAGGTAAGCAACCGAAGTCGAAAAATCCAAAATCGGGCGAGAGATTCTCGCACGGGGCATTTTTCTCCGCTGGCGCGGTGGTGGCGCGGATTTCTCACCGCACCGCACGGCCTTGGCCTGGACTTCGGTCTGGGCTGGGTCGTGCGATCCGTCGGGACTTTTTCTCATCTCTTTCGGACTTCTATCCTCCTATGTTCTTGGGCTCTGATTTTCGGGCTAATCTTTGGGCTCTAATTTCCTATTTTAATTTTATTTGGATCTTAATTAAATTATGGGTCCGAATTATCGGGTCCATTGGTATTGGGTTATCTTGGGACCATTTATTTAATTAATTTATCTTTAACTTTAATTCCTTTTCGGATTAAATTCCATCTTTCATTTATTCTTTTAATTATTTATTTATTTATTTATTGATATAAAATTCTCGGGTATCACAAACTTCTTCATGGTGCGTGTAACACCCGAGGAAAAACAAATTGTAACACCCCGGATTTGATAACCCAGGCCGGGATGTCACCGCCACACCTCCCTAGCAAGACACGGTTTCTCCGAGCTTGCTAAAGAGATGCAAGGCTATGGTTTTTCAGAATTTAAAATATTCAAACAGCCCATTACAATATAATTTAAAAATCATAATATCAAAGTTGCAGCGGAAAGTAATATATACATATGTATAATGCAGCGGAACTTAAGTATAGGGCCGACATGGCCAAAACACAGGTTAAACAGGCCCGTTCATGCAAGTTGTAATTAAATGTAGGAATTTAAAAACAGAGTTTTTCCCGAATGTTCCCATGTATGCATATGATGATGCATAATCCTCATACTCTGAAAGAAAAAGGGAAAATGTGGTTTGGTCAGCAAAAACGTGCTGAGTAAGTTAACACCTAATATGATCAAGAGGTTTCAAAGCCTTTATTTAAATTTAATAAAAACATGCTTGTAGGTAATTCACAAACTGAGTTAATCATCCTCTAATAAATAAATGGCATAATTTAAACCAAGGATTTCACGTGATCATAATTCAAATTACATGGTAAAATAATTGCAAGGCATAATTTAAAGGAATAACTTAAATAAGGAAAACATTCACGTCTTAAAATTTTTCCGTTACTTCACGATTAGGTATTTCAGGATTTTCATTCTTTCACTTTTGTTCAATATGATTTTATATGATTTGATCTTGGGGAAACAAACCCGCAAGAATTTAAACGCTTCCTAGGGAATTGAACCCGTAGGAATTAACACACGTCCTGGGGAATCGAACCCGCAGGAAAACAAACGATCGCCCTTGGGGAATCGAACCCGCAAGAACTCAAGTACATCCTAGGGAATTGAACCCATAGGAATCAACACACATCCTGGTGGAAAACAAACGATCGCCCTTGGGGAATCGAACCCGCAAGAACTCAAATACATCCTAGGGAATTGAACCCGTAGGAATCAACACACATCCTGGGGAATCGAACCCGCAGGAAAACATACGCCTTGGGGAATCGAACCCGCAAGGTAAGGACAAGTTTTGCAAAATTTTACAAGTTTTTCATGCAAGTATCTAACGTCCATTATAGGCACGCCAAGAAGGCTAGAGGGGCACCCTGCAGGGCACTCGCCCTCCACCAAAGTATCTCAATAACATTTCGATTTAGTATAACGGGATTTTTCAAAAGTATAGATGTATCGTATTTCAAGCCTTCGGCCGTTTGTTTCGAAATTTCAAAATCTCTTGATTTAAAAGTCGTTTGGCGTCACAGTTTACGCCTTTTTAAGTTATAAATTCATTTCAAGACGGTAAATTCTGAAATTTTCACAGTATATCAAAAACATCCCAACGAACAACTTTCGTGTTTTAACTTTTTCGAAATAAGTTGAGGAAACATGTCAAAAATCGAGTTTATTACACAAGCAGAATTCTGTCCGGACTCAGGTTTGACACAGTTCGAAGTTTTGACTTTTTAACATATCAAATGGACTCCAAAAATTCTGAAATTTTATAGACACATACTAGACATGATTATCTACAATTTTCATTTAGATTGCAAGGATCAAATCGGACTAGAAAATATAGAAACATTCTCATCAAGTTCGGATATGTTCACAGTCAGATTTCGAAAAGTCTTATCAAGGCAGTTTATGTTTGATGCGATTTGAAATAGCAAACATCGATGAAAATGCTTGAAATTTTTACACAACCTAGATTTATGTGTTAGAATTAAAAGTCTAGTTTTGAGTTTTTCGGTTTGAACCCTCGAAATAGGAGTTTTGGTTGGATTTCAATCCTGTCACAGTTTCAAGTTCGAATCTCAAGGCAGGTTGATTCTCGGCCGTTTTTGGATATCAAAACACAATGAAAAATTATGAAAATTTTACACGAACTAGATCTATGTCTTAGGAACGTTTTTCATGTTTTACGTTTTTCCGTTTGAACAGTTTTAAGGGTTCGAAAAATTCACACAAAATTGTTGCGCCGAGGGTTTTTCGTGTTGACAGATTTTAGAGTTATTAAATCCACACGTTTGGTTGCATTTTAAGTCACCCAAAACCAAGTAAGTATTAACTTACAGCGGGGATGATGTCTAGGAGGTCACGGGGTCGTCCGGAATCCACGGGGAATCCATAGGAATCAACACACATCCTGGGGAATCGAACCCGCAGGAAAACAAACGATCGCCCTTGGGGAATCGAACCCGCAAGAACTCAAGTACATCCTAGGGAATTGAACCCATAGGAATCAACACACATCCTGGTGGAAAACAAACGATCGCCCTTGGGGAATCGAACCCGCAAGAACTCAAATACATCCTAGGGAATTGAACCCGTAGGAATCAACACACATCCTGGGGAATCGAACCCGCAGGAAAACATACGCCTTGGGGAATCGAACCCGCAAGGTAAGGACAAGTTTTGCAAAATTTTACAAGTTTTTCATGCAAGTATCTAACGTCCATTATAGGCACGCCAAGAAGGCTAGAGGGGCACCCTGCAGGGCACTCGCCCTCCACCAAAGTATCTCAATAACATTTCGATTTAGTATAACGGGATTTTTCAAAAGTATAGATGTATCGTATTTCAAGCCTTCGGCCGTTTGTTTCGAAATTTCAAAATCTCTTGATTTAAAAGTCGTTTGGCGTCACAGTTTACGCCTTTTTAAGTTATAAATTCATTTCAAGACGGTAAATTCTGAAATTTTCACAGTATATCAAAAACATCCCAACGAACAACTTTCGTGTTTTAACTTTTTCGAAATAAGTTGAGGAAACATGTCAAAAATCGAGTTTATTACACAAGCAGAATTCTGTCCGGACTCAGGTTTGACACAGTTCGAAGTTTTGACTTTTTAACATATCAAATGGACTCCAAAAATTCTGAAATTTTATAGACACATACTAGACATGATTATCTACAATTTTCATTTAGATTGCAAGGATCAAATCGGACTAGAAAATATAGAAACATTCTCATCAAGTTCGGATATGTTCACAGTCAGATTTCGAAAAGTCTTATCAAGGCAGTTTATGTTTGATGCGATTTGAAATAGCAAACATCGATGAAAATGCTTGAAATTTTTACACAACCTAGATTTATGTGTTAGAATTAAAAGTCTAGTTTTGAGTTTTTCGGTTTGAACCCTCGAAATAGGAGTTTTGGTTGGATTTCAATCCTGTCACAGTTTCAAGTTCGAATCTCAAGGCAGGTTGATTCTCGGCCGTTTTTGGATATCAAAACACAATGAAAAATTATGAAAATTTTACACGAACTAGATCTATGTCTTAGAAACGTTTTTCATGTTTTACGTTTTTCCGTTTGAACAGTTTTAAGGGTTCGAAAAATTCACACAAAATTGTTGCGCCGAGGGTTTTTCGTGTTGACAGATTTTAGAGTTATTAAATCCACACGTTTGGTTGCATTTTAAGTCACCCAAAACCAAGTAAGTATTAACTTACAGCGGGGATGATGTCTAGGAGGTCACGGGGTCGTCCGGAATCCACGGGGAATCCATAGGAATCAACACACATCCTGGGGAATCGAACCCGCAGGAAAACAAACGATCGCCCTTGGGGAATCGAACCCGCAAGAACTCAAGTACATCCTAGGGAATTGAACCCATAGGAATCAACACACATCCTGGTGGAAAACAAACGATCGCCCTTGGGGAATCGAACCCGCAAGAACTCAAATACATCCTAGGGAATTGAACCCGTAGGAATCAACACACATCCTGGGGAATCGAACCCGCAGGAAAACATACGCCTTGGGGAATCGAACCCGCAAGGTAAGGACAAGTTTTGCAAAATTTTACAAGTTTTTCATGCAAGTATCTAACGTCCATTATAGGCACGCCAAGAAGGCTAGAGGGGCACCCTGCAGGGCACTCGCCCTCCACCAAAGTATCTCAATAACATTTCGATTTAGTATAACGGGATTTTTCAAAAGTATAGATGTATCGTATTTCAAGCCTTCGGCCGTTTGTTTCGAAATTTCAAAATCTCTTGATTTAAAAGTCGTTTGGCGTCACAGTTTACGCCTTTTTAATTTAAAAATTCATTTCAAGTCGGAAAATTCTGAAATTTTCACAGTATATCAAAAACATCCCAACGAACAACTTTCGTGTTTTAACCTTTTCGAAATAATTTGAGGAAACATGTCAAAAATCGAGTTTATTACACAAGCAGAATTCTGTCCGGACTCAGGTTTGACACAGTTCGAGGTTTTGACTTTTTAACATATCAAATGGACTCCAAAAATTCTGAAATTTTATAGACACATACTAGACATGATTATCTACAATTTGCATTTAGATTACAAGGATCAAATCGGATTAGAAAATATAGAAACATTCTCATCAAGTTCGGATATGTTCACAGTCAGATTTCGAAAAGTCTTATCAAGGCAGTTTATGTTTGATGCGATTTGAAATAGCAAACATCGATGAAAATGCTTGAAATTTTTACACAACCTAGATTTATGTGTTAGAATTAAAAGTCTAGTTTTGAGTTTTTCGGTTTGAACCCTCGAAATAGGAGTTTTGGTTGGATTTCAATCCTGTCACAGTTTCAAGTTCGAATCTCAAGGCAGGTTGATTCTCGGCCGTTTTTGGATATCAAAACACAATGAAAAATTATGAAAATTTTACACGAACTAGATCTATGTCTTAGGAAACGTTTTTCATGTTTTACGTTTTTCCGTTTGAGCAGTTTTAAGGGTTCGAAAAAATCAGACAAAATTGTTGCGCCGAGGGTTTTTCGTGTTGACATATTTTAGAGTTATTAAATCCACACGTTTGGTTGGATTTTAAGTCACCCAAAACCAAGTAAGTATTAACTTACAGTGGGGATGATGTCCAGGAGGTCACGGGGTCGTCCGGAATCCACTGGTGTCACGAGCGAATTTCCTCGAGTCGATTTCCTCTTCCAACGTCCACGAACCGAATCCGAAAGCAAAAGTCTAGGGTTAGATCGGATTTTCGCACTCGAAAACTTAAACAAAAACCTATGGACGACTTACCACAATCTGGAATACTAAGATGTTGTTCTCCACACCTCCTTCGTCGATTCCCGTCGCCGGAAAGTGATCGGAAAGTCGTCGGAAAGTGAAGAACTTGTGTTTTCGGTTTTTTTGGGAGAGTTTTGGATGATGGATGAGTTTGAGAGGCTGAGAATGGAGTGGAAATCTGTCAATGATCGTCCTATAGGCCTTTCCCCCGACTGGGATTGGGTTTCCAAAGTCGGGACACGAAAATATGGTAAGAAATCCCCGAAATCGCGCAATTGGCAGCTGCAGTCTTGGTGGCGCGGGGTTGGCGCGGTTTTTAGCCAAAACTAGCGCGGAGGGCGCGCGGCCTGGTCTGGGCCGTGCGTCCGGACTGGGCCGTGCGATCCCGTCGGGCCTTTTCTCCTCTCTTTCGGACTTCTGTCCTCCTATGTTTTCGGGCTCGATTTTTCGGGTCATTCTCGGATCATAAATTCTTATCTTAAATTTATCTCGACTCAAATGAATTTCATGTTTGAAATCTTAAGTCCGTCGGTCTCGGGTTCGTCGGCTTCCAATTCGTCGTCTTTTGCCTCCCGTGCAATAACTTGTGTAATTAAATTTCTTCCGACTTCACGGGTTCTTGGAATTAAAATTCTTTTCCTTCTTGAATTTAATTCCAATTATTTTGACTCAATTCATGGAATGTCTTCGGGCTTCCTTTCCCTCTTTTATTCCGTTTTGAATTTTGAATCTATCGGCGTTTCATTTCCGAGCAATAATTTATTGTGATAAATTATTTTCTTCTTCTCGGAGATATTTCGACATTGATCGGAATAAATTTTATTCCTTTGGACGTTGATAAAAATCTGGGGTATTACAGTCTACCCCCCTTAAGAATCAACTTCGCTCTCGAAGTTGTGTTTCGGCTTTTGTCGCGATAAGAGTTAGGGTCCTTTTGTTTACTTTATTATTTTGCGATATTGTGTTATTGAATTATTGTTCGATTGTTGATTGTTTGTTGTTTGATTATTGTTTGACTGAACCCAAAATTGAAATTTCCGAGTTGCCTACGTACCCTGTGAAGGGATCAAGCCATGACGTAGTTCAAAACAATTTGGATTTATTTATTTGAAATACAAAATATTCGGATTAGAATATTCGGGTCGTTACATCCTCCTCCACTTAATGTTACAGTTATGTCCCCATAACTGTTGTTGGATCGGTTTGACTCAGGGTTGGGTAACGTTGTATACAATCATTTCTCACTGAGCTGGCAAGTCCGCTTGATCGATGTCGTTCAGTCGTCCTACGGCTCTTCTGATTGAGGGTTTACCAAATCTAGCCTTTTCTCAATCCTCTCCTCACGAACATTGCATTCTCTAATCATGTGGTCTTCCCCACCACATCTATAACAAGTCCCGCGCTTTGGGCATTCGCGCACCAAATGGGCTTGGTGGCACTGCGGGCAACGTGGTATGACTGTACGACGTATGCCGTTTCTCCCATTATTGAAACCTTTATTCTTATTCTCCTTTGGCTCATTGAACCCTGCTTGACCATTATCCTTCCTAAAATTGCCATTGCTATTGTTTCGATTCTTTTTCTCAAATTCTTGCGAGCCCTTGCTCGACTCCCCATTTCCTTTGCGCTTCAGTTGTTGGACTCGATCAATTGCTACAGCTCGATCATAAACCGTCTGCAGGTTTGTGAATTGTACTACTGCAAGTATCTCCCGGATACTAAGGTTCAGTCCATCTCGAATTTCTGAGCCTTGTCAGATTCGGTTGGTACTATCCTCGTAGCAAATCGCACCAATTCCTTGAATTTGGTGTAGTACTCTTGTATTGTGTGCGCACCTTGTCTGAGGTTGATGAACTCCTCGTATTTTGCAGTTTTGGTGCTCAGTGGGTAGAATCTTTCCCTTAAAGCTTCCTTAAGTTTTTCCCAGGCATAGGCTTCTTCGTCTTCCTCTGAATTCACTTGAAGGTTTTGCCACCACTCATCGGCTTCACCTCCTAAGTAGTAGGTCGCCACGTATATCTTCTCCTCGTCAGGGCATTTGATAGCATCCAAAAGTTTATCAAAGGTACGGATCCACCCCTCTAGTTTGGCGGGATCCTCTTGCCCATCATAGTGTGGTGGGTTGTAGGGGTTTACCAATGCCAAGTATTTGACTTGGGCTACTGGTGGGGGTACTGCTGCTTGTGCTCTATGCACCTCAGCATTTCCCAATGCCACAAGGACCTCCTCCATAGTCCTTAGACGTTCTTCCATGTTGTTGGGTATAGAAGGCGCTCGATCTCCTACGTTCGGAGGAACCTCATTGTTGTTAGGTGCGTTTGGGAGGTCAGTGTCAGTGTCGTTTGGGCTTACCTTCCTCAGTTTTCTTTTAGGTGCCATTTTCTGTTATTAAGCGCGCGAAGATGAGTTTCTAAGTGATCAAGATCTAGGACTAAGGCAAAGTTTAGTCTCAAGTTAGCACTTCTAAGTCAAGACTCAAGGTCAAGTCGAACATTAGAGTGAGAAGGTTATGTATCACAAACGATTCACATAAAAAGGTTAGCACAAATATTTATGTATGCATATGCATATGTAATCCCCCCAATAAAATTTAATGCATGCATTTATTTATCCATGGGTTTTAAAAATAAATTTATTCCATGGATAGATTAAAATAAGGATAAAAGGTTTGGGCCACTATATTGGGCCGAAAGAAATAAATTATTTGGGCTTTAAGTAAAAATAAGGTTATTGGGCCAAAATAATTGGGCAAACATAGTAATTAAATATTGGGCTAAAGATTTGGGCTAGGAAAAATAAATTTTGGGCTCAAAAGGTTTGAGACTTAAAATAATAAATTTGGGCTAAAAGTTAGGGCTTAGAAAAACAATTTGGGTTAAAAAATGTTAGTTTAAAAATAATAATAGTTTAAAAATAATAATACTAGTTTTAAAAACAGTCCGGGCTCTGATACCACTTTGTAACACCCCGGATTTGATAACCCAGGCCGGGATGTCACCGCCACACCTCCCTAGCAAGACACGGTTTCTCCGAGCTTGCTAAAGAGATGCAAGGCTATGGTTTTTCAGAATTTAAAATATTCAAACAGCCCATTACAATATAATTTAAAAATCATAATATCAAAGTTGCAGCGGAAAGTAATATTTACATATGTATAATGCAGCGGAACTTAAGTATAGGGCCGACATGGCCAAAACACGGGTTAAACAGGCCCGTTCATGCAAGTTGTAATTAAATGTAGGAATTTAAAAACAGAGTTTTTCCCGAATGTTCCCATGTATGCATATGATGATGCATAATCCTCATACTCTGAAAGAAAAAGGGAAAATGTGGTTTTGTAACACCCGGATTTGATAACCCAGGCCGGGATGTCACCGCCGCATCTCCCTAGCAAAACACGGCTTCCCGAGCTCGCTAAGGAAATGCAAGGCTTGTGGGTATGTAAAAGATTTAAAACATTTCAAGATTTAGCCCGGAAATTTATAATACTTATTACGATAGTAGTAATCATCATGCGCGAAAAATAAATAGAGAAAGTGCAGCGGAAAGTAAATCACGGCCAACATGGCCAAATCCTCGGGTTTAACAGACCCGGTAAAAATAGTACGATGCAGAATTTAAAATGTCCGTTATGATTTTCCCCCAAGTGCATATGCAATGCGTCACTCGACATACTCTGTAAAAAAAAGGAAAATGACAACGGTTGTCAGTATAAAAATATACTGAGTAAGTTAATCCCTAACTAACAAATAAAAAGGGTTACAAGTGTTTAAACTAAAGATTTCGCTTACCGTACGAGAATTAAAATACATAATTTATTAGCAGCGGAAAAACATGATAAAAGGGCTTAATCTTAAAAGCGTAATTTAAAGCATAAATTAAGATGCATAAACTTTAAGTACATAATTAAAGACATGATAAATACGATTTAAGCATAATGAAACACCACACAAGTCTTTTACTTTTCATCCCGTAGACTAAGAAGAGGACACCATACCGGGAGATCACTAACGAGGCAATCTCAACATAGGACCACTAACGAGGCAGTCCAAACAATGGGAGACCACTAACGAGGCAATCTCAAAGATAGTAGGACCACTAACGAGGCGATCCAAAAAGATAGTAGGACCACTAACGAGGCGATCCACAAATACAGCGCGCGAGATCACTAACGAGGCAATCTCAGATAGTAAGGAGACCATTAACGAGGCAGTCTCAAAGATAATGATAGTATGAAGATCGGCTCAGCCTAGTGAACGGGATTTTTCGAAAGTTCATATTTCAAAGTTATCAAATGATCGATATCGCGTTTTCATAGTTCGAGTTTTCTCAAGTTCGAAAAATCCTATTCGAGGCAGTTTACGCCTTTCTTAATTAAAAATTCGTCTTTTCTCCAAAAATTCTGAAACTTTTACAGTAATTCAAAAACACACACACGAACAACTATCATGTTTTAAGTTTTTGGAAATAAGGTTCCGGAGTGAGTCGAAATTTGAGTTTATTGCAAAGAATAATTTATGTCTTAAAAACTGTTTTCGTCACAGGTTCGTGCAACGCCGATTAAAAATTCATTTCAAAACCAATCGATGTGAACTTTTTACAGTAACTACACAACACGTTAAGGAACAACTTTCATGTTTTAAGAATTTGGAAATAATGAATTCTTGGTACTCAAAAATCGAGTGCAACTCACTGCATACTCGCGGCCCTCAAAACGATTTCAAAGCAGTTTTAAAAACTCGGCCGTTTGACATATCAAATGAACACCAAATGCATAATCTAGACACAATTATCTACAACTTTTGTTTAGGAATGCAAAGTTAAATCATTCGAAAAATGGGTGAAAAACATGCATCAAGTTGAATGAAGAAGTCTGTCACAGTTTTAAAACGTTCGGTTCGATACAGAAAGTTTACGGCGGGATTTGGGATAGAAAAACTCAATGTCAACGGCTGAAATTTGGACACAAGATAGATAAAGGTGTTAGGAACAACTTTTATGTTGAAAAGTTTTCGGTTTGAATTCCCGAAGGTCGAGTTTTAGGCGAGTCTTTAAAATTGGACGAAAATAGGGTTTTTGAAAACCGATTTTTGTTACAAGCCTATATCTCGAGGTTTAAACTACAAACAACCACGAAAATTTGTGAGTAAGGTTTTAACTTACCTAGAATGATGATAGGGTCGCTGGATTAGGTTTCCGGACGTCCTAGGGTCACGACGAACGGCCAACTTCTCCGATCGCTTTTTGTTCGTTTTCCGACGTGAATTCGTAGTAAGGAAAAAGGGTTAGAATATGAGTTTCTGAGATCTATGGATGAATTGAAACTTTGTACAATAGCTTACCAAGAGTCTAGAGGGCAGGGGCTTGTCCCGGTCGTCCCGTCGTCGCCGGAATACTTGCCGGAAAGTGGTGTCGAAGGAGTTTGAACTTGGAGAGGGAATTGAGGGTGGTGGCTTGAATGTTTTCTGAAAACCTAGGGTTTGGGGCGCCCCTAGGGTATTCTTAAGCCTTCCCCAAGGCTGAGATTCGATTGCCATGGTTAGGGGTGTGGTTTTTGGCAATAAAATCGCCATGGAAGGAAAGTTTACACTTTCAGCACCTCTGGCGCGCTGGTGGCGCGCACCTAAGCTTTTGTCCGTGCGGAGCACGCGCGACCAGCCTGGAGTCGCGACGCCCTTGCCCGCGCGGTGGCCGCGCGGCGGCGCGCGGACAGCGCGGGCCGGCCGGACCGGCCGGTTCGGCGGTCCGCGTGTTCCGTCGAGTTTTCCCTCGCTTCCCCCTATCGGTTTTCTACGTGTTAGCTCGATTCCCTGGGTCGTCTCCGTTTCGGAATCTTCTCCTTAAACTTGTTACGAGTTCGGCTTATCGCTCGCAACATTTCCGTGTCCTAATTAGCCTAGTCTAAATTGGTTCCAACACCTCCTATCGTCCTTGTGATCTAATTCGTGATGTATTTTGTGATTTATTTCGTGACTGAACTTAGAAATTAGTTCTAAACTGCCTACGTACCCTGTGAAGGGATCAAGTCATGACGTAGTTCAAAACAATTTGATTGTTTTTCCTCGGGTGTTACATCCTCCCCCCTTAAGAATACAGTTATGTCCCCATAACTGTGGTCGGGGGTCGTCTTGGAAGAGGGCAGGGTAACGTTGCCTCATGTCGGCTTCCAATTCCCAGGTCGCCGTTTCCGTCTCGTGGACCACAGGACCTTGACCATCTTTACAGTTTTATTCCTTGTCACCCTTTCCTTGTAGTCGAGTATTTGCACCGGGGTTTCTTCATAGGTCAAGTCATCATCCAATTCGATTACGTCCGGTTGGAGTACATGTGACGTGTCGGGCACATACTTCTTTAGTTGGGGGTCGTGGAACACGTTATGGTTACGAGCAAACTGTGGTGGGGACGTTAGTTAACACGGGGTTCTCTTTTCCCTACGGAATTTCTTACGGTCCCTATGTATTTACGTCCCGGGGGTTTCCTGTAGTCCTGCGAAAGGAGGACGTGAGGCAATTCCGCTGTCCTTGCCCGGAATAATGCCATGTGATGCTCCATGTCGTCGTATTTCTCTGCCAATGTATGCCCGGGTTCAGTGAGGAGCGTATAGCAAAAGAGATTGAGCAGAACAGGAAAAATAAAACTCCATCCGGGTCCCGCGCGGTGGCCGCGCGGTGGCGCGCGGAGAGCGCGCGGCTCCCTCTGTTCGAGAAAATAGGGCTCGCGCTCCGCGCGAGCCACTTCCCCCATTTTCCATTCGAGAACACACCCCCAATTCTCTCTAAATCCGGCGAGTCACCTTCCTATTTGCTTGATTTCGACTTCAATTTCACCCATCTAGGTACGATTCTACTAAACCCACTTACTAATTTCAACTTTTATGTTTTGAATGACTTGATTTGTGTAGAGATTTAGGAACTTAGGGTTTGTATACAAAAATTGGGGGTTTATGACCTTTAGGCTTGATTTGTGCAAATTAGCAAGTGTATGTGGCAATTATCGTTACTCTTGTTGCTTTGCCTGTGTTTATGTTATAATGTGTTTATGTTTTTGGCAAATCCTCGTTGAATTCAAATCCTTAGAAAGGCTATGATGTTTGGGTGTTATTGGGGTATGGTTATTGGTTCGTTCCCCTGTTGTTTGGTGCGGTAGGACGCGTGGTGTTGTCAATAGAATGATTGTTTCATTCGGTGGCCAATTTCCGTGTGTTGTTAGTAACTTAGGTTTTGGTTTATTGCGCACATAACGTGTTCGACGGTTTATTGTGCACATAACGTGTTCGACGAAATGCCACAAAGGGTTTAGGCACTAGTTTGAGAATATCCTTTGTCTAGATTACCTCCTGGTTGGTCCTAGTAAACGGTAGGATTTGTTGTCCTTACGGTACATTCGCGTTGGAAGCGTATATTGATGCCCTTTACGTGTTTTCGCTTGACTTTTGTGTGGGACTTAGTCTTATAATTGGTATTTGGTAACTTGCAGGATGTTGCTCTTTTTGTGGGTCGTTTTGGCGTCTCTCATGTGTCCTCCGAGGACTAGGAGACGAGTTGCTGATGAGGCTGGCCCCAGTCATGCCGCTCCGGCGATGCCTGATTTCGACGAGAGCGAGTCAGAGGAGGACGAGGAGCAGCGGGGTCCGCGACTCAGGGGTCTTCCGGACGAGGTGCGTCCTCACCGGCACGACAGGTTCCGGTTTAGGACGAAGGCTGCCCAGGACTTTTATTTCGACGAGCTTCGTCGAAACAGGGCTTACGTCCCTGAGAGAGGCATGTATCCTCTTCATATGGGCGATGACAGGGTCAGTGCAGTCTTGGAGTATTTGCAGTGGACTGGTCTGGCACGTCACCCCGAGGGCGTCGCCTCCGGTTATTTGGCTATGGAGGTTATTGCCAACATTGGCGGTCTCGGGGAGGGTGACGATCTATCCCGGGTATGGGTCCGTGGTCGCTATCTCGACTTCAGTGCTCGGGCGATCAATGTCTATTTTGGCTTGCCCGACGATGGCGTATTCTGGCCCCAGCCTGAGGGACGTGTTCTTGCTCCTGCGTGGAACACCTTATGCACCATAGTGCCTCCTCAGTTCGAGCACAGTCATGAGCTTCGTTTGACGTCGATGGACTCCCCTTGGCGAGAGCTTGCTCAGCTGTGGTTCGGGCGTGTCCGGCCGATGTCCCGGAGCCACATTGTCCTGGATCACGTCTACGAGACCATTTGCTTCATCGCGCGAGACGGTAGGGTGAATGTAGGAGCTTGCATCGAGGACAACTTGCGGGGTATGCGAAGAGGACGAGGGAGTAGGGTGATTACCCATGTTCACCTCATCTGTGGGTTGTGCGCGACGCAGGGGATTCGCACTACACCGGAGACAGACCCGTACGACCTAGCACCTGGCCGTTGCTACCGTATCCCGACTTATGCTGAGCGGCGTAGCGCCTTACGTCGTGGGGCTCCCCGTGCTGTACTTCGCCCGCAGCCTGATGACGGCGGCCTGATCCTTGTTGTACCACCGGAGCAGCCACCCCCTCCTCCAGTAGTTCCACCTCCTGCTGGGGCACCTCCTGCTGTGGCACCTCAGGGGCAGGAGATGACTCAGATGCTGCAGATGATGCAGGAGATGCGGGTCAGTATGGACGCCGGGTTTGCAGCTGGGCAGGCTCGTTATGACGCCCTCGACGCTAGGTTGGACTTCTATCAGACCCGCATGGACTCGTTTGCTACGAGGCAGGCTCAGCAGCAGGCCACCATGTCCGACATGTACGCCTATGTGCGGCAGATGGACGACTACATGCGCCGGCAGTTCCCGCCTCCCGATCAGTGATGTCTCCTTGTGGTCTCGTGTTTTCGTTTAGGTTTTGCATTTAGACGTACTTTGTTTAGTTTCCTCCTTATGAGGACGTTGTTGTTGCCTGGTGCTTGTGATTTATATTTTCGTTATGTTATTGCTTAGTTAGGTGTTTGACATGTGTTGGTTGTTTGCTGCTGTTTTAGAACCATGGTTTAATTGATCTGTCCATTTTATGGTTTGGGATGTTCTGGATTTACTATTACCTTCCCATCGTATCTGCATGTGCGTGGATTGCCCAATAATACCTACGTCGTTGCTTGACTAAACCGCTTGGATAAATCAGCGTGATAAGATACACGGGATTAGAGTTTATATGTAGAGTATATATAGTTGCTCTTAAGGGGAAAATTTTTATTGAATGAAGATTAGTTTTTTAATAGGTATAATTTATCAGGGTTTTCTTGTAAAGGTTGTTTGAATTTATGTATTTATTCTTATATGTACATATTTACGTATATGTATATATTTTATTATTATTATTATTTCTATTATTATTATTATTTTTATTTTTATATTTTTTTTTATTTATCTTTTTTTTTGTTCAGTAATCTGTTCGGTTTTTTTTTTTTTTTGTTCAGGGTTGTAGGTTCCCCTCTTTGATTATGGTAGTTAAAGAACTAAATAAAATGCATGGAATAAATTTAAATAGGCTTGTATTTTTATTACTCAAGAATTAAATTTGGTTTACAAGCATTCGAAATAGAAATAGGTGTGCTGCTAATGGTACGGAAAGGAAAATATACTAATAATGCGTAGCTGGATCACTAAATCTAAAACGAGTGGGCAGGCTCGGCCTTGATGGGATCATCCTCATCGCTCGACACATCGATGGGTATGGCGACATTGGGAGCAGGCCCCGGGTTCTGAAGGACCGCTCCGTCCACGTCCTGGGCTAGGTTAGTCAGTTCCCAGCCTATGGTCTCTATCTGCTCCTCCAAGTCATCTCCCTTGTCTTGGAGCTGGGCCACTTGGGCTTGGAGGTGTGTGACTTGCTCCTGCAGCTGGGTTATGTGGTGATGGTCTGTTTCCCTAAGGTGACCCAAATGGGCCAGGTTACCCTCCAACTGTCCTACCCGCGTTTTGAAGTAATTGATGTGTTGTTGGCCCTCAAGGTATGCGTTCATTAATTTCACCATCAAATTGACCATGTTCGCGTTGGGCTCGGCCATCTAATGTCAACAAGGGAGGTTAGAGTTAGACATTTTTCAGGCAAAGTTAAGATACGCACAAATTTAAATCTATATGCAACATGCAAGTGCAAGTCCCTTCCCCATAAAAATTTAGTTTAAAAATAAATTGCTAAAGGTTGGGCCTCTATAGTGGGCCAAAATTTAATATTTCTTTGGCTAAGATTTTGGGCTATGTAAAAAGGATTATAGACTTTTGGGCTAAAAATAATACTAGTAGTCAAAATAAATAGTTTCTAAAGAAATCGCACTTGGGTTTAAAAATAATGGTTTAAAATAATAGTAGTAGCTTTAAAAATTTTCCGGGCTCTGATACCAACTTGTAACACCCTGGATTTGATAACCCAGGCCGGGATGTCACCGCCGCATCTCCCTAGCAAAACACGGCTTCCCGAGCTCGCTAAGGAAATGCAAGGCTTGTGGGTATGTAAAAGATTTAAAATATTTCAAGATTTAGTCCGGAAATTTATAATACTTATTATGATAGTAGTAATCATCATGCGCGAAAAATAAATAGAGAAAGTGCAGCGGAAAGTAAATCACGGCCAACATGGCCAAATCCTCGGGTTTAACAGACCCGGTAAAAATAGTACGATGCAGAATTTAAAATGTCCGTTATGATTTTCCCCCAAGTGCATATGCAATGCGTCACTCGACATACTCTGTAAAAAAAAAGGAAAATGACAACGGTTGTCAGTATAAAAATATACTGAGTAAGTTAATCCCTAACTAACAAATAAAAGGGGTTACAAGTGTTTAAACTAAAGATTTCGCTTACCGTACGAGAATTAAAATACATAATTTATTAGCAGCGGAAAAATATGATAAAAGGGCTTAATCTTAAAAGCGTAATTTAAAGCATAAATTAAGATGCATAAACTTTAAGTACATAATTAAAGACATGATAAATACGATTTAAGCATAATGAAACACCCACACAAGTCTTTTACTTTTCATCCCGCAGACTAAGAAGAGGACACCATACCGGGAGATCACTAACGAGGCAATCTCAACATAGGACCACTAACGAGGCAGTCCAAACAATGGGAGACCACTAACGAGGCAGTCTCAAAGATAGTAGGACCACTAACGAGGCGATCCAAAAAGATAGTAGGACCACTAACGAGGCGATCCACAAATACAGCGCGCGAGATCACTAACGAGGCAATCTCAGATAGTAAGGAGACCACTAACGAGGCAGTCTCAAAGATAATGATAGTATGAAGATCGGCTCAGCCTAGTGAACGGGATTTTTCGAAAGTTCGTATTTCAAAGTTATCAAATGATCGATATCGCGTTTTCATAGTTCGAGTTTTCTCAAGTTCGAAAAATCCTATTCGAGGCAGTTTACGCCTTTCTTAATTAAAAATTCGTCTTTTCTCCAAAAATTCTGAAACTTTTACAGTAATTCAAAAACACACACACGAACAACTTTCATGTTTTAAGTTTTTGGAAAAATTCCGGAGTGAGTCGAAATTCGAGTTTATTGCAAAGAATAATTTATGTCTTAAAAACTGTTTTCATCACAGGTTCGTGCAACACCGATTAAAAATTCATTTCAAAACCAATCGATGTGAAATTTTTACAGTAACTACACAACACGTTAAGGAACAACTTTCATGTTTTAAGAATTTGGAAATAATGAATTCTTGGTACTCAAAAATCGAGTGCAACTCATTGCATACTCGCGGCCCTCAAAACGATTTCAAAGCAGTTTTAAAAACTCGGCCATTTGACATATCAAATGAACACCAAAATCCATGAAATTTTATATGCATAATCTAGACACAATTATCTACAACTTTTGTTTAGGAATGCAAATTTAAATCATTCGAAAAATGGGTGAAAAACATGCATCAAGTTGAATGAAGAAGTCTGTCACAGTTTTAAAACGTTCGGTTCGATACAGAAAGTTTACGGCGGGATTTGGGATAGCAAAACTCAATGTCAACGGCTGAAATTTGGACACAGGATAGATAAAGGTGTTAGGAACAACTTTTATGTTGAAAAGTTTTCGGTTTGAATTCCCGAAGGTTGAGTTTTAGGCGAGTCATTAAAATTGGACGAAAATAGGGTTTTTGAAAACCGATTTTTGTTACAAGCCTATATCTCGAGGTTTAAACAACAAACAACTGCGAAAATTTGTGAGTAAGGTTTTAACTTACCTAGAATGATGATAGGGTCGCTGGATTGGGTTTCCGGACGTCCTAGGGTCACGACGAACGGCCAACTTCTCCGATCGCTTTTTGTTCGTTTTCCGACGTGAATTCGTAGTAAGGAAAAAGGGTTAGAATATGAGTTTCTGAGATCTATGGACGAATTGAAACTTTGTACAATAGCTTACCAAGAGTCTAGAGGGCAGGGGCTTGTCCCGGTAGTCCCGTCGTCGCTGGAATACTTGCCGGAAAGTGGTTTCGAAGGAGTTTGAACTTGGAGAGGGAATTGAGGGTGGTGGCTTGAATGTTTTCTGAAAACCTAAGGTTTGGGGCGCCCCTAGGGTATTCTTAAGCCTTCCCCAAGGCTGAGATTCGATTGCCATGGTTAGGGGTGTGGTTTTTGGCAAGAAAATCGCCATGGAAGGAAAGTTTACACTTTCAGCACCTCTGGCGCGCTGGTGGCGCGCACCTAAGCTTTTGTCCGCGCGGAGCACGCGCGACCAGCCTGGAGTCGCGACGCCCTTGCCCGCGCGGTGGCCGCGCGGCGGCGCGCGGACAGCGCGGGCCGGCCGGACCGGCCGGTTTGGCGGTCCGCGTGTTCCGTCGGGTTTTCCCTCGCTTTCCCCTATCGGTTTTCTACGTGTTAGCTCGATTCCCTGGGTCGTCTCCGTTTCGGAATCTTCTCCTTAAACTTGTTACGAGTTCGGCTTATCGCTCGCAACATTTCCGTGTCCTAATTAGCCTAGTCTAAATTGGTTCCAACACCTCCTATCGTCTTGTGATCTAATTCGTGATGTATTTTGTGATTTATTTCGTGACTGAACTTAGATATTAGTTCTAAGCTGCCTACGTACCCTGTGAAGGGATCAAGTCATGACGTAGTTGAAAACAATTTGAATTTGTTTTTCCTCGGGTGTTACAGGTTTGGTCAGCAAAAACGTGCTGAGTAAGTTAACACCAAATATGATCAAGGGGTTTCAAAGCCTTTATTTAAATTTAATAAAAACATGCTTGTAGGTAATTCACAAATTGAGTTAATCATCCTCTAATAAATAAATGGCATAATTTAACCCAATGATTTCACGTGATCATAATTCAAATTACATGTTAAAATAATTGCAAGGCATAATTTAAAGGAATAACTTAAATAAGGAAAACATTCACTCTTAAAATTTTTCCGTTACTTCACGATTAGGTATTTCAGGATTTTCATTCTTTCACTTTTGTTCAATATGATTTTATATGATTTGATCTTGGGGAAACAAACCCGCAAGAATTTAAACGCTTCCTAGGGAATTGAACCCGTAGGAATCAACACACATCCTGGGGAATCGAACCCGCAGGAAAACAAACGATCCCCCTTGGGGAATCGAACCCGCAAGAACTCAAGTACATCCTAGGGAATTGAACCCATAGGAATCAACACACATCCTGGGGAATCGAACCCGCAGGAAAACAAACGATCGCCCTTGGGGAATCGAACCCGCAAGAACTCAAATACATCCTAGGGAATTGAACCCGTAGGAATCAACACACATCCTGGGAATCGAACCCGCAGGAAAACATACGCCTTGGGGAATCGAACCCGCAAGGTAAGGACAAGTTTTGCAAAAATTTACAAGTTTTTCATGCAAGTATCTAACGTCCATTATAGGCACGCCAAGAAGGCTAGAGGGGCACCCTGCAGGGCACTCGCCCTCCACCAAAGTATCTCAATAACATTTCGATTTAGTATAACGGGATTTTTCAAAAGTATAGATGTATCGTATTTCAAGCCTTCGGCCGTTTGTTTCGAAATTTCAAAATCTCTTGATTTAAAAGTCGTTTGGCATCACAGTTTACGCCTTTTTAATTTAAAAATTCATTTCAAGTCGGAAAATTCTGAAATTTTCACAGTATATCAAAAACATCCCAACAAACAACTTTTGTGTTTTAACTTTTACGAAATAAGTTGAGGAAACATGTCAAAAATCGAGTTTATTACACAAGCAGAATTCTGTCCGGACTCAGGTTTGACACAGTTCGAAGTTTTGACTTTTTAACATATCAAATGGACTCCAAAAATTCTGAAATTTTATAGACACATACTAGACATGATTATCTACAATTTTCATTTATATTGAAAGGATCAAATTGGACTAGTAAATATAGAAACATTCTCATCAAGTTCGGATATGTTCACAGTCAGATTTCGAAAAGTCTTATCAAGGCAGTTTATGTTTGATGCAATTTGAAATAGCAAACATTGATGAAAATGCTTGAAATTTTTACACAACCTAGATTTATGTGTTAGGATTAAAAGTATAGTTTTGCGTTTTTCGGTTTGAACCCTCGAAATAGGGGTTTTGGTTGGATTTCAATCCTGTCACAGTTTCAAGTTTGAATCTCAAGGCAGGTTGATTCTCGGCCGTTTTCGGATATCAAAACACAATGAAAAATTATGAAAATTTTACACGAACTAGATCTATGTCTTAGGAACGTTTTTCATGTTTTAAGTTTTTCCGTTTGAGCAGTTTTAAGGGTTTGAAAAATTCACACAAAATTGTTGCGCCGAGGGTTTTTCGTGTTGACATATTTTAGAGTTATTAAATCCACACGTTTGGTTGCATTTTAAGTCACCCAAAACCAAGTAAGTATTAACTTACAGTGGGGATGATGTCTAGGAGGTCACGGGGTCGTCCGGAATCCACGGGATGTCACGAGCGAGTTTCCTCGAGTCGATTTCCTCTTCCAACGTCCACGAACCGAATCCGAAAGCAAAAGTCTAGGGTTAGATCGGATTTTCGCACTCGAAAACTTAAACAAAAACCTATGGACGACTTACCACAATCTGGAATACTAAGATGTTGTTCTCCACACCTCCTTCGTCGATTCCCGTCGCCGGAAAGTCGTCGGAAAGTGAAGAACTTGTGTTTTCGGTTTTTTTTGGGAGAGTTTTGGATGATGGATGAGTTTGAGAGGCTGAGAATGGAGTGGAAATCTTTCAATGATCGTCCTATAGGCCTTTCCCCCGACTGGGATTGGGTTTCCAAAGTCGGGACACGAAAATATGGTAAGAAATCCCCGAAATCGCGCAATTGGCAGCTGCAGTCTTGGTGGCGCGGGGTTGGCGCGGTTTTTAGCCAAAACCAGCGCGGAGGGTGCGCGGCCTGGTCTGGGCCGTGCGTCCGGACTGGGCCGTGCGATCCCGTCGGGCCTTTTCTCCTCTCTTTCGGACTTCTGTCCTCCTACGTTTTCGGGCTCGATTTTTCGGGTCATTCTCGGATCACAAATTCTTATCTTAAATTTATCTCGACTCAAATGAATTTCATGTTTGAAATCTTAAGTCCGTCGGTCTCGGGTTCGTCGGCTTCCAATTCGTCGTCTTTTGCCTCCCGTGCAATAACTTGTGTAATTAAATTTCTTCCGACTTCACGGGTTCTTGGAATTAAAATTCTTTTCCTTCTTGAATTTAATTCCAATTATTTTGACTCAATTCATGGAATGTCTTCGGGCTTCCTTTCCCTCTTTTATTCCGTTTTGAATTTTGAATCTATCGGCGTTTCATTTCTGAGCAATAATTTATTGTGATAAATTATTTTCTTCTTCTCGGAGATATTTCGACATTGATCGGAATAAATTTTATTCCTTTGGACGTTGATAAAAATCTGGGGTATTACAGTCTACCCCCCTTAAGAATCAACTTCGCCCTCGAAGTTGTGTTTCGGCTTTTCTCGCGCTAAGAGTTAGGGTCCTTTTGTTTACTTTATTATTTTGCGATATTGTGTTATTGAATTATTGTTCGATTGTTGATTGTTTGTTGTTTGATTATTGTTTGACTGAACCTAGAATTGAAATTTCCGAGTTGCCTACGTACCCTGTGAAGGGATCAAGCCATGACGTAGTTCAAAACAATTTGGATTTGTTTATTTGAAATACAAAATATTCGGATTAGAATATTCGGGTCGTTACATCCTCCTCCACTTAAGGTTACAGTTATGTCCCCATAACTGTTGTTGGATCGGTTTGACTCAGGGTTGGGTAACGTTGTATACAATCATTTCTCACTGAGCTGGCAAGTCCGCTTGATCGATGTCGTTCAGTCGTCCTACAGCTCTTCTGATTGAGGGTTTACCAAATCTAGCCTTTTCTCAATCCTCTCCTCACGAACATTGCATTCTCTAATCATGTGGTCTTCCCCACCACATCTATAACAAGTCCCGCGCTTTGGCCATTCGCGCACCAAATGGGCTTGGTGGCACTGCGGGCAACGTGGTATGACTGTACGACGTATGCCGTTTCTCCCATTATTGAAACCTTTATTCTTATTCTCCTTTGGCTCATTGAACCCTGCTTGACCATTATCCTTCCTAAAATTGCCATTGCTATTGTTTCGATTCTTTTTCTCAAATTCTTGCGAGCCCTTGCTCGACTCCCCATTTCCTTTGCGCTTCAGTTGTTGGGCTCGATTAATTGCTACAGCTCGATCATAAACCGTCTGCAGGTTTGTGAATTGTACTACTGCAAGTATCTTACGGATACTTAGGTTCAGACCCATCTCGAATTTCTGAGCCTTGGATTTCAATCCTGTCACAGTTTCAAGTTCGAATCTCAAGGCAGGTTGATTCTGGGCCGTTTTTGGATATCAAAACACAATGAAAAATTATGAAAATTTTACGCGAACTAGATCTATGTCTTAGGAACGTTTTTCATGTTTTAAGTTTTTCCGTTTGAGCAGTTTTAAGGGTTCGAAAAATTCACACAAAATTGTTGCGCTGAGGGTTTTTCGTGTTGACATATTTTAGAGTTATTAAATCCACACGTTTGGTTGCATTTTAAGTCACCCAAAACCAAGTAAGTATTAACTTACAGTGGGGATGATGTGTAGGAGGTCACGGGGTCGTCCGGAATCCACGGGATGTCACGAGCGAGTTTCCTCGAGTCGATTTCCTCTTCCAACGTCCACGAACCGAATCCGAAAGCAAAAGTCTAGGGTTAGATCGGATTTTCGCATTCGAAAACTTAAACAAAAACCTATGGACGACTTACCACAATCTGGAATACTAAGATGTTGTTCTCCACACCTCCTTCATCGATTCCCGTCGCCGGAAAGTGATCGGAAAGTCGTCGGAAAGTGAAGAACTTGTGTGTTCGGTTTTTTTGGGAGAGTTTTGGATGATGGATGAGTTTGAGAGGCTGAGAATGGAGTGGAAATCTGTCAATGATCGTCCTATAGGCCTTTCCCCCGACTGGGATTGGGTTTCCAAAGTCGGGACACGAAAATATGGTAAGAAATCCCCGAAATCGCGCAATTGGCAGCTGCAGTCTTGGTGGCGCGGGGTTGGCGCGGTTTTTAGCCAAAACCAGCGCGGAGGGTGTGCGGCCTGGTCTGGGCCGTGCGTCCGGACTGGGCCGTGCGATCCCTGTAATACCCCGAAGAATGCATAAGCATTTATTTTTGAAACCCGAATAGTTTGTATCCCAAATAAATTTTTTGAACTACGTAATGACTTGATCCCTTCACAGGGTACGTAGGCAACTTGGAAATTTCAATTCTGGGTTCAGTCAAATAATATCAAACAACAAAACACAATGATACAATCGCAATCAATCAATCGATCAATAAGTCGCGCAACTTCGGGGACGAAGTTGATTTTTAAGGAGGGTAGATTGTAATACCCGAGAAATCGCCATCGAAAATTTAAATCCAAAAATAAAGAATTGGATTTAAATTATTAAAACCGAAATAATTCCGAGAGAGCGGAATTTATTATTTATCGGAAGATAACAACTCGAAACGAGTTTATCGAATTGTCCCAACAATCACGGATAATTCCCACATTATGATTTTTATTTTTGTAGAGAAGGAATCTTAATATTAAAAAAAAAAAAAAAATTAAAAGTTACTGTAGCACGTGTCTACTGTAGCAGTACTGTAGCAGTACTGTAGCAGTACTGTAGCACTACTGTAGCACGTGCGGGTACTGTAGCAGCCGATCCCTTGTCGGATTTTTGTCCCTTTAATGGCAAAAATACACCCCCAACACCCCATTATCACCCATCTACTTCATTTCTTCACCCAAAAACACTCCCAAAACTCTCCCAAAGCCAAAACACCTTTCCGGCGAACTTCCGGCAACTTTCCGGCAACCAAATCCGACCGAGGAAGTGTGTAGATCAAGGATCACAGTGCTTAGATCTTTGGTAAGTAGTATCTTAGGTTCTCAATCTCGTTTTTCCTCTCAAATCCCCAATCTAACTCTTGAATCGTTGATTGCAAATACGTTCGTGGCCAAAGTCGGGAACTTTGCGTTTCGTAGATCCGTTCGTAGGTGTTTGGACGACTCAAGAACACAATCTTTGTAAGTTAACCTTACTATGGTTTTGGGTGACTTAAAATGCAACCAAACATAGAGATTCAACTCAAGAAAATTAATAAAATCTGTCAAAAGAGGTTTCATACGCGCGCAACGTTTTTGGATGAATTTTTCGAACCCTTAAAAGTCTTCAAACGAGAAAACTCAAAACATACAAAGTGTTCCTAAGACGTAGATCTACCTTGTGTAAAAGTTTCGTAATTTTTCGTTATGATTTGATGCCCAAAAACCGAATCTGAACACTGCTGCCCGTTTTTCAAACTTAGAACTTCGGCAGGTTTGAATCTCGAACTTGTTAGCCATTTTGACCTTGGATCTAGGCCGAATTAGGACTTGTGCTAAACATGAAAGTTGTAGATCTATGAGTCTTAAATACCTCTGTAAAATTTCATGCATTTTCATTAAGATTTGCTACCCCAAACCGCGTCGAACATATTCTGTGGTGCATGAACCTTTCGAAAACTGAGACAGATTTTAAGACCGAACTTAGTTGATTAATCTGACTTAATCCGCGATGAATTTGCATAATTTGCCTCTAATAAAACTTGTTTATTTTGGTGTCTTTTAAGTGCCTGTAAAATTTCATAAATTTTGGAGCTCGTTTGCTATGTCAAATATTCTTTTGAAAATCAGTGCGCTGTTTTAGAAAAGTTGGCAGATTTCATACTCGGCAAAGATTGTAAAATTTCACCCGTTTCCTTACATAATTTCGGAAAACTTAAAACATGAAAGTTGTTCATTGGGATGTTTTTGAGTTACTGTGAAAATTTCAGATCAATCGCCTAAGAAATGGATTTTTAAACTGAAAAGGCGCAAACTGCGACATCGATTTGTTTTAAAACTTGAGAGATCTTGAAATCTTGTCGAAACATGAAATTAGCCTTTAAGGTTTAAAGGATTGGGAATCCCTTTGAGATAAAATACAATTGAAATACCTTGCTTGCCGAAAGGCAATTGAAATACCTTGCTTGCCGAAAGGCAATTGAAATACCTTGCTTGCCGAAAGGCAATTGAAATACTTTGCTTGCCGAAAGGCAATTGAAATACCTTGTTTGCCGAAAGGCAATTGAAATACCTTGCTTGCCGAAAGGCAATTGAAATACTTTGCTTGCCGAAAGGCAATTGAAATACTTTGCTTGCCGAAAGGCAATTGAAATACCTTGCTTGATTGAAATACTTTGCTTGCCGAAAGGCAATTGAAATACCTTGCTTGCCGAAAGGCAATTGAAATACTTTGCTTGCCGAAAGGCAATTGAAATATAATGCTTGCCGAATGGAGATTGAAATATAAACTTGAAAAATGAGACATGAGAAACTGTGCCAAGACGGCCAATGAAGTACTTGAAATGCGATATGGCTGCGGCCGCCGGATCACCGGCTAAATGATACTTATGAAATTGGCTGAGGCCGCCGGATCACCGGCTAAATGATATATTGTTGAGATGATGGCGTAACGGGAAATAAAGAAATAAATATATTAAAAAGCTCAGATTTTATGAAATTGGCTGCGGCCGCCGGATTGTCGGCTAAATTAAATATTGTTGAGATGGTGGCGTATCGGGAAGAATTTTTAAAAGCTCAAAACATCTTTTTATTTAATTTAATTAAAGGCTTTGAAACCCCTAACCCATGCTATGTGTTAACTTACTCAGCGCGTTTTTGCTGACCCAAACCATTTATCCTCTTTTTCTTTCAGAGTTGAAGAATATGCATCATCATATGCATACTGGGAATTTTTGGGGATTACATTATATTTTAAATTTTGCGTTAGACTAGAATTTGCATGAACGGGCCTGTTTAACCCGTGTTTTGGCCATGTTGGCCCTATATTTAAATTCCGCTGCACTATATATGTAAATATTATTTTCCGCTGCAACTGTAATGATATTGTTTTCAAATTATTTATGAATGGGCGGTTTGAATGTTTTAAATTCTGAAAAACCATAGCCTTGCATCTCTTTAGTGAGCTCGGAGAAACCGTGTCTTGCTAGGGAGGTGTGGCGGTGGCATCCCGGCCTGGGTTACCAAAACCGGGGTGTTACAAGTTGGTATCAAAGCCCGGAATATTTTTAAACTATTATTTTTAAGTATTATTATTTTTAAAGTTATTATTTCTAAACTAGTAATATATTTTAAAGAGCCCAATTATTATTTTGAAGTTAAAGCCCAAATTTTTAGCCCAAAAATTTTTTTTGAAGCCCAAGAAATTATTTTGGCCCAATAGCCTTGTTTTTATTTAAAGCCCAAATAATTTATTTCTTTCGGCCCAATATAGTGGCCCAAACCTTTTATCCTTATTTTAATCTATCCATGGAATAAATTTATTTTTAAAACCCATGGATAAATAAATGCATGCATAAAATTTTTTTTTTTTGGGGGGGGGGGGGGGGGACACATATGCATATGCATACATAAATATTTACACTAACTCTTTTTATGTGAATTATCGGTGATAAGAAACACTCCTACCTTAGAACTCGACATGACTTTGGCTTAGAAGCGCTAACTTAAGACTAACGTTGCCTTAGTCCTAGATCTTGATTCACTTACGAACTCATCTTCGCGCGCTTCTATAACAGAAAATGGCACCTAGAAGAAAATTGAGGAAGATAAGCCCAAACGGCACTGACACTGGCCTCCCAAACACACCTAACAACAATGAGATTCCTCCGAACGTCGGAGATCAAGTGCCTCCTACACCCAACAACATGGAAGAACGTCTAAGGACTATGGAGGAAGTCCTAGTAGCATTAGGAAATGCCGAGGTGCATAGGACACAAACAGTACCTCCACCCGTAGCTCAACCCAACTATCTAGCGTTGGTGAATCCCTATCAACCACCACGCTACGATGGGCAGGAGGATCCCGCCGAACTAGAGGGGTGGATCCGTACATTCGATAAGCTCTTGGATGCTATCAAATGTCCTGATGAGGCAAGGATATGAGTAGCAACCTACTACTTAGGAGGCGAAGCCGATGAGTGGTGGCAAAACCTCCAGAGGAATTTAGAGGAAGCTGAAGAAACTTATTCGTGGAATGAACTTAAGGAGGGCCTAAGGGACCGATTCTACCCCATGAGCACCAAGGCGGCAATGTACGAAGAGTTCTTATCACTAAAGCAAGAGGGACGGACGGTGCAGGAGTATTACACCCGGTTTAAGGAATTGGTACGATTTGCTACGAGGATAGTACCAACCGACTCTGACAAGGCTCAGAAATTTGAGATGGGTCTGAACCTTAGTATCCGGGAGATACTTGCAGTAGGACAATTCACGAACCTGCAGACGGTTTATGATCGTGCGGTAGCGGTTGCACGAGTCCAAGGACTGAAACGGAAACCGGTAGATGAGACTAACCAAGGACCACAAGGAGAATACAAGGTGGATAAGGACCATTTCGA
Organism: Hygrophila difformis; assembly: GCA_030278955.1. Lineage (NCBI taxonomy): Eukaryota > Viridiplantae > Streptophyta > Magnoliopsida > Lamiales > Acanthaceae > Hygrophila > Hygrophila difformis. The sequence continues at coordinate 3,090,130 of JAOANR010000012.1, forward strand.
TGGAAACACGAAAGGACAACATCAAAATGACAATGGGGAGAAAAAGGGGATAGCCTTCAACCATGGTGACTATGCGCCACCATGTCCAAAGTGTGGTAAACCGCATTATGCGAGAGGATGCCCTCAGCCTGGAGCATGCCTTCGATGTGGTCGACATGGTCATCAGTTGCGTGATTGCCGGACACGGAGAGAGAACATCAACAAGAGAGAGGATATGACTACTCGACCTAAGCAACCACGAAACCCAGACGGCCAAGGTGGCAACAACCAAGGGCACCAACACCCTCAGAATAAAGACCAAAACCCGAAACCTCTTGAGAGTACTGAATAGGCAGTTATGGGGACATAACTGTAATCTTAAGGGGGTGAGGATGTAATACCCCGTAAGAATGCATAAGCATTTATTTTTGAAACCCGAATAGTTTGTATCCCAAATAAATTTTTTTGAACTACGTAATGACTTGATCCCTTCACAGGGTACGTAGGCAACTTGGAAATTTCAATTCTGGGTTCAGTCAAATAATATCAAACAACAAAACACAATGATACAATCGCAATCAATCAATCGATCAATAAGTCGCGCAACTTCGGGGACGAAGTTGATTTTTAAGGAGGGTAGATTGTAATACCCGAGAAATCGCCATCGAAAATTTAAATCCAAAAATAAAGAATTGGATTTAAATTATTAAAACCGAAATAATTCCGAGAGAGCGGAATTTATTATTTATCGGAAGATAACAACTCGAAACGAGTTTATCGAATTGTCCCAACAATCACGGATAATTCCCACATTATGATTTTTATTTTTGTAGAGAAGGAATCTTAATATTAAAAAAAAAAAAAAAAAAAATTAAAAGTTACTGTAGCACGTGTCTACTGTAGCAGTACTGTAGCACTACTGTAGCACGTGCGGGTACTGTAGCAGCCGATTCCTTGTCGGATTTTTGTCCCTTTAATGGCAAAAATACACCCCCAACACCCCATTATCACCCATCTACTTCATTTCTTCACCCAAAAACACTCCCAAAACTCTCCCAAAGCCAAAACACCTTTCCGGCGATCTTCCGGCAACTTTCCGGCAACCAAATCCGACCGAGGAAGTGTGTAGATCAAGGATCACAGTGCTTAGATCTTTGGTAAGTAGTATCTTAGGTTCTCAATCTCGTTTTTCCTCTCAAATCCCCAATCTAACTCTTGAATCGTTGATTGCAAATACGTTCGTGGCCAAAGTCGGGAACTTTGCGTTTCGTAGATCCGTTCGTAGGTGTTTGGACGACTCAAGAACACAATCTTTGTAAGTTAACCTTACTATGGTTTTGGGTGACTTAAAATGCAACCAAACATAGAGATTCAACTCAAGAAAATTAATAAAATCTGTCAAAAGAGGTTTCATACGCGCGCAGCGTTTTTGGATGAATTTTTCGAACCCTTAAAAGTCTTCAAACGAGAAAACTCAAAACATACAAAGTGTTCCTAAGACGTAGATCTACCTTGTGTAAAAGTTTCGTAATTTTTCGTTATGATTTGATGCCCAAAAACCGAATCTGAACACTGCTGCCCGTTTTTCAAACTTAGAACTTCGGCAGGTTTGAATCTCGAACTTGTTAGCCATTTTGACCTTGGATCTAGGCCGAATTAGGACTTGTGCTAAACATGAAAGTTGTAGATCTATGAGTCTTAAATACCTCTGTAAAATTTCATGCATTTTCATTAAGATTTGCTACCCCAAACCGCGTCGAACATATTCTGTGGTGCATGAACCTTTCGAAAACTGAGACAGATTTTAAGACCGAACTTAGTTGATTAATCTGACTTAATCCGCGATGAATTTGCATAATTTGCCTCTAATAAAACTTGTTTATTTTGGTGTCTTTTAAGTGCCTGTAAAATTTCATAAATTTTGGAGCTCGTTTGCTATGTCAAATATTCTTTTGAAAATCAGTGCGCTGTTTTAGAAAAGTTGGCAGATTTCATACTCGGCAAAGATTGTAAAATTTCACCCGTTTCCTTACATAATTTCGGAAAACTTAAAACATGAAAGTTGTTCATTGGGATGTTTTTGAGTTACTGTGAAAATTTCAGATCAATCGCCTAAGAAATGGATTTTTAAACTGAAAAGGCGCAAACTGCGACATCGATTGGTTTTAAAACTTGAGAGATCTTGAAATCTTGTCGAAACATGAAATTAGCCTTTAAGGTTTAAAGGATTGGGAATCCCTTTGAGATAAAATACAATTGAAATACCTTGCTTGCCGAAAGGCAATTGAAATACCTTGCTTGCCGAAAGGCAATTGAAATACCTTGCTTGCCGAAAGGCAATTGAAATACTTTGCTTGCCGAAAGGCAATTGAAATACCTTGCTTGCCGAAAGGCAATTGAAATACCTTGCTTGCCGAAAGGCAATTGAAATACTTTGCTTGCCGAAAGGCAATTGAAATACTTTGCTTGCCGAAAGGCAATTGAAATACCTTGCTTGCCGAAAGGCAATTGAAATACTTTGCTTGCCGAAAGGCAATTGAAATACCTTGCTTGCCGAAAGGCAATTGAAATACTTTGCTTGCCGAAAGGCAATTGAAATATAATGCTTGCCGAATGGAGATTGAAATATAAACTTGAAACATGAGACATGAGAAACTGTGCCAAGACGGCCAATGAAGTACTTGAAATGCGATATGGCTGCGGCCGCCGGATCACCGGCTAAATGATACTTATGAAATTGGCTGAGGCCGCCGGATCACCGGCTAAATGATATATTGTTGAGATGATGGCGTAACGGGAAATAAAGAAATAAATATATTAAAAAGCTCAGATTTTATGAAATTGGCTGCGGCCGCCGGATTGTCGGCTAAATTAAATATTGTTGAGATGGTGGCGTATCGGGAAGAATTTTTAAAAGCTCAAAACATCTTTTTATTTAATTTAATTAAAGGCTTTGAAACCCCTAACCCATGCTATGTGTTAACTTACTCAGCGCGTTTTTGCTGACCCAAACCATTTATCCTCTTTTTCTTTCAGAGTTGAAGAATATGCATCATCATATGCATACTGGGAATTTTTGGGGATTACATTATATTTTAAATTTTGCGTTAGACTAAAATTTGCATGAACGGGCCTGTTTAACCCGTGTTTTGGCCATGTTGGCCCTATATTTAAATTCCGCTGCACTATATATGTAAATATTATTTTCCGCTGCAACTGTAATGATATTGTTTTCAAATTATTTATGAATGGGCGGTTTGAATGTTTTAAATTCTGAAAAACCATAGCCTTGCATCTCTTTAGTGAGCTCGGAGAAACCGTGTCTTGCTAGGGAGGTGTGGCGGTGGCATCCCGGCCTGGGTTACCAAAACCGGGGTGTTACAATCCCGTCGGGCCTTTTCTCCTCTCTTTCGGACTTCTGTCCTCCTACATTTTCGGGCTCGATTTTTCGGGTCATTTTCGGATCATAAATTCTTATCTTAAATTTATCTCGACTCAAATGAATTTCATGTTTGAAATCTTAAGTCCGTCGGTCTCGGGTTCGTCGGCTTCCAATTCGTCGTCTTTTGCCTCCCGTGCAATAACTTGTGTAATTAAATTTCTTCCGACTTCACGGGTTCTTGGAATTAAAATTCATTTCCTTCTTGAATTAAATTCCAATTATTTTGACTCAATTCATGGAATGTCTTCGGGCTTCCTTTCCCTCTTTTATTCCGTTTTGAATTTTGAATCTATCGGCGTTTCATTTCCGAGCAATAATTTATTGTGATAAATTATTTTCTTCTTCTCGGAGATATTTCGACATTGATCGGAATAAATTTTATTCCTTTGGACGTTGATAAAAATCTGGGGTATTACAGTCTACACCCCTTAAGAATCAACTTCGCCCTCGAAGTTGTGTTTCGGCTTTTCTCGCGCTAAGAGTTAGGGTCCTTTTGTTTACTTTATTATTTTGCGATATTGTGTTATTGAATTATTGTTCGATTGTTGATTGTTTGTTGTTTGATTATTGTTTGACTGAACCCAGAATTGAAATTTCCGAGTTGCCTACGTACCCTGTGAAGGGATCAAGCCATGACGTAGTTCAAAACAATTTGGATTTGTTTATTTGAAATACAAAATATTCGGATTAGAATATTCGGGTCGTTACATCCTCCTCCACTTAAGGTTACAGTTATGTCCCCATAACTGTTGTTGGATCGGTTTGACTCAGGGTTGGGTAACGTTGTATACAATCATTTCTCACTGAGCTGGCAAGTCCGCTTGATCGATGTCGTTCAGTCGTCCTACAGCTCTTCTGATTGAGGGTTTACCAAATCTAGCATTTTCTCAATCCTCTCCTCACGAACATTGCATTCTCTAATCATGTGGTCTTCCCCACCACATCTATAACAAGTCCCGCGCTTTGGGCATTCGCGCACCAAATGGGCTTGGTGGCACTGCGGGCAACGTGGTATGACTGTACGACGTATGCCGTTTCTCCCATTATTGAAACCTTTATTCTTATTCTCCTTTGGCTCATTGAACCCTGCTTGACCATTATCCTTCCTAAAATTGCCATTGCTATTGTTTCGATTCTTTTTCTAAAATTCTTGCGAGCCCTTGCTCGACTCCCCATTTCCTTTGCGCTTCAGTTGTTGGGCTCGATTAATTGCTACAGCTCGATCATAAACCGTCTGCAGGTTTGTGAATTGTACTACTGCAAGTATCTCCCGGATACTAAGGTTCAGACCCATCTCGAATTTCTGAGCCTTGTCAGATTCGGTTGGTACTATCCTCGTAGCAAATCGCACCAATTCCTTGAATTTGGTGTAGTACTCTTGTACTGTTTGCGCACCTTGTCTGAGGTTGATGAACTCCTCGTATTTTGCAGTTTTTGTGCTCAGTGGGTAGAATCTTTCCCTTAAAGCTTCCTTAAGTTTTTCCCAGGCGTAGGCTTCTTCGTCTTCCTCTGAATTCGCTTGAAGGTTTTGCCACCACTCATCGGCTTCACCTCCTAAGTAGTAGGTCGCCACGTATATCTTCTCCTCGTCAGGGCATTTGATAGCATCCAAAAGTTTATCAAAGGTACGGATCCACCCCTCTAGTTTGGCGGGATCCTCTTGCCCATCATAGTGTGGTGGGTTGTAGGGGTTTACCAATGCCAAGTAGTTGACTTGGGCTACTGGTGGGGGTACTGCTGCTTGTGCTCTATGCACCTCAGCATTTCCCAATGCCACAAGGACCTCCTCCATAGTCCTTAGACGTTCTTCCATGTTGTTGGGTATAGAAGGCGCTCGATCTCCTACGTTCGGAGGAACCTCATTGTTGTTAGGTGCGTTTGGGAGGTCAGTGTCAGTGTCGTTTGGGCTTACTTTCCTCAGTTTTCTTTTAGGTGCCATTTTCTGTTAGTAAGCGCGCGAAGATGAGTTTCTAAGTGATCAAGATCTAGGACTAAGGCAAAGTTTAGTCTCAAGTTAGCGCTTCTAAGTCAAGACTCAAGGTCAAGTCGAACATTAGAGTGAGAAGGTTATGTATCACAAACGATTCACATAAAAAGGTTAGCACAAATATTTATGTATGCATATGCATATGTAATCCCCCCAATAAAATTTAATGCATGCATTTATTTATCCATGGATTTTAAAAATAAATTTATTCCATGGATAGATTAAAATAAGGATAAAAGGTTTGGGCCACTATATTGGGCCGAAAGAAATAAATTATTTGGGCTTTAAGTAAAAATAAGGTTATTGGGCCAAAATAATTGGGCAAACATAGTAATTAAATATTGGGCTAAAGATTTGGGCTAGGAAAAATAAATTTTGGGCTCAAAAGGTTTGAGATTTAAAATAATAAATTTGGGCTAAAAGTTAGGGCTTAGAAAAACAATTTGGGTTAAAAAATGTTAGTTTAAAAATAATAATAGTTTAAAAATAATAATACTAGTTTTAAAAACAGTCCGGGCTCTGATACCACTTTGTAACACCCCGGATTTGATAACCCAGGCCGGGATGTCACCGCCACACCTCCCTAGCAAGACACGGTTTCTCCGAGCTTGCTAAAGAGATGCAAGGCTATGGTTTTTCAGAATTTAAAATATTCAAACAGCCCATTACAATATAATTTAAAAATCATAATATCAAAGTTGCAGCGGAAAGTAATATTTACATATGTATAATGCAGCGGAACTTAAGTATAGGGCCGACATGGCCAAAACACGGGTTAAACAGGCCCGTTCATGCAAGTTGTAATTAAATATAGGAATTTAAAAACAGAGTTTTTCCCGAATGTTCCCATGTATGCATATGATGATGCATAATCCTCATACTCTGAAAGAAAAAGGGAAAATGTGGTTTGGTCAGCAAAAACGTGATGAGTAAGTTAACACCTAATATGATCAAGGGGTTTCAAAGCCTTTATTTAAATTTAATAAAAACATGCTTCTAGGTAATTCACAAATTGAGTTAATCATCCTCTAATAAATAAATGGCATAATTTAACCCAAGGATTTCACGTGATCATAATTCAAATTACATGGTAAAATAATTGCAAGGCATAATTTAAAGGAATAACTTAAATAAGGAAAACATTCACATCTTAAAATTTTTCCGTTACTTCACGATTAGGTATTTCAGGATTTTCATTCTTTCACTTTTGTTCAATATGATTTTATATGATTTGATCTTGGGGAAACAAACCCGCAAGAATTTAAACGCTTCCTAGGGAATTGAACCCGTAGGAATTAATACACGTCCTGGGGAATCGAACCCGCAGGAAAACAAATGATCGCCCTTGGGGAATCGAACCCGCAAGAACTCAAGTACATCCTAGGGAATTGAACCCATAGGAATCAACACACATCCTGGGGAATCGAACCCGCAGGAAAACAAACGATCGCCCTTGGGGAATCGAACCCGCAAGAACTCAAATACATCCTAGGGAATTGAACCCGTAGGAATCAACACACATCCTGGGGAATCAAACCCGCAGGAAAACATACGCCTTGGGGAATCGAACCCGCAAGGTAAGGACAAGTTTTGCAAAATTTTACAAGTTTTTCATGCAAGTATCTAACGTCCATTATAGGCACGCCAAGAAGGCTAGAGGGGCACCCTGCAGGGCACTCGCCCTCCACCAAAGTATCACAATAACATTTCGATTTAGTATAACGGGATTTTTCAAAAGTATAGATGTATCGTATTTCAAGCCTTCGGCCGTTTGTTTCGAAATTTCAAAATCTCTTGATTTAAAAGTCGTTTGGCGTCACAGTTTACGCCTTTTTAATTTAAAAATTCATTTCAAGTTGGAAAATTCTGAAATTTTCACAGTATATCAAACACATCCCAACGAACAACTTTCGTGTTTTAACTTTTTCGAAATAAGTTGAGGAAACATGTCAAAAATCGAGTTTGTTACACAAGCAGAATTCTGTCCGGACTCAGGTTTGACACAGTTCGAAGTTTTGACTTTTTAACATATCAAATGGACTCCAAAAATTCTGAAATTTTATAGACACATACTAGACATGATTATCTACAATTTTCATTTAGATTGCAAGGATCAAATCGGACTAGAAAATATAGAAACATTCTCATCAAGTTCGGATATGTTCACAGTCAGATTTCGAAAAGTCTTATCAAGGCAGTTTATGTTTGATGCGATTTCAAATAGCAAACATCGATTAAAATGCTTGAAATTTTTACACAACCTAGATTTATGTGTTAGGATTAAAAATCCAGTTTTGAGTTTTTCGGTTTGAACCCTCGAAATAGGGGTTTTGGTTGGATTTCAATCCTGTCACAGTTTCAAGTTCGAATCTCAAGGCAGGTTGATTCTCGGCCATTTTCAGATATCAAAACAAAATGAAAAATTATGAAAATTTTACACAAACTAGATCTATGACTTAGGAACGTTTTTCATGTTTTAAGTTTTTCCGTTTGAGCAGTTTTAAGGGTTCGAACAAAATTGTTGCGCCGAGGGTTTTTCGTGTTGACAGATTTTAAGTCACCCAAAACCAAGTAAGTATTAACTTACAGTGGGGATGATGTCTAGGAGGTCACGGGGTCGTCCGGAATCCACGGGATGTCACGAGCGAGTTTCCTCGAGTCGATTTCCTCTTCCAACGTCCACGAACCGAATCCGAAAGCAAAAGTCAAGGGTTAGATCGGATTTTCGCACTCGAAAACTTAAACAAAAACCTATGGACGACTTACCACAATATGGAATACTAAGATGTTCTCCACACCTCCTTCGTCGATTCCCGTCGCCGGAAAGTGATCGGAAAGTCGTCGGAAAGTGAAGAACTTGTGTTTTCGGTTTTTTTTGGGAGAGTTTTGGATGATGGATGAGTTTGAGAGGCTGAGAATGGAGTGGAAATCTGTCAATGATCGTCCTATAGGCCTTTCCCCCGACTGGGATTGGGTTTCCAAAGTCGGGACACGAAAATATGGTAAGAAATCCCCGAAATCGTGCAATTGGCAGCTGCAGTCTTGTTGGCGCGGTTTTTAGCCAAAACAAGCGCGGAGGGCGCGCGGCCTGGTCTGGGCCGTGCGTCCGGACTGGGCCGTGCGATCCCGTCGGGCCTTTTCTCCTCTCTTTCGGACTTCTGTCCTCCTACGTTTTCGGGCTCGATTTTTCGGGTCATTCTCGGATCATAAATTCTTATCTTAAATTTATCTCGACTCAAATGAATTTCATGTTTGAAATCTTAAGTCCGTCGGTCTCGGGTTCGTCGGCTTCCAATTCGTCGTCTTTTGCCTCCCGTGCAATAACTTGTGTAATTAAATTTCTTCCGACTTCACGGGTTCTTGGAATTAAAATTCTTTTCCTTCTTGAATTTAATTCCAATTATTTTGACTCAATTCATGGAATGTCTTCGGGCTTCCTTTCCCTCTTTTATTCTGTTTTGAATTTTGAATCTATCGGCGTTTCATTTCCGAGCAATAATTTATTGTGATAAATTATTTTCTTCTTTTCGGAGATATTTCGACATTGATCGGAATAAATTTTATTCCTTTGGACGTTGATAAAAATCTGGGGTATTACACAAATTCAAATTGTTTTGAACTACGTCATGACTTGATCCCTTCACAGGGTACGTAGGCAGCTTGGAACTAATTTCTAAGTTCAGTCACGAAATAAATCACAAAATAAATCAAGAAATAGATCACAAGGACGATTGGAGGAGTTGGAACCAATTTAGACTAGGCTAATTAGGACATGGAAATGTTGCGAGCGATAAGCCGGACTCGTAACATGTTTAAGGAGAAGATTCCGAACCGGAGACGACCCAAGGAATCGAGCTAACACGTAGAAAACCGATAGGGGAAAGCAAGGAAAGACCCGACGGAACACGCGGACCGCCGAACCGGCCGGTCCGGCCGGCCCGCGCTCTCCGCGCGCCGCCGCGCGGCCACCACGCGGACGGAGGAGTCGCGACTCCAGGGCAGACCACACGTGCTCCGCGCGGACAAAAGCCTATGTGCGCGTCACCAGCGCGCCAGAGGTGCAGGAGGTGTAAACTTTCCTTCCATGGCGATTTTCTTGCCAAAATTAACACCCCCTTCGATGGTAATCGGATCTCAGCCTTGGGGAAGGCTTAAGAATACCCTAGGGGCGCCCCAAACCCTAGAGTTTCAGAAAACACTTCCTACCCTCCCTCAATTCCCTCTCCAAGTTCAAAACTCCTTCGACACCACTTTCCGGTGAGTATTCCGGCGACGACGGGACGACCGGGACAAGCCCCTGACTTCTAGACTCTTGGTAAGCTATTGTACAAAGTTATAATTCGTCCATATACCTCAGAAACTCATATTCTAAGCCTTTTCCCTTACTACGATTTTCCGTCGGAAAACGAACAAAAAGCGATCGGAGAAGTTAGCCGTTTGTCGTGACCCTAGGACGTCCGGAAACCCAATCCAGCGACCCTATTCTCTAACTAAGTAAGTTAAAACCTTACTCACAAATTTTCGTGGCAGTTTGTTGTTTAAATCTCGAGATATAGGCTTGTAACAAAAATCGGTTTTCAAAAACCCTATTTTCGTCCAATTTCAAAGACTCGCCTAAAACTCGACCTTCGGGAATTCAAACCGAAAACTTTCCAACATAAAAGTTGTTCCTAGCACCTTTATCTATCTTGTGTCCAAATTTCAGCCGTTGACATTAAGTTTTGCTATCCCAAATCACGCCGTAAACTTTCTGTGACAACCCAAACGTTTTAAAACTGTGATAGATTTCTATATTCAACTTGATGCATATTTTTCACCCATTTTTCGAATGATTTAACTTTGCATTCCTAAACAAAAGTTGTAGATAATTGAGTCTAGATTATGCATGTAAAATTTCACGGATTTTGGTGCTCAATTGATATGTCAATTGGTCGAATTTTCAGAACTGTTTTGAACCCTATTCGGAACCCGCGAGTATGCAGTGAGTTGTGGTCGATTTTTGAGTACCAAGAATTCATTATTTTCAAATTCTTAAAACATGAAAGTTGTTCCTTAACGTGTTTTGTAGTTGCTGTAATAATTTCGCATCGATTGGTTTTGAAATGAATTTTTAATCGGCGTTGCACGAACCTGTGACGAAAACAGTTTTTAAGACAGAAATTATTCCTTGCAATGAACTCGAATTTCGACTCACCTCGGAACCTTATTTCCAAAAACTTAAAATATGAAAGTTGTTCGTGTGTGTGTTTTTGAACTACTGTAAAAATTTCAGAATTTTTGGTGAAAAGACGAATTTTTAATTAAGAAAGGCGTAAACTGCCTCGAATAGGATTTTTCGAACTTGAGAAAACTCGAACTATGAAAATGCGATATCGATCATTTGATAACTTTGAAATACGAACTTTCGAAAAATCCCGTTCACTAGGCTGAGCCGATCGTCATGCTATCATTATCTTTGAGACTGCCTCGTTAGTGGTCTCCTTACTATCTGAGATTGCCTCGTTAGTGATCTCGCGCGCTGTATTTTTGGATCGCCTCGTTAGTGGTCCTACTATCTTTTTGGATCGCCTCGTTAGTGGTCCTACTATCTCTTGAGACTGCCTCGTTAGTGGTCTCCCATTGTTTGGACTGCCTCGTTAGTGGTCCTATGTTGAGATTGCCTCGTTAGTGATCTTCCGGTATGGTGTCCTCTTCTTAGTCTACGGGATAAATGTAAAAGACTTGTGTGAGTGTTTCTTTATGCTTAAATCGTATTTATCATATCTTTAATTATGTATTTAAAATTCATGCCTCTTAAATCATGCTTAAATTACGCTTTTAAAATTTAGTCCTTTAATCATGTTTTCCGCTGCAAATAAACTACGTATTTTAACATTACGTGTGGTAAGCGAAATCTTTAGTTTTAAACACATGTAACCCCTTTTATTTGTTAGTTAGGGATTAACTTACTCAGTATAATTTTTATACTGACAACCGTTGTCATTTTTCTTTTACAGAGTATGTCGAGTGACGCATACGCATACACTTGGGGGGAATTGTTTGTGAACATTTTCGCTTTCTGCATCGTATTACTGTTTACCGGGTCTGTTTAACCCGAGGTTTTGGCCGTGTTGGCCGTGATTACATTTCCGCTGCATTTACCTTTTTCCATGCATGATGATTTTTACTACCGTACTTGATTAAAGTATTATTGGATTCCGGATTCATTGTTGAATGTTTTAAAACTTTGCATACCCATAAGCCTTGCACCTCCTTAGCGAGCTCGGGAATCCGTGTCTTGCTAGGGTGATGCGGCGGTGACACCCCGGCCTGGGTTACCAAATCCGGGTGTTACAAGTTGGTATCAGAGCCCGGATGAAGCTATTATTATTATTATTATTAGTAATATTAGTATTATAATTATTTTGATACTAATATTTTAAACCCTGGTAATATTTTTAAGCATATTACTTTTAAAGACCACTAGTTTTATTTAGTCCACAAATTTATTTTCAGCCCAATGTTTAACCAGGAAAAGAAAAATTAAATTTTGGCCCACTATAGAGGCCCAACCTTTAGCAATTTATTTTAAACATACGGATAAACTAAATTTTAATGGGGAAGGGACTTGCACTTGCATGTTGCATATAGAATAGATTCGTGCATATCTTAACCTTGCCTGGAAAATGTCTAACTCTAACCTCCCTTGTTGACATTAGATGGCCGAGCCCAACGCGAACATGGTCAATTTGATGGTGAAATTAGTGAACGCATACCTTGAGGGCCAACAGCACATCAATTACTTCAAAACGCGGGTAGGACAGTTGGAGGGTAACGTGGCCCATCTGGGTCATCTTAGGGAGGCAGACCATCACCACATAACCTAGCTGCAGGAGCAAGTCGCGCAGCTTCAGGCCCAAGTGGCCCAGCTCCAGGACCAGAGTGATGGCTTGGAAGAGCAAGTGGAGAACCTGGGCTGGGACCTGACCAACCTAACCCAAGACGTTGGTGAGGCAATCCTCCAGAACCTGGGCCCTGGCCCCGAAGTCGCTGTCCCCATTGACGTATCCAGCGATGAGGACGACCCCATCGAGGATGCCCCTACCTGTCCCCTCTAGATTAGGGATATAGTTATCGATGCATTACTACTTGTACCTTCTTTGACTATTGTTAGCACTACTACGTTCATCCTACTGCGTATAACCCAAAAGGTTTCTTTTGGAGCAATAAAAGGAATTTCCAGCAGTTAATTCAATTATCCTTTATACTTATTCGCGTATCCACATACCCGGGAGAAACTCAACCACGTAAATGCGCAATAACGAGTGGGCTCCACTCATGAAAAGGCAGTGAAGAGGTAACGACAAAGCCGTAGTACCATAAATCATAACTAAAGCGGGACAGTTCAACCATACTTCTAAAACAACAGTAAACCACTAATACATGTCAAACACCTAGCTAAGCAATAACATGACGAAAATATAAGACACGAATTCCAGACAACAGCAACGACCTCATAAGGAGGAAACGAAACAAAGTACGTCTAATGCAAAACCTAAACAAAAAAAAAAAAAACGAAAACAAAAGGAGACATCACTGATCGGGAGGCGGGAACTGCCGGCGCATGTAGTCGTCCATCTGCCGCACATAGGCGTACATGTCGGACATGGTGGCCTGCTGCTGGGCCTGCCTCGTAGCAAATGAGTCCATACGGGTCTGATAGAAGTCCAACCTAGCGTCGAGGGCGTCGTAACGAGCCTGCCCAGCTGCAAACCCGGCGTCCATACTGACCCGCATCTCCTGCATCATCTGCAGCATCTGAGTCATCTCCTGCCCCTGAGGTGCCACAACAGGAGGTGGAACTACTGGAGGAGGGGGTGGCTGCTCCGGTGGTACAACAAGGATCAGGCCGCCGTCATCAGGCTGCGGGCGAAGTACAGCACGGGGAGCCCCACAACGTAAGGCGCTACGCCGGTCAGCGTAAGTCGGGATACGGTAGCAACGGACCGGTGCTAGGTCGTACGGGTCTGTCTCCGGTGTAGTGCGAATCCCCTGCGCCGCGCACAACCCACAGATGAGGTGAACGTGGGTAATCACCCTACTCCCTCGTCCTCTCCGCATACCCCGCAAGTTGTCTTCGATGCAAGCTCCTACATTCACCCTACCGTCTCGCGCGATGAAGCAAATGGTCTCGTAGACGTGATCCAGGACGATGTAGCTCCGAGTGATCAGCCGGACGCGCCCTAACCACAGCTGAGCAAGCTCTCGCCAAGGGGAGTCCATCGTCGTCAAACGGAGCTCGTGACTGTGCTCGAGCTGGGGAGGCACTATGGTGCATAAGGTGTTCCACGCAGGAGCAAGAACACGTCCCTCAGGCTGTGACCGGAATACGCCATCGTCGGGCAAGCCAAAATGGACATTGATCGCCTGAGCACTGAAGTCGAGATAGCGACCACGGACCCATACCCGGGATAGATCGTCACCCTCCCCGAGACCGCCAATGTTGGCAATAACCTCCATAGCCAAATAACCGGAGGCGACGCCCTCGGGGTGACGTGCCAATCCAGTCCACTGCAGATACTCCAAGACTGCACTGACCCTGTCATCGCCCATATGAAGGGGATATATGCCTCTCTCAGGGACGTAGGCCCTGTTTCGACGAAGCTCGTCGAAATAAAAGTCCTGGGCAGCCCTCGTCCTAAACCGGAACCTGTCGTGCCGGTGAGGACGCACCTCGTCCGGGAGACCCCTGAGTCGCAGGCCCCGCTGCTCCTCGTCCTCCTCTGACTCGCTCTCGTCGAAATCAGGCATCATCGGAGCGGCATGGCTGGGGCCAGCCTCATCAGCAACTCGTCTCCTAGTCCTCGGAGGACACATGAGAGACGCCAAAACGACCCACAAAAAGAGCAACATCCTGCAAGTTACCAAATACCAATTATAAGGCTAAGTCCCACACAGAAGTCAAACGGAAATACGAAAAAGGGCATTAATATACACTTCCAACGCGAATATACCGTAAGAACAACAAATCCTACCGTTTGCTAAGACCAACCAGGAGGTAGTCTATACAAAGGATATGCTCAAACTAGTGCCCAAACCCTTTGTGGCATTTCGTCGAACACGTTATGTGCGCAATAAACCAAAACCTAAGTTACTAACAACACACGAAAATTGCCCACAGAATGAAACAATCATTCTAATAACAACACAGCATATCCTACAAGCACCAAACAACAGGAGAACGAACTAATAATCACACCCCAATAACAACCAAACATCAAAAACTTCATAGCCTTTCTAAGGATTCGAATTCAACAAGAATTTGCCAAAAACATAAACATTTTATAACATAAACATCGGCAAGGCAACAAGAGTAACAACAATTGCCACGTACACTTGCTAATTTGCACAAATCAAGCCTAAAAGTCACAAACCCCCAATTTTTGTACACAAACCCTAATTTCCTAAATCTCCTCACAAATCAAGTCATACAAAACATAAAAGCTGAAATTAGTAAGTGGGTTTAGTAGAATCGTACCTCGATGAGTGAAATTGAAGTCGAAATCAAGCAGACAGGAAGGTAACTCGCCGGATTTAGAGAGAATTGGGGGTATGTTCTCGAATGGAAAATGGGGGAAGTGGCTCGCGCGGAGCGCGAGCCCTATTTTCTCGAACAGAGGGAGCCGCGCGCTCTCCGCGCTGGGGCTCATTACCGCGCGGCCACCGCGCGGGACCCGGAGGGAGTTTTATTTTTCCTGTTCTGCTCAATCTCTTTTGCTATACGCTCCTCACTTAACCCGGGCATACATTGACAGTGAAATACGACGACATGGAGCATCACCTGGCATTATTCCGGGCAAGGACGGCGGAATTGCCTCACGTCCTCCTTTCGCAGGACTACAGGAAACCCTCGGGACGAAAATACATAGGGACCATAAGAAATTCCGTAGGGAATAGAAAACCGCTTATTAACTAACGTCCCCACCACAGTTTGCTCGTATCCATAACGAGCTCCACGACCCCAACTAAAGAAGTATGTGCCCGACACGTCGCATGTACTCCAACCGGACGTAATCGAATTGGACGATGACTTGACCTATGAAGAAACCCCGGTGCAAATACTCGACTACAAGGAAAGGGCGACAAGGAATAAATCTGTAAAGATGGTCAAGGTCCTGTGGTCCAACCACGAGACAGAAACGGCGACCTGGGAATTGGAAGCCGACATGAGGCAACGTTACCCTACCCTCTTCCAAGATGACCCGACCACAGTTATGGGGACATAACTGTATTCTTAAGGGGGGAGGATGTAACACCCGAGGAAAAACAAATTCAAATTGTTTTGAACTACGTCATGACTTGATCCCTTCACAGGGTACGTAGGCAGCTTGGAACTAATTTCTAACTTCAGTCACGAAATAAATCACAAAATAAATCACGAAATAGATCACAAGGACGATAGGAGGAGTTGGAACCAATTTAGACTAGGCTAATTAGGACATGGAAATGTTGCGAGCGATAAGCCGGACTCGTAACAAGTTTAAGGAGAAGATTCCGAACCGGAGACGACCCAAGGAATCGAGCTAACACGTAGAAAACCGATAGGGGAAAGCAAGGAAAGACCCGACGGAACAAGCGGACCGCCGAACCGGCCGGTCCGGCCGGCCCGCGCTCTCCGCGCGCCGCCGCGCGGCCACCGCGCGGACGGAGGAGTCGCGACTCCAGGGCAGACCACGCCTGCTCCGCGCGGACAAAAGCCTATTTCCTTCCATGGCGATTTTCTTGCCAAAATTAACACCCCCTTCGATGGTAATCGGATCTCAGCCTTGGGGAAGGCTTAAGAATACCCTAGGGGCGCCCCAAACCCTAGAGTTTCAGAAAACACTTCCTGCCCTCCCTCAATTCCCTCTCCAAGTTCAAAACTCCTTCGACACCACTTTCCGGCGAGTATTCCGGCGACGACGGGACGACCGGGACAAGCCCCTGACTTCTAGACTCTTGGTAAGCTATTGTACAAAGTTATAATTCGTCCATATACCTCAGAAACTCATATTCTAACCCTTTTCCCTTACTACGATTTTCCGTCGGAAAACGAACAAAAAGCGATCGGAGAAGTTGGTCGTTCGTCGTGACCCTAGGACGTCCGGAAACCCAATCCAGCGACCCTATTCTCTAACTAAGTAAGTTAAAACCTTACTCACAAATTTTCGTGGTTGTTTGTTGTTTAAATCTCGAGATATAGGCTTGTAACAAAAATCGGTTTTCAAAAACCCTATTTTCGTCCAATTTCAAAGACTCGCCTAAAACTTGACCTTCGGGAATTCAAACCGAAAACTTTCCAACATAAACGTTGTTCCTAACACCTTTATCTATCTTGTGTCCAAATTTCAGCCGTTGACATTAAGTTTTGCTATCCCAAATCACGCCGTAAACTTTCTGTGACAACCCGAACGTTTTAAAACTATGACAGATTTCTATATTCAACTTGATGCATATTTTTCACCCATTTTTCGAATGATTTAACTTTGCATTCCTGAACAAAAGTTGTAGATAATTGAGTCTAGATTATGCATGTAAAATTTCACGGATTTTGGTGTTCATTTGATATGTCAATCGGTCGAATTTTCAGAACTGTTTTGAACCCTATTCGGAACCCGCGAGTATGCAGTGAGTTGTGGTCGACTTTTGAGTACCAAGAATTCATTATTTTCAAATTCTTAAAACATGAAAGTTGTTCCTTAACGTGTTTTGTAGTTGCTGTAAAAATTTCGCATCGATTGGTTTTGAAATGAATTTTTAATCGGCGTTGCACGAACCTGTGACGAAAACAGTTTTTAAGACAGAAATTATTCCTTGCAATGAACTCGAATTTCGACTCACCTCGGAACCTTATTTCCAAAAACTTAAAACATGAAAGTTGTTCGTGTGTGTGTTTTTGAACTACTGTAAAAATTTCAGAATTTTTGGTGAAAAGACGAATTTTTAATTAAGAAAGGCGTAAACTGCCTCGAATAGGATTTTTCGAACTTGAGAAAACTCGAACTATGAAAACGCGATATCGATCATTTGATAACTTTGAAATACGAACTTTCGAAAAATCCCGTTCACTCGGCTGAGCCGATCGTCATGCTATCCTTATCTTTGAGACTGCCTCGTTAGTGGTCTCCTTACTATCTGAGATTGCCTCGTTAGTGATCTCGCGCGCTGTATTTTTGGATCGCCTCGTTAGTGGTCCTACTATCTTTTTGGATCGCCTCGTTAGTGGTCCTACTATCTCTTGAGACTGCCTCGTTAGTGGTCTCCCATTGTTTGGACTGCCTCGTTAGTGGTCCTATGTTGAGATTGCCTCGTTAGTGATCTCCCGGTATGGTGTCCTCTTCTTAGTCTACGGGATAAATGTAAAAGACTTGTGTGAGTGTTTCTTTATGCTTAAATCGTATTTATCATGTCTTTAATTGTGTATTTAAAATTCATGCCTCTTAAATCATGCTTAAATTACGCTTTTAAAATTTAGTCCTTTAATCATGTTTTCCGCTGCAAATAAACTACGTATTTTAACATTACGTTTGGTAAGCGAAATCTTTAGTTTTAAACACATGTAACCCCTTTTATTTGTTAGTTAGGGATTAACTTACTCAGTATATTTTTATACTGACAACCGTTGTCATTTTTATACTGACTCCACACTTTCTTGATGCAATCCTCTCCGATGCGGGAGAGGATTTCTCCTAGGAGCTCCACTGGCAGATCCAGTAGTTGGGTTTCTTCCTCGTGATCTTCGTTTTGGGCTAGGGGAATGATGTCTCTGAAAAGACATGGAGAGATGATTAGGTCTGAGACCCTCAGCCTCATACCTTCAGCCACTTCAAAGTACAGTTCACTTTCTAGCACCTGTCTCACTTGAGGTACACTATGAAAGTCCAAGGGGTCAGATTATCAAATCTACTCTTATTACAACAAAAATAAGGAAAGCAAGAGAGATAAGGATCTTGGATCCTTAGAAATTTTTCTTAGACTATAAATAGTCTAAGATGTTTTTGGGTGGTCAAAGGACCAAAAAGAGAAAATTTCGTAGGTTATTGAGCGTACGAAGGAATTTGATTTTTATCACTTAAAAAAAATGATATAAATCATGTGAGGTGGGGAGGATAAGAGATTAATGATGAAAATCGAATGCATGACGATAAATTATGCAATTACTAGTATGTACAATGGACCATGACCAAAAATAAGAAATAAAAATAAAAGTAGACATGCATACATACAAAAGGCGATTTTTGGATTTTTATGAAAAAGGTGTTGACTTGTTTATTTAATGAAATTGGGGGTGTGAGTGGTCCCCCATTTGGATTTTGTTTTGGAAAGTGGGTTTTTAAGGAATAAAACAAAACATTCCTTACAAGTATTTCCCACTTGTTCCAAGTTGACAAAGATCAAACACTTAAACAAAGAGTATTCTGAAAATTTGTCTTTTTATACATAAATGCCATGCCAAAAGTATTGGAAAAATTTTGGCATGGTTTTGTCTGTAATACCATGTTTCCGTATGTGCAAACGTCAACCTTTGGGGTTGAGTTTGCCATGTGTGGGCAACATGTACCTGACAAAAGCATTCATTACTAAAATACTCATATAACAATATACATGCAAACATCAACCGAAACGAGAACATTTGATCCATCTATACTACTGTAATGTACTAATGTTACCAACAAAACTCATGCTTTAAAAACGTGAATTTTGCAGATATCACCAATATGCATTTCGAGTCATCATTAACAACTTCTACCGATCAAAACAACACAGTGGGCACATGAAACTGTCTACGGTGTTAACCCTACTCACAGATTACTCAAACACTAACACAGAATAAACACAAATGCGCACAAACACCAAAATGAAGAAACAAAACCATTAAAACTAAACAGAAGCCATATTTTTAAGGGTTTTGAAACCCTTATTTTCAAAATGAAAACACCCAAATCACAGAGACGTTCGAACCCTCAAAATTGGCAGTTTGAACTTAAAGCACAGAAACAACCCTAGTTCACCCTACCCTGTTCTAGGTCATCCCCGCACAAGTGTGACTCGTTCCGACCCTATTCCGACCATTTTCAACATGAAAAACAAACACATTCCACCCCCATCCCCGATTTCACAAAGAAGACGAAGAGGCAAAAACTGTAAAGTGAAACCGAGCGCGAAATCGAAAAAGAACACTCACCCCCTGCTCCCACTTGGATTAGACGACGAAGACGCCATTTCCGATGAGTTTGAACGGAGGAAAGATCGAAAAGTGCGACTGGTTTCGCGAGGAAGACAGTTTTTTCGCGAGAGAGAAAGGATGGTTTTCGGGAGAGTGAGAAGTGAAAGTGAGGGAACTGAGAGGGAGAAAGGGTATAAAAAGGGTTCGGAAGGGGAGTTCGAATTATTGCATCAATTCGAATTAATTCGAATTGATGCACTCTGTGAGGGATGCGAGTTATTCAGGCCAATTCAAATTAATTCGAATTGGCTTGAAAGGCAAAATTACACAACAAGTTCGAATTGTGAATCAATTCGAATTAATTCGAATTGACTCATAATTCGAACCTGGTGGTGAGGGCCAACTTTGCATAGGAATGCTTTTGTGAGCTAATTCGAATTATTGGTGTAGTTCGAATTAATTCGAACTTCCCCACAATTCGAATTGCTCACTTGCCTAATAGAATGCCTTTTGCATGCCCATTCGAATTAGTCAGGCAATTCGAATTAATTCGAATTGCCCTATAATTCGAATTGCAACACTTGGCCTACTAAAATATCTGAAAATTCTGCCTTGGGTGCCAATTCGAATTTGCATGGCAATTCGAATTAATTCGAATTGCCTGCATAATTCGAATTAACTAATCCGAATGTGAAAAATTTCCAAGGCAAAATGTCTTATGTGGTATGTTCCAAGCAATTCGAATTAATTCGAATTTTCTTGAAATGAAAATTAAACCACATTCAAGACTTAAGAAAAATTTGGATTTTCAAAAATTTATGTTCATCAAAATGAACTTAGAATCTAAAACATATTGCTTGCATAATTTAGGTTGGGTTAACAGTTTTACTTTATGAATTTATTCTGGATTTTAGATTTCTCTAAATTCCAGAGTTAATTTTCATTAAATATAATATTAACCCAACCGGGAACCTGGTTTTCGGGAGCTTTATCTTTCTTTTTGTTGGTTCCTCGAATTCCTGCAAAACAATTATGAAAAGGTATTAGGTTTTCTCCAAATATCAACATCCTCACATTTAGAGTCTTAGTACTCTAAATGTTCACTTGATTTTTGGATACTTTGTCCCAATAAAAATAAGTGAAGAAAGTAATAAATAAGTAAGTAAATATATGTATAATATTTATTGAACATAAGCCGGTTCTGTTGTCATCTGAGCTTCTTTTTCGGGGTCGAACTGCCCAAGATACTCCTTCAGTCTGTGTCCATTCACCACCAGCTCTCCTTTGTCAGTTCGGATCCTGACAGCTCCACTTTCAAACACGTGCATCACTTCGTATGGCCCTTCCCATCTGGATTTAAGCTTTCCGGGGAATAGCTTCAACCTAGAATTAAATAACATGACATTCTGGCCAACATAGAAGTGTTTAGATTTAATACGACGATCGTGTAACTTCTGGGTCCGCTCTTTATAAATCCTCGAGCTTTCATAAGCTTGCGCACGTATTTCCTCAATTTCATTGAGGTCCAACTTGCGCTTACTCTGGGCAACTCGGGAGTCAAAATTGAGCATTCGTACGGCCCAGTAAGCCTTATGCTCTAGTTCTACGGGCAAATGACAGGCCTTTCCGAAGATGAGTCTGAATGGAGACATCCCAATGGGAGTCTTGAATGCAGTGCGGTATGCCCATAAAGCATCATTGAGCTTACGTGACCAATCTTTGCGAGTTGTCCCCACAGTGGCCTCGAGTATGTGTTTGATTTCGCGGTTAGAGACCTCGACTTGACCACTGGTTTGGGGATGGTAAGGCGTGCCGATCTTGTGGAGAATCCCATTTTTGCTCATAAGATTTGCAAATGCTTTATTAACAAAATGGGTTCCTCCATCTGATATGATCACCCTGGGTACACCAAATCTATTGAAAATGTTATTTTTCAAAAATTTGACGACCTGGTTGCCATCATTGGTTGGCAGTGCAACAGCCTCAACCCACTTGGAAACGTAATCGACAGCTACCAAGATGTAATGGTTCCCATCAGATGTCGGGAATGGTCCCATGAAGTCAATACCCCATACATCAAAAATCTCGAGAGTGAGAATTCCTTGTTGAGGCATCTCATCCCTCTTGGAGATATTCCCTAATCTTTGGCATCTGTCGCAAGCTTTAACAAACGCTTTGCAATCCTCGTAAATGGTAGGCCAATAAAAACCGCACTCGAGTACCTTATGAGCTGTTCGAGTGGGGCCATGGTGACCTCCATATTCCGATTCATGGCATTTCTTAGCGATTTGATAAGCCTCGTGCTCAGTTACACAACGTCTAATAATCGAATCTTCACAATGCTTGAAGAGGTAAGGGTCTTCCCAGAAGTAGTTAACTACATCTCGGTTGAACCTCGCTTTGTGGCCTCTGCTTTGAAATGGTGGGGTTATTCCGCATGCTAAAAAGTTAGCAATATCGGAAAACCACGGACAAGCTTGATCATGAAGATGCAAGGCAAACAGTTGCTCGTCCGGAAAATTCTCATTTACGGCTAGCTCATTTTTATCATTTTCTAGTCGAGACAAATGGTCAGCAGCACCATTGTCTCTGCCTTTTCTATCTTTTATTATAATGTTGAATTCTTGCAGCAAAAGTACCCACCTGATTAATCGAGGTTTGGCGTCTTGTTTGCTAAACAAGTATCTCAGTGCAGAGTGATCTGTGTACACTGTGGTTTTCGTACCAATGAGATATTGTCTGAATTTGTCAAACGCAAAAACCACAGCATACATCTCCTTCTCCGTGGTGGTGTAGTTAATTTGGGCCTCATTCAGGGCATGACTTGCGTAATGAATCACGCAATGCTTCCCTTCCTTATGTTGCCCAAGAACTGCACCCACGGCGAGATCACTTGCATCACTCATTACCTCGAAAGGTATTGACCAATCGGGTGTTTGTACTATTGGGGCAGAAATCAACATTTCTTTAAGCGTGTCAAAGGCTTGAACACACGCTTCATTTATTACAAAAGGGTTTTCTTTACACAGCAAGTTAGTGAGTGGCTTGGCAATTTTAGAAAAGTCTTTAATGAATCTCCGATAGAAACCGGCATGCCCTAAGAAACTCCTAACTGCTTTTATTGAATTAGGCAATGGGAGGTTTGAGATGACTGAGACCTTAGCTCTGTCGACTTCGATACCTGCGCGTGAGATGCGGTGACCCAACACTATTCCTTCGGTGACCATGAAATGGCACTTCTCTAGTTCAAAACTAGGTTGGTGTCCTCACATCTTTTCAGAATCTGTGCAAGATTAGTCAAACATTCATCAAAAGTATCTCCATACACAGAGAAGTCATCCATGAAAACTTCAATGCATTTTTCGATAAATTCTGAGAAAATTGACATCATGCATCGTTGAAATGTGGCAGGCGCATTACAAAGTCCATAAGGCATGCGCCTGTACGCAAAAGTTCCGTAGGGGCACGTGAATGTGGTCTTGTCGTGATCCTCGCTAGCTATTACAATCTGATTATAGCCAGAGTACCCATCCAAAAAGCAGTAGTACTCCCTTCCGGCCAACCGCTCCAGCATCTGATCAATGAATGGCAAGGGGAAATGGTCCTTCCTGGTAGCGGTATTGAGCTTCCGGTAGTCGATGCAAACTCTCCAACCGGTCACTGGACGCGTCGCCACTTCTTCTCCTTGCTCATTAGTCGTTACACAGATCCCCCCACGTTTCGGTACGACCTGCACTGGGCTAACCCATTTGCTATCAGAGATAGGATAGATGATACCAGCATCTAAGAGCTTGATAACTTCTTTCCTTACCACTTCCTGCATATGGGGGTTCAGACGCCTTTGTGGTTGCCTTGAGGGCTTATACTCCTCTTCCATTAAAATTCTGTGCATGCAAACAGAGGGGCTTATTCCTTTTATGTCAGAAATGGTCCATCCGATTGCATGTACATATTTCTTTAGAATGTCTACCAGAGCTTTTTCTTGTTCTTGTGTCAGCTTGGCTGACACAATCACCGGTAATATTTTATGTTCAGCGAGAAAAACGTACTTAAGATGATCCGGAAGTATTTTAAGTTCAAGCTCTGGTGGGCATTCAACGGAAGGCAGTAATTTGCGAGAAATGGGTGGGAGAGAGAGATCAGATTTACCTTCAGGATCCTGTGTCAGTACAGGATCCACTTCCTCCTCAGCAGTGCTTTCCTCTTCCTCCGGGATGAACTCAACTCCATCGAATTCTTCAAGGTCCCCAGAGATAGGATCCTCGAAGTGGACAGCGGTGCAGCTCCTTGGTTGCTCCGCACCTTCAGGCTTCAGTACCTGTTTTGAAACTTTGCTTGGCTCATCAGTCACAGAGTCTATGCTCTCATCCTCACTCCTACTATCTATTACATCAAAATTGGAACAAGATCCCTCAGACGGGAACTTCTGCAGCTTTCCCATGTTGAAATTCAATTCTTCTCCTCCGACTCGGAGCTTGATTTGATTTGATCGAGCGTCTATAAGTGCACCACCAGTTGAGAGAAAGGGGCGGCCTAAGATCAGTGGCATCTCGTAGTCCTCCTCTATATCCAAAATAATGAAGTCGACGGGGAAGAGAGTCCCTCCCGTCTTGACAATTACGTCCTTCAGGATTCCGATTGGATGGGTAATTGAACGGTCTGCCAGCTGTAACTTCATTGTAACCGGTTCAATTGTCCCCAAGTGAAGACGTTTCACCATGGCAAGTGGCATGACGTTGATGCTCGATCCCAGATCGCACAATCCTTTTCCAACATTAGTTTTCCCAATGTGGATCGGCAATGTAATACATCCTGGATCTTCCTTCTTCTCCGGTAGCACTCTTTGGATAATGGCATTGCAGCTGCTGTTCAAAATCACTACTTCCTCCTGCTCAACTTTTCTCCTCCCTGAAATCATTTCTTTAAGAAATTTAGCATAGACGGGCATTTCTGAAATCATTTCGACCAATGGAATAGTGATCTCGACAGCTTTCAGTCTTTCTAAAAACTTTTTAAATTTTTCATCTTGCTCCTTATTTTTAAGACGCGCCGGGTATGGCACCCTTGGCATGTACTTATTATTGTTTGTTTTTGGTGGTAAAGAGAAGGAAGTTGTACCTTCAACCCTACCCTTTTCAGCTCCCTTTGCAGCTTCAGCCTGCGGAATAGCTGTTTTTGATTTGTCCTCGACCAGTCCAATACCATCTCCTCCTTCGATTCTTTCACTTTCTTTTTCACCCTCCACTAGATCCTTTTCCTCCTCGGCAGTCTCTTTTCCATGTCCAACAATTCCTTTTAGGGTCTTGCCTCCCCGCAGTGTGATTGCTTTACACTGCGGGTTAGCTTCAGTACTGCTTGGAAGTGTTCCTTTCCCCCTGTTCTGTAGTTCCTTGGCCAATTGGGTGACTTGCGTCTCCACATTCTTGATTGATGACTGCAGTTGTTGATTTATATCCTTCTGGTTGGCTATAAACTCAGTCATCAGGTTCTCCAAACGAGATGGTGGCCTTTGGTTATATTGCTGATTCTGATCAGGTTGGGATTGGAAATTCTGGAAATTCTGGCCTTGATTCTGATTAGGCCTCTGTTGAATTTGAGGTTGGAAATTCTGATTCTGATTTTGAAAGTTCTGCACTCTTTGCTGGACGAATCCTTGGTTCTGAGGTCTGAAGTTTTGCTGTGGGTTTTGGAACTGATTGGGCTGGTTGAGTGCATTGTTGTTGGAATAAGAAAGGTTGGGATGGCGATTTTGGTAGTTCCCGGCATAATTACAGCTTTTGGTAGCTATCTGTTGGCATGTATCAGTTGGGCTGAGGCCCTTGACATAGTCCACAGACAATTCCCGATTGCTGTGTTTGAACTTGGTCTGATGAGGTTCCTGCCTGGGAAGCGTCCGTTCCCTTCCCCTTATCCTGACTCAGCTGTATCGCAGCTACCTGTTCTTGCAATTTTTCAAAATCTGTTTTCCCTTCACTTACATCAAAGACTTTTCTAGGAGGGTTCTCCTTCCTATCGTCTGTGTTTAGGATGGATCTGTTGACAGACATTGTCTCAATCTTCTCCCAAGCTTGGTCCATAGGCAAGTGGAGTAAATGTCGTCCGCCAGCCGCGTCTAACATTGTTCTCCATGGATGGGTGAGTCCTCCGTAGAATTTCCTCAATTGCTCACAGGGTGCATACCCATGTTGGGGGCATCGCCTGATGAGGCCCAAGAATCTTTCCTTCGCATCATATAATGACTCGTCTGGCTTCATTTTAAAATCTCCAATCTTAGCTCGTCCTTCCTCAATCTTTGATTCTGGAAAATACTTCAGCAAAAAGCTCCTCACCAAGTCTGCCCAAGTGCTCCGCAGATTGATAGGCAATGACTTATACCAGTCCCTGGCACCACTATATAAAGAAAATGGAAACAACATTAGCCTTATAGCATCAGGAGAGACTCCCTGATTTTTGATCGTGTCGCAGAGCTCCAGGAAGGTCTGGAGATGATCATGAGGGTCCTCATGATTTGCACCGCAGAACTGATTGTTTTGCACCAAATTAATGAGTGCCGGTTTGAGCTCGAAATTGCGTGCAGGAAAATGTGCTCTCCCAGGTCCATCCAGATAGGGCTCTACTATTGGTTGCATGAAGTCTGTCGCTGCTTGCTGCTGTTGTTGATTTCCTTGTTCAGCTTGGTTCTGGTACTGTTGGTGGTAATTGGGAAATTGCTGGAAGTTATGTGGATCTTGTGGGTTGTTCTGAAACTGATCTGGATTGAAAGCTTGATTTTGGTATTGTTGGTTTGGTATGTTTTGGTTTTGGTGAAATTGGTTTACGGGTGGTGGTGGTTGTTGGTGGAATTGCTGGTATTGCTGCTGATTAGGATTTGGTAGATTCTCCTCTTCATTGGCACGATTAGGATGCTCTACCACTCCTCCGTCAGCTCCGTTACCAGGATTATTTGGTGGTTGGTCTATGGGTAAGATCGGGGGAATGTTTTGGTTTTCTGCCATATCTGATAGATCGCTGCTCGATGTTTCAGGTGAAGTGCGGGTCCGATGCTCCTGCTCTTTCCGTCTTCTGGCTTCTGCCCTCAGTTGGCGAGCGGTCCTTTCTATTTCTAGATCGAACGGTAGCTCCGGTAATGTGTTCCTTCTCCGTTGCATAAGCAGTTGGTATCAAACTTTTGACAGTACCTATACAACCCCCAGGTTAGTAACGGTTCAAGAATATATACAAGAACTATCTATGAGTAAATCAGGAATGTAATTCTCCTAGTAAACGGCGCTGCATCCTCCCCGGCAACGGCGCCATGAAACTTTTGACGAGTTTCGCCAACACGAGTAATTTTCTGAAAATTCCTTTACTGGTTTATTGCTTAAGGAGGAAACTGTGATTTAAAATGGTGCTTCGAGAGTCCCCGGCAACGGCGCCATGAAACTTTTGACGAGTTTCATTTTTGCTACTGGGGGGTTGAAGAACCGTCTAAATACAATTTCCAAGTTCGGATTTATTAAATGAAAAGAGTTATGATTGAGGGAAGGGGTTTAAGAATATATTAAGATTTCCCTTTTTATTACTCCTGTGGGGTTCAAACGGCGCTGTGGTCCTTCCAGCCATGAAACTTTTGACAAATATCACGGTGCAACAGGGATGGACCTTCAGTCTGTCACCCTGAAAGTCCCTGATATCTGCACCATGATGCTTCTCTTAATTTCATGTCAAGAAGATACCTGCCATGAAATTCTTGAACATCTTCCCACTGTATGAGTATTTTCCCAAAATGTTGTTTTTATTTACTCGTGTCAAGAAACTGTGCTCCCGAAAGCGCACGGGTAAAAAATTGCAGTAATTTATAGTAAGTACCGGATCGTTCACTGGAGGATGTGCGATGGAAGCAGGGCCCACGTCGTTTACTAAGATTTTCCACTCGGTTACTCGTTTCAAGTTTTGCAAGGGTTTCTAACAACTACTTGACATAATTTAAACCAGATCATAAAAGCAGTAAAAATTATTCTACAAAGCATGGTAAACTAGATCGAAGAAAGCAATTAAATCTATACTACGAAAGCAATATAAAATTATGCTACACTATTTAGAAAGCAGATTTAAATAAGACAGAAGGGACAGGGAGGAAATAATAAAGATTGGACAAGATTCAGATGAAACACAATTAAACCTCCAATTTTTATACACAGATCTTAGCTTGGGATAATCCTCTAGTTAGCTAACTCTCATGCTTTCTGCACCATGTTCCCTTTAACAGACAGGTACTTATGGCGAGAATTTACATGCTCTTAAGACAACAATATCTAAGATACCACAGACTTATAACTCCCTCCACAGGCCTTGTGAAGTTACATTACATATCTGTGGTGGATAAGCAACACCTAACATATCATTAGTTGACATGCCAAGTACTCCTATCATTCCCCCATGTCACACCCAAAGTTTCAAATCAAGCCCCAAACCATTCCATAACTCTCAAACCTTTTAACAGATGGACAGCCCCTAATTCTTCCGAGTGACCTCTATGAAAGCATTTAAAAGGAAAGCAGTAAGAAAGCTGTAAAGAAAGCATTTAAATCTATCACTCGGAAGCATTAAAAACGTCTCTTTCCGTTAGTATAAAAGAGCCCCTGGTCTTGGTGACCAGATGCAGATCAAGAACCCCCGAGATATCAATAAGCCACAGGGCTTACAACATCTGGGTAGTTATGAGATACAAACTAAATGAAACAGATCCATAAATGAACCTATTCCGGATGTACTCACTCAAGACTCAATTCTATACTTTGGCAGAAGAAGATAGTAGTCGAAGGAATACTCGACCATACCTTAGAAATTCACCAAGGCCTATATGTTGTCCCTCCAATATTATTTATCACATCTCATCTACACCCAAGTGGATATTGACTTAATACGATATCTAATATCAGATTTTCAACACACAGCAATTTTGAAAAGCAAATGAATATTTGAAAATCATTCCCTAGACAGGTACTAAACTCTCAATTAAAACACAGATCCTTTCAGTCTATGTGAGACCTAATCGCTGACTCTGCTTCTAAGCTCTCAAAATCAACCTCCGGTGGAAGATGAATTAGTCATAACTGTCGAATTGATCCCTTACTCAGATCCAGATTTTATAAAGAAATTTTTGTTGGAAATTTATTATGCAACATCTGATTTATATCAAGTCTTCTGTGTCCAAGGGGAAGGATCCCCAAAATAATAATATGACCGGAACATCTACATAATAGTATCATGCATACAAGTATATGAAAAGGAAAATAAAATACCCCAAAATATATGGTGGGGTTAGACAGAATGCGATACACAAGATGGATTAGCCTGAGATGAGAAGAAATCGGCTAAAAAGGATGCCAGAGATAGTTGGGGTTTTTCGGGCTGCAAACATCTGCTGTCCGGTTCTCAATTATCCCAGATGACTGATTTTTAGACAGAAAGAGTCCCAAACGACGGTGACCTGCCGTCATTCAGTTTTCTTTTGTCTGTGAGTGGAGAAATAACCCACATATTTCTTGCTGTAATATTTCTCAACTGATGTTGGTCGACATCAGTTGATACTATTGCAACTTGAATTCAGGTTGAGAAATTAAGAAAAGGAGAATTAAAACTGTATCTGATTAGGAATTGGCTGAGTGACTAATCGAAACTCTTAGTGAAGAGAACGCTCGCCGAAGCTTCCACCAACCACTAACCAGATCATGCAAAATAACAGATAATGATTGACACACAAAAGACGGGTTAGTCGATATCCCTGTGAAGGGACCTTTCACCAACATTAATCTGTGGTGTTTCTCATTATCTGTTCATACACACAATGAACGAGAAAATTATGAAAGTAAGAAAATATTTTTGGTATTGTGTGGGTGTTAAGCACACAATAATTGGACACTAATGGGCTGAAATGTGTAATGGATAGAAATCAGATGAACTGGGCCGAGGCCCAATACATCCATGCAACTTACACAATTCATGAAAGAAAATATTTTTGGGATTTTCAAAATAAAAGGGATAGTTCAATTCGAATTATTGGGGTAATTCGAATTGAGAATGCATGAAGAATGAAGTATAATCTTACCCAATTAATCCTTGCAAAGGAATGAGATATCATCTAATTCGAATTGTTGAGCAATTCGAATTAATTCGAATTGGACAACTCGAATTGATGAAGTCCTTTCCTTGCTCAAAATTAACTAAGGCATATACCTCAAGGGGAAGGTGAATTCGAATTGTCCAGCAATTCGAATTAATTCGAATTGGACAATTCGAATTGGTAAGAGATGGAAAATAAACTAAGGCATGAAGGGATGACAATGGATACAATGTGGTTTTCAAGCCAATTCGAATTGTTGAGCAATTCGAATTAATTCGAATTGGATAATTCGAATTGGTTGGAAACCACATGAAGAGAATAATTTTGGCTATGCAATTCGAATTTCTTAGGCAATTCGAGATAATTCGAATTGCCTCAATTCGAATTACATATTTTCAGACAACAACAATTTTTGTTCTCACAAGTATGGGTTAGGTGAACACTGTGCTGTAATGATGGTTTTAGATTTACTAAATCCCTCATCTCACATCAATGTCATTTCACAGCCACCCTAGTGAGATTTTCAAGAAATAAACAAACACATGTCTAGTGGGTATTGGCAAAATTCAAAACCTACTGCTACAAACAAGGGATCAAAGATCAAAGACCCTAAAACATCTAGTTATCTAAGAACTGCATGAATAAACTAAGAACACTCAATGTTCTCTAAGGTAGCATGAAATAAGATTAGGGCAGGAAGAATAAAACCTAAATATAAATTATAACAAACCTTAAAAACATCTAAAACCTAAGAACACTTATTTGAAGCTCTAAGGCACTAAATCAAACCAAAAACCCACCAAACATGCATTTATTAAGTTTGAATGTCAACTAGGACATAATAAATATAACCTAGTTGAAACAAACAAACATACTAAGCATTTATTTCTAGGGAAAGCATTAAAGAGTGCCAAAACAAATGAATAAAACCATTTCTGGAAATTTT
Source organism: Hygrophila difformis (assembly GCA_030278955.1). Lineage (NCBI taxonomy): Eukaryota > Viridiplantae > Streptophyta > Magnoliopsida > Lamiales > Acanthaceae > Hygrophila > Hygrophila difformis. The sequence continues at coordinate 3,120,774 of JAOANR010000012.1, forward strand.
CCTTGTATTGACACTTTGAAAGCAAAAATAAAGAACCCAAAACCATCATTAGCTTGAAGGTGGAGTTTATTCTAACTAGAAAGCATATAAAAATATGGAAAATGGCTACTCTAAGGGTTACACAAACTGCTTCTATACTAAACTAAGTTCAAAGCATGTAAAGATTACACTACTTGCAAGAAAAATAAACTAAACTAAACTAAACTACCTACCTAACCCTTAAGGGGTGTGGAACCTCCTGCTGTTCTTTTTGTCCCAAGCTGCTTTTTTGGTTAAATTCTTGATCTTCATTTTGTTGTGGAAGGTCTGCTTTTATAGACAATCTTCAAAACCCTAGGCCCACCAATGTTGTGCTCATGCTCCACAGCTTTGATGAATTTTTGAGTGTAGTTCGAATTATCTCAACCAATTCGAATTAATTCGAATTGTGAGATCTCTTCCTTGAGCTGGGATTTTGGCCTTCAGTTATCAATTCGAATTGTTAGGATAATTCGAATTGATCTTTTCTCGAATTGGATGAGGGTTTCTGCTTGGCTTCCTTGCACTTGTTGGCAATTCGAATTGTTTGTGCCAATTCGAATTAATTCGAATTGGACAATTCGAATTGCATCTTCTTCTTGCCTTTGGGTTTCTTCTCTCTTCATTCCCTAATTCGAATTAATTCGAACTTGAACAATTCGAATTAGACTTCTGCATCCCTTCCAACACTTAACCATTTTTTTTTGCAATTCGAATTAATTCGAATTGCTCACAATTCGAATTATGATTCAACACTTAACCAAATTTCAGTTGTGGGATTTTCAATCTTTTTCCCATCTTTTTGGATTTTTGTGGGCTCTTTTATTCTTTTGCCCATCTTTTCATTCCTTTTTCTTTTCTTTTTCCTTTTTTCATGTTTTTGGATTTTTCTAACACAAATACAATTTAAAATTGCATATTTTGTGTCTTTTTGTTACCGGCTCGATGTTTTTACAAACTCGCATTAATCTGTCAAATTCAACTGCTTTCTTATTGAAATAAGATGGAATCACGATCAAAATGTCCGTCTCAGACACGGAAATGGATTGGAAATAATGGACAATTTTGGCCATTATCATAAGGTTTAAGAGTCGTGGATTAGTTCGGGATTTTATCTAGACTATTGGGTGTGACAAGGGGGATGATAGGAGTACTTGGAATGTCAACTAATGATGTGTTAGGTGTTGCTTATCCACTATAGAGAAATAACATACCTTGGCAGGGGGAGTTATTAATATGTGGTATCTTAGAAATTGAGGTCTTAAGAGCATGTAAATTTTAATTATAAGTACCTGTCTGTTAAAAGGGAACATAGTTAGAAAGCATGAGAGTTAGCTAACTGACGAACTATCCCAAGCAAAGATCTGTGTAACTAAAATGGAAGTTTAATTATGTTTCATCTGAATCTTGTCCAATCTTTATTATTTTATCCCTGTCCCTTCTGTCATATTTTAAATTTGCTTTCATAGAATAATTTTATCTGCTTTCTTAGCATAGATTTTATCGCTTTCTTAAAATAGATTTAATTGCTTTATAGATTAACTTTACCATGCATTGTAGAATAATTTTACTGCTTTCATAATCTAGTTTAAATTATGTCAAATAGTTGTTAGAAACCAATGCAAAACTTGAAACGAGTAACCGAGTGGAAACTCTTAGTAAACGACGTGGGCCCTGCTTCTATCGCACATCCTCCAGTGAACGATCCGCTCTTACTATAAATTACTGCAATTTTTGATACCGTGCGCTTTCGGGCCACAGTTTCTTAACACGAGTAACAAAAACGTGACAATCTTAATATATCTTTAAACCCCTTCCATAAATCATAACTCTTTTCATTTAATAAATTCAAACTTGATATTTTAGAAAATACTCGTGTGTGGAAATCTGTCAAAAGTTTCATGGCGCCGTTGCCGGGGATTTTCATGGCGCCATTTGAAATCAAAGTTTCCCACACGAGTAATAAAAAGTAACAACCTTAATATATCCTTAAACCCCGTCCATACATCATAACTCTTTTCATTTAATAAATTCAAACTTGTTATTTTAGAAAATACTCGTGTGTGGAAATTGTCAAAACTTTCAGATACCGCGCGGCTCCTGGCCTGGCTGCGGCCTGGGCCAGGTCGTGCGATCCGTCGGCCCTTTTCTCCTCTCTTTTGGGCTTCTGTCCTCCTACGTTCTCGGGCTCGATTTTTCGGGTCGTTCTCGGGTTATAAATTCCTATTTTAAATTTATTTCGACTCGAATTAAATTTGTATTCGAAATCTTGAATTCGTCGAGTTTGAATTCGTCGGCTTTGGTTCCCGTGTAATAATTTATCTAATTAAATTATTTCCAACTTCACGGGTTATTGGAATTAAAATTCTCTTGCTATTCGAATTTAATTCCATTTATTTTTATTAAAATTGCGGGTATTACAATGATAGAGTGGAAATTTATAAGTAAATAATAGATTTTATACACGATGTGCTAAAATCTATAATGAATAAATATATAAATCCGAAAATCTAAAATTACTAAATTAAAAATTGTAAAATAATATTGATAAAACAAAATATGAAAAATTTCATATTTTGAATCTTTCAAATCCTTTTAAAATAAACATTGTGGGAATTCAAATTCCATATATAACATTGTAGGAATTCCATATATTACAAAATCTGAAAATATACAATAAATAAATAAATAAATGCTTAAATCTAAAGTTAGTAAATTGAAAAATACAAATAATATAGATAAAATAAAGAAATGAACAATTCCAAATTTCAAATTTCAAATCTTTCAAATATATTTAAAAGTGAATATTGTGGTAGTTTGTAATACCCGAGATTTTTAGCGGCGTCCAAAGGAATAAAATTATTTCTTAATCCGATCAAGGTCGAAATATCTCCGAGAAGAAGAAAATAATTTATCGCAATAAATTATTGCTAACGCCGATAGATTTTAAAAAAATTCAAAATGGAATAAAAAGAGGGAAAGGAAGCCGAAGACATTCCATGAATCGAGTCAAAAGAAATGGAATTAAATTCAAGAAAGAAAAGAATTTTAATTCCAAGAACCTGTGAAGTCGGAAATAATTTAACTAGATAAATTATTACAAGGGAGTCAAAAGATGACGAATTAGAAGCCGACGAATCCAAAATCGACGGACTTAAGATTTCAAACACGAAATCAATTTAAGTCGAAAAGTTTTTAAGATAGGAATCATAATCCGAGAACGACCCAGAAAATCGAGCCCGAAAACGTAGAAGAATAGAAATCCGAAAGAGAGGAGAAAAGGCCCGACGGATCGCATGACCCGGCCCAGGCCGCAGCCCAGGCCGGAGCCGCGCGGTCGCCGCGCGGTCTGGAGCCAAACCGCGCCGACACCGCGGGGTGAGACAGGACAGCCTGCCTTGTCGCGTTTTGGCGACTTTCTTGCCATAATTTGGGGTCCCAACGTGGGGATCTTGATTTAATTCGGGGGGAGCAGATTTTGGTTGATATTATATGATCATAACACCCCATTATCAGCCATCCACACCCTTGTTTCATCCCAAACTCTCCCAAAAACCAAAAACACAAGTTCTTACCTTCCGACGACTTTCCGACGATTTTCCGGCAACCAAATCCAACCGAGGAAGTGTGTAGATCAAGGATTGCAGGCTTTGGATTGTTGGTAAGATGTAAATCAGGTTTCGTTATTGTTTTAAGATCATAACCATCATTCTAACTTGCGGATCTTTACTTGCAAACACGTTCGTGGCCAAAGGAGAAGAAGAACGTGTTGCGTAGATCCGTCCGTGGCGATTTTGGACGAATCCATCGACCCTAGGACGTTCAAGAACTCACTTACTGTAAGTCAATACCTTCCATATCAATATGGGTGGTTTAAGGGCTTCCGAAACATTGAAACTAAAACGAAACGTTTAAATCGAACCTAAAAACCCCAATCTACGTGTTTTCTGAAATCCGACCAAAACTCCTACTTCGAGTGTTCAAACCGGAAAACTTAAAACTAAGATTTTGATTCTAAGATCTTAAGATATATTGTGTAAAACTTTCAGAGATTTTCATCGAGTTTTGATACCCCAAATCGTGTCGGACATATTCTGCGTTTTTAAGGAATTTTCAGAAATTGACAGTTCACTTAACCGAACTTAATGAGCATATTTCTACCATTTCTAGTCCGAACTAATCTTTGTGATGTAAACAGAAGTTGAAGTAATCATGTCTAGTATGTGTCCATAAAATTTCAGAATTTTTGGAGTCCATTTGTTGAGTCGAAAAATCGGATTTTGAAACTGTGACGAACCTGAATCCTGACAGCTTGCTGTTTGCGTAGAAAACTGGATTTTTGACATGCTTCCATTCTTATTTCCGAAAAACTCGAAGCATGAAAGTTGTTCGTTGGGATGTTTTTGAGATACTGTGAAAATTTCAGATCGATCGCCTTTGTATTGAATTTTTAAACTGAAAAGGCGCAAACTGTGACATCAAACGGTTTTAACTTGTGAAGATCTTGAAATTTCTAAACAAACGATCGAAATCTTGTTATATCATTGAAAATCCCGTTACACTAAAGTTGAAACGATATCGGTTACATTGATTAAATAAAATTAGGGGGTGAGTGCTCTGCAGGGTGCCCTCCTAACTATTCACTTCGTGCCTTTATGGACGATGGTGACCCCGCGCGAAATATGAGAACTATTGCCAAAACAGCATCTTATTTTGGGTCTACCCTCTCGGGTGTATTCGTATGGGTTACCAGAGGCTCGACGGAGTGGTACTGCGGCCGCCGGACTACCGGCTAAATGAAAAATGACGAAATAGGTTGAGGCCGCCGGATCACCGGCTAAATGACACTTACGAAATTGGCTGCGGCCGCCGGATTGCCGGCTAAATTAATTATTGTTGAGATGGTGGTGTAACGGTGGAAAATTAAAAAGCTTAGATTTTTATTTAATTATTTATGTCATTATTAATGCTTTTAATTCATGTTTAAATTAATGGCCCATGCTTAGATTATTATTATTTATGAAATTTAAATGTGTCTTTAAAGTATGCAAATTAAATTCTTATTTTTTTAATTGGTAAATAAAATTTTTTGTATGCATGATTAGATGTATAATCTTAATTATTAAAATTAAACCCCTTTATTGCTATGTTAGGATTGACTTACTCAGTATTTTATAATACTGATAAAAACCGTTGTTCATCTTTCTATTACAGAGTTCGGAGCATGATCATGCATTGGGGGATCATTTTGGACATTTAGTTAATTATTTTACATGACTTGTATGAACGGGCCTGTTTAACCCGTGTTTTGGCCATGTCGGCCCTATATTTTAAATTCCGCTGCATAAACTTTATTTCCGCTGCAACTTATTATTATTATTATCATGTGTGGATGATATTACACTATATTATTATTATTATTTTTATCTTTTTTTTTAGCAATTCCGGACTTGTTTAAAAAAAAAAAACTCTTTTCAATACACATAGCCTTGCATCTCTTTAGCAAACTCGGAGAATTCGTGTCTTGCTAAGGAGGTGTGGCGGTGGCATCCCAGCCTGGGTTATCAAATCCGGGGTGTTACATAGTTCCATAAAAATTAAAAATTTCATATATTTCATAAACTGAAAATCTATAATGAATAAATAAATAGATAACTGCGAAAATCTTAAATTCATATATTAAAAAATACAAAATTCTGTAAAATATTAGAAATTTAAAATGGAGACACCACATTAAATGTTGGATGGGTTGTTCATTAATGCTTTAATATATATAGATATAGATTATTTATTATTATTATTATTATTATTATTATTATTATTATTATAAATAAAAATTTACTTTAGTAACAATTGTTAAAAGTTATTAATCGGAAATACTTGCATTCCTATAGTACGGTGTCAAATAGAAGTATAAAACTTACAAGTTTTACATACCCTATGTAATTGCATTGGGAGGATCCCTGTATTGTCGGTTGAAGAGACATGGACCAACCGATCGATTGACAAGGTGAATTAAGAATATTAGGTGGGAGCGGGCACGGCCATCTCGATTATTTTGGGGGCGGAGCAAATTTTAAAATTGGGCCCCACATAATGAAAAATATTTAAAATTAATTAATAAATTTAAAAATATTAAATGCAATAAAAAAATTTAAAAAATAAAGAGTATTCTAACAAAGTAAGGTGTGGTGTGGTGTGATGTAGAACATGTTCTTCTGTATTTATTTTCAGGACTTATTACTTATTCTTATTAAAATCAAACCAGATCAGACTAGATTAGATCAGACCAGACTAGATCCAATCAGATCAGACCAGACCAGATTTTATAAAATTCATATTAGAACACCTTATTTCAGACGAAGAGAACATGGTCGTAGTGTAATTCAATTAATATAAGCTTAAATTTAAAGAAAAGTCGGAAGTCGAAGCTAACCACTTATCATTGGTGAAGAATTTGTTGGGATTGAAAAAAAAAATGCAAGACGAAAGAGAAGCATCAAAAGAAAAGGTAAAATGTGAATTAATTGTGCATAAAGAACAAAACAAAAGCGGAATTGAAAAACTGAAATTATGCAAACCAAACAAACAGGAAATTAAAAAAGGTAACTTCAACCGTAAAATTTAAAAATAGTTGTGAAAATATATTTGCATTGTGTAGTAAAAATTAATAAAATAAATAAATAAATAAATAAATAAATTGGGGCCCCCAAAATTTTGGGGGCCCTGAGCGGGGCTCCACTCGCTCGCCCCTCGAGCCGGCTCTGAAAGCGGGCAATTGATTTTTTTATTTTTTTGCCTATATAGGCTAGGAAATTGGTGGGATCGAGTCCATACCATACAAAATGCAAAGAGACAATATAATAAAATTTTATTAAGTTATATACAACCTCCGTTCCTTTTTAGCAGTCTTTGTAGAAATTGAAAAGTATTGCACAATAGTTGTCATTTGTAGATAGTTATAGGTAATGGGAAAAAAACCAATATCATCCCACAACTTTCGTGTGTTTCTGAAATGGTCTCATAATTGTGTACAGGGGCGGATGTAGTAAGGACTCTACGGTGCCACGGGATACCACTCAAATATAATCAATTATAACCTAGTCTTTTACACTAGTTTTTGTATTTTCACTACTATCCTTAATTTTAACGTAATTTTCATTACTTTTGTGATACTACTGAAGAAACTTTCTGGATCCACCGCTGATTGTGTACTTCACTTAATCCATCCATTATGTTTGTTAATCATCGCCCAAATGATCCCATCAGAGGTTAATCGCGAGGATTAATGGGTTAATCATTCCATAACTTTCGTCTGTTTCTCAAATGGTCCTATAATTAACCCCTTGATCCTTGCGACACGTCAGCTTGGGAGATCATTAACCTCGGATGGGATAATTTGGACGAGGATTAGCAAACATATTAGATGGACTAAGTGAAGTGCACAATTATGTGACCATTTGAGAAACACACGAAAATTGTGGGATAATTTTGGCTTTTTTTCCTTATAGGTAATTATGCTATATTTTTATTACGTTATCATTTAATTTATAAATAATATTTCTTGACATTTATTATGAAAGATTTTAGTTAAAGGATAAAAATAGAAATTTATTAGTTAACTAATACAATTCTGGATTATTGAAATTGAACAGAAAGACACAACAATTTAGGAATGAATGGAGTATACATTTTACTCCCTCTGTTCTCTTCTAAGTTCACCATTTGCATAGTTGATACTATTTATTGAGTAACTAAATTTGGTTCAATATTTTCGCGTAGTTATTATATAAGATAAAACATAATCAAGTGAGATGTTGGTTTTGTCTAATTATGTTGTTTTAGAATATCAATTTTTTATAATTTTTGGTATATCTATATTTTCAGTATTTACTCTGTTGCTAATAACATTGTTTGATTTGTATTTCGTTTTTATCACGAGTTAGTTTCCATTGTTTTTTTTTCTTTTTATTTTCAATTTTATATCCGGTCCATTTGATACTAATAAAATTCCAAGCATTATAAGGAAAAAAAAACTCATTTAATCCTATAAGTTTTTTAAATTTCCAAAATCATTCCATAAAATATCGAATTAGACGTATCCGTCAATTAATTACCTTAATCATCGCCGAAACCGTCTATGAATCAGATTTTTTCGCAAATCATCACTGAACCCGTCCATTAACTATCCTAATGGAGGATGAGTTCAGCAATGATTAGATTAGTTAATTGACGGATTCAGTGATTATTAGCGAAAAAACCTGAGTTAATGAACGAGTTTGGCGATGATTAATGTAGTTAATGAATGAATACGTCAAATTCAATATTTGTAGAATTATTTTGGAAATTGAAAAAATTTATTTGACTAAGCGAGTTTTTATTCCTAAAAGGTGGGTCATTTTGGTTTATAGTATGTTCCTACAAGTGGACTAGTGGTGCTTAATTATTAGCTTCTCCCCCAATGCAACTACAATTTCGTTGGCAAGCTCATCTATCAATGCTAATTAATGTAATGAAATTTTCTTTTTTATTCAGTAATAAAAAAATTACTTTAGTAATAAATGTTAAGAGTTATTAATGGGCAATTCTTGCATTTCTATAGGCTACAGTACCATTTCAAATTAAGAAATAAAATCAATCCTACCCAAGAATTTCATATTTTATTCACTCGGTTGCTAACATTATTTGATTTGTATTTCGCTTTTATCACGAGTTTGTTTCCATTGTTTGTTTCTTTAAGTTTTTTTTTTTTTTTTTTTTTTTTTTTTTTTTTAATTTGCAATTTTATATCGGATCCATTTGACAGTAATAAAATTCCAAGCTTTATATGCATGGAAACCAATTTGGATCCTTGGGAGACATAGGTTTTTGGGTCCTTTACATATTTTGAAATTCCTAGCTAGCTTGTTGCTGAGTTGAAGATGAGGTAATTAAGTGCCATAAAAATCAATTCCAATGCAAGTAGTATTTTTTTTTTCTTCTTTTTTTTTTTTCCTTATATGTAATATTGAAGGGTATACTAGTATATTACATTCAACATGAGAAAGCGCAGAGCTGGATTTAGCAGGCACAGACAGTCCTTGGGTACACATATATAATTTCGCTTGCTTTTGTCGTCGTCGTCGTCACATAATTATTAACCATATGATAGTAGTATATAGGAAGCAAGCATTACAGCGCAGTGTAAATAGCTAAGCCGCGGCGGCGGCGGCGGCCTTATTACGAATAACACTAGGAGGAACGTACTTGACGAACCTGACGTCAAGAAAAGGATAAGGATCAGGGAAAATGGTCATAACCAAAGCACCTGCTCCATACATATCACTGATGACGACTTCCTTGGGCTGAAAAACAAGATCTGGGCAGATGTCATTCGGGTTCCACACGAACTTGTAGCAATTACGTATCACAGAACCTGTCTCAATTTTGAACCAGGATGGGCGTGCATAACACCCGGGATTCCCTTCATCGCCATCGATGGTCAGTAATTCTTGCCTTAATACTGGATCCGAAGCACCAACCTGCCACACAGTGGTTTTAGCACAGGTCGGGATGGGCATTTCGAACTTAATATTGAGGGACTGGGAGAGTTGGATAGTGCCATTATTCCTGGAAACCGCGGGATGGAAGGTAACCGGGATGCCATAGTTAGAGCCCTCGGCCTCTCGAGCGATGGTGGTGGGACAATCGCGTCTGCCCCATTTGGTGGACACCGAAAGGCCGCCTCCAGATCCTATAATGGCCGAGACAACATAGTATTTGCTTCCTTCCTAGTGTCATATACAGAGAGAGAGAGAGAGTATTTTGTCAATAAAAACTACGTTACCACTAACTAAGCTACTTTAGAATTTACACTAATTCCTACACACCCTAAAAATTAATCAAACTACTAGTACATTATATTTTCATGTTAATGTACCTGGAGTTTGTTTCCTTCGCTGTCAAGAACATCCTGACCATAAGCATAAATGTTCCAAGTGAACAACAGAGAGAGGCACATAGAGAGGAGTTGAGTCTTCATTGCAATGCGTGGAGCTGATCGATAATGGACAGGATTTCGAATTTGGATAGATGGATGGATGTGTGAGCAAGGGAGATTACAATGGTGCCTTTTATATAGATCGATACTCTATCTCTGCTGTAATAGGACAAACAGGCTAGTTTGCGTAGCTGCGCTGTACGTTTTCTTTTTCAAATAGTATGTAACTATTCCCAGAAAAGCCCCGGAACTATAGTATCTCGTGGTACACCCAGGTGTCCACTAAGTTATCCGCTGGTAGTGTACATTTTATTGTGACCAATGTGTAAAATTATTATTATTATTAATTTCTTTAATTTTTTTTTTTTCATTTTTCATTTTGTTCGCCGAGTGGCATGCAGGCCACTTTGTTAGATTATAATTATTTTTTATTTTTATTTTTAATTTTTTAAGGAGTTCGTTGGTAGGCCTGAAGAGCCATTGTGTAAAGTTATTCTTATACCTCAGTTCTTGAATAGTTGAAACATTTTTATTTTTTACGCAATTCAATACACTTTTAATGCTATCTCAAATTGTATAAAAGTAAAAATTATAAAAATTTAATATTCTAAAACTACGTGATTATACGAATCTAACAAGATCTCACTTGATAATGTTTTATCTCATATCACTATATTAAAAATCGAATCAAGTGTATTTAATGATTAGTATAAACTATTCACATGTTTCAACTAATAAAAAACGGAGGGAGTACTTTTTTTTTTTAATGGTGTTCACTCGGATTTAGCGCCATGTGTTGTTAGGGGTTTCTCCATTATTTTGCGTAAAATTGCTTACTTTTTTAAAGGAAAAAAACTCATTTAGTTCCATATATTTTTTCAATTTCCAAAAAAACCATCCCACAAGTATTGAATTAGACTACTCCATCTATTAACTACCCTAATCATCACCGGACTCATCCTAAACACATCTTAATTGCGGATTTTTGCTGAGCGGGAGGCCTGATTAGCGAAAAACCGGGTTAATGTTGCCACTGCCACAAAATTTTGCCTAACCCATCCCACAAATTTTGGATTTTCAAATCGAAGCGCCGCTGCCACTGCTATCCCACCGTTCTGCTGCCACCGAAGAGGGAGAAGAGTCGTTACCATCGCCGAATGAAGGTGGCCGTCGTGCCCAGCCCGCAGCTGCCGCCTGTGGACACTGCCACTGTTGCCCGGTTTGGGAAAGGAGTCGCGGGAGGAGAGGTGCCATGAATCTCTTGGTTACTAACTTCTTTAAGTAAGATTATGGAGTGATTATGCGGAAGATTAAGAAGATGGAAATGGAAGAAGATGTACTCAAATAGAAAATAAAGGGATAGGGAGAGACCGCAACAAGAATCGTTGGGGGAAACAACCAAGGTGTTCGAAACCTTGACCTCAACCCAATCCTTCCACTCAAGCCTCGGTTTGGTAATCAACAATGGATGCCTCGTCCAAGATTGATGAATGGTTCCAAGCAAACATACAAACAGTGTGTGAGGTTATTTGTAAACTCACAAGTGATCTTTGAAGAGAGAATTTGTAATTTCATTCAAATCAAAGATGTTTACAAATGAAGGGGGAGGACATATATATAGGCTAAACCCCTTAGAAAAATAAAAGAAATGAAAAATACAACAAAATATGGCCTAATGCGGTTTAATGGAAGTGATGCGATATATACCGCATCGATGCGGTATATACCGCATTGAGTGCAAAAGACCGCATCAAGTGAACAAACTGCCCTATCTATTACAGAAATGAGGTGATGCGGTTTATAGGGGGCAATGCGGTATAAACCGCATTAGACAATTAAACCGCATTGAGGACTTATAAATAATAATACTAACTAGACTGAGGCGATGCGGTTTTAAGGCGATGCCGTTTAAATGTATTTCGCATCGCTTGAATCCGCATCGATTTTGGGACTTAGAAAATACGCATGAGAGGCGATGCGGTTTAAGAATACCGCATTGCCTAGACCGCATCGAATTGGCAAAGGCAGGATGGGTCGATGCGGTCTAGGAGACCGCATTGGGTCGATGCGGTTTATACCACATCGATGCGGTATAAACCGCATCGACTAAAGCGCATCGATTCCTTGCCTTAGTCAATTCGCATGTCCTTATTCCTATACTGTTCATACTATTACAAAAATATAATATCCGACCAATCTCCGACTTGTCCGAAAATTGTCCGGTGATCGACGGCCACTCCGGCCGACCTCCGGCCAACTTCCGGCCAATTTTCCGGCGAGCTCCGTTTTGTCCTCCGGTGATGCTCCGGTGCTCCGGTAACTCCTCCGATGACTTTCCGGCGACACTCCGGCGACATCGATGGCTTAATTCTTCAAAATTGGGGATTCCATGGATGGAATCCTGGAATCCCTCCGGCCTCTCCGAGCTGGATCATGACCAATATTTTCAGATGCTACCTTCTTCTCGGTTGATTTCTTCAGTGAATTCTGCAGTCTTGAGAAGGGTTGCAATCTGGTCCGTGAACTTCCGGGCCCTGGTCCTGGAGCATGGTCCCGATGGAATAATTAAGGTTGCAGATTTGGCTCCCACGCCATCCCATCCCACTTGAGAAGGTTGAGCCATCAACCGAACAAGCTCTTCCCCATCTTCCTCGTAGAGGGCGAGATCTGCAACATTAAATATGGCATTGATTCCATACTCAGGAGGCAGTTCCAGCCTTTATGCGTTGTCATTGATCTTCTCCAGTACTCTGAATGGGCCGTCCCCCCATGGGGAAAGTTTGTCACGCCGCTTCAATGGAAATCTCTCCTTTCTCATGTGGAGTTAAACCCAATCCCCGGGCTTTAACAACAGCTTCTTGCGTCCTCTGTTGGCTATTTTGCATAGGTTTCCGTGGCCTTCTTGTGGCTGTCCTGGACGTTCCGATGAAGCTCCTATATAGCCCGAGCTCTTTCCCTGCCATTAACATTAAAATGCTCATTGCGGGGCAACGACAACAGATCAACAGGGGTTAGAGGGTTGAATCCATAAACAATTTCGAACGGTGACATGTTCGTGGCACTGTGGACGTGTCTATTGTATGCAAACTCTATGTACGGCAGACACTCATCCCAGCTTTTATAGCTTGAAGCAGTAATAATCCGCATCAGATTCCCTAACACTCTGTTGACGGCTTCAGTCTGCCCGTCTGTTTGAGGGTGATATGCTGTGGAAAATGACAGCTTCGTGTGAATCTCATGCCACAGGGATTTCCAGAAGTAACTGACAAATTTCGTGTCCCTATCCGACACAATCGTCTTAGGGATCCCATGGAGACGCACCACTTCTTTGAAAAATAGCTTGGCAATATGGTGGGCGTCATTGGTCTTCGTGCAAGGGATAAATGAGCCATCTTGCTGAAGCGATCTACCACTACAAATATTGAATCCTTGTTCCGAGCAGTTCGTGGTAGTCCCAGCACGAAGTCCATCGATAAATAAATCCATGGGCCCTCGGGAATGGGTAGAGGCATATATAATCCATGTGGTTTGGAAGTGGATTTCGCCTTTAAACAGACGATGCACTTGGATATCAAATCATCCACTTCATTCCTCATTCCCGGCCAGTAGAATCGTTCACTCAAAATACCAAAAGTGGCAGTCCTCCCGAAATGTCCCATGAGGTCCCCATTATGAACTTCTTTGATCAATAACTCTCATACGGATCCCTTAGGAATGCACAGTCGGTTCTCGAAATATAGAAATCCATCGAGTCTAGAAAACTCCTTGAACCCGTGCTTTTCGGTCTCTGCCCAAAAATTCTGAAAATCAGGATCAGTGGCATATTGATCCTTAATATGCTCAATATCAGATGTGTCGTGGCAATGGCCGCCAAAGCTGTCCGTCGGGATAAAGCATCTGCAACAATATTTTCCATTCCCTTTTTGTATTTGAGCACGTAAGGGAAGGTCTCGATAAATCCGCTCCATCGCGCATGCCTTTTTCCCAATTGGCCTTGGTTCCGAATGTGCTTGAGAGTCTCGTGGTCCGTATGGATAATGAACTCACGGCCCCGAAGGTAGTGTTGCCACGTCTTTAACGCTTGGACCACAACGTAGAGTTCTTTGTCGTATGTTGAATAATTCAACTGAGCGCCAGAGAACTTTTCACTGTGGTATGCCACCGGCTTTCCATTCTGCAATAAAACAGCTCCCATGCCGGTGCTCGATGCATCGCATTCTACCTCAAACGGCATATCAAAATCTGGTAGAGCCAGTACCGGTGCATGAGTCAGTTTGCTCTTCAGCTCCTCAAAGCTTTTCTGTTCAGACGGCCCCCACTTGTAAACAAGTTGTTTCTTACTGAAATTGGGGACGAATCTACGAAAGAAACCACACAGACCCAAGAACTGTTGAACTTCATGTACGCTCGTGGGTGGCTTCCATTCCGAGATCGCCTTGATCTTCGTTTCATCGACCTTAAGACCTCCACGTCCGACAATATACCCGAGGAATGAGAGTTCGGTTGCATGGAAGGTGCACTTCTCCTTGTTGGCGTCTAACCGAACTTCCCGTAACCTGTTCAGTACCTGTTGGACATGGGAAAGGTGATCAGACTCACTAGCACTATACACTAAAATATCGTCAAAATATACAACGACGAATTTATTAATAAATGGTCGAAGGGTCTCATTCATAAGCCGCATGAATGTTGAAGGCGCGTTCGTCAATCCAAATGGCATGACCAGCCATTCATAAAGTCCAAATTTTGCCTTGAACGCCGTCTTCCATTCATCGCCCGGTTGCATCCGGATTTGATGATAACCACTTCGTAAATCAATTTTTGAAAAGATGCTGGCGTGACCCAGCTCGTCGAGCATGTCATCTAAGCGTGGGATCGGGTGCCGGTACTTGATGCTAATTGCGTTCACAGCACGGCAATCTACACACATGCGCCATGTTCCGTCTTTCTTGGGAACCAATAAGACAGGCACAACACACGGTGAGAGGCTTTATCGGACCCATCCTTTGTTCACCAACTCTTGCACTTGTCTCTGCACTTCTTTAGTCTCCTCCAGATTCATTCGGTAGGCTGGTCTATTCAGAGTTGATGCGCCTGGTACGAAATCGATTTGATGTTCGATGCCGCGTAGAGGCGGTAGACCAGCCGGTACTTCTTCCGGGAAAACATCAGAATTTTCGTCTAACATCCTGGAATAATTTACAGGAATATCAGGTGCAGCAGTGCAAGTTCTGTAAATATCATCAACAGGTTTTGCAATCGCAAGAAAACAGTAACCTGTTGAGCTTGGTGCGCGCATCGTTTGCTCAAAATCGGTTCGCGTCGTCAGTAGGCAGGGGTTGGCAGATGTACTTTCGATGCACAGGGTCTTCCCCTTGTCCTTCGATTTCCGTTCTGCCTGATCCTTCTTCATGTTGGCATGCAGAATCTCTTGATCTGCTCGAACCATCTTGACAGACAGTGGCTTGATATTTATTTTCTTTTGTTTAAAAATAAAAGATAAACAATTGGCACGACCTTTGTACTTGACATCGCGATCATATAACCACGGTCGGCCTAGCAGTATGTGACAAGCAGTCTTAGGAATGACGTCATAGATTATGCTCTCAGAATAGGACCTGATCTTGATAGGAATTTTTGCTCTCCGATTGACTTTCAGGTCACTATTATCATTCATCCAATGGACGCGGTGGGGGCTCGGATGTTCTTCAGTAGGGATGCCTAACCTGCGAACAACATAAGCACTCACACAATTAGTGCAACTCCCATTGTCAATGATTACAGAAGCAACATTGCCCTTTAAATCATAATGACAGTAAAATAAATTCTCCATTTGCTTGTCAACACGAGGTTTTTCTTCAGATCGTTCAGCACTGAGAGTTCGCATGGCCACCAGATCGGTCAAGGTGCAATCCTCTTCGACTGTTTCCTGGTTGCATAAAATTCTTCACTGTCATCGGAGTCCTCTTTTTCTTCTCTGTCAGGCTGTTCTGGCTGCTCATCATCAGAGTCTATTATTCTCCAAGATCCGTCTTCCAAGAGTGCAGCTCTTTTGGTGAAAGGGCACTCAGGCGAGTAATGTCCCTTTCGACCGCATTTGAAACATGTGACCTCTTTCTTCCGATCCTTTTCAAACTTAGGCCTCTCGATGACCGCAGGCTTAGGACCTTCCAGACGGTAGGTCTTAAATTCCTTGGCCATTTTCGAAGCCCTTCGGTTTTGGCTTATCGTCCTTTGGAATGAAAGTCCTTTGATTCCAAGGATTCTGTGAACTGGATCCGGAATCATGTCTGTACTTCTACACTCGAGGTCGTTCATCGGTCTCAAGTTTCATGGCTAACTCCACCAAATCGGACAGGGTGTCGTATGGTCGAAGCTTCACCTCTTTTCGGATCTCGACTCGGAGTCCTTTGAGAAATCTAGACTTCGTGATGCCCTCGTCTTCAACTACTCTGGCTTTCAGTAAGAGAGTCTCTATTTCTTTATAGAATTCCTCTACCGACCTGTTCCCTTGAATAAAAAATGCAAGCTTATCGTATAAGTCCTGTCGGTAGTGGGATGGAACAAATCTGTTCTCCATAGTTCGTGTCAATGTAGCCCAAGTACGAATGGGATCATAGCCATTCCGATGAATGTCATGAGTCACTTTCTGCCACGATACCAACGCATAGTCTTTGAAAGCACAAACGGCCACATTGACCTTTTTGATATCCGCAGAGTTATGGCAGTTGAAAATGAGCTCCATCGAATGCTTCCATTCAAGAAATTCATCCGGATTGGATGTACCCTTGAATGGGGGAATGTCGAACTTGATCCCCTTCAAGTCACGGTCGGGCTCATCATTGCGATTATTTATGTGGGGGTTCATGCAGACTTCCTCTTCCTCTGGATCTGATTCAGAATCATGCTGTTGATGCATGGCTGGTCGGTGTGGAGCAGGAACTCGCGGAGTTTGGAGATTTGTAGGTGTCTGAGGCACAGGATTGTTCCGGCCAACTCGTTGGGGAGGGCCTCGAGCTCGGCTTCAGCATCCTCCATTTCGTGTGCCTGAACACCCTGTGGTCCACTGAAGCTTTTGAGGAACAAAACCTGCTACATAACTCTCTACTCTCTTTAAACTATAATTCTCATAGGATTGTTCAAGAGCATGCCTAATTTGCCTACCGAAAGCGTACGGTATCAAGCTTGCAGTATTTATTTTAATTGTCGGATCGTTCTTCTGGAGAGTAACACGATAGAAGTGCGTTAATAACATTCCAAATCTTAGAACACCGAAACTTCCTCTGGTTTATGATGGAGTAATGATTATTTCAAATGAATACGTGCTTGAGAATTAAATGTATAAAAGCTATAAAGCAATAAAAGAAAGCAGTATTTAAAAGTGAAAATGAATGGAATGAATGTGTTTTTAAATTCATGAATTGAAAGATATTATGGACTAAATGACAATCAAACAAAATAAGACTAAGATAGAGCAATCGTACTTCAATGAAATATAAAAGAATGGAAACTCAATGAATCAAGATGAATCCTCTAACAGGTTAATCAACTCTTCATGTCTTTGATCACTTTCCCAAGACGAGTATGATGGGTGATTTTCACTACTCATATTTTACCACAAGCGGATGGTTATCATCAAGTAATAAAAACCGGTGAATACCGGGTCGAACCACAGGAAATTTCAGAATATTATTTCATTCCGGAGAAGATTTTAATTGTTTTTAAGTTCATTAATTATATTTTATATATTTTAAAAGAGTTTGATTAATTCTAGAGATGATTAAATTAAAAACAGTGACATAAAATTTAAAATAAAACAAGTTAAAATTTTAATTAATAAAAATATAAATGGAAAATGCTTGTAATATTTTAAATATTGCCATCTTTATATAAAATAGAAATTGCATATTGATTTAGCATTTTCCAATGTCTAGAAAGATCAATTTCTTAAAATTTAAATATTTTATAAAGATTAAAAATATAGTAATCTACTAATAATCAAATTATGCTTAAACGGATTTCATGGAAGCTGATTAAATTATCTAACATTTTGCAATCATTATTCTAGACCTAAATTTGAGTCTTTCCCAAGCATACAAATTTTCCTATAGCAATTAATAGGCACTTTTCATTTCCCAAATCATTGTGCACATGCCAGAATCTATTTTAATGTAATTTATTCCCAATTCCGGTACTAAAATATTAATTTTACTTTTTATCTCCCGATTAAGCAAAGCAGAAATCACCAGATTAGATTCTAACATTCAATTATGCAGAATAGTGTAAATAATTTAACAATTATGGTAAAATAATAATAAAACATGGTAAACTGGATTTAATTAATAATATTAAAATGTTGATAGATTAGAATTAATGCCAGATTACTAAAAATAGGGAATTAAGATTTGATCGATCAGTCAGACTTTTAGCAGATGAATAATTTGAATAGCAGATTTAAAAAGACACAGAATGTCGATCAATTTAATGGCATCCAACATTTAATCCTAATACTGATTCTAACATCATCACAGATTATTCCAATTTAATCGATCAAAAAGCAGATTAACACCAAAACATGAAATTTCACTTCTACCATTTATGCAGAATGGCGCTCAAACTGGATTTGACATAATCTGACATTTTAATCATAATTCCAGATTCCAACATAAAACAACGATCATTAAAATGCTTCCATAAAAACATAAATTCATACTTCAAAGTGATTCTGAACTCCCATTCTAGATCACTCTTAACACGAACAATATAGAAATCCCGTCTACAAATTTGAAACATAATAGCAGATTACATTTAGAGGCAAATTCTAATCATTACAAAGCAGAAAAAGAAAGCCAACACCTATGATTGGGAAGAACTCGATCAAAATAGCATCCTGTCCAATTCCTCCGGCTTGATTTTGTGTTTCCAGCCTTCTTCTCCCATTAGAATATGTTTACAGAATGTATTTTGTCGAATAATGTGAGTCTGTCTGTCGAAAAATGATGAGAAGATGCGTTTAAAACCGAGTTCGGAAGGTTACAAAACTGCCCAACCGCGACGGTGGCGCATAAAGTGGCGCTCCAGAGGGGTTTCAGGCGCCACCAAGGAGAGTCGGCGCATCCTGACGATTTTCAAATTTTTCTGATTGCGGCGCATAATGTGGCGTCTGGAGGTCGATTTAGGCGCCGCTATGAAGGGTTGGCGCATCCTGAAGACTTGTCCATCCGAAATTCTTCTAAGTGTTGATGCGGCGCCTGATGTGGCGCTCCGGGGTCTTTTCCGGTGCCGCCATGCCTATGCGGCGCATCCTGGGCACAGTCCAGTGTTGAAAAATCCAAATTTGACATCCTTTATCCTCCGAACATCTTTCTTTCATCATTTTAATGCCTAAAACATCATTGCAATGTATTAGATTTGCCAAAGTCTTATTAAAAAACATAAAACATGGTAAATTGAACTCAAACAAGCTCAATTTAACCATAATTATTAATATTTACAAACCACATGAAATATAAACTAAAATGCATTAAAATAGGGTCACATGCATGCAATTTAGGTTCATTTTAACATAATTTAAGCTCATTTAAATGTGGTTTCACAGGGTGCATCAACATCCTCACACTTAAATATTGCTCGTCCCTTGAGCAATGTGATCAATTAACACATCAACTTGCCAATCAAGATGATAAAGATAAAGTCTCTATAGTTCTGCCAAATCATAGATTTCGACAACAAAATGAGGTAAGAAGGGTTCAAAGTTTAATGTACTAGAGCTAGGCAAATTGATATGCATCAGTTATGAGAACCAGATACCCAAAGCACTTACAATACAGAAAATAAATTAATTACACATAGCACTTAATATGTCACCGAATATGTGCCAGTCATCCAGTCAAGAGTTTATGAATTTTTATTTAATTCCCCTTTTTAATATATTATTCTCTTTTTCTCTCTTTTTTTTGATCTTGCATTCTTCAATATTTTTTTTCTTTTTGTTTTTTGCAAGATTTGAGTACTATATAATTTTTCAAATGTAGGAGTTTTACTCTGACTTTATTTTAATTAAGCATTTAAAAAGACTTGGAACGAGTATATTTATATATAAATAATGATAACTCTCCACATACTACATAACTAGTCTAATTAATCAAGTAACTTTCTGCAAGGTAAATAGAATTGTCATCGATAGTTCAAACAACTTACATAACAATTTAACAAAGTCTAGGACTTTAAACTAAGAAACCTAATACTCATTAAGTTGTAAAATCGGATTAAAGCAGAACATTTAGACTTATTTGGATTTTCTCCAGATTGGCATTGATGTGATAATCTCTAGATAATAGCACCACTGGGAAAACACAATTTAAATTTAAAGTAATTTATATGCCCTTATTATGCATGTACCATTTTATTCAAAGCATAATAAATAGTGAAATAAAACTAAATCAAGCTCTTACCACATACTTCATGCAAATTGATAACATAAAACATGAAAAGATCACACCTGGAGCATTTAGATCTTAGAAATTCTTTCACCATCATGGATGTCCCCTTTTTGCTTGCTTCTTCATGGCATATCCTGCTTCTTTATATATTTATATGGTATTTACTCATACAAAAGATAATCATTAGAACACATGGTAAATTATAAATTAAAATAATTAAATTCCATCCATAATTTATTTAAATTCATATTTTTATTATTTTAATATTTAAATTTCAGATTTTTTATTTTTATTAGCTCTTTTATTAATTAAATAAAAATGGACAGTTTTAATAAAAATATTAAATTTTATAAACTTACCAAAAGCAAAATACCACAAGTTCTAGCAACTATTACATAAAGATGCTAATTAAATTAAGCAAGATATTACCAAAATTAATCTAATCATTACAATTTAAATCAAAAAGGGAGCAATCCTCTCTAATAAAAAATCTAGATTTCTAAAGATCTATCCGAATCATCTACTTCATCTTCCCTAGGACCATCATCACCATCTTTAGTGCTCGAATCAGTAGGAGGAGCATATCGATCACCTAAACTTTCAGACATGAAGTGCTCAAGTCTGGAAGAAGGTCGTGCAAGCTGTGTCTGTGTACTATCCTCCTTCCTCTTCATCTCGGCTCTAAGCTGATGAATCTCATAAGTCATCCTATTAATTGCAATCTCTGCAGGCTCTGCACTAGTACCAGATGTACTAGGTATATCAGGATGATGAATGGGTGGTCCACGAGGTGAAGTCGGGTAAGCAAGTTCTGCACATCTTATTCCAGGCTTGTGATAGAATCTCTTGAAAGTGATAGGAGGTTTCCTTGCCAAATCTTGAGCATAGGCTCCAACATTCGCTCCAGCTTTCTCACAAAGTTCCCAAATCAGTGCCGGGAACCCAAGTGTCCTCCTTGCATCATCAGATCCCATACTGTCTAATTCACCTGCTATCAACTCTCCAACATCAACAGGAAACCCATTCTTCACACAGTGCACAAAATACAGCTCCTCTACACCAGCTCCCAGAAATCTCTGCCATATGGCACATCGACTACTCCAAATATCTGATTAATGTGCTGAGGAGTGATGGGCACCCTGACTCCAAATATCCATGAATCATCCTCCTCAGCATTGGCTAAAAATAGCCTAGTCAGCTCCCATGAAAATGAGCCCGGTGTATGTCTCACAAATCTCTCCCAGCCTCGGGACTGGATGGCATCTCTCAACAGGGGGTGCGGTAAATCTTCCTCAGAAAAACCTCTATAAGGAATGATCCTCTTCTTATGGAACCTCTTGTATAGCTCATAAGCCCTGGCAGTCCTGAATACTGTGGCATCAAAGATGCCCTCCCTGACATACTGTAACTCAGGCACATAGGTCCTGGGATCATACCTCTTCTGCCTCCCCCGTGTTGGCTGCTCCTCCTGCTCCTCCTGCTCTACCTCAACGTCATACTCATCATCACCCACAGCCTCAGGAACAGGCTCCTGAATAGCTAGTGCAGCAGATCTTCCTCTCCTAGGATGAGAAGAAGTGGTACTAGTAGCAGGTGCCTTCCCCCTAGGAGCTCTAGCGGGTGCCTGAGAATGGTCTGATGTCTCGGGCTGGATAGGCTGAGTGACTTCCTGCTGATCATCAGCAGGTGCAGTGGTATGCCTAGATGAAGTGCTCTTGGATTTGTTCTTTCTAAAGTAGGAAAGAAGCCCCTTGGACTTGGAGGCACCTTCTGACCCCTGTGGTGGATCCATCTGGCTCAGATTTTTAGTACGTAGTCTGCGATGGTCAAATACATGTTCATCAAGAACAGGAGTAGGAATGCTATTTGGTGACTGTGGATCATAAATCCCCATCATTCCCTCGGGCATTGGTATATACCTATAACCCGATTTCTTAGGGAGATTTGGAGGATTATACATTATTTCAGTACCTGGTTGTACAAAAACTCTGGGTTAGTATCACATATATGCATTGCCTCCCATCCTCACACTTAAGTTTAAACCAAAGGTTTAACTTAAGTGTTAAGTATAAAGCAAACATATACATCAACCTAGAATGTGGGATTTGAATGACTCAATGACCAAAATGTTACTCCCTCCGTCCCACCACACTTGTCATGTTTGAATTTTTTACACTGTTCATTGTTCAGCTTTGACTCGACTTTATTTCAAGTATATATTTAGAGAAAAATAGTCAAGTTGGGTCTTGTTAGAATCGTATGATCATGTAGTTTTATAATATATATTTTGCATAATTTTTCATTGAACATGTTTTGAGATATTAACAGTTGAAAAAGTGCATTGGATTGTGTGCAAAAGTGAAACAAGACAAGTTAAATGGGATGGAGGGAGTACATTTTAAGAGTGGTGAATCCTAAACTTTGTCTAAATATATCATCCATTTTATTCCAAAGTTTAAAATTCAAGTTTAATGCATACTTTTTAATAAAAACTCTCTATTTTATTAAATTTTCAGATTTATAAAATAAAAATAACCTAAAATAGTAAACTAATTCATTAGAAAAGGTTTAAATTAATATTTAAACCCATTCCAATTTATTTAGATGATAAATTAACCTATTTTAATGAAATATATAATATAAAAGAGTTTTTATTAAAATATGCTCCAAATTAACTCACTTTATGAAGAACATGGAACTTTTGACATGAAAGTTAACTTATATTTCCAATATAACTAAAATAGCATTATCTAGTAATGTTCTATCCATTAAATTCCTCAAAAATGCCATTTTAATTCATTTTACAGAAATTTTCAGATTTTAATATATAAAAATTTAAACTTTAAAAATGTAATCCAAAAATTTTCACATTATGCATGAAATCCATGTTCTACAACACTTTATTCAAGTCCAATTAGAGTCTAGACAACTAAAAACAAGTTTAATCCCACATTATAACAAAACCCAAAATTTGAACAACAACACAAATACCACAATTAATGTATTCCAAACCACTAGAATATGATAATAATCGAATTGGGATAACCATTCTTACCTAAATTGAAGGATTGAAGCACTTTGAAGAAGAATCCCAAAACTTGGAAAACTAGGGTTGAAGAACCCTAATTTGATTTGAACAAAACAAAAATTGTGGTTTTGGAGTGAGAATTGAGCAATGTGGAGTGATGATAAATGTAAACAAACAAGATTTGGAAGAATTTTACCGAAGTGTGACGCTTGGTGGCGGAGAATGGCGCTTGATCGAGAATGGAGGGAAGGGGAGGAAGGTCTCGGTCAATTCGAATGGAGAAGAAAAAGAGATTTGGGGTTTAAAACCCCGTTCCAAACCGGGTCTGGCGCCCAGACCCGCCGGGTCGGGCGCCAAAACGGCGCTCGGAAGGCTGATTCGGCGCCACACAGTTAGTGCGGCGCCTAAGCTGTTCGAAAAATTTTCTAAGGCTGGTGGCGCATTATTCGGCGCTTGGGAGCTATTTTATGCACCGCAAAGAAGGTGCGGCGCCTGGACTGAGTGGGGAAAATTCCTAAGTCCGAAAATGGCACATTTGTTGGCGCTCAGGAGTAATTTTATGCGCCACACAGTGTTTTTGGCGCATAACCTGACTTCAAATTTTCCAGGTTCAAAAATGGTGCATATTGTGGCGCTCGAGCATGATATTAAGCGCCACCATGAAGGTGTGGCGCCTAATCTGAGTCTGGGACACTTGAATTTCAGCTCAAATTCAACCACAAGGATAGTCAATTCACTCCCTAAGATTAGCAAGTCAGATTTAGCATATATAGCCTCCCTAAATCTTCCCGAGTCATAGTTCTCCTC
The DNA here is from genome assembly GCA_030278955.1 of Hygrophila difformis. Classification (NCBI taxonomy): domain Eukaryota; kingdom Viridiplantae; phylum Streptophyta; class Magnoliopsida; order Lamiales; family Acanthaceae; genus Hygrophila; species Hygrophila difformis. Next base: position 3,145,048 of record JAOANR010000012.1, read on the forward strand.
AATTCTCAACCGAGTCAACTTATACATGTCAAGATCAATTACCAAGCACATATAATTCCATCATTTCTCACTATTTTGCTACTTATTCCATTGTAATAATTAATTTGCTATCATTCTAACTTATTGACAGTCTCATGCTCAATTTATTCAAACATAAGCACTTACGAAAACATGAAATTCAAACAACAAAATTAAACTTAAACAATCAATTAAACTAAATTAAAACAAGAATAATAAAGCAAATAAAAGCACATGAACAATAAAAAGTAAAATATTTTTGTTTTTCTTTCATTTTATAATTTTTATTGGTTTTTATAATTTTAATTAATAAGATAAATACTTGACATAATTAAAATGCAATGCAATTATTCAAATAAGCAGATTTAAATAACCAAAGGCTTAATATTAATTTGTTCGATGAATTTAATTTCATCCCCAAAATAATGTTTAAGTCTTTGACCATTTACAATGAATTCCCTTTCATCTTCAGCTTTTAAGACAATCACACCATTATCTAATACTTTAACAATCTTGAATGGCCCTGACCATTTCGTTTTCAGTTTACGAGGAAACACTTTAAATCTAGAATTATATAGAAGCACTAATTGACCAGCTTCAAACACCTTAGGCCTAAGCACTTTATCATGATAAAGCTTTGTTCTTTCTTTATAAGTTAGAGCATTGTCATAAGCCTGACGTCTAATTTCTTCTAATTCAGTAAGAACTACCTTCCTTTTCTCTTGAGCTTCTTTAAATTCAAAATTCAACTTTTTCATAGCCCAAAGTGATTTAAACTCAAGCTCGAAAGGTAAATGACAAGCTTTACCATAAACCAATTTAAACGGGGTCATCCCTATAGGTGTTTTAAATGCTGTCCTATAAGCCCATAATGCTTCATCTAACTTAAAAGCCCAATCTTTTCTAGATTTTCCTACAGTGGCTTCCAAAATCTTTTTAATCTCACGATTAGTGACTTCTACTTGACCATTGGCTTGGGGATGATAGGGTGTTGTTATCCTATGATGAACATGAAACCTAGATAGCAATTGATTAACAGCCCTATTAACAAAGTGAGATCCACCATCACTAATGATTGCTTTAGGCACACCAAAACGAGTAAAAGTTTGCTTTTTCAAGAATTTAATCACTTGTTTAGCATCATTCAAAGCACATGATTCAGCTTCTACCCATTTTGATACATATTCTACAGCAACAAGAATATATAATTTACCATTAGATGGTGGAAATGTACCCATAAAATCAATTCCCCACAGATCAAACAACTCAACAGGCATAATTCCTTTTAATGGCATTTCATCTCTTTTAGTGATATTACCGGCCCTTTGACATACATCACATTTTTGCACAAATGATCTAGCATCACGATAAATGTTAGGCCAATATAAACCACCTTCAAGTACCTTATGAGCTGTCCTATTAGGTCCAACATGTCCTCCTCCAAGTCCTTCATGACAAGCTTTTAAAACTTTCTCAAAATCCTCATCAGGGATGCATCTCCTTATGATTTGATCTGCACACAGTCTAAACAAATAATGTTCATCCCAAATAAAATATTTAGCATCAGTTTTAAATTTTTGCTTCTGACTATGCCATTTTTAATAATCAGGAATTACACCACATGCTAAATAATTTACAAAATCAGCAAACCATGGACCAGAAGAAGTATTATTTATTAAATACAAATCTTCATCAGGAAATGCATCATTTATTAATTTTTCTTCCATTTTTTCATGTTCCAATCTAGATAGATGATCAGCTACAGGATTTTCATCGCCTTTTCTATCTTTAATCTCAAAATCAAATTCCTGTAACAATAACACCCATCTAATTAACCGTGGTTTAGCATCTTTTCTTGCAAATAGATATTTAATAGTAGCATGATCAGTGTAAACTACAGTCTTAGAGCCAATAAAATAAGGTCTGAATTTTTCACATGCATACACAACAGATAATAATTTTTTTTTCAGTGGTGGCATAATTTCGTTGTGCAGAATTTAAAGCTTGACTAGCATAATAAATAACATGAAGCTTCTTATCCTTTCGTTGACCCAACACTGTTCCAACAGCGAAGTCACTTGCATCACTCATGATTTCAAATGGTAAACTCCAGTCAGGTGGCTGAATAATTGGTGCAGTCACCAATGCTTCCTTGATCCTATTGAACGCCTCAACACACTCATCAGTAAAATCAAATTGAACATCTTTAGACAACAGTTTAAATAGAGGCAATGCAATTTTAGAAAAATCCTTTATGAACCTTCTATAGAATCCCGCATGTCCCAGAAAACTTCTCAAAGTTTTTAAATTATTAGGAGGTGGAATTTTAGCAATTACTTCTACTTTAGCCCTATCAACTTCAATGCCATTTTTAGAAATTCTATGTCCTAAAACAATGCCTTCATTAACCATAAAATGACATTTTTCCCAATTAAGAACTAAATTTGACTCCTCACATCTAATCAGAACGTTTTCAAGATTAATTAAATATTTTTCAAAGTCAGATCCAAACACAGAAAAATCATCCATTAATACCTCAATGCATCTCTCAATTAAATCAGAAAATATAGACATCATGAATCTCTGAAATGTAGGTGGTGCATTACACAAACCAAATGGCATTCTCCTATATGCAAATGTACCATAGGGACATGTAAATGTAGTTTTATCTTGATCCTCAGGTGCAATTGGAACTTGATTATATCCAGAATAACCATCTAAGAAACAATAAAATTCATGACCAGCTAATCGTTCTAATATTTGATCAATAAAAGGCAATAGAAAATGATCTTTCCTAGTCTTATCATTCAATCTCCTAAAATCAATGCATACATGCCATCCAGTAGTAGGTCTAGTAGGTACTAATTCACCATTTTCATTTCTAATCACAGTCATACCTCCTTTTTTAGGCACTACTTGAACTGGACTCACCCATTGACTATCAGAGATAGGATAGATAATACCTGCATCGAGTAGTTTAATCACCTCTGCCCTTACAGCTTCTTGTATATGTGGATTCAATCTCCTTTGGGGTTGTCTCACTGGCTTGTCATCCCCCTCCATGTAAATCCGGTGTGTACATGCTGGACTAAGTCCCTTGATGTCAGCTATCGTCCAACCTATTGCTCTCACATGCTTACTCAACACTTGGGTTAATGCATTTAATTGATCATCATTTAATTTATTACTTGCAATAACAGGTAAAGTATCATTCTCACCAAGAAAAACATACCTCAAGTGTGATGGCAGCTCTTTCAAAGTCAATGTAGGTGTCTTTTCAACAAATGGGACTAATTTGGACTCTTCTATCGCACATGCTACTTGGACAGGTAATCCTCCCTCACACTTACTTTCAGCTAAGTCCTCACAACTCTCCTCTAACTGCTCAAATTTCCTATAGGGATCATGCCTAGCAAAGAACTCTCTCTCAATCACCTCGTCCTCCTGATAGATGGCTGTCACTCTATTACACGGGTAGGTATCAGAACTAGCATGTTGTGTTTTAGTTGTCTTAGAAATGTCAAACGACACTTGTAATTTTACCATCATCCATATCAACCATAGCCCTACCAGTTTGCTGAAATGGTCTACCTAAAATCAGAGGAATATCAATGTCTTTTTCCATATCAAGAACAACGAAATCAACAGGAAGATGAAGCTTTCTACTTGAACATGAACGTCTTCTACAATGCCTAAAGGAGTTCTAATAGATCTATCAGCAAGCTGTAGCTGCATCCTAGTAGGCTTCACAACTCCTACCCCAAGTTCTCTAAAGACATGTAAAGGCATCAGATTAATACTAGACCCAAGATCACACAAAGCTTTGTTGAATTCTTTAGTGCCAATAATGCACGGGATAGTGTAACTCCCGGGATGTTTTTGTTTAATAGGTTGCCTTCTTTGTAGGATTGCACTACATTCCCCTGTCAGTGTCACTTTCTCTTCATCAACAACACTCCTCTTCTTTGATAGGATTTCTTTTAAAAACTTAGCATAAATAGGCATTTGTGCTATAGCATCAGAAAAAGGAATGTCAATTCTCATATTTTTAAACACTTCTAAGAATTTAGCAAAATCTTTATCATCTTTTGCCTTTTTAAGACGCTGTGGATATGGAACAGGTGGCTGATATGGCTTGACTGGGACAGTAGACTTTCCCTTATCCTTATTCTTGTCAACTCTAAGCTTCTCACTCTCCTTAGGCTCGTCAGTGTTTTTCTGCTGACTTTCTTCCTCTGTATCCTCACTTTGATCATCTACAGCATCAGCTAAAACCTCTGGATCATCTAAGGTAGGGTAAGGATTAGGTAATTCCTTTTTATTCCTTAAAGTGATTGCTTTACACTGCTCTTTTGGATTAGGATCAGGCATGCTTGGTAGTGTTCCTTGCTGTCTATTTGAGGTATCCCTAGCAATTTGACCAACTTGAACTTCTAGATTTCTCATTGAGGCTTGCATTTGCTGAATTGTTTGTTGTTGAGATGCAATTGTATTCATTAATTATTTTAAATTAACCTCATCTCCTCCTTGGTTTTGTTGCAGCTGTTGTTGAGGTTGAAAGTTCCTAGACTGTTGGTTAGGGTAAAAGGATTGATTTTGATTTCTGTTTTGGTTAAAGTTTTGGTTCTGATTCTGATTTTGGTTTTGAAAGTTTTGATTTTGTTTTTGATTTTGATTTGGGTAATTTTGATTTTGGTTTTGTGGGTAAGGTGGACGGTTGTTTTGTGGGTAGGTGTTTTGTTGAAATTGAGAATTTTGGTTTGGATAAAAGTTTTGGTTTTGAGGACGGTTTTGGTTGTAGTTTTGCTGCCTATTTCCCATGTAATTCACATCTTCCACTTGCTCCTCAGTCCCCTCAGACTGCATAGTCTCTTGAAGTCCTTGATCGAGCAGGTGACAGGCTGATGGCTCATGAGGTCCATGACAAATACCGCATCTCACAACTTTAGCTTGACCTTTCTTAAGTGAAGAAACTTCCCTCATCAAAGCATCTAATTTAGAATCTATAGCAACTGTCTTTTCTACCTCATATAACCCTCTTTTTGTTTTGTTTCTAGCATTTTTCTTTCCAGGAAATTTTTTCATGTTAGAAATCTTTTTCTCTATGATTTCCTTAGCTCTAGAAGGTCCTATGGATAGAAAAGAATCTCCAGCTGCTGCATCCAACAAATTCCTCCAATGATCAATTAACCCATTGTAAAAGAAGTGCATCTGCTGCCAATCTTCAAAGCCATGATTCGGACATCTAGCCAATAAAGTGTTATATCTATCCCATGCTTCAAGTAAAGTTTCACCCTCGTCTTGCACAAATTCTTTGATTTTTTCTTGCAATTCTAAAACTTTGGAAGGTGGGAAGAACTGTTCTAAAAAGGCTTCTAGCATTTTATCCCAAGTAGTAACATCCCTTAATTGAAGTGAATTGTACCAAGTTTTAGCTTTATCCCTAAGTGAAAATGAGAACAATCTCAACTTAATTTCATCACTGGTAACACCATTTATTTTCACTATGTCACAATAGTCCAGGAAATTTCTTATGTGTTCTACTGCATCATTAGTAGGTGCTCCATTATATTGATTAGCTTGAACCACTGTGATTAATGCAGGCTGAAGGGTAAAACTTAAAGCATCTACATCTAGCCTTGGAGTTCTATTAAGCAAATTTCCACTAGTTCCTCGTAAGTGTTCTTCAATGGTCATTTCAGCTTGATCATCATGTTCCAAATCACCACCGTTACCTCCATTATTACCCTGATTATTTTCATTATTTGCTGCCATGTTTAGCCTATTGAACTGAGCAACTAATTGATTAGTTTGTATTGTTGAAACTCCAGTCGTTGGAGAATAGTCTTCTTCATCAGAGGATGAATTGATTAAAATTTCCAACTGAGCTGGTCTCCTACGTTTCTCTAATCTAATAGCTCTAAGAGTACGCTCAATTTCAGGATCATAAGCTATTTCTGCCTATTTGCTTCGCACTGCAATTATAAAATAAAAATAAAATAAAATAAGTAACAGTTAAATTAATATTTAACTTAATAATTTTTAATTAATAAACTAAAAACAATTAAAAGTTCACAACAAATTCCCTGGCAACGGCGCCAAAAACTTGATGGGTTGATTTTCACTACTCATATTTTACCACAAGCGGATGGTTATCATCAAGTAATAAAAACCGGTGAATACCGGGTCGAACCACAGGGAATTTCACAATATTATTTCATTCCGGAGAAGATTTTAATTGTTTTTAAGTTCATTAATTATATTTTATATATTTTAAAAGTGTTTCATTAATTGTAGAGATGATTAAATTAAAAATAGTGACATTAAATTTAAAATAAAACAAGTTAAAATTTTAATTAATAAAAATATAAATGGGAGATGCTTGTAATATTTTAAATATGGCCATCTTTATATAAAATAGAAATTGCATATTAATTTAGCATTTTCCAATGACTAGAAAGATCAATTTCTTAAAATTTAAATATTTTATAAAGATTAAAAATATAGTAATCTACTAATAATCAAATTATGCTTAAACGGATTTCATGGAAGCTATTAAATTATCTAACATTCTGCAATCATTATTCTAGGCCTAAATTTGAGTCTTTCCCAAGCATACAAATTTTCCTATAGCAATTAATATGCACTTTTCATTTCCCAAATCATTGTGCACATGCCAGAATCTATTTTTAATGTAATTTATTCCCAATTCCGGTACTAAAATATTAATTCTACTTTTTATCTTCAGATTTAGCAAAGCAGAAATCACCAGATTAGATTCTAACATTCAATTATGCATAATAGTGTAAATAATTTAACAATTATGGTAAAATAATAATAAAACATGGTAAACTGGATTTAATTAATAATATTAAAATGCAGATAGATTAGAATTAATGCCAGATTACTAAAAATAGGGAATTAAGATTTGATCGATCAGTCAGACTTTTAGCAGATGAATAATTTGAATAGCAGATTTAAAAAGACACAGAATGTCGATCAATTTAATGGCATCCAGCATTTAATCCTAATACTGATTCTAACATCATCACAGATTATTCCAATTTAATCGATCAAAAAGCAGATTAACACCAAAACATGAAATTTCACTTCTACCATTGATGCAGAATGGCGTCCAAACTGGATTTGACATAATCTGACATTTTAATCATAATTCCAGATTCCAACATAAAACAACTATCATTAAAATGCTTCCATAAAAAACATAAATTCATACTTCAAAGTGATTCTGAACTCCCCGTTCTAGATCACTCTTAACACGAACAATATAGAAATCCGTCTACAAATCTGAAACATAATAGCATATTACATTTAGAGGCAAATTCTAATCATTACAAAGTAAGAAAAAGAAAGGCAACACCTATGATGGGAAGAACTCGATCAGAATAGCATCCTGTCCAATTCCTCCGGCTTGATTTTGTGTTTCCAGCCTTCTTCTCCCATTAGAATATGTTACAGAATGTATTTTGTCGAATAATGTGAGTCTGTCTGTCGAAAAATGACGAGAAGATGCGTTTAAAACCGAGTTCGGGAGGTTACAAAACTACCCAACTGCGACGGTGGCGCATAAAGTGGTGCTCCAGAGGGGTTTCAGGCGCCACAAAGGAGAGTCGGCACATCCTGACGATTTTCCAATTTTTCTGATTGCGGCGCATAATGTGGCGCCTGGAGGTCGATTTAGGCGCCACCATGAAGGGTTGGCGCATCCTGAAGACTTGTCCATCCGAAATTTTTCTTAGTGCTGATGCGGCGCCTGATGTGGCGCTCCGGGGTCTTTTCGGGCGCCGCCATGCCAATGCGGCGCATCCTGGGCACAGTCCAGTGTTGAAAAATCCGAATTTGACATCCTTTATCCTCCGAACATCTTTCTTTCATCATTTTAATGCCTGAAACATCATTGCAATGTATTAGATTTGCCAAAGTCTTATTAAAAAGCATAAAACATGGTAAATTGAACTCAAACAAGCTCAATTTAACCATAATTATTAATATTTACAAACCACATGAAATATAAACTAAAAAGCATTAAAATAGGGTCACATGCATGCAATTTAGGTTAATTTTAACACAATTTAAGCTCATTTAAATGTGGTTTCACAGGGTGCATCAGAGTACTGGTGATCCAGTGTCATGACATATTAAGCACTAAAATCATGTGATACCATTATCAAGAAATAATTGGTCAGACTCATTTCTTAGCAATAGACTCCAGAATTATCACTTAATCTGTCTGTCTCTGCCAGATTCAGATTAAGCCATTGAAAACTCAAGGTCACATCTAAATCATCATACATTAGTCTGAACTTGAAGTTGTCCTCTTATTACTTTGAGGATAAACAGATACCTTATGCTCTTATCTTGGATGTCCTCTACAAGAAATGAGAAGCTAGTATTTAAATCTATCATTCAAGGGTTACTCAAGATTTCAAGCTTCTCAAAGTAATTCCTTCAAGTATTTGTAAGAAATAATAGTCCAGTAAGTATATCAAGATAACTTTGCTAATCAAAGTCCTTGACTTATCAAGATTATTCAGATTCACACAGATGATTTAGCATGAAATTTCTTTGTAAATAAATCTGGATACACATGACTTAACTCAGGATTAATGAAAATGAGCTAGTTGCCTAATCTCCTACCCATAGTGAATGATTAGAATATCATAAGGCTATGAACCCTGGAGATTAGCTCTTCCTAATTCTCATTAATTACTGGGACAAAAGATAATTTCTGAAACATTTTTTCCCTTTTAAACGACAGGTACTAAATGCCCAATTTAGGAACAAGTTTGTTCTACATCCTCCTGAGTAAATGATGTTTGGGTAAACTATATCATCATCTTCCTCAATGAGTTTAGGAAAATAGTAATGTGAAATAGTTATGTAATGTAAGTTTATACTAAGAAGTAAGAGTACTCATCTTAGTCTGGGAAATATCCCAAAATATCATAGGTAAAAGTAGTAATATATGTATAAAGAAACGATGAGGGTTCTGAATCCTCTTAAGCAAAATGCTAGAGTGCTCCCAAAATATAGATTAGAAGCTAGACAGAATTAGGAAATCACATTCCTATGAAAAAGATTTAAGGAATAATTCTGCAAAATAAGTGTCCAAGACAGCTCGCAGTAACTGTCTTGGGTTTCAAACTATGAACATTCCAATTTTCCGCGCGCTGTATCTGTACAGCGTGGAGGGAGCTATTATTCATAAAATGTTCCTCAGATTTGGTTAATACAAGGAATCAAATTCCTCGCAGTGATATTAATCAGGAATACGGCGAGGATGTTTAATTCCTATTTATAGCATAGATGATATATATATGTTTACCGAAGATAACCTTGGATTCCTTGAAATAAAGAACCAATTTTGATGCTACATCAGGATTATTCCCACGCTTTGTCCAATTGAGCATCGCGCGGGTCCTGATATAACTTGTTTAAGAGTGAAATAATTAGGATTACTCCTCGCACCAATCCTTGTGATAATTGAAGCAAGAATTAGTCCTTTAATGAAGGAAAACGTCAAATCTTGGGATCGATCATAACTCCTCCCCGCAACATTCATTCAGAATACCGCGAAGACAGAGTTTGAAACCTCCAAAATTGAGAATTTAGGATTGTTTAGTTCTTAAAGATTATCATGCGATGATTAACACTGCGTGAGTCTTTAGGAACTTCGATTAATTCTGAGCACTATTCTTCACAGATTGCATAAAAAATTAAAATCCAAGTATACTAACAACAGAAAATTTATTGAATCAATAATTCTACCAGTTTCATACCTAACTCGATAACACTATTCAAACTTCCTGAGTAATTATGCCAATCAGATTACAAATTGAAAATATGATACGAGCATGAATCTGAAAATCGGTTTCACAAATTTATGCAGATTTCAAGTGTGAACATTGCATTCGAGGTTTATACTTCTCTTAAACAAAATTAAAGAACATTGAATTCTGTTGTAACCATTCAAAATTGCAATCAGAAAGATAAAAAACACAAGATTTAACATCTGATCTTCCTTCATAGCATAATTTGCGAAAGAAAATTGTAAACGAGTACACCTGGAAATCTGGTTTAAAACCAGCATATCGCGAATTCGATCGATGAAGTCGTTAAAAACAAGATGATGATCGTCGTAATGATTGAATAGAATCATCCTGATAGCAAATCCTCTTTCCAGAACACTCTTAAGCTAAACTACTAAACAGAATTCAAAGAAATCTAGTTGAATTGAATTACAAATCTAAAGAACACGAAATTAGTCTGTAGAATTAAACCCTAGCTACCCTACCTTTGAAAACTCTAAAATGAACGGGAGAATTTGAGCTATTCTTTTTCTCTCCGCATGTGTGTGTTCTGAGCTGCCCTCCCAAGGGTCCTATTTATAGATGTGCATAGGAAATGCTTTCTGCCTTGGAAAATAACCACTCGCATAAGAGTAGCTCTCCTCACGCCTTGTCCCAGTTCCTTCAAAGCGTGAGTGAAAATGAAATTATCTTTCTCATTAAGGCGAGGCAATCTCAATCTGACTTCAAGTGACTTCCTCTCGCCTTAACTCTTTAGGTTTCCAACTCGCATAACCTTCTTTCCCACGCGATGTCGATTTGATCATCACGTGGCCTTCGGTTTTATACCTTTCCTTGATCTTGTCCAGATTTTGCCTTAAGGTCCCCACGACATTTCCACTCTTCCCTCGCAATATTTACCGCGAGCTTGCAACTTGTCTCCTGCTTAATCAACAAGGCGATGATTATTTCAGATAAAACAGGGCGAGAAACACTTATGTAAAAATCTACGACTTTCAAACTATTTTATGCAATTGTCAAATATCTTCCTGATCCTAATCTTTCCGAGATCTTTTTATATCTTCATCCACTTTTGATAAAAAAATCTAGGAAAAATGTGATCAATTGTTATTTCTGAGACACATAATTGGACGAAAATGACAGTCATTAGTGACTGGCATCACCATCCTCACATTTAGAACCACTTGTCCTCAAGTGGTAAGAAACTTATAAAGTTTCAAAGAACAAGTCCAATTTGTGGCTTCTAAAGTGAGGTGTTTATTGTAAGACTTTTCCTGGATCATTACCTTCTCTTTTCCAACTATTTCAAGCTCAACTCTTTCAACTGATTCATGCTTCTTACCTGACTCTTAATTTACCAGACTTCATAAGAGCATTAACAAAAGTGATTTGCATTTTTGTGAACTACTGTTCTGCTCCTTAGTTAGTCAAATTTCTCTTCTAACGCTCAATCCTATCCAACTTATGTGCATACCTTGCGCTTCTGAATCCTTAGCCAAAGAGAATAAGATATATTTATTTTTTTTACTTTTTTTTTATATCAAGGGGTGGCTTCTTGTGGCTTTCATTAGCTCGGTTTCACATTATTAGGAGGAGTCGCATGGCCTGACATTGCAGATGAAACTTCAACTCCCCTACCCTTGACTTTGCTCTTTTAGAGTTCTTCAACTCATAAGTCAGAGGGGCAGCTATGCCAGCTACTTATAACCACATTATTTTACCTAGTTTGTTTCTAAGATTTCCCTTGTTTTGGCTTTGGACTCATATTTCACTCAATATGCACACTCATCTTCTAAGAGAGACTAGATTGGATAAATTCTTCTAACTTCAGTGCAATTGTTGTTTATGGTATGCAAATCACTAAAGTCAATACAATCACAAAATCTTCAAACTATTTATCCAGTAATAACATCAATCAATCTCAAAGTTCACAGCTCTCAATAGTTGTCAAGAGCGGCTCTGCATGCAGTCAGAATCTATGAAGTGAATGTTCCTGTAGTCAGCCACTTAGACTAGTCTTCTACTTCTTCACTAGTTTTCCACCCCACTAGCGATTCTGGTTCAGATTATTATTAACATAATATGAAGATCTACCTTATAGACTAATTCTCGCATTAACTCTATCCTAAGTCAACTTCATGCTTTGAGAAAGAAATGGAAACAAAGAGAATGATAAAAAGAAAAAATGAGAAAAACAATAGACAAAAGAGAGAGAGGGTTTCAGCAACTCCCCTGTGATCTCAGGATGGACCTGCATCACTGCCCGGATCTTTTGGTGGTATTGATGGTGGCTTCTTCAAGTCTGAAACCAGGTTAGCAAGGATTTCTACTAGTCTTGTACTATTTTGCTGCTCCTGCCTCCTCAGCTTCATCTCTCTTTCTCGTTCCTGTCTTCTCTCCTCAAGTTCTTCTTTCCTTATTCTTTTGAATCTTTCCATCTCCTCTCTCCTCATCCTTTCTTGCCTATCCCATTCTTCCTTCCTTATCTTTTCCTGTCTTTCCATCTCCTCCTTCCTGAGTTTCTCTTCAGTCTGAATTCTGGTATGCTCAAGCTCGATCATTTTCTGTTCCATATCCCTCTGTATGTGCTTGTCTTCTGACATAGTCTTCACCAGCATTTCCATGGACTGTGCGAAACTTTGAATTGAAGTACTCATATTTTGAGATTCATCCACTGATACTGTGTTCCTCATCGGTTGTCTCAGAGGTTGAGATGGTGCTGAAGTCTCTTCGAGTTCCTCATCCTCAGGAATGGCATTTAATGCAGGAGATGCTACTGACTTCTTTATCCTCTTCACTGCAGCTCTTGACTGAGATGATTTTGATCTTGAAGGAAGTTTGGGTTGTCTGATCTTAGGTGATGGTACCTTTGATCCTGAACCTTCAGAAGTTTGTTCCTCCAGATCTGGCATTTGATAGACCAATTCTCCCCTTAATGTGTCTTCTGGCAAAGGAATATGAGGGTCTATCTCTATGATCTCTGCTAAAAATGGTGTCATCGACACTCCTTGTTTTTCACAGAGTCTTCAAATTAAGTTCGGATAAGCTAATGTTGCATCTTCCCCAACTCTTGACTTGATAACACTAAGAACATGATGTGCAGCACTACACTTTCTTCCTGACCATAATAGAGCAAATTCTTCAAAAGTTCCAGTAGAAGGCCCTTGGAAATTAGTAGTGGGTCTGAGCTTTGAGTAATAGAAATCAAGTGTTGGCAGATACTCAGGTTTCAAATTCTTCAGTGGAATCTTATTCAGCTCAGTTCCTCTGTGTGTTGAACAAAATCCTAATGCCATTTTTCTAGCATTAGTAAGCTTATTCCCTTGAGTCTTTTTCCTTAAGAGAATCTCATATCTGACTTCTGGTTGTTCCAATAGAGGTGCCTGTATCAAATCATTCAGAGTCTCTACAGTGACCTGCACTGTTTTACCCCTGATCCATGTTGTTTCAGCCTCTACATCAAAATTAGTATAAAATTCCCTGGTCAACTCCACATAACCACATTTATTGTTATGCCTCATGAAGATATCCCACTCATTGATCCTTCTCCAGTAGTTAATACACTTGTGACTCAGGTACTTGGGATGAAATCCTTTGTCTGGAACGACCATCTTAGACATTCCCAAGTAATTCTCTAGTGCTTCCTTTCTTCCATTGAACTTAACCTTGATTTCCCCTCAGTGAATTCAGTCCTTTTCTCAATGCTATCAGGAATTGACAATCTCACTTTTGGGCTATTCTTTCCCCAATAACTCAAAGCATAAGCTCTGGAGCTTCTTTCCAGGTGAAGATCCCTCAGAAGTATCCAATTCGCTTCCTCCAGATTCTTGTGCTTCTTCCAGATCATTTTCAGCATCTTCATTTTGTTCACCCTCTGAATGATTTCCTTCTTGAGCTGGTTCTACATTTTCTTCCTGAACATGTTCTTGATTGTTTTCTTGAACAGGTTCTGGATTTCCTTCTTGTACCTCCTCAGTATCATAACGCTGAAAGTTACCTATGTCTGATGCATGAACTACTGATGTGCTGGTGTCAATCTTCTCAATGACTTCCAAACTTTGCTGATTCAAGGTCTCTGTGGTCTCATCCTGTACAGGTTCATTTAACAAAAGCAAGACAGCAGAGGGTTCTGAAACAACAATGTTCTGAATTCCAAAATGCTCTTTTGCTTTATTCTTTTGTTCTTCAATCCAATCAGGATCATATATCCTTGAAATTGCTCTCCGAACTACCTTATTCCTAATTTGAGGTGGAAGAACCCATTGATTCATTTGGCTCCCAGCAGTTATCTGTGCCTTGATATGTTGGTTGACAGTCTGCTCCACCAAACATTCTCTCTGCTGGTCTTCCTTGGTATTACCCTCATACACAACCATCTGTTTGCCTTGATTCTCTCGGATTTCATTTCTTTAAATCTCTTCTCTGTAAGCTAGAAGTGCCAATGATCTTGGCTCCAATACTTGCTTTGGATTTATCTGTTGTTTCACTCTTTCCAATTCCAACTCAAGCTTAGCTGCATATTCCTTTGCTTGTCCCACTGAAGTATGTGCATTCCCTCCTTCTGTGGCCAGCTTCCTGTATTCCTTAATTAATCCTTCCAAAGATGAGTTTATATTTCCAACAGTGATTCCATGCAAATTCAGAGCATCAAATTCTTCCAAATCTTTAATTGATTGATCTTGGAATGTGTTCACCACTAACTCTTCCACTTGGTCCAAGAATTCTTGCTCATCTGTAGCTTGTTCTGGTAGTTTCTATCTGGCTTGTTGTTCCAAGAAAATCGTCTGATTCCTCATTAGAATTGTCAATAAATTCCTGATCATCTCCTTTTCTTGCCAAATCCTCTAGATCAATCTGGCTTCCAACCAGAGTTTGGTTTACTTGTGCCTGTTGTTCTTCATCCTGCCCTTCTAGATTTTCTTCTTGGCTGGCTTCAGCTTGATGAGATTGCACAGTTGGACCTTGATACTCAACAATGCAAGTTCTCCATCCCTCAGGATCAATGTCCCTCACCTCAAGGTCTTGAAAGGGTTCAGATTCAAATCCTTCTGTTGAAAATAACTCTGGTTTGAAGTACAAAACTTCAGGACAAGGCACTATGGCCTGCTGGATTCGAAGAGTCGGTTCCACCTTTTCCTCATCAGAACTGATGTCGTGGACCACAAATTTTGGTTTCCTGGCCTTCATCTTAATCCTGAATTTCTTTACAGGTTTCTCAGGTTCTTTTTCCTGCTGCTTCTCATTCTCAGGAACAGTTTCTTGTTGTACTACCTCCTCAGGAGAGTGGTCTTGCTGTTTCTCAAACAACTTCCCTTTTCTTTTATATACAACTACATCCTTCTTTCCATGAGATGGTTGCAGCGATTCTTTGTTTTCCTCCATCAAATGCTCTGGTTGTGGAGTTCCTCTTTTCAAATCCAAGACTTCTTTAACTGTCAATTCATCTTCATTCTTCCTCTTCTTTGAAGATTGGCTGGTTGTCTCAGACTTGTATTCCTCAACCTTGCTTCCAGTCCTTTTCTTAATCGGAGGTGCTTCTTCTGAAGAGCTTGAACTAAGAATATGTGACTTCCTCTTCTTGGTAGACATTTTCCTCTTACCCTTCTTCTCTTGAGTTCTCATAAATTGTTTAAATTCACTCTTTTCCTTCAGCCTGCTTGCATAATAGTGTTTAACACTGTCTTGCAAAATCGGATGAGGTTCATCGTTTTCTTCATTTCCTTCCCCTACAACAGTTGTAAATTCATCCACTACTCGCATCTTCTCAAGTCTTTGTTCATCATCTGTACTATCCTCATCAGAATCATTTTTCTTGATATAAAAGTTTTTACCCAAACCTTTTAGCATCATGTTCATCCCCTTTCTATTCAGATAATTCTCATTCTATGCATCCCAATCATCAATGATTATCTGCTGGATCTTTCCTTGTGTCTGATCAGTATAAGGTCTATGTTCCTTGTATGCGTTTTCTCTGCACATACTGTCATATCTAATATACTTCTCAATGAATTCCTTCTTTCTCTCCTGAACAAGTCCATGAACTTCTTGCTGGAGAGGTGGGGGTAATCTCTTCATGATCTTATGTGGTCTATATGTAATGAGAAGATCTGCATCAGCTGGTGTTATTCTTGGGGCAGAAATCTTCCTAAAATTCTTTGTAGGTTCCAAACCTTCATTAATGACAGACTCTCTGAAAATATTCCTGACTATGTTTTGTGGTGTTTGCTTTGCATCTGATCTTTGCTTCCTGTTCTTCCCTGTTCTCTCAGCTTCTCTTGCTTCAGCATCCTTAACCCATGCCTGCTGTTCAGGCATTAAATCAGAAAAATTTTCTAGTGGAAACTCTTCATCAAGTTTTCTCTCCAATCCTGGCCTAAGGATTCTTCTCCTAAGATTTTCCCCCTTAGCCCATTCATTCATATGCCTTATCCAGCTATTCCTAGCTTCTTGGATAGTCGTAAGAACCTTACTCCATTCCATCTTGCGTTATTTGGCTTTCTGAAAATGAGGCTCAAGGGCATGTCTCAGATTAATCCGTGCATCAATGATCCTATCCAATGCCAAGTTTGTCAAGAAATTCTGTTCAACAGGGCCCTTCTTATTCAAGAATGCTGGAGGCATGTATGCTGGAAGTGCCTGTTGTGGATCATATACTCGGGCATCACGGATTTCCTGGAGTTTACAACAATATTTGGTGAGTCTTTTCACGTACTTAGGCAATGGTTGAGGGTCAAAATAGTCCAACTCCAATCCTGTTTGATCCTTCGGGTTGATTATTCTATAGCATTCTTTGTTCCATTCAGCCATACATTTCTTCTCCCTTTCTAAAATTCTTTCAAGTCTGATATCTTTAGGGAGATGTTTGTCATTAATAAGATTGATCATCTGATCTTCCCAAAAATGACTCATCTTAATCCAGAATGCTCCTTCAAGATCAATCATCAATGATTCCTTCTCCTTATCAGGTATATGTTGAATCATCAGTGGGTTGACATAAAAGTTTGGAGGTGAAATTTCCATTCCTAACCATCCACATCCTTTCTGAATGTCCTTCACCGTCTTTTCTGTTCTCTTCATTCTCAAAAATGATTGTTCTTTCTTGTCTGATTCGACACCTCGAGCTTGAAGTTCTTCGAAAGTCATCTTATGGATCCTAAAAAAAATAAGAGAAACTTGATTAAATCAAACTTACCATCCTCACGGTTAGAGTTTTGCTCTAAATGAGAAAATTTAAATGTTGATTAGATCTGCTTTAAGGAAGAAAATAGTACCAGAGCAATATTGACAGAGAATGGTCAAAACAAAACACATTTCAAAACATCATTCATCAAATTCTTGCTAATATTAGGAAATTACAAAGCACAATAATTCTTATGACTCTAATTTGTTAATTAAAGAAAAGGAGGAATTTCTCCATCAAAGACAAATCTGACAAACATATTACAATGCTCAGAGACTAGACACCTCATACAGTAAATTGAGGTGACCCCATAAAAATTCCTTGAAGGACTATGATTGTTATCATAATAGTTCCTATAATTGCAAATCTTTTCTTGGGCTGCCCTTGGAAAGGTGAAAGGAATTCATCCTGATTTGATAGCCATCCTCTGACTTGAAGTTGGAGATCCTTGAGCCTTCGTCTATTCTTGCAAAGAGTAGCAAAAAGCCAAATTCCTTTCTCCTGCTCTTCAGTTTCATCCTTACTCAAAAGCATAAGTGCTTTTATGTAAATAGATGTGGGATGATTATCAGTAATTGCAGGCTTCAAGAGATCAAATGCTGCTTGTTCATTCTTAGATCAGACAAACAGGCGCAATGCCTCTTGTAATTGGTACATCCAATTTCCTGCATTTCTGTAGCTTTAGTGAAATCTATCTTTGTTTCCTCAAGAGTTGCCCATCTGTAACACCCCAAATTTGATAACCCAGGCCGGGATGTCACCGCCACATCTCCCTAGCAAGACACGGCTCCCCGAGCTCACTAAGGAAATGCAAGGCTTATGGGTATGTAAAAGATTTAAAAACACTTCAATATTGAGTCCGGAAATTAATAATACTTAATTCAAAATACGGGAGTAATAATCATCCATGCACGAGACAGAGTAAATGCAGCGGAAAAGTAATTACGGCCAACACGGCCAAACCTCGGGTTCAACAGGCCCGGTAAAACAGTAGTATAATGCAGTGAATAAAAATGTTCATAAAAGTTTTCCCCCAAGTGCATGTGCATGCGTCACTCGACATACTCTGTAAAAGAAAAATGACAACGGGTTTATCAGTATAAAAATATACCGAGTAAGTTAATCTCTAACTAAACAATTTAAGGGGTTACATGTGTTTAATTAAAATTACACTTTTCATGCATTACGAAATTAATTTAAAATTTATAGTTTACTCGCAGCGGAAGAATACGATTAATTTATTCAAGATGAGAATACATAATTTAAGGACTTAATTTAAAAGCGTAATTTAAAAGCATAATTTAAGAACGTAATTTAGAAGCATAATTTAAAACATGATAAATAAATTTAAGCATAATTAAATACGCACACAAGTCTTTTATATTTTATCCCGCAAACTAAGAAGAGGACACCATACCGGGGAGATAACTAACGAGACAATCTCAAATTGTAGGACCACTAACGAGGCAGTCCAAATAAATGGGAGACCACTAACGAGGCAGTCCAAATGGAGACCACTAACGAGGCAGTCCAAATAACACAGCGCGCGAGATCACTAACGAGGCAATCTCAGATAGTAGGGAGACCACTAACGAGGCAGTCTCAAAATAATAATAGCATGAAGATCGGCTCAGCCTAGTGAACGGGATTTTTCGAAAGTTCATATTTCAATGTTTACAAAATATTCGATATCGCATTTTGTAGTTCGAGTTTTCTCAAGTTCGAAAAATCCGATTCGTCACAGTTTACGCCTTTCTTAATTAAAAATTCATCTTTTAACAAAAAATTCTGAAATTTACACAGTACCTCAAGAACACACATACGAACAACTTTCATGTTTTAAGTTTTTGGAAATAAGGTTTCAAAGTGAGTCAAATTCCGAGATCTTTACAAAAGAAGAATTCTGCCCAAAGTACTGATTCCGTCACAGTTTCGTGCAACGCCGATTAAAAATTCATTCAAATCCATTTGGTCCGAAATTTTTACAGGATGTACACAACACCTTAATGAGCAACTTTCATGTTTTAAGATTTTGAAAATAATGAGTTTTAGATGTTCAAAAGTCGACACCAAAACGCTGCTTACGCGCGGATTCAAAAATTGGTTTAGAACAGGTTTTGAAATCGTCCGTTTTAACATATCAAATGAACTCCAAAATTCATGAAATTCTATATGCATAATCTAGACACAATTATCTACAACTTTTGTTTAGAAATGCAAAGTTGAATCGATATAAAACGGGTGAAAAATATGCATCAAGTCGAGTCAATGGATCTGTCCAGATTTCAAACGTTCGGTTTTATTACAGAAATTTTACGGTACGATTTGGGATATCAAATCTTTATGTCAATGGCTGAAATTTGGACACAAGGTAGATTAGAGTCTCATGAACAAAATCTATGTTGAAACGCTTTTGGTTTGAATTCCCGAAGATAGAGTTTTGGTCGAGTTATTATGATTGGTCGAAAATTGTAACACCCCGGTTTTTGGTCACCCAGGTCGGGATGTCACCGCCACACCTCCCTAGCAAGACACGGTTTCTCCGAGCTTGCTAAAGAGATGCAAGGCTATGGTTTTTCAGTATTTAAAACATTCAAACAGCCCATTCATATATAATTTTAAAATAATACATCAAAGTTGCAGCGGAAAAATAATATTTACATATATGTATCGCAGCGGAATTTAAATATAGGGCCAACATGGCCTAATCACGGGTTAACAGGCCCGTTCATGCAAGATCTAGTCTAATACAAAAATTCAAAATAATATATCATCCCAAGCTTCCCGTGTATGCATATGACGATGCATAATTCTCAACTCTAGAAGAAAAAGAAAAAAGAAAATATGGTTTTGATCAGCACTACGTGCTGAGTAAGTTAACACATACACAACTATGGGGTTTCAAAGCAATTATTTAATATTTAAAGAAAACATGTGCACAACACCACATAATTTAACTCATCTATCTAACAATAATTAAATGGCATAATTTAAAGGATAGAGATTTCATAAGATCATAAATATAATTTGCAAAGCAATATAATTATAGGACATAATTTAAAAGCATAATCCAAAAGGAACAATTTTCGAGTCTCCTAATTTCATATCTCATGTCTCATGTTTCAAGTTTATATTTCAATTTCCATTCGGCAAGTTTTATATTTCAATTGCCTTTCGGCAAGCAGTATATTTTTCAATTGCCTTTCGGCAAGCAGTATATTTCAATTGCCGTTCGGCAAGCAGGATATTTCAATTGCCTTTCGGCAAGCAAGATATTTCAATTGCCTTTCGGCAAGCAAGATATTTCAATTGCCTTTCGGCAAGCAAGATATTTCAATTGCCTTTCGGCAAGCAGGATATTTCATGTGTATTTTATTTCAAAGGAATTCCCAATCATTTAAACCTTATAGGCTAATTTCATGTTTCAACAAGATTTCAAGATTTCGTTTACGGTAAACCACAGTTTACTCTAAAATTCGTCTAAAATCAGATTTAATTCCAAAAAATTCCAACATTTCACGACTGACTCTGAAACATCGAGATCTACGACTTTCGTGTTTTAACTTTTTCAATCCGAGATACCTAAATAGGTCAAAAACACCAATTTTCATAGAAGAATAATTCTGTCCGAATTTAATGTACCACAGTTTAAAGATTTCGAATTCTACCATAGCAATTCAACTCCAAATTTGATGAAATTTTACAGAGATCATCGTAAGACCATTATCTACGACTTTCATGTTCGGCCAAAGATCTAAAACAGTCTAGATCCTATGTCAAAAACGAGATCAAGATCATTCCTAAGTTCTGTCCAAGATTTCAAGATCTAGAATCAAACAGTTCGGTTTCAACGGGTTTTCACATATCAAATCAACGCCAAAAATTCTCAAATTTTTACAGTAGCTACGTCTAAGTCTTAGGAACGTTTTTCGTGTTTTAAGTTTTTCCGTTTGAGTTCGTTTTAAGGGTCGGAAAAATTCACCAAATCTGTTGCGTCGGTAGAAAACAAAAGTGGACAGATTTATGGTTCTTGTTGAATCTTTTAGGTTTCGAATGTTTTAAAATCTCCCAAAACCATGTAAGGTTAACTTACAGTGTCTATGAACGTCGGGGATGTCTAGTTCGGAGGCGTGGCTTCCAGATCACCGTTTCTCCTCTCCGTTCGTCGGGTTCTACGATCGCAACGTTTGGAGACCTTGGATTTTCGTCCAAATCTGCTGCCTCCGTTTGGTGTGCTTTCCGTCGACTCCGAATTTAGGGTTTCGGACGTATAGAAGATTGTAGGGTTTTGTAAACTTGTTTGGGGCTCCCCAAGGGGCTTATTTATAGAATTCTCAATCCCTAGGGCGTCCACAACCGACCTAAAGGTCTGAAGTCGAGAGATGTTCAACCGAAAGTCGAAAAATCCGCGTTCGGGCGAAAGATTCACACAACAAACGAATCTGTGGGGTGGCGCGGCCGTGGCGCGCTGAACCACCCTCACCGCGCGGCCACCGCGCCGACTTCGCCTGGACTTCGGTCCGGGCGGGTCGTGCGATCCGTCGTGCTTTTCCGCCTCTCTTTCGGGTTTCTATCCCTCTATGCTCCCGAATTCCGATTTCCGGGGTACCTTCGGGTCTCTACTTCCTTTCTAAATTTTCACTCGGGTCTAATTAGATGTTTTGGACTCGAATCCTCGAGTTCATTAGTGTCGGGTTTCGGTGTATAATTTATTTACCTTTAATCCATCCTTTTATTTAAATAAATTCCATTTTAAGTTAAAATCTCATTTCTGATTTCCTTATCTTTATTTACTTCTTTTATTTGCTGGATTTATTAATTTATTTATGATATTTATTTTATCTATTATTTATTTATTTAACTATTATTTTATTTTATGATGGAAAATTCTCGGGTATTACAGTCTACCCTCCTTAAGAATCAACTTCGTCCTCGAAGTTGTGTTTCGGCTTTTCTCGTGCTAAGGTCTTTTGTTTGTTTTATTATTTTGTGACTGAACTTAGAATTAAAACTTCTAAGCTGCCTACGTACCCGGTGAAGGGATCAAGCCATAACGTAGTTCAAAAGTTTACAAAAATGCACGAAAAATTAGGGGGTATGACATCCTCTCCCCCTTAAGATTGCAGTTATGTCCCCATAACTGTGTATTCAGTACTCTCGAGAGGTTTCGGGTTTTGGTCTTTATTCTGATGGTACTGGTGCCGTTGGTTGTTGCCACCTTGACCGTCTGGGTTTCGTGGTTGCTTAAGTCGAGTAGTCACATCCTCTCTCTTGTCGATATTCTCTTTCCGGGTCCGGCAATCACGCAGCTGATGACCACGTCGACCACATCGAAGGCATGCTCCAGGCTGAGGGCATCCTCTCGCATAATGCGGTTTACCACACTTTGGACATGGTGACGCATAGTCACAATGGTTGAAGACTATCCCCTTTTTCTCCCCATTGTCATTTTGATGTTGTCCTTTCGAGTTTCCATCGAAATGGTCCTCATCCACCTTGTATTCTCCTTGTGGTCCTTGGTTAGCCTCATCTACCGATTTCCGTTTCAGTCCTTGGACTCGTGCAACCGCTACCGCACGATCATAAACCGTCTGCAGGTTCGTGAATCGTCCTACTGCGAGTATCTCCCGGATACTAAGGTTCAGACCCATCTCGAATTTCTGAGCCTTGTCAGAGTCGGTTGGTACTATCCTCGTAGCAAATCGTACCAACTCCTTAAACCGGGTGTAATACTCCTGCACCGTCCGTCCCTCTTGCTTCAGTGACAAAAACTCCTCGTACATTGCCGCCTTGGTGCTCATGGGGTAGAAGCGGTCCCTTAGATCCTCCTTAAGTTTAGTCCACGAATAAGCTTCTTCAGCTTCCTCTAAATTCCTCTGGAGGTCTTGCCACCACTCATCGGCTTCGCCTCCTAAGTAGTAGGTTGCTACTCGTGTCTTTGCCTCATCAGGACATTTGATAGCATCCAAGAGCTTGTCAAATGTACGGATCCACCCCTCTAGTTTGGCGGGATCCTCCTGCCCATCATAATGTGGTGGTTGATAGGGATTCACCAACGCTAGATAGTTGGTTTGAGCTACGGGCGGAGTTACTGCTGCAGGTGTCCTATGCACCTCCGCATTTCCTAATGCTACTAGGAATCCCTCTATCGTTTTTAAACGTGCTTCCATATTATTGGGCGCTTGAGGCACTTGCTCTCCTAGGTTCTGAGGACTTTCACTGTTGTTGGGCGTGTTGGAAAGGTTAGCGTCAGTGCCGTTTGGACTCACCTTCCTTGGTTTCCTCCTAGGCGCCATTTTCTGTTACACGTGTATAGATTAGCTTATCTTGGTTTAGGTAGATCGCTCGAGTGAGACGTTTCGTAAATTTCAAATTTCAAATTTTCGGGTTTGTTGTTTGGAAATCCAAACAAGATTTTTGGAATAAGAGTGTTTTAATAAAAACTCGATTTTTATTGTTCCACATAAGGAAATTTTCTAGTTCGTACCATGATAGGAATGGCTAGAGCCGAGATTTGTTATGTTTAGGCGAACGCATAGATCAATGAGATCTAGAACTAAGGCAAGATCAGTCTCTAGTTATTGTTTCTAGTTTGATGTCGTGCCTCAAGATTATATAGGTGTAACAAGAGATCTAAGTTAATTTCGCCAAGATTCTAAGTTCAATTCGCAAAGATTCTAAGTTAGAATTCGCAAAGATTCTAAGTTCAAGTTTCGCCAAGATTCTAAGTTCATAACAGAGATGCAACATGCAAATGCAAATGATATTTCCCCCCAATAATAATTTAATGCACCACATATATATACATTTTCCATGGGTTTTAAAATAAAAATTTGCCATGGAAATAATACTTTAAAATTTAAAATAATGGTCAAAATATTAATAGTAGTTTAAAAATAATAATGGTTTAAAAATAATAGTTTAAAAATAATAATAATAGGTTTAAAAATATTCCGGGCTCTGATACCACCTTGTAACACCCCGGTTTTTGGTCACCCAGGTCGGGATGTCACCGCCACACCTCCCTAGCAAGACACGGTTTCTCCGAGCTTGCTAAAGAGATGCAAGGCTATGGTTTTTCAGTATTTAAAACATTCAAACAGCCCATTCATATATAATTTTAAAATAATACATCAAAGTTGCAGCGGAAAAATAATATTTACATATATGTATCGCAGCGGAATTTAAATATAGGGCCAACATGGCCTAATCACGGGTTAACAGGCCCGTTCATGCAAGATCTAGTCTAATACAAAAATTCAAAATAATATATCATCCCAAGCTTCCCGTGTATGCATATGACGATGCATAATTCTCAACTCTAGAAGAAAAAGAAAAAAGAAAATATGGTTTTGATCAGCACTACGTGCTGAGTAAGTTAACACATACACAACTATGGGGTTTCAAAGCAATTATTTAATATTTAAAGAAAACATGTGCACAACACCACATAATTTAACTCATCTATCTAACAATAATTAAATGGCATAATTTAAAGGATAGAGATTTCATAAGATCATAAATATAATTTGCAAAGCAATATAATTATAGGACATAATTTAAAAGCATAATCCAAAAGGAACAATTTTCGAGTCTCCTAATTTCATATCTCATGTCTCATGTTTCAAGTTTATATTTCAATTTCCATTCGGCAAGTTTTATATTTCAATTGCCTTTCGGCAAGCAGTATATTTTTCAATTGCCTTTCGGCAAGCAGGATATTTCAATTGCCTTTCGGCAAGCAGTATATTTCAATTGCCGTTCGGCAAGCAGGATATTTCAATTGCCTTTCGGCAAGCAAGATATTTCAATTGCCTTTCGGCAAGCAAGATATTTCAATTGCCTTTCGGCAAGCAAGATATTTCAATTGCCTTTCGGCAAGCAGGATATTTCATGTGTATTTTATTTCAAAGGAATTCCCAATCATTTAAACCTTATAGGCTAATTTCATGTTTCAACAAGATTTCAAGATTTCGTTTCCGGTAAACCACAGTTTACTCTAAAATTCGTCTAAAATCAGATTTAATTCCAAAAAATTCCAACATTTCAGGACTGACTCTGAAACATCGAGATCTACGACTTTCGTGTTTTAACTTTTTCAATCCGAGATACCTAAATAGGTCAAAAACACCAATTTTCATAGAAGAATAACTCCAAATTTGATGAAATTTTACAGAGATCATCGTAAGACCATTATCTACGACTTTCATGTTCGGCCAAAGATCTAAAACAGTCTAGATCCTATGTCAAAAACGAGATCAAGATCATTCCTAAGTTCTGTCCAAGATTTCAAGATCTAGAATCAATTAGTTCGGTTTCAAAGGGTTTTCACATATCAAATCAACTCCAAAAATTCTCAAATTTTTACAGTAGCTAGGTCTAAGTCTTAGGAACGTTTTTTGTGTTTTAAGTTTTTCCGTTTGAGTTTGTTTTAAGGGTCGGAAAAATTCACCAAATCTGTTGCGTCGGTAGAAAACAAAAGTGGACAGATTTATGGTTCTTGTTGAATCTTTTAGGTTTCGAATGTTTTAAAATCTCCCAAAACCATGTAAGGTTAACTTACAGTGTCTATGAACGTCGGGGATGTCTAGTTCGGAGGCGTGGCTTCCAGATCACCGTTTCTCCTCTCCGTTCGTCGGGTTCTACGATCGCAACGTTTGGAGACCTTGGATTTTCGTCCAAATCTGCTGCCTCCGTTTGGTGTGCTTTCCGTCGACTCCGAATTTAGGGTTTCGGACGTATAGAAGATTGTAGGATTTTGTAAACTTGTTTGGGGCTCCCCAAGGGGCTTATTTATAGAATTCTCAATCCCTAGGGCGTCCACAACCGACCTAAAGGTCTGGAGTCGAGAGATGTTCAACCGAAAGTCGAAAAATCCGCGTTCGGGCGAAAGATTCACGCAACAAACGAATCTGTGGGGTGGCGCGGCCGTGGCGCGCTGAACCACCCTCACCGCGCGGCCACCGCGCCGACTTCGCCTGGACTTCGGTCCGGGCGGGTCGTGCGATCCGTCGTGCTTTTCCGCCTCTCTTTCGGGTTTCTATCCCTCTATGCTCCCGAATTCCGATTTCCGGGGTACCTTCGGGTCTCTACTTCCTTTCTAAATTTTCACTCGGGTCTAATTAGATGTTTTGGACTCGAATCCTCGAGTTCATTAGTGTCGGGTTTCGGTGTATAATTTATTTACCTTTAATCCATCCTTTTATTTAATTAAATTCCATTTTAAGTTAAAATCTCATTTCTGATTTCCTTATCTTTATTTACTTCTTTTATTTGCTGGATTTATTAATTTATTTATGATATTTATTTTATCTATTATTTATTTATTTAACTATTGTTTTATTTTATGATGGAAAATTCTCGGGTATTACAAAAATAGGGTTTTTGAAAACCGATTTTAGTTACGTATCTAGACCTTAAGTTTTAAACGACAATAAACCACAAAAATTGAAGAGTAAGGTCTTAACTTACTTAGTTAGAGAATAGGGTCGAAGTGAGGGCTTTCCGAACGTCCTAAGGTCGCGACGAACGGCCAACTTCTCCGATCGCTTTTTGTTCGTCCCCCGACGTGAAATCGTAGCAAGGAAAAGATGTTAGGTTTCGAGTTTTTAAGGTTTATGGATGAACTAAACACTATACCATAACTCACCAAGGGTCTAGAAGGCAGAAGCTTTGTCCCGTTTGCCCCGTCGTCGCCGGAATACTCGCCGGAAAGTGGACTCGAATAGATTTTGGCTTGGAGAGGAAGATTGAAGGGGGAAGACTTGTGTTTTCTGTGATAGTGGTGATGAGGACGCCCCAACACCCCCCTTTACCCTTTCCTAAGGCTGTGATCCGGTTGCCATTGATAGAGATCGGATTTTTGGCAGGAAAATCGCCATGGAAGGAAAGTTTACACCTCCTGCTCCTCTGGCGCGGTGGTGACGCGCACGTATAGGGATGTCCGCGCGGAGCACGCGCGACCAGTCCTGGGACGCGTCTCTTCCTGCCGCGCAGTGGCCGCGCGGCGGCGCGCGGAGGCCGCGTGACGGCCGGACCGGCCGGTTCGGCGGTTCGTGTGGTTTGTCGGGTCTTTTCTTCTTTTCTCTATCGGTTTTCTATCCTCTATGTGTTTGGCTCGACTCCTCAAGTCGTTTCCGGTACAAAATCTTAATCTTAAATTCGTTACGAGCTCGGGTTTAACGCTCGTAACATTTCCGTGCCATAACAAATCTAGTTAAATTAGTTCCAATTCCTCTTAACGTTTTTGTTATTTATCTTTTGATTTATTTTGTGATTTATTTTGTGACTAAACTTAGAATTTAGATTTCCAAGCTGCCTACGTACCCTGTGAAGGGATCGAGTCATGATGTAGTTCAAAACAATTTGAATTTGTTTTTCTCGGGTGTTACACCATCCCCACGCAGCAAATTCTTCAAGAGTAGCCCTCTTCAAGACTAAAGGATGGTGGGTGGCTTCATCTAATTCCTTGCAGACTAGTTTGCAGTTGAAAACAGTCTCAAGGTGATCAAATGCCAATCTCGACAAAATGTTCCCAAGAATCTCATAAGGAAGATCTGTGATCTGAGTTTCCCCTGATCCAGATTTCTTTATTGAAGTCCTTGGTTGCTTTGAGGAGCTTCCAATTTCAAAGCTGAGCAGGATTAAAAATAGTAACAAAAATGTAATTAAAAGCTAGGGAACGGAAATCATTGAAATACAAGGAATGCAAAAACTTGAAACAAAGGGAATTCTTTATTTAAGAAGGAAAACACAAAAGATTAGAAGCGAAAGGAAAAGTGGATTGTTTAATAGTAAAATTATTCCAAATTCAGCAACTCATCTTCATCTTGCCCTTCCTCCTCATTGTCCCACTGCTCTTCCCAGTCCAAAAATATACCTTCCTCACCAGTTGTTCTTCTGAACTGCCTGACTATGTCAAATAATTCACAAGGTATGCACCCTAGCCTTTCATGCAAAGGTAATAGTTGACGCTCAATAAGAGAATGACTTTTACAAAAACTCCTTTCCTCTTGAGCAAAGAAAGGATTTGGAAATTTATCACAATGAAGAAGCCAGTGGAAAACACTAATCTTAAGAAAAGCTAAGTCAAAGGCATCCTGAATTGCAGATTTGATTAGCTGAATCCCTTCTTCATCAAATTTCTGATCTTGCTTAGAGAGAAGCAGGAGACACCTTATGAAGGCAGGGGGTTGATGTTTATCATCTAAACCAGAATTTAAAAGTTCATAAGCTCTTTTCTCATCATGATTATCAACAAATGCTATGAGTGCAGGCTCAAGATTAAACATGATTAAACATGTAATTTCCTGCTTTCTGATATTCTTTGATGAATTTATCCTGGCTACTGGAGTAAACGTTTCCTCTCCACCTTGCACGAGTTTCTAACTCTTTTAAAGACTAGCGGTGATTTGCTTGCTGCAAGGAACTGTGCGGATATTTCTGAGACTCTAAGGAGTTCCCTCACGCTATCCCTTCCCAATCTTGACAGAATGTCTCCAAACAACTCAATAGGTAAATCAATTAATTGAGTTTCCAAAAGTTGAGGAATTCTAACATTTCTGTTTGAGAAGAAGAAAGAGAAAAACACAGAATTCAGAGAGAAAAAAAAGAACTGTTTGCACAGTAACTAAAAGATAAAAGATTAGATTTCATTAATACTACCAAGCTGCCTTACAAAATACAAGAAACTTGGATTGCTGGCAAATTTTAAATCTAGTGCTAAAATGACAATTAGATAAGATTGTTGAACATATCATCTGTAATACCCGAGAATTTTACAACATAAAATAAATAAATAATAAAGAGAACATAATAAATAAATAAAGAATCATAAAAGATGAGAAATGAAATTTAAATTAAAAAGGAAACAAAATTCCGAGAACCCGGGAAGCCGAAGACAGTTTAATCGAATAAATGGTTACACGGAAACCCAACACCGACGGACTCAATAACCCGAGTTCAAATGTAAATTTAGATCCGAATAAAATTAGGATAGGAAATCGGAGGCCGAAGATACCCCGGAAATCGGAATCTGGGAACATAGAGGGATAGAAGTCCGAAAGAGATGAGGAAAAGCGCGACGGATCGTACGACCCGCCCGGACCGGAGTCCAGGCGTGAGTGGCGCGCTGGCCGCGCGGTTGTTGGCCTTAGACCGCGCCACGACCGCGCCACACTGGCAGCAACAAACCAAGCGAGATTTTCTCGCCCGAACGCGGATTTTTCGACTTTCGGTTGAACATCTTTCGACTCTAGACTCTTAGAGTCAGATCTTGGACGCCCTAGGCCTTAGTTATCTATAAATAAGACCTCCGAAAAGCTCCGAATACGTTTTAAAACCCTACGAAATCTCTCTACACGATTGAAACCCTAATCCCGGAGTCGTCGGAGGCACGAAGGCAAGAGAGGGGACTGGGTTGGACGAAAATCCAAGGACTCCCGTCATCGTGGTAAGATCTGATCCCTTCCTTACCATTTGTGATTCGAAAACGAATCCGAATTAAACCTCTTTTCTATTCTAAACCCCGATCCGGACGCGTTGAGGAAAAACGAAGGATCTCGGAGGGAGAACGAAGAATGTGGAAGCCACGCCTCCGAATCATCGAGCCGAGACATCCATAGATCTGTAAGTTAACGCTCACACGGTTTTGGGAGTAGTTAAAATATTTAAATCTAGAAACTTAATCAAATCTTTCGTAAATCTGTCCACATGTGATTTCTAACAGTGCAACAGTTTTGTCTAATTTTTCCGAACCTTAAAACGACCTCAAACGGAAAAACTTAAAACACGAAAAACATTCCTAAGGCTTAGATCTATCTACTGTAAAATTTTCATAATTTTCATTGTGTTTTGATATCCGAAAACGACCACGAACAGACCTGCCTGTGGTTTAGATCTTGAAACGATGATAGATTCTTTATTCGAACTTGTTGGTGATTTCTACCTTAGATCTAGACCGATCTAGGCTTGGCGTTGAACATAAGAGTTGTAGATCTATACGTTATGAATACCTCCGTAAAGTTTCAGAATCTTTCGTGATGATTTGATATATGAAATCCACTCCAAACCGAACTGGTTTAAATCGGATCTTGAAAACTGGACAGAACATAGGCATGATCTTGATCACATTTTTGACTATGGTTCTAGGCCGAATTAGATCTTTAGCCGAATATGAAAGTTGTAGATAATTGTATTAGGAAGGTCCCTGTAAATTTTCATCAAATTTGAAGTTCATTTGCTATGGTGGATCTCGAAACCTTTAAACTGTTGTGTGAAAACGCGGACAGATTTTTAATCTGACGAAAATTGACGTTGTTGACCAGTTTCGGTATCTCGGATCGAAAAAGTTAAAACACGAAAGTTGTTCATCTCGACGTTTCTGAGTCACTGGTCAATTTTCAGAAATTTTGGAATTAAAACTGATTTTTCACGAATTTTGGAGTAAACAGCGTTTTATAAACTTATATTTGCGAAACTTGTGAAATTTACGAAACTTGTTCAAACCTTGTGGGTTCGATTCCCCAAAGCGTCTGTGTCCCTGCGGGTTCGATTCCCCAGGATGTCCGTGTCAAACCTTGCGGGTTCGATTCCCCAGGGTGTGTTTGAGTTCTTGCGGGTTCGATTCCCCAAGGGCGATTGTATGTTCTCCTGCGGGTTCGATTCCCCAGGATGTCCGTGTCAAACCTTGCGGGTTCGATTCCCCAGAGTGTTTCTTTCTGCGGGTTCGATTCCCCAGAATATATGTTGATTCCTACGGGTTCGATTCCCTAGGATGTATGTGAGTTCTTGCGGGTTCGATTCCCCAAGGGCGATTGTCTGTTTTCTTGCGGGTTCGATTCCCCAAGAATAAATTATACTAGATTATATCGAATAAAAGAGGAAGAGTGAAATCCTGAAATACTTGAGCATTTTCCTTATTTAAATTATGCCTTTAAATTATGTCTTGCGATTATTTTATCATGTTGTAGAACAAATTACACTATGCACATGTTTCCTTTAAATTTAAATAAAGGCTTTGAAACCCCTTAATCATGTTTGTGTTAACTTACTCAGCACGTAGTGCTGACCAAACCATTTTTATTTCTTTTTCTTCCAGAGTTGAGAATTATGCATCGTCATATGCATACACGGGAAGCTTGGGGTGATATATATTATCTTGAATGTTTGTATTAGACTAGATCTCGTATGAACGGGCCTGTTTAACCCGTGACTAGGCCATGTTGGCCCTATATTTAAATTCCGCTGCGATACATATATGTAAATATTATTTTCCGCTGCAACTTTGATGTATTATTTTTAAATTATATATAAATGGGCTGTTTGAATGTTTTAAATTCTGAAAAACCATAGCCTTGCATCTCTTTAGCAAGCTCGGAGAAACCGTGTCTTGCTAGGGAGATGTAGCGGTGACATCCCAACCTGGGTGACCAAAAACCGGGGTGTTACATCATCCCTCTCCTTCTTCAGAAAAATCTTCAGCAGAGTTATGAATATATAAAGTTTCTCTTGCCCATAATCTAAAGTCTGCTACTGTTCTGGTTGCATCGCAACAAAGGCAATCAACTTGATCAGCATGATAGTTAAAGAAAGGTGGCCATGTACAACTTCCCAGTTATGCTCTTCATACTTACAGAATTCTCTCTTAGTCTGCCCTAAGAATGGGTTTGGAATAATTTCCCATTCTGAGATTAAAGTAAGAAAGTTATACCTAAAATCATAACTATTAGATCTATCATTTAATATCGGGCTTACTAAATAGAGCCCTTTATCTATTTCTCCCTGAGTGGTTTTACTTAAGTAGCATAAATCCTTAATGTATTGAGAAGACTTATGATTATCATAGATCCCCTCATGCAGAATTTGAAAAGCTTTAGTTTCTTCACCCTGTGTGAATAGCTCCATTGCTTTCTGAAGATTCAGAGTTAGGTCATGGGCCCTTGCACAAGAGTGTAGAAAATTAATCTTCCCGGAAGACTCATTAGAGATACTCTTAAAATCAACATCTATTAAGTTGAACCTCCGAAATACAGTAGGATGATTCGAAGCAATTCTGAACAAGGTGCAAGTTGATTTACAGTGGAGCAAGTCCCTGAAGCTGCTCCGCCCTACTCGTCACAAAATCTCACCAATGATATCCAGTGGAAGATCAGTTAGTCGTAGCACAGAGAACTCAGAAGATTGCTCTCCAATATTAATGTTGTTAGGCGAGTTTTAAGGAGAATATTAGTTCGATTATACTAATGAGAAATCTAAGGCTACGAATCTAAGAGTTTTAGAAAATCGCATTCAAATGAGAAATGCAAAATGCAACCCTAGTAATGCGAAGCAAACATTTCAGTGCGTAAAAATAGAGATAAAGCAAAGTCCGCGAACTTTAAACACACGAAGAAGACAATAAGATAAGCTTAAATGCTTACGGATTGTCGCCAGCCATTTCCTTCTTGATTGAGTTTTCTGAAAGTGAAAATGCTACGAATTTGGATAAAAGAACTTTACGATGGCGGTTTCTTCTCGAGAAAGAGATAAATAGAATTGAAAGTGATTTGAAAGGATGTAAATAAGAAGAAGAATATAGAGAATAGGCCGACCTAGTCTTAAGAAAACGGCAGAGTAGGGTACTCAAGTATATCCTTTTCTTTAGATTTAAGGATTAAGTCTAGGCTTGCCTTGTCAGCGGATTTGAAAATAACTCAAAACTGAGTTAATAAACTTGATAGAAATATTTTATAGATTAAAACCTATTGAGAGCAAAATAAAGTGAGAACCAAACCACTCACAACATTTTCATTTATACAAAATCATAGGCTGAAATGATTACATTCAAATAGACATTATAAAGATCAAACAATCAGCCTAATCAAATTCTAAATCGGACTCAAAGTCTGAATCTAGTTCGTCTACATACTCATTAAAGGCTACCCACAAATCCCTAATTAAAATTGTAACCTCACAACACAAACAGTTAATGTTTGTGGAACCAAAATTGTAATGTGGAGGTTGCAAAACTAAGTTTCTGTCATGAGGGGCCAAGTACTCACAATAATCCCTATGTTTTTGCCCTAAAAATGGATTTGGTTATTCTTTACTGTTGGCAAAACTTTGCTAATCTTCTCCTTCATCCTCCGGATGTGATCTTTTTCCTTGAAGATTGATCCCGACAAATACAGCCCTTCATCAATCCTCTCAAAGCTTTCTGAACTCATCAGAATGTAGGATTTGATGAAGATTGAAGGATGATGTTCATCCTCTATTCCGGGCTGAAAAACTTCGAAAGCAGGTTCCATCAGTCATGTATTACGGAAGG
This sequence comes from Hygrophila difformis, assembly GCA_030278955.1. Classification (NCBI taxonomy): domain Eukaryota; kingdom Viridiplantae; phylum Streptophyta; class Magnoliopsida; order Lamiales; family Acanthaceae; genus Hygrophila; species Hygrophila difformis. The sequence continues at coordinate 3,178,382 of JAOANR010000012.1, forward strand.
CCAACAAAGCATGCTCCAGATTAAGCATGAAGTTGTTTGCCTCACTGCATCTCTCCAAGAATAGTCTATAACCACGATCATGGGTTCTTTCTGGAGTGATTGCCCTGAATACAAGAGCCCTTCTTCGGACAACGGGCAGCTTGCTTGCTCTTTGAAATTTTCTGCAAGTAGGAGCTGCTCTTGCCACATCCTTGATGTCTTCTTGCCCCAGTCTTGACAGAATATCCCGCAAAATTTCATCAGGAATGTCTAGAATGGAAGTTCTAGCATTGGGGGCTACTCGGGCCATTCTAAATTTTTAATGAAAGTTTCGGGAATGAGAGGATTGATGAGTGTTTGAGAATTTAGGGAAGATGGATTGAATGGAATTTATAGCCAAGAAAAGACGTGTGATGGTTAGTGAAAAGGAAGAAGAAAGGTCTGAAAGGGTATTTTGGTCCTAAAGAGTTTTGAAAATGTATCCGTTCAAATTCGCGGATTCTCGCTTTGTTTATTATAAGCGCGTGTATAAGATGTCCCTCGCTTTGTAAATTGATCAAAGCGAGGAAAATTCTCTATGGTCTGTTTGAGAACTTAGTCACGCTTTATGAATTTATCAAAGCGTGAACAATTAATTCCTCACACTAATATTTTTAATAATAAAGCGAGAAAAATTATCAGAATTTCACAAACTCTGAATTAATCCAATAATAATCCTGATCAAATTTTGTATTAGCAAACAAACAAAACTTGAAACTTCCTCCTCGCTTTATAGATATAAATAAAGCGTGAGTTATTATACTTCAATCTCATCCACGCTCTGTTGATTCGAAACAAAGCGTGAGTACTTAGATTGATAGATCTAACACTTGTAAAAATTTGTTCAATACTAAAGAACCTGATTGAAAAATCCCTTCCTTTTCCTTCTTAGTTTATCACAGCTTCATCACTTCAATTCCTGAAAAGCACAAAAAGATGGAGAATTAGCAATAATCTTAAGAAAAGGGGAATACTACTCAGTTAACCTGGGTAGTACCCCACCCCTCTATATATTTTTTTTTTTAGAAATTCAGAGAACTATGGATTATCCAAATATTTTGTTTGAATATTTAATTCTTGTTGACCAATATATTCTTTAAGCCTGTGTCCATTGACTGGTTTTTCTCCATTATGCATAATTGTGACGGCTCCATTGTCATGAACAACTACAACAAGGAATGGTCCTGTCCACCTTGATCTCAGCTTTCCTGGAAACAATTTCAAACTAGAGTTATACAGCAAAACCATCTGACCAACATAAAATTCTTTATGTTTTATTTTTGCATCATGAATTTTCTTGGTTCGATCTTTGTAAATCTTGCTGCTTTCATATGCTTCCAGTCTCATCTCTTCCAATTTAGACAGATCAAATTTCCTCTTTTCTTGTCCCAGCTGAACATCCATATTAAGCATCTTAATGGCCCAATATGCTCTGTGTTCTAGCTCAACTGGAAGATGACAAGCTTTTCCAAAAACTAATCTGTAAGGAGACATTCCTATAGGAGTCTTAAAAGCAGTTCTGTATGCCCATAAGGCATCATCCAGTTTCTTTAACCAGTCTTTTCTTGTAACATTCACAGATGCCTGCAGAATATGCTTAATTTCCTTGTTAGATGCCTCTACTTGTCCACTTGTCTGAGGATGATATGGTGATCAAACTTTATGATGAACACCATATTGCTTAAGCAACTTTTCAAAGAGTTTATTCACAAAGTGAGATCCTCCATCCGATATAATGGCACGAGGGGCTCCTAACCTAGTGAAAATGTTTTTCTCCAGAAATTTAGTAACTTGTTTAGCTTCATTGTTAGGCAAAGCCACTGCTTCAACCCGTTTTGAGACATAGTCAACGGCTACTAGAATGTAGTGATTACCATATGAAGGGGGAAAATGTCCCATAAAATCAATCCCCCAAACATCAAATATCTCTACCTCTAAGATTCCTTTTTGAGGCATTTCTTCCCTCATTGAAATATTTCCCAATCTTTGGCACCTATCACACATCTTTATAAATTTCTGGCAATCCAAGAAGATCGTTGGCCAAAAGAAACCACAATCTAGAATTTTCTAGCAGTTCTAGCAGGGCCATGATGGCCTCCTAAAGGATTCTCATGGCACTTCCTAACAATATGGAATCCTTCTTTCTCATGAACACAACGCCTTGTAACCTGATCAGAATAAAACTTAAATAAAAAGGGGTCATCCCAATAGTACTTCTGAATTTCTCTGAAAAATCTCGACTTCTGATGTGAGTCTTTAAACTTTGAAATAATCTTACAAGCCAAAAAATTGGCAAAGTCAGAAAACTAAGGACAATCAAATTGATGTAGTTGCAAAGCATACAATTGTTCGTCTGGAAATTTGTCAATAACAACTTCCTCCTTTTCTGTTCTCTCTTCCAATCTTGAAAGATGATCTGCTACTCCATTGTCTTTCCCTTTTCTATCTTTTATGATAATATCAAACTCTTGTAAAAGTAAAACCCACCTTATCAACCTTGGTTTAGCTTCCTGTTTTGAGAAAAGATATTTTAATGCAGAATGGTCTGTGTAAATTATAGTCTCAGCTCCAATAAGATATTGTCTAAACTTATCAAAAGCAAACACTACATCATACATTTCTTTCTCTGTAGTGGTGTAGTTTATCTGAGCATCATTAAGAGTATGACTGGCATAGTAAATAACATAGTGTTTGCCTTCTTTATGTTGCCCCAAAACTGCACCTATTGCATTATCACCGGCATCACACATGAGTTTAAAAGGTAGATTCCAATCAGGGGACTGAACTATAGGTGCAGTGATAAGTTTCTCCTTCAAAGTTTTGAAAGCAGTTAAACAATCTTCATCAAAATTGAATGTAACATCCTTATGAAGAAGATTGCATAAGGGTCTGGCTATTTTAGAAAAATCTTTAAAATCTCCTATAAAAACCAGCATGACCAAGAAAACTTCTTACTGCCTTAATTGTTTTAGGGGGTGGCAGATTTGATATCACAGAGACTTTAGCCTTATCTACTTCTATTCCTGCTCTAGATACTTTGTGTCCTAGGAAAATCCCATCTTGAACCATGAAGTGGCACTTTTCCCAATTAAGAACCAACTTAGTGTCTTCACATCTCTGCAAAATTTTTGACAAATTCTGTAAACAGTCCTCAAAATCAGTTCCATAAACACTAAAATCATCCATGAATACTTCAATGCATTTCTCAATGAAATCAGAAAAGATACTCATCATGCATCTTTGAAAAGTAGCAGGAGCGATACATAATCCAAAAGGCATTCTTCTATAAGCACATATTCCATATGGGCAAGTAAAAGTTGTTTTCTCATGATCTTCACTAGCAATTACTATTTGATTATAACCATAATAGCCATATAAAAAGCTGTAAAATGGTTTACCTGACAATCTTTCTAACATTTGATCAATAAAAGGTAAAGGGAAATGATCTTTCCTTGTGGCAGTGTTTAATTTTCTATAATCAATGCAAACTCTCCACCCAGGTACTGGTCTTGTGGCTACTTCATCACCATGTTCATTAGTTACAATGCAAATTCCACCCTTTTTAGGTACAACTTGTGTTGGACTTACCCACTTGCTATCAGAAATAGGATAGATTATACATGCATCGAGTAGCTTGATTACCTCCTTTCTGACAACTTCCTTCATTTGTGGATTTAACCTCCTTTGTGGTTGTCTGGATGGCTTATATTCATCTTCCATTAGGATCTTGTGCATACAAATATGAGGACTAATGCCTTTAATATCGGCTATAGTCCAAGCTATCACATGAATATGACTCTTAATGTAATACCCGAGATTTTTATTGGCGTCCGAAGGAATAAAATTAGTTTCTTAATCCGATCAATGTCGAAATATCTCCGAGAAGAAGAAAATAATTTATCACAATAAATTATTGCTCGGAAATGAAACACCGATATATTCAAAAATTCAAAATGGAATAAAAGAGGGAAAGGAAGCCCGAAGACATTCCATTTAATCGAGTCGAAAGAATTGGAATTAAATTCAAGAAAGAAAAGAACTTTAATTCCAAGTATCTGTGAAGTCGGAAACGATTTAAATAAATAAATTATTACACGGGAGTCAAAAGCCGACGAATCCAAACGCGACGGACTCAAGATTTCGAATACGGGATTAATTCGAGACGAGATAAATTTTAGATAAGAATTTATAAACTGAGAATGACCCGAAAATTTAAGCCCGAAAACGTAGGAGAACAGAAGTCCGAAAGAGAGGAGAAACGGCCCGACGGGATCGCACGACCCAGCCCGGGCGCAAGACCCAGGCCAAGCCGCGCGCAGCTCGCGCGGTATTCATCAAAAAACCGCGCCACGGGTGCGCCAACACAACATCAAAATAGATAGACGCGAACAAAGATGGAAACACACGATCTTTGCCCCGATTTCGATCCGTAAACATGGAAACTTACCCTTGGATGATGAGGGGGAGTTAATGGCCATTTATGTCCAGATTTTATACCATTTTCGCAGCCAATTTTACACCCCAGAACTGATCCAATCCAACCCCATCATCTTCTATACTCCAACCATTCGAAAAACCCTAATATTTGAAGCTTGGAGGGCCACCCGACGAAGGAATCCGACGAAGAAGACGAAGTTCGACGAGTCCACGCACTTGTCGAGCGCCGTGTGGTGGTAAGGATGAAGTTTCAATCTCTTTTTCATGGTCCCTAGTCGACTTAAGATCTGACATTTAGTTTCTTCCTCTCATATTCATAAATCGGAACCGAAGAGAAGGAGACGAGGTGTTTTGGACTTGCTCGTTGATCCCCGAGGACATCCCGACCAATCTTAGGACTCTAAATCTCACCCTCTGTAAGTTGATTCTTAATATAACCATTTTGGTGCCATGAACTCGAGCAAACCATAGGATTAAAGCAACACATTAAAAACTGACACTAGAAAACTCACCCTGCGCAATTTCTGAAATCTAGTAATTCGGACCCCTTCGGATGTTCAAACGGGAAATTGTAAAACTTAAATCTTGTTCCTAAGACCTTAAAATATATTGTGTTAAAATTTCACGAGTTTTGATCAACGTTTGATTTCCCAAATCCGATCTGGTTTCTCTGTGACTTTTCGCAAAACTGACAGCAACTACTCTTTCGCGCATTTTCTGAAATCCACCAACAACTCCCATTTCGAGAATTCGAAACGAAAAACCTTGAACTGAAGATTTGTTTCTAACATCTTAATCTAGGTTTTGTCAAATTTTCAAGCATTTTCATCAAGTTTTGATACTCGAAAATTTGTCGAGAAGATTCTGAGTTTTAATAATTTTCGAAAATCCTGACAACATTCATATGCGAATTTGATGTAGATTTTACCTTCACTTACAGTCCAAAACAATCTTCGATGTAAACATAAAAGTCGTAGATAATTGTCTCAAGATTATGTCCGTAAAATTTTGTGAACTTTCATTAACATTTGTATCTTCAAATTGACCCGAACAGCCTGTGTTTTTGGAAAGAAAATCTTGACAGATTTTATCCGAACTTGATGAACGACACTGATTTAATCCGTAAGGAATTAGCATAATTTACCTCTAATAAAACTTGTTCATTTTTCAGTCGTGTAGGCGCCTGTAAAATTTCATAACTTTTAGAGATCGTTTACTTGGTCAAAAACGTGTTTTAAAACAGTGCGTTGTTACCGGAAAGTTGCCAGATTTTGGGTTTTGAAAAGATTGCAGAATTTGACTTGTTTCCATACCTAATTTCGAGAAACTTTAAACATGAAAGTTGTTTGTGTAAGTGTCCTTGAGCTACTGTGTAAATTTCAGAATTTTCGACTTTGAAATGAATTTTTAAATTAAAAAAAGGCGTAACCTGTGACGAATTGGATTTTTCGAACTTGAGAAAAACTCGAGCTATGAAATGCGATATCGAATATCTTATAAACGACGAAACATGAATTTTCAAAAAATCCCGTTCACTAGGCTGAGCTGATCTTAATACAACTATCTTTGAGACTGCCTCGTTAGTGGTCTCCCTACTATCTGAGATTACCTCGTCAGTGATCTCGCGCGCTGTGCTTTATTGAGACCGCCTCGTTAGTGGTCTCCCTACTATCATAGATTGTCTCGTTAGTGATCTCGCGCGCTGTCTTTATTGAGACCGCCTCGTTAGTGGTCTCCCTACTATCTGAGATTGCCTCGTTAGTGATCTCGCGCGCTGTGTATTTATTTGGACTGCCTCGTTAGTGGTCCTACGATTTTTGAGATTGCCTCGTTTGTGATCTCCCTTGTGTGGTGTCCTCTTCTTAGTTATCGGGATAACATTAAAAGACTTGTGTGCATATTTAATTAAGCTGTATTTATTTATCACGCTTTTAAATTATGCTTTCTAATTACGCCTTTAAATTTTGCATTCTAGTCTCGCATAATTAATTATGTTTTTCCGCTGCAAGAAAAATTATGAATTTTTAATATTTCAATTAAGCCTAAGTAAAAGTAAAATTTTTAAACTAATTAAATAATTTTTAAAACCCATTATTGTTATGTTAGGAATTAACTTACTCAGTATTTTATATACTGATAAAACCCGTTGTTTATTTTTCTTTTACAGAGTATGAAGACATGGCATGATCATATGCACGCATTCGGGGCTCGGAATTTTTGAATACTATATATGTTGCATTCTAGTCTAGACTTTGGATATTACTGTGTGTATTGGCCATGTCGGCCTATGGTTATTTTTCCGCTGCAATTTAATCATCGCACATGAATATTATAAACATTATCTTAAGTTAAGTATTTTCCGGACTTGTTTTAAATTATTTTCGAAATCCCATTGCCTTGCATCTCTTTAGCAAGCTCGAAGAAGTCGTATCTTGCTAGGAAGGTGTGGCGGTGGCATCCCGGCCTGGGTTATCTAATCCGGGGTGTTACACTTAAGGATGTCTACCAGAGCTTGTTCCTGTTCTTCATTCAATTTAGATGAAATTATTACCGGAAGCTTCTTTTTATTTGCCAAAAAGGTATATTTAAGATGTTCTGGTAATATTTTAAGCTCAAGCTCTGGTGGACTTTCTACAGATGGAATTAATTTGCTTCGAGTTTGTACTTCTATTTTCAAATCAGGTCCTTCTGCTGAAGGATCTGTTGCATCAATGTCATCCTCAGATTGCTCTGAAGATGTCATATCCTCACTTTCTGATCAGTCTTTGATTTCACCAGTCTCGGGATCAGCGAATCTAACTGCACACAAGTAAGCAAAAGTAGCATCTTCAGCATTTGTGAGTGGGGTGAGATTGTTCTCAGTTACACTAGTATTAAAGAGATCAAAGCTATCTAAGACATTCTCTACTTCTAAAGTGCTAGAGTCTATTCGCATCCCAATTACATTGGATTCAAAAGCATTAAAAGGATATGTTGCCATTTTCATCATATCAAATGTGACTTCTTGGTCATCAACATGAAGCTTTACTATGCCATTCTTTGCATCAATCATAGCTCATGCAGTCACCAGGAAATGTCTCCCTAGTATGATCGGAATTCTGACATCTTCATCAATATCCAGAATGACAAAGTCAGCTGGAAAACATAGGCCTCCTGTTCTTACGAGAACGTATTCAATAATTCCTTCTGGCCTGGTACTTGAATGATTAGCAAAGAAGAGCGTCATATTTATTGTCCTCATCCTTCCTAGATCCAATCTTTTGGCCATAGCAAGTGGCATCACATTAATGCTGCTTCCTAAGTCACAAAGGCCTCATCCAGCTTCTTTGTAATTGATGATCAGAGGTAAGGTAAAGCTTCCTGGATCTTCAAGCTTTGGGGGTATCCTTTGTTGAAGAACCATCCTGCAAACCTGATTTAGGACCACCATTTGCTGCCCTCCCGCGCTCCGTTTCCCTGAAATCAATTCTTTCAGAAACTTAGCGTAAGTGGGCATTTCTGCAATTAATTCAACCAAAGGGATTGAGATTTCAAAGGCCTTAATCTTTTCAAGAAATTTCTTAAATTTAATTTCTTGAAGATCATTTTTGAGTCTCCCAGGATATGGTACCCTGGGCATGTGTTCATCCAGTAGATCCTTTTTGTTACCTGTAGAGTTAGGAATATCATTACCTCCCTCTTTTTCCTTTGGAAAAGAGTGTTCTGAAACATTCTTTTCAAAACCCTTTTCCTCAAACTGATCATCCTCCTCCATCGTTTGAACATCTTTAAACTTCTTCTGCTGAAGCAAATTTTCTCTTTTCTTTTCAAATTCAGGATCTACAACTTCCTTTCCTCCCCTTAATGTGACTGCCTTACATTCTGGATTAGTTTCAGAGGAGCTTGGTAATTTCCCTTTTTCTCTTTGTTGTAATAACTTTGTCATCTCTGTTACTGAATTTTCAACATTCTTTATTGAAGCCTGCAGCTGGTTGTTTGTCTCAGTTTGCTTAGCAATAAACTCCTTCAGGGCATTCTCAACTTTTGTAAAATAAGTGTTATCTTGAACTGTAGGATAAGCTACTGGTGGCACTGGTTGAGGTGGAAAATTTGCAGGCGTTGGTGCAAACGGTCCATATGGCCTGTTCTGCTGATTCATTTGTTGAGGAGGTCTCTGAGGGTACATTTGCTGCTGAGGATAAAATTGTTGCTGAGGACGAAACTGATGTTAGTTCTGTTGAGGGGGATTCAGGAGATGTGCATTCTGTGCATTTTGAGTGTTACCATAGCTCAAGTTTGGATGCTTGTTCTGAAAACCAGTGTAATTACAGCTTTCTTCTTGTTTAGGTGCTTCCTGAAGCTGTGGGCATTGATCATTATGGTGAGGTCCAGCGCAAATTCCACATTGATAAACTGGTTCCATAGATGTGGGTTGAAGAATCATCATCGGCTGTTGTTGTTGATGCTGAATTTGTTGGCTTGCTTTCTGGGCTAACTGTAATTCTGCAATTTACTTTGTAAGTGCTCAAATTTCTCTTCACTTTAGTCTGTATGAATGACAAGACTCTTTCTTGTTGGTGAGGGTGGATCATCATCTTGAAGCACTGCCCTGCTTGCAGTCATGGTATCTATTGTTGACCAGGCTTTCTCTAATGTCATCTGGAGCAATTGCTCCCCTCCAGTTGCATTTATTATCATCTGCCAAGTAGGTGTCAATCCTGTAAAGAATATTTTCAATAGTCTTCTCTCTGGTATACCATGCTGACATCTTTTGAGCATATCGAAAAATCTGTCCCGGGCGTCCTTCAGTGATTCTCCCTTTCTCATTTTGAAACTAGAGATTTTATCTACCCATTCATCAATTTTGCTTTCTGGAAAATATTTGAGCAGAAAATTTTTAACCAACTCTGGCCATGTAGCTTTCAGTTGAGCGTTCAAAGAATCGTACCATTCCTTTGCTGATCCATCCAATGAGAATGGAAACATGGCTAACTGAATGCTTTCTCTTGAGGCTCTTCCCTTCTTTACTGTCTTACTCAGCTCAACAAACTTTTTAAGATGCAAGTGTGGGTCTTCAGCACTCAAACCATAAAATGCTCTGGAAGATGCCAAGTTTAATATACCAGGTGGTATATCTACCTCTTCATTTGTTCCAGCCAAATACTGATCAACGTTCGGTTGCCACGGTTGATACTGTTCCTCTTGAGGATTTGGGACAGGATTAGCAAAGTTTGGTGAAAAGTAATGCTGATGAACAAATTGCGGTGCAGCAGCCCTCTGTGGTACTTGAAAATGTCTCTAAGTGGTATGCTTTGCTGATTTTCTGGCTGTCCATTTGCTAAGTTTCCGGGTCCGTCATTCTGTCCGTTGTTCGCCATTCCAGTTATTCTCGAAAGTGTCCCTTCTATAAGATCTTTCTGCCTCCTTCTAGCGTTTGATCTAATCAGCCTAGTTGTTCTCTCAAGTTCACAGTTAAAGGGAAGCAGAGGTTGCTTTGAAGATCGGGTTGTTCTCTCGTTCATAAATTGTTGAGACTTCTGTTCGATGAACAAAATGATAGAATTAATGAATGTATTCTTAAATAAAATAAACATTAATTACAAATAAACCAAGAATATTTCTAGTTCTAAAATTCATAACGCTACACCTTCCCCGGCAACGGCGCCATGAAGCTTTTGAGGAACAAACCTGCTACATAACTCTATACTCTCTTGAAACTATAATTCTCATAGGATTGTTCAAGAGCATGCCTAATTTGCCTACCGAAAGCGTACGGTATCAAGCTTGCAGTATTTATTTTAATTGTCGGGATCGTTCTTCTGGAGAGTAACACGATAGAAGTGCGTTAATAACATTCTAAATCTTAGAACACCGAAACTTCCTCTGGTTTATGATGGAGTAATGATTATTTCAAATGAATACGTGCTTGAGAATTAAATGTATAAAAGCTATAAAGCAATAAAAGAAAGCAGTATTTAAAAGTGAAAATGAATGGAATGAATGTGTTTGTAAATTCATGAATTAAAAGATATTATGGACTAAATGACAATCAAATAAAATAAGACTAAGATAGAGCAATCGTACTTCAATGAAATATAAAAGAATGGAAACTCAATGAATCAAGATGAATCATCTAACAGGTTAATCAAATCTTCATGTCTTTGATCACTTTCCCAAGACGAGTACTGGTGATCCAGTGTCATGACATATTAAGCACTGAAATCATGTGATACCATTATCAAGAAATAATTGGTCAGACTCATTTCTTAGCAATAGACTCCAGAATTATCACTTAATCTGTCTCTGCCAGATTCAGATTAAGCCATTGAAAACTCAAGGTCACATCTAAATCATCATACATTAGTCTGATCTTGAAGTTTTCCTCTTATTACTTTGAGGATAAACAGATACCTTATGCTCCTATCTTGGATGTCCTCTACAAGAAATGAAAAGCTAGTATTTAAATCTATCATCCAAGGGTTAGTCAAGATTTCAAGCTTCTCAAAGTAATTCCTTCAAGTATTTGTAAGAAATAATAGTCCTGTAAGTATATCAAGATAACTTTGCCAATCAAAGTCCTTGACTTATCTAGATTATTTAGATTCACACAGATGATTTAGCATGAAATTTCTTTGTAAATAAATCTGGATACACATGACTTAACTCAGGATTAATGAAAATGAGCAAGTTGCCTAGTCTCCTACCCATAGTGACTGATTAGAATATCATAAGGCTATGAACCCTGGAGATTAGCTCTTCCTAATTCTCATTAATTACTGGGACAAAAGATATTCTGAAACATCTTTCCCTTTTAAACGACAGGTACTAAATGCCCAATTTAGGAACAAGTTTGTTCTGCATCCTCCTGAGTAAATGATGTTTGAGTAAACTATATCATCATCTTCCTCAATGAGTTTAGGAAAATAGTAATGTGAAATATTGTTATGTAATGTAAGTTTATACTAAGAAGTAAGAGTACTCATCTTAGTTTGGGAAATATCCCAAAATATCATAGGTAAAAGTAGTAATATATGTATAAAGAAACGATGAGGGTTCTGAATCCTCTTAAGCAAAATGCTAGAGTGCTCCCTAAATATAGATTAGAAGCTAGACAGAATTAGGAAATCACTTTCCTGTGAAAAAGATTTAAGGAATAATTCTGCAAAATAAGTGTCCAAGACAGCTTGCAGTAACTGTCTTGGGTTTCAAACTATGAACATTCCAATTTTCCGCGCGCTATATCTGTACAGCGTGGAGGGAGCTATTATTCATAAAATGTTCCTCAGATTTGGTTAATACAAGGAATCAAATTCCTCGCAGTGATATTAATCAGGAATACGGCGAGGATGTTTAATTCCTATTTATAGCATAAATGATATATATATATATATATGTTTACCGAAGATAACCTTGGATTCCTTGAAATAAAGAACCAATTCTGATGCTACATCGGGATTATTCCCACGCTTTGTCCAATTGAGCATCGCGCGGGTCCTTATATAACTTGTTTAAGAGTGAAATAATTAGGATTACTCCTCGCACCAATCCTTGTGATGATTGAAGCAAGAATTAGTCCTTTAATGAAGGAAAACGTTAAATCTTGGGATCGATCATAACTCCTCCCCGCAACATTCATTCAGAATACCGCGAAGACAGAGTTTGAAACCTCCGAAATTGAGAATTTAGGATTGTTTAGTTCTTAAAGATTATCATGCGATGATTAACACTGCATGGGTCTTTAGGAACTTCGATTAATTCTGAGCACTATTCTTCACAGATTGCATAAAGAATTAAAATCAAAGTATACTAACAAAACAAAATTTAGTGAATCAATAATTCTGCCGGTTTCATACCTAACTCGATAACAATATTCAAACTTCCTGAGTAATTATGCCAATCAGATTACAAATTGAAAATATGATACGAGCATGAATCTGAAAATCGGTTTAACAAATTTATGCAGATTTCAAGGGTGAACATTGCATTCGAGGTTTATACTTCTCTTAAACAGAATTAAAGAACATTGAATTCTGCTGTAACCATTCAAAATTGCAATCAGAAAGATAAAAACACAAGATTTAACATCTGATCTTCCTTCATAGCATAATTTGCGAAAGAAAATTGTAAACGAGTACACCTGGAAATCTGGTTTAAAACCAGAATATCGCGAATTTGATCGATGAAGTCGGTAAAAACAAGATGGTGATCGTCGTAATGATTGAATAGAATCATCCTGATAGCAAATCATCATTCCAGAACACTCTTAAGCTAAACTACTAAACAGAATTCAAAGAAATCTAGTTGAATTGAATTACAAATCTAAAGAACACGAAATTAGTCTGCAGAATTAAATCCTAGCTACCCTAACTATGAAAACACTAAAATGAATGGGAGAATTTGAGCTATTCTTTTTCTCTCCGCATGTGTGTGTTCTGAGCTGACCTCCCAAGGGTCCTATTTATAGATGTGCATAGTAACTGCTTTCTGCCTTGGAAAATAATCGCTCGCATAAGAGTAGCTCTCCTCACGCCTTGTCCCAGTTCCTTCAAAGTGTGAGTCAAAATGAAATTATCTTTCTCATTAAGGCGAGGCAATCTTAATCTGACTTCAAGTGACTTCCTCTCGCCGTAACTCTTTAGGTTTCCAACTCGCATAACCTTTTTTTCCCACGCGATGTCGATTTGATCATCACGTGGCCTTCAGTTTTGTACCTTTCCTTGATCTTGCCCAGATTTCGCCTTAAGGTCCCCGCGACATTTCCACTCTTCCCTCGCAATATTTACCGCGAGCTGGCAACTTGTCTCCTGCTTAACCAACAAGGCGAGGATTAATTCAGATAAAACATGGCGAGAAACACTTATGTAAAAATCTACGACTTTCAAACTATTTTATGCAATTTTCAAATATCTTCCTGATCCTAATCTTTCCGAGATCTTTTTATATGTTCATCCACTTTTGATCAAAAATCTAGGAAAAATGTGATCAATTGTTATTTCTGAGACACATAATTGGACGAAAATGACAGTCATAAGTGACTGTCATCACCCACTGTGGTGGCTGCGAGGGGTTCCGGATGTAGAAGGAGTGGCTTGTGTAGTGGCCTGGGGAGTCTGCTTATCAAACACTTCCTGGATTTTTAGCTCAAGACACCTCATGGTTTCGGCCTGAACAGCATTGCCATGCATGGTCATGTCATCCTTGAAGGTGTCGACCCTTTGATTCAAATCATCCATCCTCTGATCCATACTGTCCATTCTCTGATCCATACTGTCCATTCTCTGATCTACGTTGTCCAAACGACCAGTCATTTTCAACAGTACGTCCATCAGATTCTTGTTAGTAGGTTGTCCTAAACCTGTCATGTTTATACTAGACAGAAAAATATTAAGCAATATCTGAAAAGAAGATGAAAATATTATGTAAAATAACAGAGGGAATTTATCTGGATCACTCGGAAATATCGCTCAGTTTATTCACAACCCGATGGCTGAATGCTGGGTTGATTCACAATCTGGTACGAAATGCAGTCCACAGTGATCACAAACAAACGCCCAAGTTTTCGGAGAGTGAGGTCAGAAATATGGGACGCACAGTACACGGAACAAATGTAACTGCTCGACTCGATTAAAAATTATAAGGCAGAATTATGTGTTACGCAATGCAGACAATTATGTTCAACACCTTATGCGAGCAATCATCACAGCAACAGTGTATCTGGTCCCAATATAGAAGTGTAAAAATAAAACTCACTAAACACTCGGAAAATACCCCGAATACTCAAATGACTTCTCGGGCTAGGTTTCACAAAGTGCCAGTCCAATATCCACTTTATTGTAAAAAATACTCAAGTGGCTTCTTGGGCTAGGGTTTCACAATTGTGTCAGTCCGATATTCACCTTATTGTATTCCACTCAAGAAAATAAAAATAGAAGTAAAATATCACAAGTGAAGGAATAAGAAAATTTCCAACACTTAGAATAATAAAATCTCCAGTCGATGCGGTATTATACGTGCGATGCGAATTGAAGGTCAGGCCGCATCAAGGAAATTAGACCGCATCGAGTGTACTCCCAGTACTTGGTGCGAATTCCTTCAGCAACAGTTAAGGCGATGCGAAATAAGGCGAGGCTGTTTACGAGGTATACCGCATCGGCTACATATACCGCATCGGATGTTGAGCTCTTGGAATTTTTTTCAGTTTGGAGGGTGATGCGGTTTAGGCGAGACGATGCGGTTTAAACCGCATCGATGGAAACAGACCGCATCAATTTCTTGATACTTGAAAAGTGTTCCTCACTTGGAATGGCGATGCGGTTTATGAGTGGTAATGCGCTTTATACCGCATCAATGGACATACTGCATCGTTTTTGAATTCAGCTCACAATTCTTGACTTTTCTTCCTTCTTTTTTGGATGTTGGTCATCCTTGCCCACTCCTTATAGCCGATTTTGCACACTAACAATCTTGTGCATTAATTACAGCCCATACATACACGTTGCTCAAGGACATATTTATGGTAAATGATTGGACAATTTAATGATGGCATCTATTACAATACTAGTCTTTTGCATGCAACATCATTATCATTCCAATATCCTACCAAATCCTACCTATTACAATCTTGTCAAGACAAAATGGATATTATCAAGAACAAGATGAATATTGGGATGAACAATATCAAGACAAGATGAACACCAAGAACACAACAAACAATCTCACACCCCAAACCCTAAACAACCCCACTGTTGTGATCAAATATCATGCACACAAAATACACAATGGGAAAATGTATGGGTTCAAGAGTGAGAATGGGACACGGTAGTGAGCACAACACAAGATAACCAAGATCTAAAACAAGAACTAAACACAAAAACAGTTGCACAAAACAACAAGAACAATATTTCTAGGGTTTTCAGTTTTTGAGAAAATAATACAAGAAACACAAGAACACAAGAACATATATTTTTGGATTTTTAAGATAATAATAAGTAGAACCATGGGGGCTCTGATACCAAAAAAAAAAAAATTAGGATGCCATGGATCTCTTGGTTACTAACTTGTTTAAGTAAGATTATAGAGTGATTATGCGGAAGATTAAGAAGATGGAAATGGAAGAAAATGTACTAAAATAGAAAATAAAGGGATAGGGAGACAAAACCGCAACAAGAATCGTTGGGGGAAGCAACCAAGGTGTTCGAAACCTTGACCTCAACCCAATCCTTCCACTCAAGCCTTGGTTTGGTAATCAACAATGGATGCCTCGTCCAAGATTGATGAATGTTTCCAAGCAAACGTTATGTGTAAACTCATAAGTGATCTTTGAAGAGAGAATTTGTAATTTCATTCAAAGCAAAGATGTTTACAAATGAAGGGGGAGGACATATATATAGGCCGAACCCCTTAGAAAAATAAAAGAAATGAAAAATACAACAAAATATGGCCTAATGCGGTTTAATGGAAGTGATGCAATATATACCGCATCGATGCGGTATATACCGCATTGAGTGCAAAAGACCGCATCAAGTGAACAAACTGCCCTAACTATTACAGAAATGAGGTGATGCGGTTTATAGGGGGCAATGCGGTATAAACCGAATTGGACAATCGCATTGAGGACTTATAAATAATAATACTAACTAGACTGAGGCGATGCGGTTTTAAGGCGATGCGGTTTAAATGTATTCCTCATCACTTGAATCCGCATCGATTTTGGGACTTAGAAAATACGCATGAGAGGCGATGCGGTCTGTGGCGATGCGGTTTAAGAATACCGCATTGCCTAGACCGCATCGAATTGGCAAAGGCAGGATGGGTTGATGCGTTCTAGGAGAACGCATTGGGTCGATGTGATTTATACCGCATCGACTAAAGCGCATCGATTCCATGCCTTAGTCAATTCGCATGTACTTATTCCTATACTGTTCATACTATTACAAAAATATAATATCCGACCAATCTCCAACTTGTTCGAAAATTGTCCGGTGACCGACGGCGACTCCGGCCAACTTCCGGCCAATTTTCCGGCGAGCTCCGTTTTGTCCTCCAGTGATGCTCCGGTGCTCCGGTAACTCCTCCGATGACTTTCCGGCGACACTCCGGCGACGTCGATGGCTTAATTCTTCAAAATTGGGGATTCCATGGATGGAATCCCTCCGGCCTCTTCAAGCTGGATCATGACCAATGTTTTCAGATTGCTACCTGGCCTAGTCGCCAGAACCAACGGATTAATTATTCCGATAATCCCCGAGGGTCCAATATCCAAACAAAAGGCCAAGAAATTTTCTGATGCAATGTATAAATTTTTCTTGCAGGAAGCAGATAATCTGGAACCCCATGAATCCCAAAAACTGCAAATAATGATCCGGATAGATCAAGACCGGACAAGCTCGGAATCCATTAATATGGATTCCCCACATCGGAATTAAATAAAGATGGAAGAAGGCCGCACAAGGAAAGCCCAACAAGCATGAACAGGCCCAAAACGGAGTTCGTCGGAAAAGTGGCCGGAGAGCAGCCGGAACCACCACTGGACGCCGGACATATTTTGTAAAAGAATAGAAAACAAGAACGTGTGAAATTTGGCTAAGGCATTGAGACCAATTCGAAATAGCCAATTCGGTCTAGACCGAATTGGCCTAAACCGAATTGCCCCATGCCTTAGAAAAATTGCCACTCCCTCTCAATTCGGTATACCCCAATTCGGTCATCCTAGACCGAATTGCCTATACATCAGTCAGCTATTATTTTCCAAGACCCCCAATTCGGTCAATTGGCCAATTCGGTCTAAACCGAATTGCACCACATAAACCGAATTGCCCTCTGACTGTTATTATTATTATTATTATTATTATTATTATTACTTGTAATGTTGTAAGTGTCCAATTCGGTCTTATGACCAATTCGGTCTAAACCGAATTGACACCCCTTTCTCTTTTGTAATAGATAGATTTGGTCCCAATTCGATCTAGGCCATACCAATTCGGTTTACACCATAGACCAAATTGATTCCCCCCTAAACCGAATTAGGCCATTTTTTTTATGTATGTTTCATTTCTCTTGTTTCCCAAGGGGCTTGGCCTATATATATGACCTCCCCCTTCATTTGTAAACAACTTTGCTTAATATTGAAATCAACTCTCATATTTTTCAAAGTTCACAACCGAAAGCACTTTTCCAAAGTGTTCTCCCCCATCCGTGTTTGTCTTGAACTTATGTTCATTTCCCTCACGCCATCAAGTTGGAAACTTGCTCGATGGATTGTCAATGAATGATGCACTTGAAGGAAGCCATTTGTCTTGAGCTTGACTCATTTCCCTTGGCAAGTTCGGGTCCCCTTCATTCATAAGTTTCATTATCTTTTATTTTACAACTTAGTCTCATCTTCTTATATCATAATCATCCTTTTGTGTGTGTTCTTGTTCTTCGTCAATCTTCACCCCCTATTCTCCTAATCATCATTTTACCTAACCCTAAAATTCAGACAACACTAATCCGGATATTGTCACTAAACAAGTTTCGATCTACGGCATATATAGAAAATTTTTCGTATCAGAGCCAAACTTGTTGGTATAATAGGATTATTCTCCATATTTTCTTGTTATTATCCGTGTGTTATTTGTGTTCTCACCCATATAAAAATATGTGAAAACCCTATAAATATTTCGTGCCTCGCAACTCTCGGCCATACCACATTTTTCCATCTCTTGTTTGTTGTTGATGTTAGTCTTGTTGTCCTAATCTCATGTATGAGTGTGCTTGCATGATTTCTTGAGTTCATTGGATTAAACAAGATTATTAAGAGCAAACAGTGAAGGGTATTCGGGTTTGGGAGTGAGATTTTGTTCTTGGTGTTCATATTGTTCTTGACAAAGTTCATCTTGTTCTTGGCAAATTGATGTAAGAGTAAGTTTGATCCTGCATGGGCAAGGCTAGCATGTGTAGCCGTGATCATTAAATGTCCAATCATGTGCAAATTCGAATCCTTGTTTAATGTGAAGATATTGTAAAGAAATCTGTAGCATTTAATTCCCCAAGGAGGTACAAGACATTCAGCCGAAAAGGAGGAAGAAAGTCAAAAATTGCGGACCAATCAATTCGAAGGCAATTCGGTCTACCCTTAATTCGAACTAGACCGAATTAGCTAGCATAGGCCGCACCAATCCTCCTACGTAAGAAAATTGCCAAAGTTCAACCCACCAATTCGGTCTCCATTAAATTCGGTCTAAACCGAATCGTCCCTAGACCGAATTGCCTGAAGGAAATCACGCATCAATTCATCAATTGGAAGACATCAATTTGGTCTCCTTCAATTCAGTCTCCTGGTGCGACATAGACCGAATTGGGCTCCTCTAAACCGAATTGAGCCCCAAAATTTTTCAAGTGTTGTGGTGTAATTCCATCGTTAGTATTATTTTCTCCTTTTCACATATTTGAGTGTTTTGAATGAATTTACAATAAAGTGAATATCGGACTGGCACAATTTGAAACCTAGCCCGAGAAGCCACTTGAGTACTTGTACAATAAAGTGGATATCGTGACTGGCATTTTGTGAAACCTAGCCCGAGAAGTCATTTGAGTAAATTGGGTTTGATTTCTCGAGTGCTTTTTCTTGTGAGCTTTATTTTTCCACTTCTAAATTGGGACAAATATCACTGTTCTTTGCTTGCGATATCTGTTTAAAACTATGAACTTGATCCGATTGCAGTACACACATACATATCTGTGCGTTCCTTGATTGAGTCGAACAGTTCATTTGACTCTTGAACTGTGTGTGCGAAATATCTGTGTGTACTTCTCTTGCATCTGATTGAACTATCTGAGCAGGCGACGAACTGAAGTGGCGTTGAGAACCAGGATTCAGTGCAAATTTGAGAGATCACTCTATATAATTCAGCACTTATTTTTCTGACCTACCTTATATCTATATTATTTTTCTAAGTATCATGGCAGGAAGCACAGAGCCAAATTTGACTGACATCATGGAGATGCTACGATCAATGAGCGAGAATACTGTTAAAAGGGCTGATTTCGAAACCCTTAAGCAAACTCTTGATGCTAATGTTTCAAATATTACTGCCGTAAATGAGCGCATTGATAATTTGAGCAATGAATTTGCAGGACGCATGAAATTACAAGATGAGGCATTGGCACAACGATTGATGCAACGGGTTGAACGAAGGCTGGAAGATGCTTTCTATCATCCTTCCGCCTCCGGACAAAATGGAGCATCTGGGAGCAATAGCCACGTCCAAGGAACTGACATGGCTGATGCAGAGGAGGCCATAGCCGAAAGGGAAGCGGAACAAGTCACGATAGGGACGTTTGATTGTCGGCAAGGGCCCGGTGCTCGAAGAACACCACCTCCGATGGCTCCAATCCCTCCTCCTCCTGTCGCAGTCGAAGGGTTACGCATCAATGATCCTTTGGCCATGCCTCCACCACCTATGCAAAATCAGCACCAGAATGCGCTTGTAATGGACCGTGATGATCACGATGACGTGGATGACAATCTGCAATGTATCAAATTCACCATCCCTACTTTCAGAGGGACTGGTGATCCTAACGAATCCCACGATTGGAGAAACAGAATGGAAATGATCTACAACTGCCACAACTACTCTGACTTCAAGAAAATCCAGTTGGCGGTTCAAGAATTCAAAGATTATGCCCAACTCTGGTGGCAAAAGTTCGCAATTGATCATCACAATGCCGGGCAGCCCCAATTCACTGATTGGGAATATTTTTTACAACTCATGGAGAGAAGATTCGTGCCTCCTACCTACAAGCCAGATATGTACATGAAGGTGATCAGTCTGAAGCAGGAATCAAGGACTGTTGAAGAATACTACCGCGAAATGAAAATGCTCATGATGCGAGCACAGTTCAATGAAGATCCGTTGATCACCCTGACCAGATTCGCGAAAGGTTTGAGACCCGAAATCTTCGAAGAAATGGACATGAGAGGATATGTGAATATCACTGACCTGGTGAGAAAAGCCGCAAAGTTTGAGGCCCAACTCAAAAGGAGAACCCACCGGACTTCTACAGGTTACAACCCAAACAAGCCATGGTTAATCCGACCACCCGAGAGGACAGAGAAACCCAAAATTCTCCAGCCAACACCGTCGCCGGTTCGTGATGAGGGAGATTACAGGCCTAAAAGGTTTGAACTGGGTAAAAATTTCAGGGAATACCACCGGGTAGATCGGAACCGGAATCTGGGCCGAGATCAACATCCACCCGCCAAAGACAAAAGAGAAATCACTTGTCAGAAATGCGGCAAGAAAGGCCACTATGCAAATGAATGCAATAATCCAAGGCGAGTGGCTATACTCAATACAGGCGAGGACGAAAGACCTGTGATCGAGATTGAACCAGGAGTATTCAAAGTAGTTGGTTCTGAGGATGAGGATGACTGTGACGAAGATCCAAGGCGCTATCAAATTGATGAACCAGTCAATCCAGAAATCAATGAGGACAATGAGGAAGATGTGAATCTGCTCGTAGCCATGAGGGTGCTAAACGCCGATAGAGAGCCAGAAGTCTCACCCAACGAACAAAGGGAAAATCTCTTCCATTGTCGTTGCACCATTCAGGGCAATAATGCCACTGTCATTGTTGATAACGGAAGCTGCACTAATATTGTTAGTTTGTATACTGTGTGCAGATTGCAGCTACCAACAGAGGAGCATTCCAGTCCCTTACTACACTGGATGAACAAAAGTGGCAAAACCAAGGTCTCCCAAAAGTGGCCGCGCCGTCGGACAGATTCGCCCGTGCGAGATTTTCTCGCCTGAATCCGGATTTTCAGACTTCGGTTGAACACCATTCGGCTCAAGACTCTTAGGGGCAGACCTTGGGCGTCCCTAGGTCTTGTTTAACTATAAATAAGCCCTCTTGAAAGCTCCGAACACTTTTCCAAAACCCTACAACTCTCTATACGTCCGAAAACCCTAATTCCGGAGTCGTCGGAGGCACGAAACCAAGGCGAGATTGATTTGGACGAAATCAGAGTCTCCTAGACGTCATGGTAAGTTCCGATCCATTCGTCTCTTACGTTTTGATTCGAAAACGAATCCTAACCTTCTTATTTTTCTTTCTACGCCCCGAATCGGATCTAGAACGTAGAACCCGACGAACGGAGAGGATAGACGGAGGACGGGAAGCCACGCCTTCGAAATAGACGATCCCGGATATCTACAAATCTGTAAGTTAATACTTACATGGGTTTGGGAGTAATTAAAACACGAAACCTAAAAGCTTAATCGAATCCTTCGTAAATCAGCCAATGTATATTTTCTACCGGCGCAACAGTTTTGACAAATTTTTCCGAACCTTAAAACAACTTCAAACGGAAAAACTTAAAACACAAGAAACGTTCCTAAGGCTTAGATCTATCTACTGTAAAATTTTCAGAATTTTTAGAGACGATTTGATATGTGAAAACCAACCGAAACCGAACTGCTTGAAATTGGATCTTGAAATTCTTGACAGAACTTATGTCCGATCTTGATCACATTTTTGACATTAGTTCTAGACCAATTTAGATCTTTGGCCGAACATGAAAGTTGTAGATAAATGTCTTAAGAAGGTCTCTGTAAAAGTTCATTAAATTTAGAGTTGATTTGCTATGTTAGATCTTGATAATCTTGAACTGCTGTATACGAAACTCGGACAGATTAATGTTATGGCGAAAATTGATGAATTTGACCTATTTCAGTATTTCGGATTGAAAAAGTTAAAACACAAAAGTTGTTCATCTCGATGTTTCTGAGTCAGTGGTAAAATTTCAGAATTTTTGGAATTAAACTCGATATTTACTGAATTTTAGAGTAAACTGTGGTTGACCGAGTCAAATCTTGAAATCTTGTTGAAACGGTGAAACTAGCCTTTAAGGTTTAAACGAGTAGAAGACTCTTTGAAATAATTATATGAAATCTGGAAAAATTAGGAAATCCCCTTTACAAACATGATCTTTAAAATTAGGGGGTGAGTGCTCTGCAGGGTGCCCTCCTAACGATTCACTTCGTGCCTATATGGACGATGGTGACCCCGCGCGAAATATTTGAGATATATTGCCAAAACGGCATGAGATATATGGCCTACACTCTCGTGAATATACTTATGGGATTCTCGAGGCTCCGGAGTGGTACTGGGTATGGCAGATACGGCTGCGGCCGCCGGTTTCCGGCTAAATTGACGAGATTGCGATGCAATCGTGAAATACCTGAAATACTAAATCTTGGGAGTAATGGGGATAGTTAAATATTTTAAATTTTGTCCTTTAAATTATTAAATGCTTTATTTAAATTAATTATGGCTTCATTTAAATTATTTATGAATATTATCATGCTTTTATGTAAATATTAAATTAATGGCTTTTAAACCCTACGATCATGCATGTGTTAACTTACTCAGCAAGTTGTGCTGACCAAACCATTCTATTTTCCTTTTTCCTTACAGAGTATGTGGAATGATCATGAGCACATTCATGCATGGGGGAACCATATTTTTGCAAACTTTATTATTTAAATTTTTGCATTAGACATTAGAATAAACGGGCCTGTTTAACCCGTGTTTTGACCATGTTGGTCGTATTTACATTTCCGCTGCAATATTATACTTAAATACTATTTCCGCTGCGCTATGATATTATTATTTTTGAGATTATTCTGTATGGGCTGTTTGCAAATGTTTTCAATGCTTTTAAATACTGAAATACCTAGCCTTGCATCTCTTCAGTAAGCCGGAGAAACCGTGTCTTACTAGGGAGGTGTACGGTGACATCCCGACCTGGGTGACCAAAAACCGGGGTGTTACAAGTTGGTATCAGAGCCCGGCTATTTTTAAACTATTATTTTTAAACCATTATTATTTTTAAAGTACTATTAATATTTTGACTATTATTTAAATTTTAAAGTATTATTTCCATTGAAAATTTTTATTTTAAAACCCATGGAAAAATATATATATAGTGCATTAAATTATTTTTGGGGGGAAATCATCATTTGCATTTGCATATTGCATCTCTTTTATCAACTTAGAATCTTGGCGAATTTCAACTTAGAATCTCGGCGAATTTCAACTTAGAATCTTGGCGAAGTTTAACTTAGAATCTTGGCGAAGTTTAACCTAGAATCTTGGCGAATATTAACTTAGATCTTTTGCTTGCGCTAGATGGCTAGTCAAGATATGATGCAGTTGACGATCAAAATGATGAACGTTCACCTTGATTCCCAACAAACCATAGAACAAATGAAATACCGTATGGCTCAACTGGAGGCCAATTTGCACCACATGGGCAACTTGAGAGAGGCGGATCACCACCGCATAAACCAACTCGAACGCCAAGTCCAAACCCTCACTACACAAAACCTAATACTGAAGGAACACATCGATGCCCATGGGAAAGACTTGAACACTATCTTTGATGATCTACTGCCGCCAAGTTCGGAGGAGGAAGACCTGGAGGAGGATCCCGCTACCCCACCGGAGGATGTCTTGAGACGCTAGGAATTCTATTTATAGTAGATACTATTTTGCTAGGGAAATATCTCTACTTTTGTACTAAAATTTCTTTTGAGGAAATAAAATGCCTGATTTATTTATAATCGAAAAAAAAAAAACCGGACAGACCTGTTCGTACAAAAAAAAATAATAAAAAAATCGAAATAAAATAAAACAAATTAAAATAAAACCCGGAAGCATACAGCGCTTCGTAGTTCGATCGAGCACCACGTGCTAAATTACAAAACACATATACATTTATAGAAATTGTTTAGACTAGATGTTAAATTCACAAGTCCTAATCCACCCTATTTGTACCAGAATGGCACCCAGATGAAGAGGAAGAGGAAGAACTCAACCCGCTCCCCAAACCACTACTGAAACACCTACCGAAATACCTCCAAATGTCACGGAACCGGCCCAACCTGTAGAGGAACAACCCCAAGGTGCGCAGGATGCCCCCGCACCGAACAAAGTGGGCGATCGTCTTCGGACGATAGAGGAGGTTTTGATTGCGCTAGGAAACACGCAAGTCAACCAGGGCCAAGCTGCGGCGGTACCTCCGCCCCAAGCTCGCCCTAACTATCTGGCTATGGTGAATCCCTACCAGCCACCCCACTATGCTGGTGAGGAGGATCCAGCCAAACTGGAAGAATGGATCCAAACCTTCGACAAGCTGCTGGGAGCAGTCAAATGTCCGGAAGGAGAGAGGGTGCATGTCGCTTCGTACTACTTGGGAGGCGAAGCGGACGACTGGTGGCAGGCAACTCAAGCCAAGCTGACTGAAGATGACGAGCCCTACTCTTGGGCGGAAATGGTGGAACTACTCAGGGATCGATTCTATCCCTTGAGTACTAAAGCTGCCATGTACGAAGAATTCCTGTCACTGAAGCAAGGAGGCCAAACCGTACAAGAGTACTACACACGATTCAAGGAGCTAGTGAGGTTCGCACCAAGACTCGTACCCACGGATGCAGAGAAGGCACAGAAGTTCGAGATGGGACTGAACCTGTCTGTTCGCGAGGTGATCGCGGGGGTACACTACCCCGATTTGCAAGCTGTGTATGACCGCGCTGTGGCAGTAGCGCGTGTGCAGCAACTGAAGAGAAGGGTGAGTGGGGAGTCCAGCAGGGGTCCCCAAGATAAGAGAAACCGGGACTCGAGAGGCGAGAACAACACTGGAAGGAACAAACAGTGGAGAGGGTCGAATAGACCTCAACAAGCCAACAATGAGAGAAGGTTTAACCAAGAAGAACCCGTACCACCCTGCCCAAGGTGTGGGCGACCCCATCTGACGAGGGGATGCCCTCAACAGGGCGCCTGTTCCCGATGTAGTCGAATGGGTCACATACGTCGGGAGTGCCGAACTAGGCTTGAAAACATAACGAAAAGGGAAGACCTGGTCACGGGGCAGGAACAGCCTCAGAACCAAAATGGGCGGAACGGGAATAACCAGGGGTATAGACCCCCTCAAAACCAATTTAGGCCACCGAATCAGAACCAGAACCAACGACCTCCGCCACCGCAGAATCAAAACCAACAGCAAAACCAGCAGCAGAATGCGAATCAGCAGGGCAATCAAGGACGCCCTGTGGGGAGGCTCAATGTGGTTAACCAAGCGGACGTGCTTGCGCAAGGAAAAGTGATGGCAGGTACATTTCACGTTTTGAATACACCCCTTAGAGTTCTATTTGATTCTGGAGCTAGTTGTTCGATCATAGCATCAAGGATAGTGCCTGAGTTAGATCTACCTAAGTGCGAAAGAATTAGCTTAGGAATTCAATTGCCTTCTGGAGAAGTAGTATCTTGCTCTAAACGATATAACGGAATTCCTATAGTGATAAAGAACGTAGAATTCTTCGCAAACTTAGTAGAATTTAACTTAAGAGACTTTGACATCATACTGGGTATGGATTGGTTATCCCAGTATAAAGCGGTGATCGAATGCCAAAAACAAAAGATCACATTGTCAAAAAGTAGGGGAAAGAGAGTTATCTTCTACTCTCAGCCCCCTAAGAAGAGTAACAAAATCGTTAGTGCACTTAAACTAAGTAACTTGATGCGTAAGGGGTATGAACTATATGCGTGTTATGTGCACAACCTTGAGGCGGAAGAGAACAAGGTTGATAGCATACCAGTGGTAAGAGAGTACCCGGATGTGTTTCCTGAAGATATCCCGGGAATGCCACCTGAGAGAGATCTTGAGTTCACTATAGATCTCATTCCGGGCACAGAGCCTGTCTCAAAAGCTCCGTACCGGATGGCACCACTGGAAATGAAGGAGTTAAAAGACCAACTCGAGGAGCTGTTAGGAAAGGGGCATATACGGCCGAGTACTTCCCCCTGGGGAGCACCGGTTTTATTTGTTAAGAAGAAAGACGGAGGATTACATCTTTGCATAGATTACCGAGGATTAAACCAAGTGACCATCAAGAATAAATACCCTTTGCCGAGAATTGAGGATCTATTTGATCAACTGAAGGGAGCTTCAGTATTCTCGAAGATCGACTTACGATCTGGGTATCACCAGCTGAGAATTGCCGAGAAAGACATTCCAAAGACGGCGTTTCGAACTCGATATGGTCACTACGAGTTCACAGTGTTATCCTTTGGGTTAACAAATGCTCCGGCAATGTTCGTGAACCTCATGAACAATGTATTTCGAGAGCTGTTAGATCAGTGCGTAGTGGTGTTCATTGATGACATCCTGATCTACTCGAAAAATGAGGAGGAGCATGCCCGGCACTTGCACCAAGTGTTAGGGACCTTGCGAAAGATTCAGCTATACGGCAAATTGTCCAAATGCGATTTTTGGTTGAAGGAGGTAGCATTTCTTGGACATATAGTATCCGTTGATGGAGTTTCAGTGGATCCGGCAAAAGTCTCTGCCGTAACTGAGTGGGCAACTCCCAAGAGCCAAACCGAGATAAGGAATTTCCTTGGATTAGCCGGGTACTATAGACGGTTCGTGAAGGATTTTTCGAAAATCGCACGACCTTTGACCCAGCTACTTAAGAAGGGAGTAAAATACGTGTGGACAGAGGCTTGTGAGACACCGTTTCAAGAGCTGCAGAAACGACTCACAACCACACCCGTATTAACACTACCATCAGAGAATGGTGACTTCGAAGTTTACAGCGATGCTTCGAAGGAAGGTTTAGGTTGTGTCTTGATGCAAGACTCGAGAGTCGTATCGTATGCATCACGCCAACTGAAACCTCACGAGGAGAATTATCCGACACATGACCTGGAGTTGGCAGCGGTCGTTTTCGCTCTAAAGATATGGAGACATTATCTTTATGGGCAGAAGTGTCGAATGTTCACCGACCACAAGAGCTTGAAACATATATTCACTCAGAAGGAGTTGAATTTGAGATAGCGAAGGTGGTTGGAACTTATTACAGACTACGATTTAGAGATAGCCTACCACGAGGGGAAGGCGAATGTGGTAGCCGATGCCCTAAGTCGAAAAACCCAACACGTGACAAACTCGTTGGTAATTCCGCCGGCATTGTACATGGAGTTAGCAAGATTGAAGTTAGAGCTTGTGCATCCTGGCACAGTGAGTGAAACGATCAACGCCATGGTCGTAGAAACTCCAATATTGGACGAGATTAAGATCGCCCAACCGGGCGATGCGAAACTCGAGAAGATAAGGGGGTATATTACCGAAGGAAAGGCAATAGGATTTGCTGTCCATGAGGATGGAAGCATTCGTTTCAAAGAAAGATGGTGCGTGCCCCTTAAATGTGCCGAGTTGAAGCGAAGGTTGATGGAGGAAGGGCACAACACCCCATATTCAGTGCATCCCGGAGGCGACAAACTTTACAAAGATCTGAAGAAGATCTATTGGTGGCCGGGAATGAAGAAGGAAGTGGCAGACTTCGTGGTGAAATGTCTCACCTGCCAAAAGGTTAAGGCAGTGCGACATAGACCCTTAGGATTGATGCAACCACTAGAGATTCCAAGTTGGAAGTGGGATAGCATCTCAATGGATTTTGTCTCGGGATTACCCCGATCACCTAAAGGCATGAACAAGATTTGGGTGAGTGTGGATAGGCTAACGAAGACAGCCATATTTATCCCAATGAAGGACACGTGGACTATGGACCAATTGGCCCAAGCCTACATTGATAATGTGGTACGACGACATGGAGTACCACATGACATCATTTCCGATAGAGACAACAGATTTGTCTCTCACTTTTGGGACGGAGTTACAAAAAGCTCTCGGTACTCAAATCAAAATGAGCACCGCATTCCACCCAATGACGGATGGTCAAACCGAGAGAACAATCCAAACACTAGAAGACATGCTGAGAGCATGCGTGTTGGAATTTAAGGGAAGTTGGGAATCCCATTTACCCTTAATCGAATTCTCTTATAATAATAGCTACCATGATAGCATTGGCGTGACACCTTTCGAGGCATTGTATGGACGAAAGTGCCGAAGCCCGTTGAGCTGGGAAGAAAACGATAAGCCGGTGGTAGTGGGACCACAATTTATCGAAGACATGGCTCAACAAATCAAAGTGATTCAAGGAAAAATGAAAGCCGCTCAAGACCGTCAGAAGAGTTAAGCTGACGTGAGACGACGAGAGCTAGAATTTCAAGTGGGAGATAGGGTCATGCTAAAGATATCACCCATGAAGGGGGTGATGCGCTTTGGCAAGCGAGGAAAGTTGAGTCCTCGATGCATAGGACCTTACGAGATTCTAGAACGAGTCGGAAATTTAGCCTACCGACTGGCTTTACCGCCACAATTAGATCGAGTTCATAATGTCTTCCATGTCTCACAACTAATGAAGTATGTGCCGGACCCGACACATGTACTTCAACCGGAGATAATTGAGCTCGATGAAGATTTGACTTATGAAGAAGTCCCAGTGCGTATTCTCGACACTAAGGAACGAGTAACGAGGAACAAAACCGTCAAAATGATCAAGGTTCTTTGGTCGAACCACGAAAGTGAGACGGCAACTTGGGAAGTAGAATCCAACATGAGAGAACGCTACCCGACATTGTTCCAAACCGATACCGACACAGTTATGGGGACATAACTGCAATCTTAAGGGGGAGAGGATGTCATACCACCTAATTTTCATGCATTTTTGTAAACTTTTGAACTATGTTATGGCTTGATCCCTTCACAGGGTACGTAGGCAGCTTAGAATTTTTAATTCTAAGTTCAGTCACAACATAATAAAACAAACAAAAGACCTTAGCACGAGAAAAGCCGAAACACAACTTCGAGGATGAAGTTGATTCTTAAGGAGGGTAGACTGTAATACCCGAGAATTCTCCAACATAAAATAAAACAATAATTAAATAAATAAACAATAAATAAAATAAATACAATAAATAAATAAATCCAGCAAATAAATAAATAAATAAAGATAAGGAAATGAGAAATGAGATTTAACTTAAAAAGGAATTTAATTAAATAAAAAGAATTATTAAAGGTAAATAAATTGTACACCGAAACCCGATACCAATGAACTCGAGGATTCGAGTCCAAACATCCAATTAGACCCGAGTAAAAATTTAGAGAGAAACTGGGAACCCGAAGATACCACGGAAATCGGAATGCGGGAGCATAGAGGCATAGAAGTCCGAAAGAGAGGAGGAAAGGCACGACGGATCGCACGCCCAGCCCGGACCGAAGTCCAGGCGAGTGCCGCGCGGTGGCCGCGCGGTCAAAGGGGAATCGCCGCGCCACGGCCGCGCCGTCGGACAGATTCGCCCGTGCGAGATTTTCTCGCCCGAATCCAGATTTTTCGACTTCGGTTGAACACCATTCGGCTCAAGACTCTTACGGGCAGACCTTGGGCGTCCCTAGGTCTTGTTTAACTATAAATAAGCCCTCTTGAAAGCTCCAAACACTTTTCCAAAACCCTACAACTCTCTATACGTCCGAAAACCCTAATTCCGGAGTCGTCGGAGGCACGAAACCAAGGCGAGACTGATTTGGACGAAATCAGAGTCTCCTAGACGTCGTGGTAAGTTCCGATCCATTCGTCTCTTATGTTTTGATTTGAAAACGAATCCTAACCTTCTTATTTTTCTTTCTACGCCCCCGAATCGGATCTAGAACGTAGAACCCGACGAACGGAGAGGATAGACGGAGGACGGGAAGCCACGCCTTCAAAATAGACGATCCCGGTTATCTACAAATCTGTAGATTAATACTTACATGGGTTTAGGAGTAATTAAAACACGAAACCTAAAAGCTTAATCGAATCCTTCGTAAATCTGCCAATGTATGTTTTCTACCGGCGCAACAGTTTTGACGAATTTTTCCGAACCTTAAAACTACTTCAAACGGAAAAACTTAAAACACGAGAAACATTCCTAAGGCTTAGATCTATGTACTGTAAAATTTTCAGAATTTTTAGAGGCGATTTGATATGTGAAAACCAACCGAAACCGAACTGCTTGAAATTGGATCTTGAAATTCTTGACAGAACTTAGGTCCGATCTTGATCACATTTTTGACATTAGTTCTAAACCGATAAATGTCGTAAGAAGGTCTCTGTAAAATTTCATTAAATTTGGAGTTGATTTGCTATGTTAGATCTTGATAATCTTGAACTGCTGTATACAAAACTCGGACAGATTAATGTTATGGCGAAAATTGATGAATTTGACCTATTTCGGTATCTCGGATTGAAAAAGTTAAAACAGGAAAGTTGTTCATCTCGATGTTTCTGAGTCAGTGGTAAAATTTAAGAATTTTTGGAATTAAACTCGATTTTTACTGAATTTTAGAGTAAACTGTGGTTGACCGAGTCAAATCTTGAAATCTTGTTGAAACGGTGAAACTAGCCTTTAAGGTTT
Source organism: Hygrophila difformis (assembly GCA_030278955.1). Taxonomy (NCBI): domain Eukaryota; kingdom Viridiplantae; phylum Streptophyta; class Magnoliopsida; order Lamiales; family Acanthaceae; genus Hygrophila; species Hygrophila difformis. The sequence goes on from JAOANR010000012.1 coordinate 3,209,159, forward strand.
AAACGAGTAGAAGACTCTTTGAAATAATTATATGAAATCTGGAAAATTAGGAAATCCCCTTTACAAACTTGATCTTTAAAATTAGGGGGTGAGTGCTCTGCAGGGTGCGCTCCTAACGATTCACTTCGTGCCTATATGGACGATGGTGACCCCGCGCGAAATATTTGAGATATATTGCCAAAACGGCATGAGATATATGGCCTACACTCTCGTGAATATCCTTATGGGATTCTCGAGGCTCCGGAGTGGTATTGGGTATGGCAGATACGGCTGCGGCCGCCGGTTTCCGGCTAAATTGACGAGATTGCGATGCAATCGTGAAATACCTGAAATACTAAATCTTGGGAGTAATGGGGATAGTTAAATATTTTAATTTTTGTCCTTTAAATTATTAAATGCTTTATTTAAATTAATTATGGCTTCATTTAAATTATTTATGAATATTATCATGCTTTTATGTAAATATTAAATTAATGGCTTTTAAACCCTACGATCATGCATGTGTTAACTTACTCAGCAAGTTGTGCTGACCAAACCATTCTATTTTCCTTTTTCCTTATAGAGTATGTGGAATGATCATGAGCACATTCATGCATGGGGAACCATATTTTTGCAAACTTTATTATTTAAATTTTTGCATTAGATTAGAATAAACGGGCCAGTTTAACCCGTGTTTTGACCATGTTAGTCGTATTTACATTTCCGCTGCAATATTATACTTAAATACTATTTCCGCTGCGCTATGATATTATTATTTTTGAGATTATTCTGTATGGGCTGTTTGCAAATGTTTTCAATGCTTTTAAATACTGAAATACCTAGCCTTGCATCTCTTCAGTAAGCCGGAGAAACCGTGTCTTACTAGGGAGGTGTGGCGGTGACATCCCGACCTGGGTGACCAAAAACCGGGGTGTTACAGAGCGGATATCATCAAATCAGAATGCAACCAGGGGATGAATGGAAGACTGCCTTCAAGACGAAGTTTGATCTATATGAGTAGCTTGTTATGCCATTCGGCCTTACGAATGCCCCCTCTACATTTATGCGTTTGATGAATGAGACTCTTAGACAATTCATAGGAAAATTTGTAGTATTTTATTTTGATGACATTCTTGTTTATAGCCGTACTCTAATCGATCATGTGAACCATGTGCAACAGGTACTCGATCGACTGAGAAAAGTCCGCTTGTACGCCAACTTCGAGAAGTGTAGCTTCTGTGTGCCGGAGGTGGCATTTCTGGGATTTGTCGTTGGAAAGGATGGACTGAAAGTGGACGAATCAAAGATCAAAGCTATAACTGACTGGAAGCCGCCAACCACTGTGCATGAAGTACGCAGTTTTCTGGGTTTAAGTGGTTTCTTTAGAAGATTCGTCCCACAGTTTAGTGTCATTGCGGCCCCAATCATTGCACTACTCAGGAAAGACATTCCGTTCAAATGGGGACCAGCACAACAGAAAGCATTTGACGACCTTAAGGATAAGCTCACTCATGCACCTGTTCTAGCATTACCAAATTTTGACTTACCATTCGAAATCGAAAGTGATGCGTCAGGTACGGGCATGGGAGCAGTGTTGCGTCAAGAAGGGAGACCAATATCATACTACAGTGAGAAGTTCAGTGGAGCACAACTGAATTATTCCACGTACGACAAGGAACTATATGCTATTGTTCAATCTTTGAGGACATGGCAACACTATCTGAGACGAAGAGAATTCGTGATCAACACTGATCATGAGACGCTTAAGCACATAAGGGTTCAGGGACAATTGAGCAAAAGGCACGCTCGGTGGAGCACGTTTATAGAGTCCTTTCCTTACGTGATTAAGTACAAGAAATGGAAAGACAATGTGGTTGCAGATGCACTCTCCAGAAGAACGGCATTGGCCATATTTGCGACTACTCATTTGTTTGGATTTGAGCATATCAAGAGTCAGTACTCCACTGACGAATATTTCAGAGTGTTGTACGAGAGGACAAAGCAGAATGGATTCAGGGAGTTTTCCCAACTAAACGGGTTTCTGTACTACAGAAACAGATTATGCATCCTAAAGGGATCTGTCAGAGAATTACTGATTCAAGAGGCTCATGGAGGTGGTCTCATGGGACACTTTGGGAAAGATGCAACTCTGGGGATTCTCATCGAAAAGTTCTACTGGCCAAAGATGCAAGCCCAGGTTGTTCGCTTCATTGCTAAGTGCTTGGTCTGTCTGAAGGCCAAGTCAACTGTTAAACCCCACGGCTGATATCAAGCATTACCTGTGCCAGAAGGACCCTGGCTGGACATATCAATGGACGTCGTGCTTGGACTACCACGGACTGCAAGAGGCAAAGATTCAATCTTTGTAGTAGTTGATCGATTCTCCAAGATGGCTCATTTCATACCATGTGCGAAGACCAATGACGCCAGGCCTATCTCGAATCTATTCTTCAGAGAAGTGGTATGTCTTCATGGAGTACCAAATCAATCGTGTCTGACTGCGATGCCAAGTTCGTAAGCTACTTCTGGAAAGGCTTTTGGCGTGAGATGGGTACACAACTTTTGTTCTCAACGTCCTACCATCCTCAGACGGACGGACAGACAGAAGCGGTAAATCGTGTGTTGGGTAACCTCCTACGCATAATTATTTCTTCGAGCTCCAAAAGTTGGGATGAATGTTTACCTTACATTGAATTTGCTTATAATCGTCACATTCATCGTGCCACACACATGTCACCCTTTGAAGTCGTTTATGGATTTAACCCGATGACCCCTCTCGATTTTCTGCCACCACTTAGTAGTAAGCATCTTAACTTCAATGGCAGAGACAGGGCTAAATCAATCAAGGATCTTCACGAGAAGGTTCGAAACAGCTTGTTGAAGGCATCAGAGACATATGCCAAATTTGCCAACAGGGGCAGAAAAAGGCTGTTGCTGAAACCAGGAGACTGGGTCTGGGTGCACATGAGAAAAGAACGTTTTCCTGCACAAATACATGGCAAACTTGCATCTCGTGGGAGAGAACTTACAAAGTCCCAGAGAAAATCAATGACAATGCCTATCGGATTGAGCTTCCTGATGACTTTAATATTAATCCGACTTTCAATGTTGCTGATTTATCTCTTTTCGAAAGAGATGATGAGTTGGATTCTGATCAGTTGATGTCTCAACCTTCCCAAGGGGGTGGGGATGGCGTAGTCGCCAGAACCAATGGATTAATTATTCCGATAATCCCCCAGGGTCCAGTATCCAAACAAAAGGCCAGGAAATTTTCTGATGCAATGTATAAATTTTTCTTGCAGGAAGCAGATAATCTGGAACCCCAGGAATCCCAAAAACTGCAAATAATGATCCGGATAGATCAAGACCGGACAAGCTCGGAATCCATTAATATGGATTCCCCACATCGGAATTAAATAAAGATGGAAGAAGGCCTTAGGATGCACAAGGAAAGCCCAACAAGCATGAACAGGCCCAAAACAGAGTTCGTCGGAAAAGTGGCCGGAGAGCAGCCGGAACCACCACTGGACGTCGGACATATTTTGTAAAAGAATAGAAAATAAGAACGTGTGAAATTTGGCTAAGGCATTGAGACCAATTCGGTCTAGCCAATTCGAAATAGCCAATTCGGTCTAGACCGAATTGGCCTAAACCGAATTGCCCCATGCCTTAGAAAAATTGCCACTCCCTCTCAATTCGGTGTACCCCAATTCGGTCTAGACCGAATTGCTTCCTAGACCGAATTGCCTATACCACATCAGTAAGCTATTATTTTCCAAGACCCCCAATTCGGTCTATTGGCCAATTCAGTCTAAACCGAATTGCACCACATAAACCGAATTGCCCTCTGACTGTTATTATTATTATTACTTGTAATGTTGTAAGTGTCCAATTCGGTCTTATGACCAATTCGGTCTAAACCGAATTGACACCCCTTTCTCTTTTGTAATAGATAGATTTGGTCCCAATTCGATCTAGGCCATACAAATTCGGTTTACACCATAGACCAAATTGATTCCCCCTAAACCGAATTAGGCCATTTTTTATGTATTTTTCATTTCTCTTGTTTCCCAAGGGGCTTGGCCTATATATATGACCTCCCCCTTCATTTGTAAACAACTTTGCTTAATATTGAAATCAACTCTCATATTTTTCAAAGTTCACAACCGAGAGCACTCTTTCAAAAGTGTTCTCCCCCATCCGTGCTTGTCTTGAACTTATGTTCATTTCCCTCACGCCATCAAGTTGGAAACTTGCTCGATGGATTGTCAATGAATGATGCACTTGAAGGAAGCCATTTGTCTTGAGCTTGACTCATTTCCCTTGGCAAGTTCGGGTCCCCTTCATTCATAAGTTTCATTATCTTTTATTTTACAACTTAGTCTCATCTTCTTATATCATAATCATCCTTTTGTGTGTATTCTTGTTCTTCGTCAATCTTCACCCCCTATTCTCCTAATCATCATTTTACCTAACCCTAAAATTCAGACAACACTAATCCGGACATTGTCACTAAACAAGTTTCGATCCACGGCACTACCTTCTTCTCTATTGATTTCTTCTGTGAATTCTGCAGTCTTGAGAAGGGTTGCAATCTGGTCCGTGAACCTCCGGGCCCTGGTCCTGGGGCATGGTCCCGATGGAATAATTAAGGTTGCAGATTTGGCTCCCACGCCAAGAGGGCCGCTGTGCCGCTGTTCGTCGTCGTCGTTCAAGGGGAAGGTAGCGGCTTGTGACATCCCACATCAATTGGAGAAGGAAACGAAGCATGCCTTATAAGGGTGTGGACAACTCTCCCTTATAGACGTGTTTTAAAGCCGTGAGGCGGGGGGTTGACCCATAGTGGACAATATCTACAAATGGGTGTGACTGAGATGTTACAGATAGTATCAGAGCCCGTACCCACGCTGGTGTGCCAGCGGGGTTGCTGGGCCCGAAGAGGGGTGGATTGTAACATCCTACATCGGTTGAAGAGGGAAACGAAGCATGCCTTATAAGGGTGTGGAAACCTCTCCCTTGTAGACACGTTTTAAAGCCGTGAGGGGGGGTTGGCCCAAAGGACAATATCTACAAGTGGGTGTAAGTGGAACGTTACAGATGGTATTAGAGCCAGTACCCAGGCTGGTGTTCCAGCGGGGATGCTGGGCCCCAAGGGGGGTGGATTATAACATCCCACATCGGTTGGAGAGCGAAACGAAGCATGCCTTATAAGGGTGTGGACACCTCTCCCTTGTAGATGCATTTTAAAGCCATGGGGGCTTGGTCCAATGCGGATAATATCTACAAGTGGGTATGACTGGGACGTTACACTGCCCGACGCCACCGCCGCCGTGTCCCCTGCTGTCGTTGCCCAGTCTGGACACCGCTGCTAGAGTTCTTGTAAGGAAGCGCGACACGCCTGCCACCCAGCTACTATCTGGAATTGGATGCAACCGCCGCTGCAATCGCTTTGCCGGAGTTATCGACGTTGGGGAGAGAGATGAAGTTTGTGTCTGCACTTTTTTTTTTTACTATTTTCTTCTTTCAGTCGTGAACTTTGGAGAAGAAGGTAAATGGTTGTTGTTCTCTCTTTTTCTTTTAATGTGTTTTGCTTGGCAGGGATTTGATTATGTTCTTCCCAAATTTTATCTGCTAGATCTTGAGTAAAGAACCACAACTACCTTTTGAATTTTGGTGAGGAAGATGTCAAATTACGTTTTCTTTTTGCAAACAAGAGGGGGTCACCAAGCCACCAAACATTTTCCCAATTAACTTTGGTGAGCATATGAATATTTCTGTAATATTTTTTTTGTCCAGAGTGTTCGAACACAAAAAAAGAAAAAAAAAATTGGTTTTCGCTTTGATTTGAAAAAACCCAAATTTGTGGGATGGGTTTGGCAAAATTTGGTAGCGGTGGCAGCATTAACCCGGTTTTTCGCCAATCAGGCTGCCAGCTCAACAAAAATCCACAATTAAAATGTGTTTGGGATGAGTTCGGCGATGATTAGGGTAGTTAATAGACGAATTAGTCTAATTCAATATTTGTGGTATGGTTTTGAAAATTGAAAAAATATATAGGAATAAATAGTTTCTTTTCCTCCGTTTTTAAACTCACGGGAACAAATTAACTTTTTATGTATGACCTGGTACTGTAGAAATGCACATACTGCATCAATTATTGTTGATTTGAATTGTTAAAAGTTAAAACATGCATGTTCCCATGTACATTATAGCAAGTCCCCTTATATATTACAAGTGGTGAAGTGGGACTACTAGGCTCGGATTCAACGAAGCTGAGGACACGCAGACCGGGAAAACAAAATTTTAATTCTAATGGTCAAATCTTCCACTTTTAACTTAATAATTGGGGATTTGAATCATTACCCTCTCTTTTATTTCTCTCTAGTTTGTGAGGCATGCTTCTACCCTTTTAAGGAAAAGGTCTTGTGCCTTGTGTACCAAAAAATTCACAATAACTTTGATTGAATTCTTTCCCTATTTTAAATCAAAGGGAATATTGCTAATAATATCGAGCGCCAAAAATTCATGGAATCGTTATGTTTCAATACATGCCCCAATGGGGTGAGAAGGAGGGCTCACATCACATGCAAGCACAGGATACAAGTGCAACTACCAAAGATATTGCTAATAATATCTTTGCCATTGTTCTCTTTAATTTTGAGATAACGTGGGAGCCTGCAATATCCACATCAATAATAATTTATCCAAATGAATGTTTCATGAATGTCAATATTACAATATATTATATCTTCTATCTTATAAAAGAGTAAGAAAAAGTTCCTGCCATATCCAATTTCATTTTCGACCGACCGATTGAGAATTTAATTTAAATCCTCACCGTTGATTTTCTAACGGCTTTTTTATTCCCTTGTTGCTCTGCTCTCTAATCCGTCTCACACCGGTTCCGTTCCACCTCAACCCTACCAACCCGTTGTCCTCCCTGATCGTTACGGAAGGCCTCATTCGCGGACCCGTCACCACCGGCCCGCCACCACCTCCTCCATTGTTGTTGCCGCCCTTAAGAAAGGTACGGGTTTAGCTATTATCGCCTATTTCAGTAGGCTGCCCCATCCTCCTCCTCAATTGCAAAGCTAGACATTTGATTAGAGCTAGACATTTGATTAAAGAGGTGGAGTGTAGTAACTAATTGCGACGCCGGTGGAGTGTAGTAACTAATTGCAAAGAGTACCTGTTAACCCAACAAAATATATATTAAAGCCCATCCAAGTTTACCTGGCCCTGTCCGTGGAAATATATCCGGAAGAGAGGACGCGTCTTCAGGTCAGTAAAGATATATCCGGAAGGGGGATACATCTTCAAAATCTCAGTCCATAAAAATATATCCGGAGAAGATGACGCACTTTCAAAGACCCAATCTATTTTTCAAAGCTCGGTCCAATTCAAGATTTATCCGGATAATGACCAAGGGAAGATGGGCAACAAGGGAGTGATACAACCCTCCCAAGCTGTCAATCCTCGAGCCGCGTTCCTCTCGCGTGCGCCGTATGTGTCACAGAAGTCAAGGTCTCATTAATGGAGGACGGCGCCATCACGCGTCTCAGCCTGGGAGGGTGTCAGTCCCCCTCTCTATAAAAGGGGGAAGAGACACACTCCAGGGATCATCAACAAACTCCCCAGAGGAATCGCTTTACTTTTAAATTTCCTTTCTGCATAATTTCTTTACCGTTCTTCAATTCTGCAAATTCTTATTTCTTTTACAGTTTTATTAAGTTTGCTGTATTTCTTTCAAAAATCCTTGTAATCATCTTCACCATATTCAATCAAAATTTCTTGGTTAACAAATTGGCACGCCCAGTGGGACACGAAGTGGAAACCATATCCGCTTGGAATTGTATGCAACTTAGATCTGGACGAGTAGTAAGGGACTTAACACAAAGATTTGGAGAAATGTCGCTACATGAAGAAACTCCGGTAAGAACACCGTCTGAGAACGTCAATAACACGGCGACTACCTCCCAACCACCGCAGGGGATGATGCAAGTCCCAACCTTTTCGGAACAAATACGGCTATCGATGACTGAATCGATGGCTGAATTCATGCCTTTACTTACGAGGCACCTTATGGATGTATTGCGGCCTGCCATGGCCGATCAAACTGACAGGATATGTGGATCCCTGCGTACTCCACAAGAGGGATATATCCCTGCAAATGGCATAAATATGTCACCAAGCGTTACAGGACCGTATGGCGGTCTACAAAAGACTTGGGGGACAACTTTTGGCCAGCCATCACTCTCTGAGTTTGGAGCACCACCTCCCATGATGTATGCTCCATCCGGATACTTGATGGCATCTAGCGCTGTTCCGATACAGCCATTTGGAGTGGCGGCCCCCATCCCACCAGCCGCCATTCATAATCTAGGTGCTGGAGGAGGACACATGCAACCTCAAGTCACGAACATACCTTTGGTTGCCAACATGCCTCAGGCCGCCATGCAGCATCAGGCCTCCAGCCCACACCTGGTGGCCGCCGTGCAGCATCAGGCCTCCAGTCCACACCTGGCCGCCGTGCAGCATCAGGCCTCCAGTCCACACCAGGCCACCATGCAGCATCAGGCCTCCAGCCCACACCTGGCCGCCTTGCAGCATCAGGCCTCCAGTCCACACCTGGCCGCCGTGCAGCATCAGGCCTCCAGCCCACACTTGGCCGCCGTGCAGCATCAGGCCTCCAGTCCACACCTGGCCGCCGTGCAGAATCAGGCCTCCAGTACACATTTGGCCGCCATACCGCATCAGGCCGCCAGTTCACACCCGACCATGCAACATCAGGCCACGGCCGCCAGTCCACACCCGGTCGCCATGCATCAGTCCACCAGTTCACATCCGGCCGCCATGCAGCATCACGCCACTAGTCCATATCCGGCCGCCATGCAGCATCATGCCACCAACCATTTCCCGGCCGCCATGCCTCCTATACAGATGCCCGTGGTGTCACCCGAGTTGTTGGCAGATATGATGCAACAGCACTTCGGGATTCAATTAAGGCCGATGGAATGGCCCACATACAGGAAACCATACCCAGAATGGGTAGACACTATGCAGCCTTATCCTAGAGGCTTCAAAATGCCCGAGTTCACCACATTTTCGGGAGACGACGGCAAGTCCACAGTAGAACATGTGGGCAGGTTCACTGCTCAGTGTGGCGAAGCAGCGGCCAACGATTGGCTGAAGCTAAGACTGTTCAGCTCATCTCTGACTGGACCCGCATTTGCTTGGTTAGCTTCCTTGCGGCCTAATTCAATTCAGAATTGGGCTGATCTCGAGCGGGCGTTCCATGACAGGTTTTACACTCCCCTGTCACAGGTTAGTCTTGTAGATCTCACTAACGCTAAACAATTTGCCGATGAAATGGCAAGTGCTTTTATTAACAGATTGCAACGCCTTAAAGGCCGATGTACTATGGCAATTCCGGATAAAGAAATAGCCAATATAGCAGTGGCTAACATGTTACCGAAATTAAAAGAACATTTAATTGTGCAGGATGCAACTGACCTTGCCCAGCTGGCCGAGAGAGCGGCCCACGTGGAAAAATTCCTGAGGGAGCAGGAAGAGAGGCGTCCTATGTGTCGAGTCCATTTCGAAGAAATGAAACTCAGTGATGATGAGGACGAACCTGTAGAGGTGGCTGTTGTAGAACTAGTTCAGACAGCCAAACCACATACATGTGCAGCTCTTAAGCCGCCAAAACAAAGAGAGGCTAAATATAAGCCTGAGGAAGACCTCTTTGACATGGGCAAGGCGGATCAAGTGTTCGATGCCCTACTCAAAGATGGTGTGATTAAGCTGCCTGAGGGGCAAAAATTACCTACGACTGAAGATATTCGAGGCCGATCTTTTTGTAAGTGGCATAATTCGTTTACTCACAGCATTACAAAATGCAGAAGTTTTAGGACTGCCATACAGAACAAAATAAAAGAAGGACGTTTGAAAATTGCAGGTATGAAGGTGGATTTAGACCCGTTCTCTCAACTTCCAATTGGTGCTTCTGGACTCTTGCCAAACCCAGAAGACAGCGGCTCCAATAGCCGGACTGATAAAGGAAAAGAACATATTGAGTTCGACGAGAATGATGTAGATTTGTTATCGGATGAATCTGATCATGAAAGAAGAAAAGAGTTGTATAGTAAACAACCAAGATTTAAGAGCATGTCGAAGGAAGACTTCAAGAAAGTCCTAGAATCAGAAAAACAAGAACATAAAAAGAAGCAGAATCCTCCTCTGAAGGTTGAGATCCTTAAGCATGTTGTGGAGGTCCATGAGAGTGGGAAACACCAACCTATTATCCATGATTATAGGCATGGTGTACAGGTGGTTCCAACTTTGATGAGGCGTCCCGAACATCCTGTTGAGGCTGAAAGGTGGATGAGGAATCGGGCTCAGAGTAGATTTGCCCAAAAGAAGCCGCCATCCATGACTAGAAGTCAATTTAGACGGGCTCAGAGACGGTATGCCGAGGAGATGTGGTAATGGGAAGCTCAGATACATAAGTAGGAGTCTTCCAAACCTCAAAGCCAATACAGCCGACTTATTTCAGGGGAGAAACCTCCGAACAGCGGAAACTCCTTCACCAGAAGGGAACCTAACTCGCCCATAATACCTCGTCAGGGAAAGATGCACGAGGACTCAAGAAGACCACTTCAACCACCACCACCTTCTACCAGAAGGCCAATGCGGGAAAGGCCGCAGCTGCCATCACTTTTTACCAAAAGGCCAATATGGGAGGGGCTACAACCACCATCATCTTCTACCAGGAGACCAGTGAAGGAGAGGTTGCAACCGCCAGCACCTTCTACTACCAGGAGGCCAGTACGAGAGATATTGCAGTGGGTAGAACGAAAGCCTCAGATACCTTCACCAAGGCCTAGGGTAACCAAAGATGACCCTCTTCAGACTAAACCATCAGTTTCTAAAGACAAAGGTAAAGCTATAGCTACCGAGTCTGGTGATCAAGAAGTAAGGTTAAGTCTGTGGGACAAAAATTCATTGAGAAATTAGACAGCATGGATCCGACTCCTTCAAATATGGCCATGGCTAGTGTGCTTATGAAGTACATGACATATTTAGCGGCCCAGGAGGCCGATGAACTCAGGAGTGAACCACATAGTTTCAAAGGATTCACAGCTTACTGCAAGGCGTTGGAATCCCAAAAGAAGCCAGAAGTCCCATCCGAAACAAAATTAACCAATGAAGCACAACAAGTGACTTTTGGGGCTACTACGTCTACAGAAGCAGGAGTGGCTGTGGAAGTCGATCTCAATGAACCTAAGGCGGGGATTGGTGCCTTAGGTATCATGACGGAGGAAAATGGCACGCTGGATGATATGAGTCTTGACATTGATGAAGGGTATGAAGATGGTGTATGGGATGATGCTGACCTCAACATTAATGAAGAATATGATGGTGATTTAGAGGGCATGGATCTTGAGGATGATTTTGATAGTACGGAATTCTGGAAAAAATTGGATAAAGAGCTTGGGGATACAGATCGTAAGAAAGAGTAGGAAGAAGAGTCAGCGGACCCCTCCGTACCCATGCAGGTCATTGCGTTAGCACCTGATGAAGATATAAGCGATGCCGAGTCTGAGATTTGGGACGATGAAGAGCCATCATTCGCTAGGCTCATAGAAAAAATGGATGAAATGATAGAAGAACTGTCTCATCCAGCCCGGGATGTACCTCCTACACAAGAACCTGACGGCCAGCATGATGCTTCAAATTTAGCTTCGGCACAGTTTGCCAAACCCGAGGTGGCCAGACAAGGCAACTGAAACCCTTGTATGTCAAGGCTCACATTGATGGACGTCCTGTACACAGGGTATTCGTTGACAATGGGGCAGCGGCAAATGTAATGCCTATGTCGACTCTGAAGAAGATTGGAAAGAGTGAGAAAGATCTGATCCCCACCAGGGTCAGAATGTGCAGTTTCGTAGGAGAAGCAACCCAACCTGTCGGATTCATAACGGCAAATGTCACTATCGGTTCCAAGACCATCAAAGTGGCCTTCTTTGTGGTGAAATCAAAGACTTGTTACTCGGCGTTATTAGGACGTGACTGGATCCACATGGCACAATGTGTTCCCTCTACTTTACACCAACAGTTACTCATTTGGGATGGTGACCAGACAGAATTGGTAGAGGCGGATCCTCAACCCTTTGCAGGACAGGACGCCAATGATGAGGCGATCTTCTACTTAGAAGACATCCAACCTGCATCAGCTTTAATTGGTATAGACATGGATCTGGAATCCATTGACTTCACAACAAGCGGCTTCAAGTTACGTCCTGCAGATAGCCGACATGAAGCTTCATGCTCTGCATGACGAACAGCTACGACATTTATAAAGACTTGTTGCAGCGGCTCGCCAACACTGAAATAATGATGGGTACCGAAATCAAGTCCAAAAACCCAACTGACATTCGGCCATCTGAGTGGCCATCTCCTATAAAGCGGACATTGCCTAGTACGGAAGCCAATGAACCACTTGTAAACATCAACCTCGGGACAGAGGCAGAGCCAAAGTTGACCAGGATTAGTGCGTCATTATCGGATGAAAAGCGGCACCAACTGGTGGAGCTGATTCATAAATATAAGGATTGCTTTGCATGGCAGTACACAGACATGCCAGGACTATCAAGAGATCTGGTGGAACATATGTTGCCAACTCACCCAGAATTCAGACCTCATAAGCAGCCGCCAAGACGGTTCGATCCAGACACCATCCCAAAAATAAAGGCCGAAATTGAGAAACTTCTTAGAGCAGGTTACATTAGAACTTGTCGTTATGTAGAATGGCTTGCAAATATTGTACCTGTTATAAAAAAGAACGGTCAATTAAGAGTCTGTATAGACTTTAGGAATTTAAACTTGGCAACACCCAAGGATGAATATGTGATGCCTATGGCCGATATGCTCGTTGATGCGGCCGCCGGCCACAAGTTTTTATCTTTAATGGATGGTTATTCTGGATACAATCAAATCTTTATTTCTGAAAATGATGTACATAAAACAGCCTTTCGTTGCCCAGGGCCAGTCGGCATCTTTGAATGGGTAGTCATGCCTTTCGGATTGAAAAATGCTGGGGCAACATACCAAAGGGCCATGAATATGATTTTTCATGATTTAATTGGCCATACACTTGAAGTTTACATCAATGACATAGTTGTGAAATCATGCGAATTTGATCAACACTTGGATCACCTTGAAGGTGCCTTCATCCGAATGAGGCAACATGGGTTGAAAATTAATCCAGCTAAGTGTGCCTTCGGAGTGGCGGCAGGGAACTTCTTAGGTTTCCTGGTGCATGAGAGGGGCATTGAGGTGGACCAAAATAAAGTTAAGGCCATATTGGAAGCCCGTGCACCATCCAATCTCAAAGAGCTGCAATCACTAATTGGTAAAATCAATTTTTTAAGGAGATTCATTACCAATGCAGCAGGAAAGATGAAAGCGTTCACTACCTTACTTAAAGGAAGAAATAACGAGAAATTCATGTGGACGTCGGAGCATCAGGCAGCCTTTGAAGAAATAAAAAGAGCGTTGGTCAACCCTCCAGTATTAGTACCGCCAAGGCTTGGAGTACCTTTAAAACTATACGTATCCACCGCCGAAGAATCTATCGGTTGCCTGCTTGCGCAGGATGATGGAGACGGCAAAGAGAGGGCTATCCATTACCTTAGCAAGACTCTGCAAGGGCCAGAAGTGAGATATACCGCATTAGAAAAATTATGCTACACCCTAGTATACTCCTGCAACAAGTTGGAACACTACATGCTGCCAAGAACAGTTCATGTAGTAGCTCCCTTTGACTTGGTAAGGACACTCTTGCACAAGCCAGCATTGAAAGGACGACAAGCTAAGTGGGCTATGAAGATTAGTCCCTTTACCCTGGTACATATTCCCCAAAAGGCAGTCAAGGGACAAGCCTTGGCTGATTTTTTAGCTCAGCATCCTTCGTTGACATTGCCAGAGGATCCCAAAAAAGCGTCCTTTATAGGGTTCGAACCTTGGGAACTAACTTTTGATGGATCTTGTGCAAGCAGCGGTTCAGGAGCCGGTATTACGATTATTAGTCCTTGTGGAGAACATTGGAAGCTTGCTAGAAAATTAGAGCCTGGCACCACCAACAATCAGGCAGAGTACGAAGCTCTAATATTTGGCCTCGAGACAGCATTGCTGAAGGGTGCGAAATCCATTACAATTTTTGGAGATTCCCAAGTCATCCTGAAACAGTTAACAGGAGAATACGAATGCAAGAGTCCTAGATTGATTAAGTGTTATGAGGTAGCACTAGAGCTACTAGGCAAGTTTTCAGATGCCACCATCACACATGTGCCTAGGAGTCAAAATCAAGAGGCTAACGAGGTCGCTCAACATGCTTCGGGCTGGCAGACTGGTCGCCCTAGGGGGGCACCACGCATTGCCACCATCACAAGTGAGCCTGAGGACCAACAAGAAATCCGACTTCAAAGTCCGAATGATGATTGGAGGACCGAGATCAAACGATATCTTGAAAACCCATCATCTGGAGGAGATAGTTCTCTAAAGGTTAAAGCTGATTACTACTCAAATGCATAGGAACCGAAGACGCAAAGTTGGTGATGGGAGAAGTCCATGAGGGAATTTGCGGCTCTCATCGGGCAGGGCCTAGCATGAGGTGGAGTATCCACCGCCATGGATATTTTTTTTTGGCCGACTATCATGGATGACTGCATCATTTACGCTCGAGGGTGCGAGGCTTGCCAAAAACATGGGCCGATTCAAAGAGTACCGGCGGAAGAGTTACACACAGTCATCAAGCCTTGGCCATTTCGTGGCTGGGGGATGGACATCATCGGGAAAATTCATCCACCATCATCTAAGAATCATGCATTCATACTAGTGGCTACTGACTACTTCACCAAATGGGTAGAAGCGTGGCCAATGAGGAAGATTGACCAAAATGATGTAATTAAGTTCGTGACTGAGCTCATACATCGATTTGGAATTCCCCAAACAATCACCGCTGACCAGGGTACTGTGTTCACTGGTGAGAAGTTTTTAGCTTTTGCTAAACAATTCAGGATTCGCATATATCATTCACTCCATACTACCCCCAAGCAAACGGTCAAGCTGAGTCCACCAATAAAATCCTGATAAGTATGATCAAGAAGGCAGTAGGTGATAAGCCAAGGAAGTGGCATGAGGCTCTGACAGAAGTCCTATTGGCTTACATCAGCGATGCGCTCTGAAAAGCTAAGAAAGTCAGCATCCTCGGTAAAGGCGGAAACTGCGCTAACATCGTCCAGCAGGCGATCAAGACTAGAAAACACCTCGGTGGAGAGTCGATCGATATGGGTGGATAGAAGGCGGTCAAACGCCTCGCATGATGAAACGACAATCCTATCAACAGAAGCAGGCGTCGAAGGGCCTGATAAAGAGGTCGCTGGAACTGAGGCACGAGCCACGGACACCTGAGGACAACTTGACATGAATATAGGAATAAGAAACTCTAATAGCCTCAAAGGATGAAACGAAGCATACCTGAGGAGGCAGCGCGACCGAATCAGCTGAAGTAGCATGAACAGCGGTGATAGAATGAGCTGCCCTGATCCATGGGAACCTAGAGAGGGAACCCTTAGAGCATGTCCTTAATAAGAAATAAAAGAAAGTAAGGGTGCCGATAAGGAATACCTGAGAAATCACTGAAGGGCCGGCCTGACTAGTCTTGGAAACGTGATCCGCAGCCTGAATAGTATCCGCAGGAGGAACCTGGAGGACACAGCTATCCTTAGAATACCCTGCTTAAACAAAATAAGCAGAAAAGGAGAGGAACATAACCAAAAAATACCTGAGAGACCAAATCGTGGTCATACGAGCCAACCGCGTCATCAGTCTTAGAGGAATGAAGATCCGCCTATACCATTAAAAGGAGAGTCATTACAATACTAGAGGTAGTGAGAATAAGGGAACTAAGGTGGAAAAGCATACCTGGTCGACAGCAGTGGTCAAAGGATCATCAATATCGGTCATCGCGGCAGTATCGTCGCAACCATGAAGGATGGTATAATCAGCACGAGCAAACATCTCCTCCTGGGGAAGGCTCATCAGAAGGTCTACCAAGGGCAGATAAATACCGAGAGTCGACAACCACAAGAACATCAGCGGTGGAGTCATCTGCCTGACCGTGATCATCATCGCAATGGGGATCTACCAACTCATCCTCATCAATGCCAACATCACCCGCGTGATCCTCCTCATCATCAGAGCGTGATCCATCATCACTCGAGCCCGCCTCCGCCTCATCAGAACCGGACTGTTCGTCGCTGGTCGAGGCGTCCTCATCACGTACTGCATCATCATCTGCGGACGAAGAGACAACATTAAAAGACCCTACAGTTGTTGTGCGAAATGATATATTGACAATAAAGTGATTCAACCTACCTCTTCGGCGCTTGCGGGAAGAAGAGACTGACCCAGACTTGGACTTCGTGGTAACACTGCGAGGGGCAGAAGCACGGGACCGATGCGAAGGAGTTGAGTCTCCAAAACGAGCTGTTAGCCGGTCATATGGCGGCAAAATAGAAGTAATATACGGCGTCCACCACGCCATAAAACCAGCTGCAAGCGATCCCGATGGAGTAAAGGGGAGGTAGCTGGAAAGCGTCAAACGAGACGAAAAAGCCACCACATCCCTAATAGCCACAGGAGTCAGCCTACCCTTCCTGGTAAAACGAATAGGCCACCTCACTCTGCGAGGAAGTCCAGGATGGCAGCCAAACTGACGGGCAAGCAGGTGCGGGCAATACGGCTCAGCTATGAGAGGATTATAAGCGTCAGTCCTCTTCACCCCACTCAAAAGCATGTGAGGCTTCATACTGATGTTCCAAGTGGATTCCCCGTGAAGGCCTCGTGGCTGAGCAGGATGACAAACCAGTGTAGACAACAACCGTGAAATGGAGGCATAAACAAACAAGTCATTGTAAGATGGCCGATAATGATAGAGCCAATGGATAACCCCTAGACCATCTCGTCCCAAAAGGCCATCCCGGCTGATCCTCACAGACTGGCGGCCAATATCCTACCTAACGGATCACCCTCCGAAACCTCCTGCGGACTAGGGCGTAGTACACCAGTGAACAACTGGGGAAAATATAACTGAATCCATAACTGTAAAAACCATAGCGGCCCAGCAGCCGTGGTAGAGGGATCCCGTCCAGTGGCCAGCTTATCAGAAAGCTTAGCCATGCCGCTAAACAAAGTGGCGAGGAAATATGAGCCTATAGCTCGAGTCTCCGTACTCATAAATCCTAAGACAAGGGGGAGTGCAGTACGTAGAACAATACGTGCACTGGAACAAATAACAAATCTGCTGAACCATAATAAAAGAAAGGCTACGTGCTCATATCGCGTGGTAGGATGAACCCCTGACGCCTTGTTATGCACGATATAAGCCGGATATCGCCTGGCCTCTTTGCCCGGAGGGCAAATCGCCGCACCAAGTCTGGAGTCATCGACAACGGACTGTGTCAACTCCGCTCCAACCACGCAAGCCCCGTGATCATCACCACGTCAAGAAGTGTAGGGCCAACGAATCCACAGGGAAGCTGGAAAGCATTGACAGTGGAGTTCCAGAAACCCATAAGATAGTAAAGCAAGTGATGGTCTATCACCACAGGCTTAGTGGATAGAAGGATGGCCTCATCAATCCCCCACTCGCGCCACTGGGATGTACGGCCCGCCATCCGACGCTGATGCACCCTGTGAAACCACACTTATACAAGCTTGAATTGTACCACAATATGTCCAAAATGAGTGCATTTTACCTTAATTCATTGCACTTTTAGGTGTATTTCATGTGTTTTTATTTTTCAAGTGATCATGGTTAGATTTGGCTTATCTAGGTTAAATTTACCATGTTTTTATGTGTTTTTAATAAGATTTTGGCAAACCTAATGCATTGCAATGTTGTTTCAGGCATTTAAATGATGAAGAGCGATGTTCGGAAGCTTTATTTTTGAAAATAAGGAATATTTAATGTGATATGTGCCAAGATTCAGACTTAAAAAAAGAAAAAAAAAAGAAAAGAAAAAAAAAGTTGAAATCTTCCCAGAATGCTCCGCACAGGCATGGCGGAGCCTAAACTGCCTCCCGGAGCCTAGAACGGGAGTTCAGAATCACTTTTGAAGTACGAATTTATGTTTTATGGAAGTATAATAAATGTCGATGTTTATATGTTTAATCTGGATTAATCTGCAAGAACTGTTAGAATTTGAATTAGGATTATGTATTGGATGCCTGCAATTGATCGATGATTATGTTTTGGCAAAAATTCTGAAATCTGCATTTTTAATCTGCTAATCTGATATGAGCGATCAATCTGTATTAATCTGTTTAAGTTTAATCTGGCATAATATTAATCTGTTCACATTCTAAATTTAGTATTAAAATCCATTTTACCATATTTTATCAATATTTTACCATACTTGTTAGATTATTTACACTATTCAGCATATTTAAATGTTAGAATCTAATCTGTATGATTTCTACTTTGCTAAATCGGGAGATAAAAAGTGGAAATTAGATTTTAGTACCGGTCTTGGGAATAAATCATATTAAAATAGATTCTGGCATGCACACGCTGATTTGGGAAATGAAATGTGTCGTTTAATCACAATAGGAAAATTTGTATGCTTGGGAAAGACTCAAATTTATGCGTAGACTGATGATTGCAGAATGTTAGATAATTTAATTTGCTTCCATGAAGTCTGTTTTTACAAATTATGAAAATTAGGAAATTGTTATATTTTTAATCTTTATAAAATCATTAATTATGTTGAAATTGATCTTTTTAGACATTGGGAAATGCTAAATCATTATGCAATTTCACTTTTATATAAAGATGGCATGTTCTAAATCATTACAAGCATATATCTTATTTTTATTTTTATTATTTTAAATTTTTAACTTGCTTTATTTTTAAATTTAATGCTATTATTTTAATTTAATCACCATTAGAATTAAACACTCTTTTCAAAATATAATATATATTATTAATGAACTTAAAATGACTAAGTTTTCTCCAGAATGAAATAATATTCTGAATTCCTTTGGGTTCGACCCGGTATTCACCGGTTTTTATTACTTGATGACAACCATCCGCTTGTGGTAAAATATGAGTAGTGAAAATCACTCATCAAGTTTTTGGCGCCGTTGCCGGGGAATTATTGTGAAAATTATGTTTTTTTTTAAGTTCATTTAAATATATTAATGTTATTTCTACTTTTTAAATATGTAACTTTTTGCTATTCTATATTGTGCAAGGGAATCGAGCTAAATCAGTGTATGATCCTGAAAGTTGATTGAATATTGAGTTCTCATCAAACAAAGAGGAAGATTTGCAAGAGAACAAGTGTGAGGATGGCGGCGAGGTGCATGCAGCATATATAATTGAGGATTTCAAATGGCTAGCCTCTATTGAAAAGCCACCTACACTTCATTTAAAGGTATTAGCACCACACTTGAGGTACGTATTTCTCAATAAATTAGATTACTTTTAATTAAATGCATTACATCAAGTGTTGATATTGGATGCTAGAAAAATTGAGATTAAATTCCACCTCTTGACAACATTACAACTTTAATGAGTTTTTTTTGAGCGAATGCTGATATATTAGAATGTTAATCAATAATTTTCTTATGATTGCATTACCTTTATTTAAATTGTTGTTTAAAGATGTGCAATTTGACCTTATAACTCATGAATGACATGATCATGGAAGTGCACCCACCATTTAGAGCTTTAATTCAGAAAATGATGCATTTGTCTTTGAAAGCTAATTAGGAAATGGAATTCACATACTGCCGTTGCACGCTTAGTAATAGTTATTTGTATCTTTTTCTTAATATGTTTGATTTTCTTTTATTTTAGTTTATATATTTTACTTACAATTAAAAAAAAAATATAAAAAAGTGGTTCTTGCATGATTTTCATTATATGTAATTTGAAGTGATTCTTATGCAATTGAACTGAGACGAGATAAGAATTGGAGTGATCAATAACAGAAAGAATTTTTGTGGTGATTTAAATAAAATAGAAGAAAAGGCTTGAAATAAATTGATAGAGGGTTGACGAAAACGAACAGAATTTCATAGATATTTATAGGGGATGATTAGAACTAATTAGGGTAGTTTTACTAAACAGATGAATAGGAATATGGATGCAATATTAGGTTTCATTTAAACAAATCACGCAATGTATTTTTGCTACAAAGTCTGTACAAATACCGAGTTTTAGATGCCACTCTTCGTAAATGGTTTTCAAAAACTCAGTTAAGCACCGAAAGTAGCACAAACAAGGCATTTTGGGTTTCTTTCATACTAATAATGCGTAAAAACTTGTTTGAGCACCACATGTAGTATTAAATGGAATTGTTGGGTTTGTGCCAAACTTGAATTTTTACAAAAGTCCATTCTAATTCATCTCCAATTAGCTCAAATTTAATCATAGATCTTCTAATTGGGCTTGCTTAAAAACCTACCCATTTAATGTAAACCTTAAAAAAAATAAATAAATAAATAATAATAATAATAATAATAATAATAATAATAATAAATAAATAAAATAGTCATCTCCCTCTGTTCTATCTTTCACAGTCCTCTCTCTATTTAATCTCACAACCGCAGTCATCATCCTCAATTTCCTTTCCACCACAGTTCAAAAAATAATAATAATAATAATAATAATAAATAAAAATAAAAATAATAATAAAAATAAAAATAATAATAATCTGTTTTTGTTTGTCTTTATTATCATATTTATGGTATATGCATGTTTTTATTTTCATTTGATGTCACGTTATGCTTATTTGTTTAGGTTTTTAATTTTGTTAATAAAATATGCCTACCATATTTCTAATTTAATAATTAAGTAGTGTATGTTATGTGGTAAAACTAGAAGCTGAAAATGTATTCGATAATTGAAGCTGAAAGTGAGGCTCAAGAACTCCAGCTTCTCAAATTTGGGGATTTTTTGTTAAAAGTGCTTCAAAGCTTCAATTTGGGGTAAGAATAGCTATCCTAGTTCAATAATTCGTCCAATTTTGTGATTTGGTATGTGTTATTGTTAGTATTTGTGTTGTTAATTAAATTTTGGGTTATATAGAATGTGGGATAAAAATTGGTTTAAGTATATAATTTGTTTAAAATGAACAATATGAGTGTTAGAACATATTTTCAAGCCCTATGCTAAAATTTATGGAGTGTTTGTAAAATTTCAGATTACAGCTCTTTGGAAAATCTTATTACAGTATCTGAAATTTGAAATTTTCTTATAAAAATGTGTTAAAATAACATGTTTAATCTTTTAAGTTGATCTATGAATATTGTTAACCATGTTGTTTTAATCTACATTTAATAAATTTTGGTAACATTAAAGCTTGAAACTTCATGTTTTTCTAATTTATGAAAAAAAAAACATTTCTATTATAAAAACTCATTCTATGAATTTTTAACTAAAAAGGCAAACTTATGTTATTTAAAACAATAAACTAAAAGTTCTTGATCATTATTTCGAATCATTAATAAGAACTAGTTTGCTAATTTGGTAAACTTTAAGCATTAAATCTGAAATTTTAACAAAAAGGGTGTTTTTATAACTTAAAAATGTGTTCTTTTTAATAATAAGTTTTAAGTTCTAGAAAGTGATTTTCTTGAATTTGTAAGAGACTTAGAACTTATAGCTTTTAAAATAAAATATATTGGTCATTCAGTTGTTTAAATCCCACATTCTAGGTTGATATATGTTTGCTTTATATATTGCACTTAAGTTAAACTTTTGGTTTAAACTTAAGTGTGAGGATGTGGAGGAATGCATATATTTATCACTAACCAAAGTTTTTGTGCAACCAGGTTCCACAAATAATGTATAAGAAATACCTTGCTACTTGGTTGGGTGTTTTTGCTATGAATATTGGTTTGCTTTGCTATGCATTACTTAGGTGTTTTATTTGTATTTAATATGGTGAGCATGTGGTTAAGTTTATATTTATGTTTAAGTTATGTTTATGCATATTTTTAATTCTAAAAAAATAGCTCTTACTTGAATCATGTTAAACTGGAATGTTGTGAGCTGTTGATTTGATAATAGGAAAGTAAATAACCATGATAATTGATGAAGAAGCCGGATTAATGTTGTTGAAGTGTCAAATCTTTATGATTTTACACAATGCAGGTATTAAAATCAATAAATTATGATGTATAGATCATATTTAAAAAGCTGAAAATTTTTATCTATTTAAAAAGTATGATCTAATTCAGTCTAACTTTTTAAATGCATGCTATATTCTTATTTTTGAAATTAAAAACTTATAATCCCACATTTTAAATCTTTCATTATGCACTTAAACTAAACTGGTAGTTCAGTTTAAGTGTGAGGATGGAGGAGTTTCTATTATGATCACATTTTCAAAATTCTTCATCAACAGGTCCATTTAGTTTATTCAATGCATAAACCATTTATTTAATACATCATACAGGGTTGAGTTATAATAAAGAATGAGGGTATACTTTGCTATAGTTGTTGGCATTTTGCTGTAAATTTTGCTTAAGAACTTAAGATGTTTTGCTTTTGGTGAATTCTGAAATTTATTATCGTTCAAATCTGCCCATACTTCTTAAAGTTGCTGGAAATTGTTATTAAAATGTTATAATTTGAGTTATGGATAGTGTTTTATGATTCTGATTACTTTGGAATTCCCATATGCACTAACAATCATATTTTCTTGAGTAATTGTTATATATATATATTAGAAGCAGGATATGCCAACAAAGGAGCAAGATGACAGCCGTGATGATGAAGTGAAATTCAGAGTCCTAAACATTCCAGGTGTGATCTTTTCATGTTTTATGTTTACTGATTTGAATGGAATAAATTTGTAAGAGCTTAGTTATGTTTTTAATATTTCCCTATGCTTTAGAATAAATATGGTAAATGCTTTAGGTTGGATATATTGAATATGTTAGATTAAATTGTGTTTTCACAGTGTGCTATTATTTGAATTACCACATCACAGCCAATCTTAAGAGAAATCTGAATAAGTCTAACTGTTCTGCTTAGATCCGATTTTACAACTTAATGAGCATTATGATTCACAGTTTAAAGTCCTAGACTTTGTTAAATTGTCATGCTAGTTGTTCGAACTTTGGTGACAATTCTATTTACTCTGCAGAAAGCTTTTTGATTAATTAGACTGGTTTACTAGTTATGTGGAGAGTTATCATTATTTATATATGAATATGCTCGTTCCATGTCTCCTTAAATGCTTAGTTACAAATAAAGTCAGAGTAAGACCCCTATATATATATATATATATATAAAAGGTTATCTTGCAAAAAGAAAAAAAAATTAGAAAATGCAAGATCAAAAAAAAAAAAAGAGAATGTTGAATAAAGGGGTATTAAACAGAATAATTATAAACTCTTGGCTATATGACTGGCACGTATTCTTAGACATGAGTAGCTTTTGGAATTCAACCGTCTACAACTCAGCCAAAGTGTCTAGAATAATTGTGAAACCGAGTCATTAATTGAGCATATTTGAAGACCGGGAATAGAAAAGCATATTTACATTAGTCACTCTCCCATTTCGAGTTGCTATGTGTGATTGATCCGCCTTTTGTACTGTAAGTGCTTTGGACACCTGGTTTTGACAACTGATGCATGACAATTTACCTTGTTTTAGCACATTAAACTTTTGAATCTTTTTAGCTCATTGCGTTGTTGAAATCTATGATTTGGCAGAACTGTAGAGACTTCATCTTTATTATCTTGATTGGCATGTTGATGTGTTAATTGACTTCATTGCTCAAGGGACGAGCAATATTTAACTGTGAGGATGTTGATGCACCCTGTGAAACCACACTTATACAAGCTTGAATTGTACCACAATATGTCCAAAATGAGTGCATTTTACCTTAATTCATTGCACTTTTAGGTGTATTTCATGTGTTTTTATTTTTCAAGTGATCATGGTTAGATTTGGCTTATCTAGGTTAAATTTACCATGTTTTTATGTGTTTTTAATAAGACTTTGGCAAACCTAATGCATTGCAATGTTATTTAAATGATGAAGAGCGATGTTCGGAAGCTTTATTTTTGAAAATAAGGAATATTTAATGTGATATATGCCAAGATTCAGACTTAAAAAAAGAAAAAAAAAAGAAAAGAAAAAAAAAAGTTGAAATCTTCCCAGAATGCTCCGCACAGGCATGGCGGAGCCTAAACTGCCTCCCGAGCACCGCATCAGGCACCGCTTCAACACTTAGAAAAATTTCAGAGGTGAAAAAGCTTCAGAATGCTCCGCACCTTCTTGGCGGTGCATAAAACACCCTTCAAGCGCCACAAAATGCACCGCAGGGTAAATTTTAGGAAATTGTCAGAATGCACCGCACCTTCTTGGCGGCGCATAAAATGCCCTTGGAGCGCCACTTTTTGCGCCGCAGGAGAAAATTTGGAAAATGTCGGGATGCGCCGCAGCTCCTTGGTGGCGCCGAAAACCTCTTCCGAGCGCCACTTTTTGCGCCACAGTCGCGGTTGGGCAGTTTTCTAACCTCCCGAACTCGGTTTTAAACACCGTTTTTCGTCATTTCTTCAATTCCAGACGCAAATATTCGACAGAAACACTCTAAAAACTCTCTGCAACTTTGGAGAAGAAGGCGATAACACCGAACCATGCCGGAGGAAGTGATCAGAGCGTCTTCTCTGACTGTGTTCTTCGCATTCTAGGTGTTGTTTTCCTTTTTTCTCGCTTTGTAATGTTTAGGATTTGCTTTTAAACATAATTTCCTACTGTTTTCATGTTTGTAAACGGATTTCTATGTTATTCGTGTTAAAAGTATTCTAGAACGGGAGTTTAGAATCACTTTTGAAGTACGAATTTATGTTTTATGGAAGTATAATAAATGTCGATGTTTATATGTTTAATCTGGATTAATCTGCAAGAACTGTTAGAATTTGAATTAGGATTATGTATTGGATGCCTGCAATTGATCGATGATTATGTTTTGGCAAAAATTCTGAAATCTGCATTTTTAATCTGCTAATCTGATATGAGCGATCAATCTGTATTAATCTGTTTAAGTTTAATCTGGCATAATATTAGTCTGTTCACATATGGAAAAAGATCGAATTTAGGATTCGTTTTCGAATCACATATGGAAAGGAATGGATCAAGGCTTACCACAGCGACGGGGGTCTCCGAAATTCGTCCAAGATACAGTCTTTGAGTGCCTCCGTGCCTCCGATGACTCCGGGATTAGGGTTTCGACGTATAGAGAGATTTCGTAGGGTTTCGTAAAGATGTTCGGGGCTCCCACGGGGGTTTATTTATAGATGTCTAGGTCCTAGGGCGTCCAAAATCTGACCCCAAGGGTCTTGAGTCGAAAGATGTTCAACCGAAAGTCGAAAAATCCGCGTTCGGGCGAGAGATTCACGCAACGGGCGAATCTGTCGCGTGGCGCGGTCGTGGCGCGCTCCACCCTCTTCGACCGCGCGGCCACCGCGCCGGCTTCGCCTGGACTTCGATCCGGGCGGGTCGTGCGATCCGTCGTGCCTTTCCTCCTCTCTTTCGGATTTCTATCCCTCTATGCTCCCGAATTCCAATTTCCGGGGTATCTTCAGGTTTCTACTTTCTCTCTAGATTTTTACTCGGGTCTAATTGAATGTTTGGACTCGAATCCTCGAGTTCATTAGTGTCGGGTTTCGGTGTACAATTTATTTACTGTTAATAATTCTTTTTATTTAATTAAATTCCTTTAATTCCTTTTTTTTAGTTAAATCTCATTTCTCATTTCCTTATCCTTATTTATTTATTTATTTGCTGGATTTATTTATTTATTTTATTTATTGTATTTATTGTTTATTTGTTTAATTATTGTTTTATTTTATGTTGAAAAATTCTCGGGTATTACAGTCTACCCTCCTTAAGAATCAACTTCGTCCTCGAAGTTGTGTTTCGGCCTTTCTCGTGCTAAGGTCTTTTGTTTTGTTTGTTTTGTTATTTTGTGACTGAACTTAGAATTAAAACTTCTAAGCTGCCTACGTACCCTGTGGAGGGATCAAGCCACAACGTAGTTCAATACAAGTTGAATTTGCTTATTTATGATTTAGGATACATGATATCGAGTCGAACTCCAAAATAAATTATTACGGGGTATCACATCCTCTCCCCCTTAGCACTTCAGTTATGTCCCCATAACTGCCTATTCATTATTCTCAAGAAGGTTCGGGTTTTGGTCTTGTTCCTCGTCACTCTCTCCTTGCTGAAGGCTCACCAAATATACTCTCTTCTCGATCGCCTCCTCTGGCGTTCGACATCCACCAGCCTTGTGACCAAGCTTGCCACACCTACGGCAGGTTCCAGGCTTCGGGCATTGGCGCACCAGATGTGCATGGTTGCATCGTGGGCAACGTGGTATAAACGCACCACGGTTGTCGTCTCCCCCATTGGTGAGACCTTTATTCCCTTTCCTTCGGGATCCATTGTCTTTCCTAGAGTTGTTATTGTTGTCTTTCCGATCCTTCTTCTCAAGTCCTTGCGAGTCCTTGCTCGACTCACCATGTTCCTTACGCTTCAATTGCTGGATTCGAGCAATTGATACGGCGCGATCATATATCGTCTGCAGGTTCGGGAATTGTCCTATTGCAAGTATCTCCCGGATACTACAGTTCAGACCCATCTCGAATTTCTGAGCCTTGTCAGAGTCGGTTGGTACTATCCTCGTAGCGAATCGTACTAGCTCCTTGAACTTGTTGTAGTACTCTTGCACTGTTTGCGCACCTTGCTTTAAGTTGATGAATTCCTCGTACTTCGCAGTCTTGGTGCTCAGTGGGTAGAATCTTTCCCTCAAAGCTTCCTTAAGTTCTTCCCAAGTGTAGGCTTCTTCGTCTTCCACTGAATTTGCTTGGAGATTTTGCCACCACTCATCGGCTTCGCTTCCTAGGTAGTAGGTCACTACGTGTATCTTCTCCTCATCAGGGCACTTGATAGCGTTCAAGAGCTTGTCAAAGGTACGGATCCAACCTTCCAACTTGGCCGGATCCTCTTGGCCGTCATAATGGGGTGGGTTGTAGGGGTTCACTAATGCCAAGTAGTTGACTCGGGCTACTGGCGGAGGTACTGTTTGTGTCCTATGCACCTCGGCATTTCCCACTGCTACAAGGAGTTCCTCTACAGATTTTAAACGTGCTTCCACATTATTGGGCGCTTGAGGCACTTGCTCTTCTAGGTTCTGAGGACTTCCACTGTTGTTGGGCGTGTTGGAAAGGTTAGCGTCAGTGCCGTTTGGACTCACCTTCCTTGGTTTCCTCCTAGGCGCCATTTTCTGTTACACGTGTATAGATTAGCTTATCTTGGTTTAGGTAGATCACTCGAATGAGACGTTTCGTAAATTTCTGATTTCAAATTTTCGGGTTTGTTGTTTGGAAATCCAAACAAGATTTTTGGAATAAAAAGTGTTTTAATAAAACTTGATTTTCTCATTGTTCCACATGAGGAAGTTTTCTAATTTGTACAAGGGTAGGAATGGCTAAGGTTGAGGATTGTTATGATTAGGCGAACGCATAGATGAACGCGATCTAGAACTAAGGCAAGATCAGTCTCTAGTTAGCTTCCTTAATTTGATGTCAAGCGTCTAAGTTGTCTAGTGCAAGCAGAAGATCTAAGTTAATATTCGCCCAGATTCTAGGTTAAACTTCGCCAAGATTCTAAGTTAAAACTCGCCAAGATTCTAAATTCTCTACATAAAAGAGATGCAATATGCAAATGCGAATGATGATTTCCCCCCAAAAGTAATTTATGCACTATATATATATTTTTCCCATGGGGTTTAAAATAAAAATTTTTCCATGGAAATAATACTTTAAAATTTGAAATGATTGTCAAAATATTAATAGTAGTTTAATAATAATAATGGTTTAAAAATAATAGTTTAAAAATACTAGCTTAAAAATATCTGGGCTCTGATACCACTCTGTAACACCCCGGTTTTTGGTCACCCAGGTCGGGATGTCACCGCCACACCTCTCTAGCAAGACACGGTTTCTCCGAGCTCACTAAAGAGATGCAAGGCTATGGTTTTTTTTTTCAGAATTTAAAACATTCAAACAGCCCATTCATATATAATTTAAAAATAATACATCGAAGTTGCAGCGGAAAATAATAATTACATATGTATAATGCAGCGGAATTTAAATATAGCCAACACGGCCAGAATACAGGTTAACAGGCCCGTTCATGCAAGATCTAGTCTAATACAATAATTCAAAATAATATATCTTCCCAAAATTCCCATGTATGCATATGACGATGCATAATTCTCAACTCTGAAAGAAAAAGGAAAAATATGGTTTGGTCAACAAAAACTTGCTGAGTAAGTTAACACGTACAAGATTATGAGGTTTTAAAGCCTTTAATTAAATTTAATGAAAACATATGCGTAATTTAAATAATTCATGTAATCGCGTAATTTAGAAGACATGGATTCGTAAGATCATAAATATAGCTTGCAAAGTAATTAAATAAGTTGCCATAAATTTAAAACACAAATTATCAAGGATTTAATTGGATTCCCTTATCGATGTCTTGTTTCGTTTCTTTTGCCGATCACCACCGCTAGGGCTCTTATGTCCGCCAGCCTTACGCCTGGGCTCTTATGTCCACAGGTATCATGGTCGATCTTTTAATTAGAGTTAATCCGTCCGCTAGCCATACGATCAGTGTTTCGCTAGGGCTCTTACGTCAACCTAGACATACACTTGGGCTCTTATGTCCCAAGCCGCAGAGAACATTGACAGTATCTAGCTTAGTCATAACCCGCAGTATTTTAATCTTCTCGTTTCGTGTATCGTATTTCAAAGAATTTCTATCCGTTTCAACCTCAAATGCTAATTTCACCGTTTCCACAAGATATCAAGACTTGACTCGGTCAACCACAGTTTACTCTAAAATTCGTCTAAAATCAGATTTAATTTAAAAAATTCCGCAATTTCACGATTAACTCCAAAACGTCGAGATCTACAACTTTCGTGTTTTAACTTTTTCAATCCGAGATACCTAAATAGGTCAAAAACACCAATTTGCACAGAAGCATAAATCTGTCCGAATTTCCTAGGTCACAGTTTAGAGATTTCGAATTCTACCATAGCAAATCAACTCCAAAATTAACGAAATTTTACAGGGACCTTCTTAGGACATATACCTACAAGTTTCATGTTCAGCAAAAGATCTAATTCATCCTATATCTATTGTCAAAAACGCCAACGAGTTCGGGCCAAGAATCTGTCAAGATTTCAAGATCTAATTTTTGAACAGTTTGGTTTGGAGTCGATTTCCGATATTAAATCTCAACGAAAAATTCTGAAACTTTACAGAGGTGTTCTTAACGTATAGATCTACAATTCTTATGTTGAACACCAATCCTAATTCGGTCTAGATCTAAGGTAAAAATCATCAACAAGTTCGAACCAACAATCTGCCACCGTTTCAAGATCTAAATTTAGAACAGACTAGTTTCAAACGATTTTCAGATATCAAAACGTAATGAAAAATCATGAAATTTTTATACAAACTAGATTAATGTCTTAGGAACGTTTTTCGTGTTTTAAGTTTTTCCGTTTGAAGTCGTTTTAAGGTTCGGAAAAATTCATCAAAACTGTTGCGTTGGTAGAAAACCTAAGTTGACAGATTTTCGATTTCTTGTTAATTTTTTAGTTTCGAACGTTTTAATTCATCCCAAAACCATGTAAGAGTTAACTTACAGATTGTTTGAGCGTCCGGGATCGTCGATTCGGAGGCGTGGCTTCCAGTCCTCCGTTTATCCTCTCCGTTTGTCGGGTTCTTCGCTCTCGATCCGGATCAGGGTTTAGAATAGAAAAAGATCGAATTTAGGATTCGTTTTCGAATCACATATGGAAAGGAATGGATCAAGGCTTACCACAGCGACGGGGGTCTCCGAAATTCGTCCAAGATACAGTCTTTGAGTGCCTCCGATGACTCCGGGATTAGGGTTTCGACGTATAGAGAGATTTCGTAGGGTTTCGTAAAGATGTTCGGGGCTCCCACGGGGGTTTATTTATAGATGTCTAGGTCCTAGGGCGTCCAAAATCTGACCCCAAGGGTCTTGAGTCGAAAGATGTTCAACCGAAAGTCGAAAAATCCGCGTTCGGGCGAGAGATTCACGCAACGGGCGAATCTGTCGCGTGGCGCGGTCGTGGCGCGCTCCACCCTCTTCGACAGCGCGGCCACCGCGCCGGCTTCGCCTGGACTTCGGTCCGGGCGGGTCGTGCGATCCGTCGTGCCTTTCCTCCTCTCTTTCGGATTTCTATCCCTCTATGCTCCCGAATTCCAATTTCCGGTGTATCTTCGGGTTTCTACTTTCTCTCTAGATTTTTACTCGGGTCTAATTGAATGTTTGGACTCGAATCCTCGAGTTCATTAGTGTCGGGTTTCGGTGTACAATTTATTTACTGTTAATAATTCTTTTTATTTAATTAAATTCCTTTAATTCCTTTTTTTTAGTTAAATCTCATTTCTCATTTCCTTATCCTTATTTATTTATTTATTTGCTGGATTTATTTATTTATTTTATTTATTGTATTTATTGTTTATTTGTTTAATTATTGTTTTATTTTATGTTGAAAAATTCTCGGGTATTACAATGTTAGCCATCTTGTGCTCATGTGATATTGCACCTTGGATTGAATAAGTTCTCAATGTTTGTGTCAGTGGCTGATCCGTAAAGCATTATCAGGGGTGTCACCAAAAATCGAGTGAGGTTGGGTTAGAATTGAGGATATTAGTGGCAGCACAATTTTTTTTTTTTTAAAGTTAGAACTGTGGACAGTGGTGTTACCACAAAAATTGAATGGGTCAACCTAGACAAATGTAAATTTGTTCAGCTTGAAAAATCAATTTCATCAATTGAAGTGGGTACTCTGCACTCGCTTAAGTACTTAAGTATACATAGATCTGTCTATTTCATAATTGTCTCTTAATCTGGTATTACTTTTTCATTAATCAGAATGTCCATTGACAAAGCAACAATAGGCAGCAATTGTTGCATTATCCCATGTTGTTGCTGAAAGACCTTTTCCTCAAATCTTGTTAGTCTTCTGTTGCATATTTGTTCCACTATGATCTGCTGATGGGACTGGAATCTATATATTTATCATTATTTCCTGTTAATCACAAGGCACAAGAGAAAGTAGCTGGACTGCATAATGACCTGTTGTTTGGCTCGGGTAGCCAAGGACCTTTTTCTCCTCAATGGAGGCTACCGGAAAAGGATCAAACCGATTAAGGGTCCGGATTAACAATAATGCGCCCACAATTGACTGAATCTTCTTTGAATTGAACAAAAATAACAAGATACAACGGAGAATCTGCCTGTTGTTAAGAAACAACGGCGGAATTCACCAAAAACAGGGAACCAAACTACCAGCTGCTAAGGAGCAACGGTGGATTTGGAAATGGTAACCGCTACAAACTAGGCTAGATTCTAAGGAAAGCTGTAAAGGAAAGCTGTAAAGAAAGCAGTAAAGATAACAAGGAATTAAATTTGATAAAAGGACTTTGGGGGTTGGATTGATCTCTTCGATTTTGTGTGTGTCGACCCCTATTTATAGCCGGAGCTGGAGTAACCGCTCTCCGGCTAATCCTTCTGAGCCGAATTCTTTCTCTCTTCATTTCGGTTGTTTTGGTTTCGGCTGTTCCTTCCTATTTCGGCCGAAATCTCTATCAGTCTCGGTACCCTCCCTTCGGTCTACGATGTACTTTCGGCCTTACTGATCTTGAGCCCATCTTCTTTTTGGACTTCCTCTTTCTTCCGGCCCATGTCTTATGGCCCAATAGCTCTTCGCGGCCCATTATTTCATATGGCCCCAACAGATGCCCTCCTTACTTGGGCGAATTTCTTTCATGCGAAGGAGCCCAAGTAACTCCTCTCTCTCTCCTCCTCTTCGTGCGCTAACTCCTCCTTAATATCCGGCCACGTCCTTCTGTGCCTTTTCATTTGCCTTTACTTTTGTTTTTAAAGCCATTTTCCCCTTTTCTGTTTCCTCATTCTCCCTTCGTCTTCTTGCTTCTTTTCCCATCGATGGCGCAACCGACTCTTTCCCCTTCCTCTCAAAAGATCAAAGATGCTGAAGATTCCCTAGTTGAGACTTCTTCGCTTCGTCTCATTGATGACGGCCTCGTTACTCTTGGGCCTCTTGCGACTTCAACTGAGGCCACGATTTCTGCTTCTGTTCTTTTTGGGGAATCGAAGACGATCCCCTTGTTTTCGGACTATTTCTTTGTCAAGCTTTTCGGCCCTCTCAATACTTGGCCGCTGGTGACTCAGGAACATGTTGCTTGGTACGAAAGGGCCCTTCCTCATTGTGGATTAGGTTGGGTTAACTCTGGCATTGTTCACCTGATTAAGCTGAGCACACAACCCTTTCCTACTACTTACAACTACATTCAGGCCCTTCTTTGCTTCTGGAACTCATCCATTAATTGCTTCTGTTTCCCATGGGGCATGATGACTCCAACTATTGAGGATGTTAAGCTTCTTCTGGACTTACCCTCTCTTGGAAAGCCCGTCTTAGGTGTTACTGATTCCGACAAGCCTAATACGAAGAACACCGGCTATGCTTCCGGGCTCACCTTTTCTTCATGGATTAATAAGTATCGTGGGGATAAGCCCGAATTTTCTAAGGACGAATCTGTGGCTTTTATGATGCACTTCCTCAGCCGATTCTTCTGGTGCGCTCCTGCCAAGAATGTTGTTCTTGAGACCTACCCTCTGGCCAAGGCCCTTATGAAAAAGACTCATTTGCCTC
This sequence comes from Hygrophila difformis, assembly GCA_030278955.1. Classification (NCBI taxonomy): domain Eukaryota; kingdom Viridiplantae; phylum Streptophyta; class Magnoliopsida; order Lamiales; family Acanthaceae; genus Hygrophila; species Hygrophila difformis. The sequence goes on from JAOANR010000012.1 coordinate 3,242,012, forward strand.
TCGCCGACTATTTCTTGGCGCATCTGTATTCTGGCATGTCTTCCCTGGTTCATGGATGGGCTGATGGCCACTCTAGCTGATCTCATGGCCCTCTTTGGTTCCTTCACCTCTGGCTGGTATGGCATTTCAGGGATATGTCCCGTTTTGAACCTCAACCTTTCGAAACTACCCATCCTTCTGCTAACGATCTTCTCGGGGTTCGGTTTCCTGAAATGCGCACTGAACAATGGATTTACTACTTCATGAACCGATCCCCACTTGGTCCTTCTTCCTGCCACCTCTATTCTGGTACTCCGGATAGTTGGGTTTCGGCTATCAACACTCCCCCTTTCGGTAGACCCCTTCCGAAGGCGTTTGCTCAAGTCTGGAATGCTTGTATCATTCCTCGTCACATTTTCAACTGCTCGTTGTTTGTTCCCCCTGACCATTCTATTCTTTCTGAGGTTTACAATCCTCACTTAGTCAGCCGTCAATTCGGCCTTGTTCAGGATGTGGTCATTCCTCTCTATGGAGACCCAAATCGATACAGCAAATCCTTCAAAGGATTCGGCTCTGAGAACAGCCGAAATCTCTGTCGTACTTGGGCTCTCCGGATTTGCAACTTTGAAGTTCGTTCTTTTGACGTCCGCCCTGGTCTTTCAACCGAGCGTTTCGATACCTGGTGGGAAAAAGCTCTTTCTTATGCTAATTTTGGCACTAACTTGCAGAGCCTCCTTGTTTCTCGCGGCTTTCCAGGTATTATGATGTTTTCGGTTGTTGGTTCAGCCCCTGATTACTCCTGCTCTTCTCAAGAGGATGACCCTCTACTTCCTTTACTTAGTAAGTCTTTCGGCTTTCTTCTTATTGTGTATCGTATATCTTTCTCAGATTTTTCCTTCTTTTTTCTCGCTTTGCAGGGGCTGCTTTGGATGATGTCTCGTCTCTTCCCTCTCATCCGCGTATTTCGTCTGCTCCCGCTACTTCCGGAAAACGAAAACGTGCTACTTCTGGTTCAGGGAAGTCGAAAAAAGAACCTGCAACTAAGACGCTACGACGTTCGGCTCGTTCGCCTCTTCCTAGTTCGGCCTCGTCTGCTGATCAGGTCTCTTGCCGCTCTTTTCTTCTATTTTTTTTTCTTCCTTGATCACCATCTTCCCTTTAACATTTATTTCCTTTTTTTTCTTTTTTCTAGGCTCCTCGAGTTACCGTTTCTTCCGGCCCTTCCGAGTCACCTAATCCCTCATCTACGGCCCTTGATCCTATTGATGAGGACCCGGCTATTACTTCAAGTACAACTCCCGTTTCTTCGGCCGATATGGGGCTGGGATTGACTTCTCGAACACCTGAGGGTGGCAACACTGGTTCGGCTGTTCCCATTTCGACTACTTCTCTAGCAGTAGCCCTTCCCTCTTCTACTATTGCCTCTATTCCTGACCCCTCTCCTGTTCACACTCGGCTAGGAGAATTAGCCGTTGGCAATGTTAATCCTCCTTCACCTTTCCCGGATAAGGATATTCTGGATAATTTCTTTTCCCTTTCATTTGTTTCTTCTTCATCGGAATTTCCTCGTTCTTTTAAAGCCTGCTTGGATAAGCTTGAATGCTTGATTTCTGAACAATCCGACGCCTTCTCCGTCCAAACCAAGCCTATCCTTTTGCTTATCTCTTATATCAGGCAGACTTTTCCTCAAGATCTTTTGGTCTCCGGTTTGTCAAACGTCGTTGATGCAATGTTCACCTGTCTCTTACGAATAGACATGGAGCTTCCTAGCCTCTTGGCCTTTCGCAGAACACTCGAAGATGAGCATGCTTCTCTTACCCTTCACAGGGCGGAATTTGACAAGCATGCTTCTGACTATCATTCTTATATGAGTCAATTGTCGGCCAATGATGGCCTCAGATCCAATTATTTGAATCGTCTCTCCGCCATTGACTCCGAAATCAGCCGACTTCAACATGAGGCACAAGGCGTGAAGAATGCCTTAGCCGAAGTTGACCAAGAATCGGCTCACTTGCAAGGACTTATAAAGCAGCTCCACAAATCTGCTCAGGCTCCGAGGGATAAACTTGCTAGTCTCAAAGAGAAAACAGACTACCTTGCTTTGAGGTTATCCTTCAGTGACAATGTCCTTAGCGTTTTTCGTGGCTTGTGGTCAGACACTCAGAAGGCGCTTAATCAGATTCGCTCTGTCGCGGTTCAACTTCCTTCGGTGCCAAATACTTCGATGGTTTCTGATAACCTTTTCGTCAATCCTCCTTCAGGGGATAATCCGAAGAATTCTGGTAATATTTAATTTGTTCTTTTGGTCCTGACGATATACGATGATTATGTCTTCCTTTTCTTTTAATTTCTCTTCTTAGATGCTCCGTGTGATCCTTTCGAAGACACTACAGACAAGCTTTTCTCGTCCCAACCCGATGATCCTCTGGTTTCGGCCGAAGCTGAAGCTCGATCGTATCAGGAGTTTCAATCAGTATTGGATCCAACTTCTGCTCGTAATTCGGCCGCTCCCCTTACCAGTGATTTCGGCGAAGACATTGCTTATGATTTGAGTGGAGATTGAACTTTGTTGTTGTTGTTTTTTGAATGTAATAATATCCCCCTTACTGTACTCTTGGCTTTTATTTCGGCCGATCCACTTTGTATACTTAATCGGCCCATTATAAAATATTTGTCTTTTTGCAGACTTATTTCGCCTGTTTCTTCCGTGTTCCCAAGGATATTTTCTGATACAATATTATCTTCTGCAGCTTTATTGGGATTCTTGAAACGTCTCTTCCGTAATCAATGCTTTTCTCTTTACGTTTCCTTTTTTGCTATAACCGACATCCCTTCATTTCTCTCTATAAACACCAACTCCTATCCACTTCTTGTTTCATAATCTCGCAAATACCAATCATGAGCATCTTGATGCTTTTAATTCCTTCTCCTCCCTGGCCTCCTTGGCCCGTTGGCTCTTTGGTTGATCCTTTACTTATAAGCTGAAAGCCCTCCTTATATGCAACGCGAGTTCAACTAATCCTTTTACCATTATCTTCATATAAATTGGGAACTTTCCACACTTTTCTCAACATGTATTCCGACGGTCATACTCGAGCTCTGCTCTATTCCCTCTTATTGTTGTGACCCGTTGTAATCTTACTAATATCGGTCCCAAAGTCTTGGGCGGTCGAATAATAATTGCGCCTTTCTATGGGACCGAATTATCTTCTAAGCTCCGAAGGCCATACCCCTCGAACCTCACCCCTATCTTCAATGCTAAGAAGGGGGTATCCTTGCTGGAACAGATTAAAATTTTCTTCTTCCTGGTTTGGGAGTTGGCTTTCTTGGCACAGCCATCTCTTCTCTTGCCGGCTAGAAGAATTTGGGCTTGGGAATGAATGTTGGCCATCTACCACTTCAGATCCCACTGGCCTCCGCTTCTTCCTAGCCGTTTTAGCCCAGGACGTTTCCCTTGTATATTGTAATTTCGGGCTATCGACGCCGCTTTCGGCCGAAGTAGCACCCTTTTTGTACTTATTCGTTCGTGCAATAAAATCTTTACTTTTTCGCATCACTTAATGTTTAATCCCATGCTGATGGATAATATTTCTTCATGTATCTTGCATTAACTGGATTTGACATCTGCTCACCATTTTCGTCCACCAAAACGTACGCTCCATTCGGTAATTTCGTATGAACAATAAATGGTCCCTCCCAATTGGGACTCCACTTACCTAATCGGCCATCCTTCTGCTTAGGTGGCCATATAACTTTCCAAACTAAGTCTCCAACTTCAAACCGCTTAAGACGAATTCGCTTATTGTACCAATCGGCCACAATATCTTTATTTTTCTGCAAATTCTCAAAGGCTTGCACCCGATTGGAATTAATCTCCAATAACTCATCTTTCATCGCACAATCATACTGTTCGGCCGACATTGAATCCGCCTGGCTTGTTCTCAAAGTCGGCACTGTTATTTCGGCTGGCAACACTGCATCCATTCCATAAGTCAGCCGAAATGGTGTAAACCCAGTAGCTGAAGTTTTAGCATTTCGATAAGCCCACAATGCTTCAGATAACTTCTCGTGCCATTTTCTTGGTTGATCTTCGATCATTTTCTTTATAATTCCTATTAGCTGTTTGTTTGTGGCCTCTGCTTGTCCATTTCCTTGCGGGTAATATGGTGACGAATGCACAATTTTTATCCCGTATTCGTCTGCAAAGGCCTTGACCTTTTCTCCCACAAATACAGTTCCTCTATCTGTTAGAATCGTCTGTGGGATCCCGAATCTATAAATCAACTGTCTCTTGATAAACTCAATCACCTCCTCCTGTGAAATACTGACATACGCCTGAGCTTCGGCCCATTTCGTGAAATAATCTGTTGCCACTAGCACGAACTCATGTCTTTTCGACGAAGAGGGATGAACTTTTCCTATGATGTCCATGGCCCATCCTCTGAATGGCCATGGTTTGATCATTATGTGTAATTCTTCGGCCGGTAATTTCTGAATCGGCCCATGTTTTTGACATTCGCTGCATCCTCTTGCATATTTTTCACAATCAGGACCCATATTCGGCCAATAATATCCTAGCCGAATAATACTCCACTTCATCGATTTTCCTGCCCGATGTGCACCACATATTCCTTCATGAACCTCTCCCATTACCCTTCTGGCGTCTTCTTCTCCGACACATCTGAGCAATACTCCATCAATAGCACGCTTGAATAATAATCCTCCTATTATGACGTAGTCCATCGCTTTTCATTTTTCGGCTGGATTAGCCTCCGAAGGATCTTCTAATGTCTGTGCTATCTTTTTTATCCATTCGGCCTTCTCTGCTTCGGCCAAACGTACTTCTACATTTCTTGCTATCGGCATCAACCGATATTTAGCTGCATGTTGAGCCAATTCATTGGCTACTTCGTTCTTTTCTCTCGGGATATATTCAATGTATACCTCATCAAATTCTTCTAACAAAGTAACCGCTTCTTCGTACAATCTAATCAACTGAGAACTCTTAACCGAAAAATCGCCTAATAATTGCTGAACAACTACCTGCGAGTCCCCTCTGATAATGATTGCTCTGACTCCTTCTTCTATCAACCGTTGTAATCCCGAAATCAGCGCTTTATATTCAGCTTGGTTATTCGTATATGACTCTGGCAGTTGCACGAAATACTTGTATACCTTGCCCTCCGGTGTTTGTAAGGGTAAACCCTGCTCCAACTCCTGAAGCGGCTTTAGAACCATCAAATGTCATTACCCATGGTTGCAAGTATACAATTCCTATCTCACCAACTTCTTTCAGCCGATCTTGATGATCGATGTCATCGGTTATCGGGTGTATCACATGATCAGCCAGAAAATCGGCTACAATCTGTCCTTTCATAGCCCTCAAAGGTTGATATCTCAAATCGTATGCATTTAACTTCATGGCCCATTTGGCCATTCTTCGGCTACTGACCGGATCATTCATCATAATCTTAACTATGTCAACCGAAGCTACCACTATCACTTGCCTCGGTTGAATATAATATTCTAATTTCTGGCATGCATGATAAAGACTTAAACATAGTTTATGAATCGGCGAGTACCTTACTTCGGCGTCCCTTAGGATTCGGCTAAGATAGTAAATCGCCCGATCCCTTCCTTCATCGTCTTCTTGCGCCAGTAATGCTCCAATAGATTCTTCGGCCGCTGCTATATACAACTTCAATGGCCGTCCTAAAATCGGAGGAACCAACACAGGTGGATTCATCAAATCCTGCTTCAATTGTTCAAAGTCTTTTTGTTGGTCGACTCCCCATTTGAACTCCTCTTCCCTCTTCAACCTCAATAAATCGGTTAGTGGTTTCGACTTTCCAGCCGCATTTGCCAAGAATCGTCTCAGGAAACCGATCTTTCCAAGAAACTTCTGTAGACTCTTCTTATCATGTGGAGGTTTGGCTTCTTGGATAGCCCTGGTCTTGTTCGCATCAACTTCTATTCCCTTGTTATGTACCAGGAACCCGAGAAAATTTCCTGCCTGTACTCCGAAAGCACACTTGGCTGGATTCATCTTGACTCCATGCAACCTCATCCTTATGAACACCTTCCGCAAATCGTTCAAGTGGCTTTCGATATCTTTGGATCTGACCATGACGTCATCGATATAAACTTCAACACAATCCCCTATGAGGTCATGGAAAACATAGTTCATGGCTCTCTGGTATGTGGCTCCTGCATTCTTCAGTCCGAACGGCATCACCACCCATTCGTATATCCCTATGGCACCAGGACACCGAAATGCAGTCTTGTGAATATCTTCTTCGGCCATAAAAATTTGGTTGTATCCTGAATATCCATCCATGAAGGATAGCATTCCCTGTTTTGCGGCCGAATCAATCAACAAGTCAACAATAGGCATCATATACTCATCTTTTGGAGTGGCTATATTAAGATTCCTGAAATCAATACAAACTCTCAACTTTCCATTCTTCTTTATTACAGGAACAATATTTGATAGCCATTCTACATATTTAGCTGGCCTAACAAACCCGGCCGCTAACAATTTCTCTATTTCTTCTTTTATTTTTGGGACTAATTCGGGCGCCGCCCTCCTGGCCGGCTGTTTATGCGGCCTGAACCCTTCTTTAATAGGCAGTCTGTGCTCTACAATCGATCGCTCCAATCCTGGCATCTCTGTGTTGTCCCATGCGAAACAATCCTTGAATTCGACTAGAACCTCCTTGAATCGGCTTGTCATCTGCTGATCTAGATTTGCACTCAACGGAATCTCCCTCGGGTGTTCGTCTGTACCAACATTGACCATTTTCAAGGGGTCTTGAGCTTTGAAATCCGGCGTTCGCTTTGGAATTGCGTCTATCAAATCGCTCCATCCTGCTTTGTCGTATGAAACTCCGAGTTCGGCCGATTCGAACTCGATCGCTTGATTCGATTGTGCATCCATCATTTACTTTCTTCTTCGACTGGCCGTTCATCGGCCTGATATCTGATTTCAAACCCCAAATCTGTCCAATCACACTCGATCACCTGCGGGTACCGATCCCCTACCACTGCTAGGAATGGTTGTATGGGTTCTTCATATAACACCGCATCAATTCGACCGGCTGAGCTGACTGGAAACGGAGGATGATCCCCATCTACTTCTTCCACTGTGCCATCCTTTTTCCAGAACCATACTTTCTGGTGAAGCGTTGATGGCAAACATCGGGATGTATGAATCCAGCATCGGCCTAGTAGGGCCGCATACGGGACTTCTGCATCTACCACAAAGAACATGGTCGGAATTGATATCGTTCCGACCGTTACATCCACCAGAATACATCCTTCAGCCGCAGTTTGAGCTCCCACAAAACTCATTACTTTCATTCTCGTAGGGAGTAAATCTTCCTTCGAACGGCCTATCTTTGTCAACGTAGATAACGGCATGATATTAACAGTGGCTCCACCGTCGATAAACATTCTTCTAAGTGGTCTCCCATTGACCCAACCTTTAACGTATAAAGGCCTCACATGCTGGGACATTTTCTCAGTTGGAGGCAAAATCGTACCTGGTTGAGCTTCTGGAACAAATGCTTTATATCCTTCCTCAAATGATTTCTCTATTTCGGCTTCCGGCCGAAATACCTCAAGTTTATCGAAACAGAAATCCACTATAGGTTCTTCATCGCCATAGTATTCTCCATCCTTCTGACAGAAAACCACAGCTGGTTCAGAATCCGACCAGTATTCCTCCTTCTCTTCGGTGGTTACCGTCACCATATTCGCGCTAGATCCGAAGTCGAACTTAAACTGCCCGATAGGGAGTGAATCACTACCCGGAATGATAGTTGTCTTTGGTTTCCATTCCCTGGTTCGGACTGGTCTAGGCTTCCATTCTTCTTTCGATTTCGGCTGCTCACTTTCAATTTTCGGCTGTATTACTTTTGGCCGAAATTCAGTTTTGTTCTTTAGCCGATCCTGTCCTTCTTTCGGCTTCCTCTCTTCTTTCGATTCGGACTTCAAACGAGCCGAAAATACCCTATTGAGTATTCTTCCTCCCGAGAACGAACAGTCATCAGGGAAGTCCTCTTCCATATGCATCATATCATACTCCTCCTGCTCAGAAACAGCAGCTGTTTTAAGCCGTTGCATTCTTTGTTTGAAAGTACGATATGATCCCTTTCCTTTCGGGACTTTTCTCTCTTCTGCCCTCCAGGCTGAATGGTCAGACCGGCTTTGGCCGAAATGCCTTCTTTCTGGAGAGTTTTGGACCCATCGGCCTACCTGAGTATTTGCTGGTGGCCTTCTGAGCTTCTTCATTTCGGGACTAACAGCTTCTTCAGGGACTGTGATCTGTATCACAGTCTTTCCATTCTGCTTGTCGGCTGTTAACTTCATCTCTGAGTCCCATCCATTGGTTATGATTTTCAACGTTGGCTTCTCGCTCTTATCTCCGATCTCGATCTCCTGATGTCTCTCCGATTGCTTGACCCACTCTTTTACCTCATAATTCCCCAATCGGTCAAAAACATCTGTAACTTTCTCTTTTCCCTTTGGAGACCCTAATCTTCTCCATACTCCCGACTTCTGAGCAGATGGCCGATCCCCAAGCCGATCGTGCACAGAACTCTTGCTAGATGATGTTTGATCCCCCAATCGGTCATGCACCGATCTATTCTGGTTGGGCTGCACCATCACCATGTTGGCAACTGGGAACGGATTCTTATCAATTGCCATAAGCCTATCTGGGAACTTCAGCTTCCCATCATCGACATGTTTCTGAATCAGCTTTCTAAAATGTCCACAAATCGCCGTGGAATGAGTAGCTGATCCATGGAATCTGCACCATCCGGCTTCCAACTGATCCTTGGTAGGCTGTGGATGGTTTCCTTTAAACTCTAGCAATCTGTTCTTCTGGCAATAATCAAATATTTCGTCCATTTGTGACAAGTCGAAAGAGTAAAACCTTTGAGATTCATCTCCTCATTCTTTCTCCTTGCCTCTGGCTGGCCGAAGTGCTGGACAAGTCATAGGCTTTTTTATGATTAATTCTGCCCTTGCAACTTCGGCTAATGCTGGAACGTCATCCGTGTTGTACTCTTCCTGAATTTCACATCTATCCAGAGATTCAGCAAACAAGACAGCTGACTGGATAGGTTGTGATCTTCCACTTTGACTCCGGCTTGATTTGAAAGCCGCCTGTTCTGCCAAATAAGTCTCCATCCTTATAGCTTCAGCCGTTAATTCGGCTACCGTCCTTGGTCTTGTTACCATCAATCTATCCTTAATAGCAAACTTCAAATTCTGCTTTAAGATTTGAATATATTCATGCTCAGGTAGCATTGTCTTCATCTGAGCCTTCACTGCATAAAACCTTTCAATGAATTCAGTAACCGATTCGGACGCCTTCTGCTTGGTCGACGTCAGATCAACTACCGAAACTTCCGGACTGGTATTATAGAATCGGTCATGGAATAACCGCTCCATTTCGGCCCAAGTATTGACCGATCCCGCTGGCAAATTAATATACCACTCGAATGCTGGGCCAGTCAATGACAAACTGAACAATATCAGCTTGTGAAAATCATTTTGCGCGATTCTGGTACATTGAGCTGTAAATCGGCCAATATGCTCGATCGTAGAGCGGCCGACTTCTCCAGAAAAGTGTTAAAATCTGGAACCTTTACCCCTCTAGGCAGTGGATACTGCTCCTCAATGTAATCTGGATAAGGTTTCCGATACATCGGCCTATTCTCCTGGCCGATGAGATTCCCAAACTGTGTACGAATAATCTCAGCAATGAGCTCTCTGTCAACCAGTTGTGGTGGATTCTGCTGAAGTGGTGCGTATTGTTGTTGAACCGCTGGAGCAGGCGGTTGAACAGCTGGTTGAGGCGTTGATTCTGTTGCTGATCGTACCTCTGCTGCGGAGGAACAAAAGGTCGAGCTCCGTGCCCTCCTGGCGGCCTAAAGGCCTGCTGTTGAAAATTATGAGGATTTTGCATCGCAGGTGGTGGATTTTGCGCCACTGGAGCTTGTTGCGTTCCCATCGGATACATATTCCTCGCTATTTCAGCTCTGAACATTGCTGGCATCGCTGCCAGAATATTTCCTTCGATTTGGCGAACCGAATTAGTAACCGCCGCTTCCACCATAAACTGTACCTGATCTCGGAATCGCGGGGTTAAATCATCGTTTGAAAACTCCTGGTTGTGGAAGTGTGATGGTCCAGGGAATCCTGGGGGGAATTCTCCGGCCTCTGGTGCACGTTCTTCCTGAATCGGCGGCAAATCAGTCCTCGCCGCCGTGTTTGCTGCTGGAGTTGCTTGTTCAAACGTCATTTTGAGTCCCACTGGCCGTGCCACTGTTTGGCTCGGGTAGCCAAGGACCTTTTTCTCCTCAAGGGAGGCTACCGGAAAAGGATCAAACCGATTAAGGGTCTGGATTAACAATAATGCGCCCACAATTGACTGAATCTTCTTTGAATTGAACAAAAATAACAAGATACAACGGAGAATCTGCCTGTTGTTAAGAAACAACGGCGGAATTCACCAAAAACAGGGAACCAAACTACCAGCTGCTAAGGAGCAACGGTGGATTTGGAAATGGTAACCGCTACAAACTAGGCTAGATTCTAAGGAAAGCTGTAAAGGAAAGCTGTAAAGAAAGCAGTAAAGATAACAAGGAATTAAATTTGATAAAAGGACTTTGGGGGTTGGATTGATCTCTTCGATTTTGTGTGTGTCGACCCCTATTTATAGCCGGAGCTGGAGTAACCGCTCTCCGGCTAATCCTTCTGAGCCGAATTCTTTCTCTCTTCATTTCGGTTGTTTTGGTTTCGGCTGTTCCTTCCTATTTCGGCCGAAATCTCTATCAGTCTCGGTACCCTCCCTTCGGTCTACTATGTACTTTCGGCCTTACTGATCTTGAGCCCATCTTCTTTTTGGACTTCCTCTTTCTTCCGGCCCATGTCTTATGGCCCAATAGCTCTTCGCGGCCCATTATTTCATATGGCCCCAACACCTGTCTATTTCGACAAAGCATAGGTCTGTAGAGGATTCAGGAGCAGCTTTCAAACAGTTTTAGTCAACCGAAACGAGGTGATTATACTTCCTTTAATTTTGCTCATGATATTTTGTAGTATTGTTTTATTTGTTTATTATTTATCATATGTTAGATGCATATTGGTGCTTTTAGAATTGGTATGCATGATATCAAAGCAAGAATAGAAATTCTAACTAGGTAGAAATGTTATGGAAGGATTTAGTTACTCAGATAAAGGAATGCCATATTCATAGTTAAATGTTCCCTACTTTGCTCCTTATTGGTACCAGTCTATTATTTTTGTCATATTATGAGTGTGGCTCTTAGAACCAAGATCTATGGCTCCGGCGTTTCTGTTTCTATAAAATTTGCCTTCAAATTGTCTTGTTACCTTAAATTGTAGTTTTTCCTTGGCGTAAATGACAGGGTAGCCCACTTTTAGTTCATTTCTAAAGTTTTCTGTCACATTTTAATATGTTATTTATTTTTGGGCAACATACTACAGTGCAAGAGATCGGTAATTTGTTTCATTTCATTCTTTTTGTATGATTTTTCCACATTTTAGTAACAATATACTTCTAAACCACGGTCCTTTTCCAAATCCCTTTGTCGGGTTTAACACGATTTCTGCATCTCTCTCTTCGACTCAAAAATCTTCCATCCCTACTCCATTCTGTTATGGCCGATGTTTTCTTTGTCCATGAGCTCTCACGAATCGAGTGTCCTTGCGCTTCTCCTTTTTGCCTCAACCCTAATTCTCCAATTTGAATAGTAAATGTATGCTTCTTGGCGAAATAATTGTGGTTTCTTGCATTTACCTTGCTCTGATCGACGTTATGATTTACGGATCTTACAGTGCGTTTTCCTGGTGTAGCAATGGCGACGAGGACCTGAAGATGACGGTAGGCGTCTTCACAGAGGAGCCGTCCTACGAAAGCGACGGACCGTGGGGGATTGCGGCGTTTGGGTTTGCAAAGGCGGTATACCCCCGCACACTAATCCATGTCGATTTCGTGCATTCAAGGTCAACTTCTCGAGATCACTGGTGCGTATTTACTGTTCAGTTTGTGGCTTGATGAGATTTTGAGCATTCTTGTTAATTGATTGGTTGGTGCGTTGTTTCTTCGGATCTCAGTCGTCGGATGCAATAAATTGAAAGATACGGAATGGATTTCCAGGCAGGATCCTTACGTTTGTCTTGAGTATGCTAGCACCAAATTCCAGACGCGTACTTGGATAGAATTAGTGCGTAATCGTTTGTATTGTTGATTTGATGCCGTTCAAGGAATGTTCATTAGGGTTTTACCTTTTGACGAAATTTGAGGGAATTTTATTTTTGTGTAGATGGAGGTAAAAGCCCTACGTTTCAAGAGAAATTCGTTTTCACATTGATTGAAGGGTTGAGAGAGTTATCTGTTGTCATCTGGAACAGTAATACGGTTACTTTGGATGATTTTATTGGCAAGGGAAAGTAATATATTGATCTCTTCAGATTTATTATATTGTATGATGATATATTCTTCCGTTTTCTGGAGTATTAATCTTGAGCGCGTTGTGTATAGTGTTCAATTGCAAAAGGTTTTATCCCAAGTTTATGATGATACCGCATGGCCTCTTCAGGACAAAAGAGGAAGGTATAATGATTGAATCATGGATTGTTTTCTAAGCTAGCTGCCTATGAATTTGATTGTTCCGTTTTTACTTACTCTTAAGACTCCCCATTGCTGTTATGTCTTAATGCTTTAGAAGTAGTTGTTCTGATCCTATAATCTTTGCTCAGCCTCTCTTTTGCTTAAATTATATGGGAAATATGTTCTCACTGTGAGTTTAATTATATCATAATATGAAGATGATATATCTAGCTCTGGACTTCAACTATGGGATTGTGAAGCACTTTGACCGGCAGAAAAAAGTTAATGATGTTTCTTTGTAATTTATCGCACCATTTAGCTACCTCCTTGATCAGATGCTGGTTTAGTGAGCCTGAGGGATAATGCACGGGGTAGCATCAGTGTTCATTTCATAAACATTAGTTTGGGTAACTTGTTGCAAGTGTGGGAATAAGTGAAACTGTGTTATAAGCACAGAACAGGGCTTGCATTCTCAATTCACGGGTAAACTGCTACAGATTAGTCTCATTTGTTCCATATCGCTTATGTAACAATTTACTATCTTGATAACTACTGATAATTGTCTGAAATTTCGTGTCTCTGATGCTCTTTCAACATTGCCTTGTATTCTCGTTTTTTAATTGGAGTTAATTTCTGTAGAGGTAATTTTGGTGCCTTTGTTCTTTAGGCATGCAGGAGAAGTTCGGTTGATAATGCACTATTCTAATGCTAATAATGTAAGCTAGACTAAATCTTTTTCTTTCCTCCTGAAAACATAAATATGTTTTTATTTGTTCCAGTGTAAACAATATCTCTACATCTGTAATATCCTGTATCTATTTCAGAAAGCATCGAAGATTCAGGCCCCATCAGCACCGCCATATACCAACACACCAGTACCTCCATACCCAGCCCCTATTCCTCCTCCATATGCAGCACCTCCACCAGCATCATATCTTCCATCAAGCTATCCTCCTCCGCCTCAATATCCTCCGTACCCTCCAACGTCAATTGGGTATCCCCCATCCCCATATGATCAACAAGGTGCTTATCCACCGAGTTACTCTCCAAACCCATATCCACCTCCGTCAGCATACCCTCCACCAGGCCCATATGGAGCTCCTCCAGGCAACATTTCACAACCATGTATCATTTTATGTACTGTCCTCAAAATACCAAAAACTAACATTAAGTTTTTGTGCATTCTAACAGGTTTGTATCCTCCGCCGCCTTACCCTCCTAATCCATACCCTCCAGCGTACTGAGACAACTGGTCAAGATGATCATCCAGTTAGTATCCTCTTGTTGCCCAAGAATATATATATATGTGTATACATATATTATATCTATGCTATACATTTACTTGGTATTGTTCTCTGCGTTTTCTTTCCTATGGATGGTTGTTTCTTCGGTATCTGTATCTCAAATATTTCAATAATTCTTGAACATAATTTTGTTGGCTTGTCTCCAAAAATTGTGCTATATGTAATGGAAACCTTGTATGCGAGTAGGTCCTATTGCCAAAGCAGCAAAGCTGTATGTTTCCCCTGTAGATTTTTTTTATTTTGTACTCCACTATTTGTTCGTTTGATAGTTCTGGTGCATGGTTAAATCAGATTCACTACATTGTTTAAGCGATTTCAAAAACTGCCATGATGATTGATTAAATCGTAATCAATTAGGAGTATAGTGTTGTTTTTCATTTGATCTTGTGATGTGACAATTGAGATTCCATTTATTAATTATTTAATTATTATTATTTGCAATTGAAATGGTTGAGGTATGGTTCTCTATTTGGTTTAGTTCCAGGATAGACCTTATTGTTTTGCTAGGCCAAATTTCAATCTTAAGCTAAAATTTTTCTGCCGGTCTTGACATGGATTTTTCTGAGATTTCCTCCAAGACCAATTGTTCATCCCATGAGAGTAAGTTGACATGCATATATTTAAATTGGGATATCACTTTGTATAGTAATTGGAGCATTATCTGGTGTTTTTGCACATGTGTGGAATAAAATTGGGGGGTTCTGTGTTCTTTGTTGTTGTGACTATCAGAAGTCCTTGGTATTGCATGCTTAAAATGAGGCAAATGTTGGAAATAAATTTTCCATAGTGAAATTGGGAGCACCGACGGGTTCTGTGAATTTTTGGTGGGATTTTTGGTTTTGTGGAATCTTGCTAATTTATGAAGGACTATGGTATTTTGATGCATATAATGGTTTACTTTGTGGAATTTGTAAAATTTTGGTTGGAAGAGATAGGGAGGCCGAAGGTAATGCTCCCCATTTTGAGGGGTTTATGGCTCTTGTGTTTTTATTTTTGAATGGTGGATTTTTGAGTTGTTTTTGAAGATGTATGTGTTAGGTGTTGGTAACATTTGCATAAATGATGTTTTGAGAAAGGTTGCAGTGTTGGTTTCTAAAGGGGATTTTAGTAGAATTGTAAGAATTCTGTAGTATCTTGCTTGTGAGGTTTATATATAAGTTATTGCTGATTTTTAGTGATTATACTGATAGTACCATTCAGAAGTGAAGTTTGGATATGGATTTTGATTGATGTTGGTAGATAAAATATTGGGGATGATTGTTGGAGTGTTGCTTTCGAATTATTGAAGCTTTTGAATTAATTTTAATTGTTGATGTCGGGTGCTATTTTGTTGAAAAAGGGATTTGGTTTATTTTCTTGGAAGTGGGATATTAGCATAGAATTCTTGTTCTATAGAAATTGTTTGTTTTGGTTGTTCTTGAGAATTTAGTTTCTAAGTATTATATTTAAATTTATATATCTCTTAAATTATTGTGGAAGTTGAGAGTTGGTTGGTGGAAAAGAAATTTATTAATATTTCTTTGGGAATAGAATTCTTCTTCATAGAGTAGATATTCTTTCAGACCATACAGTGCTTTATTGTGTGTTTAAAAGTGTGACATGTTATGATTCATTTATCTTTGTTGTAGGTTAGTCTTTTGGAGCTGCCGTCGCAATTTTCCGTGTCCTTCAGCATGCGCACATATTCACCCCCCCCCCCCCCCCCGGGCTTTCCTAATTACAACTGAAAAAACCACCATCGTTTTTCAAGGTATTTAAAGTCCTCTATAGCATTTGTCCTGCAACTTTTCTCGTATATTGTGCTTCGATTTTTCACATTGTTTTTAGCTGCTTATCTATTGTGTAAGATGTCGACTCAATATTCTTTTGCCTTTGGATGGGAATTGTGCAGTAATCGCCTCCACGAGTAAGTCCCGTCTTGATTCTCCCTCCTGATTTCGGCTGACCTCTTTACTCGCACATTATCCACTTCAATTTAGCTCCGGGTTTTGCTTGCATTGCTGTTGTGATTTATTTTAATTTTTCCATTTGTTTGAATTTACCTATTTCATGGCTTTTTGCTTGGTGCTTGCGCCACCAACACAGAAATTCACCTCTGCCGCCCCAAGCCAACGCACTATTGGACAATATAGTTTCAATGGCCAAAATATTTTTGTACATTTTCCCCCAAAAAAACAGACAGGTACTGTTGAAAGAGGCCCTACTTGTGATTGTGATGACCGTTCGAAATTTCTAATGAAGTTTATGATTTTATCCTTGGCAAGAGGAAGCTACATTAAGAAGGTAAAACTGCATAATGATCTGCCAATTCTGTTTCATTCCATTTTGATGGCAAATGATAGTTGATGATATCTGTGCTTCTTTTCACTTGATATAGAGGAAGTTAGCTTGTCATTAGATCTATGCATCACATGTATTTTAAGCCGAAAAAGAGGTTTTGCAGCTCTTGTTGATTAACTTTCCTTTACAAACAACAGAAAACCAAGCCTTCTATTATACCTGCCGTTGTTCAGGTTGAACCTCCTAGATACCCCGACCATGAGAGCCATCGGGTTATTTTATATTTCAACTTCCTAATTTTGCTTTTGCACTCTAATTATAAAAATGGTATCTTATGCATGTGATGATGTATATAGGATGCATTAGCCCGCAGCAACACTGCAGAAAATTTATAATGATGAACTTTGGCCTGTGCCAATTCCTTTAGTTCCTCCTGGTAAAGCCGTTGATGAAGGAGAGGTTAGTTATGTTTTCTTCTATAAAGTGCACATCATTCTCATATGTATACCAAAATTATGTCCTCGACACAGAGAATGAAGATGCGGACAGTCAAAATGGAGATTTCATCGATAATGGAGATGTAGATGCAGTGATTATAATATAATCAATCATTTTTATTTATATGTGTGACAGCAATGAATTAAAATACCATTTTGCCCTGTGATTATCTTACAGATGTAGATGCAAATTTTTAATTTTTTTAGGCCTGTGATTATGTTACAGATGACTACTTATTGCGGTTAACATCCATCGGAATCAGTATGATAAATAATAAATAAAAAGGAGCCTATTTTTTCTCACTATGAAATAAATATTGAATAAATAGGAACTCCTATGACCCATGACAATTGTTTCTCACTACCTGGGGTTTATCTCATTGCCTTGTATATTTTTTCATATCTATGTTTGCTTCTTTCTGATGCAAAAAAACCACGTACATACCTACAATTATTTCATATCTATGTTTGTTTATTTCTGATGCAAAAAAACCGCGTACACTTACCTATAATTATTTTTTCCCTCCACGGGCAGTTGTACACCCTAAATACGCTGTGCATCGCACAACTACTCTAACTAGTACATACATATATAAGTCTCTGCATTTTAATTTCTATTCTGCTGTGTAGTACAATGTGCGGAGTAGGGAGTTAATTGCCAGACTAGTCAAATAAATAACCAAATAATGCCATCATATCAGTGACCTTTGGCATTTTAATTTCTTTTATTATTTTTATTATTATTAGAAACAAGATGGACCTAGGGCTTCAACCTAAAACTAATTGGTAGTAGATAGAGTGATCAATGTCCATATAAACAGAGGGATAACAGATGCGGGACTTTAACAATTATTATTATTATTATTATTATTATTATTATTATTATTATTACTAGTATTTCCCCCGCCCAATGGGCGGAAATTATGAAAATATGAATAAAAATTATCCAATTTAACAAATAAAATTGTTCAATTTTATTATGTCGATTACATTCCCCAACGTCCTTAAACTATTTTAAGCATTACATTAGTACATCTATACATTGCATAGAAATCAACTAACATATGTCATTACCAATATTAATATATTACAATTTAGTATCTTAAAAAATACTTATACTACAAACAATATTTGAAAGGACAAAAAAATGAAAATAAAGATAAAAGCATTTCTACCCACGACTCTAATCATACATTGACAAAGAAAGTGTGAATCGTATTGTACTCGACAATAAATTATTGATATTGATTCATCCTAAAGCGTTGAGATATTAGAAATTTCATAAAGATGTAGATATTTCCAAATTAAATTATAAAAATATAAGAAATACTCTTGTAAGTGAATCCATTGACAAATTAAAATGACTATAGTTTCATCAACTTATTGTCTATTGCATGCAATTGATCTAATTTAGTTAATTTATCTAATACAAATATTTGCTATTCATTAATGAATATATTATAAGTTTATAAAGTACTTATTAATAATTTACAATATATTCTTCATCTATAATTTCAATTAATACAGTATTTGTCAAGAATAATAACAAATATTGAAATTATATTTAAATAATAAATATAATATCAACCATAAAATTTTTATTTCATCCTTTATTTTGCAGTATACTTTATCTATAATAATTAATGAAATTAAATTATCTAAAGTGAATTTTGCTCGAATTTGGTTCTCCTATATTTTGAAAGTGCATTATGTTTTTTTTTAAAATAATTCCTTCATTTTTATAGTGAAAAAGGATTGATTTTTCCTACTGTTTATTACTCCCTCCGTCCCATTAAAAGTGGCCACTATTCCTTTTTGGGGTGTCCCATTAAAAGTGGCCACTTTCCCTTTTAAGTAAATTAGATTAACATAAACATGATTAAAAACCCCACAATAATGACAATTGTACTTTCTGCACAAAGTCCCTATATATGTTTAACCATCAATATCTCAAAATGGGTATTAATAAAAATTATATAAAATATATATTCTAAAACTATACGATTAGACGATTCCAACAAGATCACACTTGACTATTTTTGTCTTTCTACATCATTACGATAACATTAAGTCAAAGTTAAATAATAAATATGGTTAAAAGTCAAATGTAACCATTATAAATTAGATGGATGAATTAGTTAAATTTACTCACACCACTTTAACTACTAAATCCCACTACCTAAATTCCCGTGCCCAAAAGAAAGGGGCCACTTATATTGGGACGGAGGGAGTATTTAACTATCAACTCATAAAGTTTTTGTTACATCTTTTATTTTGTTAAAGGGATTGATTTTTCATTATGGTTTGAAAACCGACCGGGGTGTTACAGAGTGGTATCAGAGTGGTATCAGAGCGGTTCGATTCTTACGGACCACTATTTTATGGTTATATAAATATTTTTAGCTTTATATGGTAAAAGATATGTAATAATTATTTAAGGCTACTGACAGGTCCCCTCGAGAACAAAAAATGCTAAAGACGGGCAAAAACCAATACCAAACAGAGTATATTGTTTCCCAGTTGTCAAGATAATAAATCAGTGCGGAAACGATGTTTGAGCGTTATCCCAACAACCAGTCAACAACCAACAGAACAGAGTGAGAAAATAAAACTAAGAACACCAGGAATTTGGTTACCCAGTTCGATCCACCGATCTACATCTGGGGGCTCCAAGCCAGGGATTAACTAAATCTCCACCAAACCGATTGAACAAGAGTCAACCACATCTTACATACCCTTACATTCCAATGAACTCTCCTATCTACCCAAATAGACTAGAAGAACACATGGGAGCATCAACTATCTACCCAAATGTAAGCAATTCACCGGCAGGTATTAAGATGGTGTTTGAGGAATCAAGCTAATCAAACAAGTTAAGCTCAATGGTGCTAAAACACCAGCAGTAAAGCAGTTGTTGGTGTCTTCTGGCAACAACGAATAGCAGGGGATTTCTTCAGCAGCTCCAAATTGCCATAATCACAGCTAAGGATCTGCAAATGCTCTGTAAATTGAGCTGTGATTGCGGCTTCCAAACTCTCAAACTAAGCACAAGTTGTGTTTACTAGAAATATGCCAAGAAATGCATAAACACAAACTCAAATCCCCATAAGAATGCAACAGTCAGAACAACAAAGAAATACCCAGTTGTAGAATGGTTGTTTCTGGCTTCTGTCAACAACGAACTGGGGGATTATGGCTCCAGCTTCCCTTAGATCACCATGGCAGAGAAGGACCTTGAAGAATGCTCTGTTTTCTATCCTTTGCTGCTGGAATAAGTCTTAAGAAGAATGGAGGACGAAAACAGGTATTTATAGATGTGCAAGGCCCATTAGAAAACCCTAAAAGCCTGCTAAGGGAAGTGGCCACGTCACTGTCCTCTGTACTTTCCAGTTGTGCTATACCCGTTGTTGATCGGTTGTTTCAACATCAGAGGGACAACGAGTATCTGCACAAAAATTCAAATCTGCTGTACAAACTATGCCACGTCAGCGTCCCTTGTTGTCCTTTCTCCACTATCAGATTGCGTTGTTCATGAGTCGTCGTCACAACTATAGAACAACGTTGATCATCTTCACAACATAGGACTCAAGGACTTAACAATCTCCCCCTTTGTGGATATGATCAACAAAAACCATTCACGATACTCATGAACAATAAAATCATATCATATTCTCCCCCTTTTTGGTAGATCAATCAACAACAACATCTTTGCCTTTTTCTTGTTGTTCCACTGCAGTTGGACAGCAGGAAATCAGCAAAATATGCATCAGTATTTCTCCTCCTCTCTCTGTGGCACCAGCTCCTCAAAATCATCAACAATATCCAAGCAAAGCTTCCAATTAAATCAAACTCATCATAGATACTCCCCCTTGCATTATGCCATATCTTTTCCAGGTTGTTTCTCTGTAGTCAGAACATCGGCATCAGCAACAGAATATACTAGAATTCAAATTCTCACCAGACCTTCAGCAGCTCAACTGTACCATCTCCCTTTCTAATGGATTGGGCCCACAAAATATAAATTCTTTGTAATCCCGGGCCCCGAACACAGCATGATGCTAAGGAGAGTGGCACAAGCCCAACTTCCCTCTATGCTCCTCAAGCTTTTCTCTATCAAGGGACTTATTCATGCAGTCTGCTCGTTGTTCAGACGACATATGGTGCACATCTTCAATCCCATTCTTGCTAAGGCAATTGCACTCTGATTTCTTTGGAACCCAAACTCTTCTCAGCTTAACCCTCTTCCGTAGTTCTTCAGTAGGCCAGACAACAGGGCGACCATTCATCAAATCCTTTACAATTCGAAAACACTGATCAGCTGTGTGTCCTGGCAATTTGCAATAAGAACAGTCCTTGTGTTGTTGAAACTTCTGAATATTTCTTTCCTTGTAGATCTTTCTGACTGGTTGTCGACCAGATGTTTCAACAACTTTCTTAACTACTTCAGTAGGCTTCGCAACAACTACTTTGTGGTTTCTCCTTGGGGGTGATTTTTGTTCAAGAAATCCTCCACTCACAAATTTAGTCTCTGATGGTGTGGTTGAAAACTGATATCCAATTCCAGATTGATCTTTGTAAGACTTTCCCATTGACAAGACTTCATCGAGCTTCTCTTTTCCTTTTGCCATTCTTTCCAACTTATGAACCTTCTCTTGAATATCATGAGAGTCCTTCTTCAATACTTCTTTCTCTTCAATAAACACCTCTTTCTCCTTGATCAAATGCTCTTTATCCTTGATCAATTCAACTCTTTCCTTCTGCAAATCTTCAATAATGTCCTTGTTTGACATATTTTCCTTTTGAAGTGCATCTCTCTCTTTTAATACTTGATCATAGGAAATCCTGATGTCAGCAAGTTGTTTCAACATCTTCTTCTCCTTTACAACTGCTTTGTGTTTTTCAGTGAGCTCATTATGTGCAACAACAAGCTTTTCAAGAGCTATTCCATTTCTTGATAATGCATCCGAAAAATCACTACATTTGCTTCGTTGTTCTTCAGTTGTCCCAACAACGCCACCACTGCTGAGAGTAACTTTCTGAGAATTACAACTTTGAAGCCTTCCTTTCTTGCCCATCTTTTGGATCTCACTCAGCTATGTTAGAGTGTAGGCTCTGATACCAATTGACAGGTCCCCTCGAGAACAGAAAATGCTAAAGACGGGCAAAAACCAATACCAAACAGAGTATATTGTTTCCCAGTTGTCAAGATAATAAATCAGTGCGGAAACAATGTTTGAGCGTTATCCCAACAACCAGTCAACAACCAACAGAACAGAGTGCGAAAATAAAACTAAGAACACCAGGAATTTGGTTACCCAGTTCGATCCACCGATCTACATCTGGGGGCTCCAAGCCAGGGATTCACTAAATCTCCACCAAACCGATTGAACAAGAGTCAACCACATCTTACATACCCTTACATTCCAATGAACTCTCCTATCTACCCAAATAGACTAGAAGAACACATGGGAGCATCAACTATCTACCCAAATGCAAGCAATTCACCGGCAGGTATTAAGATGGTGTTTGAGGAATCTAGCTAATCAAACAAGTTAAGCTCAATGGTGCTAAAACACCAGCAGTAAAGCGGTTGTTGGTGTCTTCTGGCAACAATGAATAGCAGGGGATTTCTTCAGCAGCTCCAAATTGCCATAATCACAGTTAAGGATCTGCAAATGCTCTGTAAATTGAGCTGTGATTGCGGCTTCCAAACTCTCAAACTAAGCACAAGTTGTGTTTACTAGAAATATGCCAAGAAATGCATAAACACAAACTCAAATCCCCATAAGAATGCAGCAGTCAGAACAACAAAGAAATACCCAGTTGTAGAATGGTTGTTTCTGGCTTCTGTCAACAACGAACTGGGGGATTATGGCTCCAGCTTCCCTTAGATCACCATGGCAGAGAAGGACCTTGAAGAATGCTTTGTTTTCTATCCTTTGCTGCTGGAATAAGTCTTAAGAAGAATGGAGGACGAAAACAGGTATTTATAGATGTGCAAGGCCCATTAGAAAAACCCTAAAAGCCTGCTAAGGGAAGTGGCCATGTCACTGTCCTCTGTACTTTCCAGTTGTGCTATACCCGTTGTTGATAGGTTGTTTCAACATCAGAGGGACAACGAGTATCTGCACAAAAATTCAAATATGCTGTACAAACTATGCCACGTCAGCGTCCTTTGTTGTCCTTTCTCCACTATCAGATTGCGTTGTTCATGAGTCGTCGTCACAACTATAGAACAACGTTGATCATCTTCACAACATAGAACTCAAGGACTTAACAACTACAAAAAATATTATTATTTTTAAACTTATAAGAATATTAGTAATATTTTTCTATAAAACCATTTAAGTTTTCTCTTGCATAAAAATGTTTTTAAAATCATGCATCAAATTATTTTTCAAATTTGAGGGATGGGTCATATGCATTCATGTGCATTTATCTACTTACTTGATTTGTGTATTATCTTCTCTCCTTGGTACGAGCTTCTCCTTACATACGTAGAATCTTTCTGCGCATAACTTAAACCATTTATTTAGTAGTTAGTTTTACACATAGTGTCTCAACATTTTACTTATTCCTGTTGCGAACTTTGTATCTTGGTTTTAACTTAGAACTCATTTTTAGGAGCGAGTCTAACTTCATCTAGAGACCTTCCTAGAAAACTTTGAATATTTACATGTATTACTCTATCCATAGACGATAGTTGACTTCAAGGAAAAATTCAATTCTTGATGAGGGTAGATTGTAATAACCGATAGGCAACTTTGAGGACGAAGTTGATTCTTAACGGGTAGTGTAATAACCCATAAATTATTCAACAAGTCTCCTTTTATTTTAAACGAGTTTTCATAAATAGGAATTGAATCTCCTTATATAGGAAGTTTGAGATTTTCCTAGATAGGATCGCACTAAACTTAGAAGACTATCATACTCAAATCAAACCAAATCACTAGAATATCTCAAATTGGCTAGTAAATCAGTCCTGAAACAAAATCATCCTAATATCTAGAAGAGACCAAACTAGAGATTTTCAAGGATCTTGTTGCACCATTATTGGTTGATTGAAGATTTTGGCTGACATGAAAACTTCCTTAAACCCTCGGGGACAAAACCCTAGCCTCCATGGCCTATAAATTCAGTCTACCTTTCATTCTCTCCATCCTTTCGACGATTTCAGCAAAATAGAGAGTTTTGGTGAAGTTTCGAGTGTTCTTCGAGTGGTGGAGACCCTAAATTAAATTTCCTCTCCTAGAATACCTTCCCATCTCCCCTCCATGTTCTTTGGTCGGATTTTTAGACGACGGAAACTTAAATTCTTCATCTTTTGCCAAGAAAGCAGCCACTTCGGAGGCCTTGGGCGATTCAGGGAACTTTTCTTCCACTCCGTAGGTTCCAAGTTCGTAAATTTCACTCTCAATCTATTTTAAGGTAAGCCAACACACCTTATATCTTGATTTGGGTCGAAATATCAGTTTAGGGTTAATCGTAGACGTCAAAACCTTTTATTCGCCATTTCTGACAACTTTGGTCCCTTGCAAAAATCCCTATTTTTTTCATAGATCCATCATGATTTAGACTGAGTGTTCTTCATGAAAAATGTTCATATTTGTGATAAGATTACGTATGTTAAATTTCAGAATTTTTGGACTTACGGATTAATACCAGAAAATTAAACAACGTGTCTGTGTCGTTGAATCCGCCGCAGATTTTGTGCACTGTAATAATCCACATTTTTCACCCACTTTTAGCCTGAATTTGTATTAAGTTCCTTCATGAAAAATGTTCCTTTATGTCTTAGCTATTCTCTGACCGATTTTCATAAATTTGAGCCGAGCCAATCATTCTCAGTTTTCATATCATTGTGGCTGCGACGTTGTGGCATGAGTTTTTAAAGTGTGAGTTGATTTTACAAACTTTTAACCATCATACTCTTGTGTTACACTTGATATTGCATCCTTGTGATAAAAGAAAAATGTTTTATGAATCTCTTTGTTGAAGACTAAATCTTTATGTGGTTATCGCAATATAAATCGATTCTTGAAAATATGATACTTGTCATATGAATTTTTGAAACCCATTGTGCGTTGAATTCAAGTGGTATGCCTGCGCTTGTTTCTTGAGGGTATGTGCACTTGGTGGAGCCCGCTGGGCTGCCCCTCTCGTATGCCAAAACGGCCCGCTAGTTGTATGTATGAGTCTATATCTCTAAGTATTGCCTGCGGGCTTTACTTATGGGCCCCAGGTGCGTGTCGATATAGAGTCTGCTGCATGCTTTTATCTTGTTGCGAATTGCAACCGCTAGTCTTGTTACTCTTGTTGTCCTCGTGTTCTAGGCACAATGGTGATAACTTGGTAAATCTTGGACTTTGATGCACAACTCGAATTTTTATTAAATCTAATACTAAATTATGTTAAGTGTTACTTATGAGTAATACACTTCTTTTAAAACTATTATATGAGTCAACCCCTTTTAAAACCCCATAACTTGATATGGGATGGGTTGGCTTGCTCAGTATTTTTATATCGACGTGTTGCTTACACTTTTTTTTACAGACTCACAAGAATAATCATATGAGCATTCGAGCACGTCATTGGGAATAATCAACAAGAACAATTATAATTATTTTAATGTAATAGTACTTAATATTTTGTATTTTATATTACTTTGAATACTATATCAATAGTTGTTATAATTAAAATTAATTATATTAACTAACAAATAATGACCTACCGAACTTAATTTTCTGGATCCGTCACTGATTACAATTGTGCCTTTTATATAGATACTCGATCTATTCTGGAACAGGACAAACAGGCTAGTTAGCGTACGTAGCTGCGTTGTACGTTTTCTTTTTCAAATATGTAACTATGCCTATTGTCATGTTAGAAATAAAAAATGAGTTCGGTGACATACCAATAAAATGTTATGCTTTTCTGCCCAGAAAAGCCACGAAACCGTAGTATCTGGTACCCCCGGCATCCACTAAGTTGTCCGTTGGGTGACCCGGAGGGCTACTGAAATTGTTATCTATATATATATATATTAAAGCATTAGTGAACAAACCATCCTATATTTAATGTGGTGTCTCCATTTCAAATTTCTAATTTTTATAAATTTTTGCAATTTTTAATTTATCAATTTTAAATTTTCACATTTATTTATTTATTTATTATAGATTTTCAGTTTTTGAAATATATAGAATTTATACGATATTACTTTTAAAAAGATATGAAAGATTTTGAAACTTGAAATTTTGCATATCTTATTTTCCCTATATTATTTTGTATTTTTAATTTACTAATTTTAGATTTTCATATTTATTTATTTATTCATTATAGATTTTAGTCTATCGTATATAAAATGTATCATTTACTTATGAATTCTCACTCTATCATCCTATCGTGTTACTATATATTCACTTTTAAAAAGATTTGAAGATAAAATTTGAAATTTTGCATTTTTTATTTTATCTATGTTGGATTTTATTTATTTGAATTTTTTATTTTATCTATTTTAGATTTTATTATTTTGTATTTTATTTTATTTATTTTAAATTTTATTGCTACATTTAGTATTTATTTAAAAATTTTCAGTTTTTACACTTAGGATTATTATGACAAGTAAGGTTTTGCACTGGCAACTAAGAACTATGTTGTATTTATATTTCAATATGATAACATATTGTAATGCCGATAATTTTGTGTAGGTTTGGTCTCAATTTTGATTATATATTCTTTTTTTGTATGGTGAATGATGTAAGCAAAATGTACATTGCGCATCAGATTTATTTGTTCATGTTAAAGATATATTAATGTGTACATGAAAATTCCAATTTTAATTTTTAAAAGATATTTAATTTTTAATTTATATGAAGTTCGCATAATTTTTTATTTTTTTAAAAAATAGAATTTCAAATTTAAATGAAATTTGAAGTGTATTATGGAATTTATATTATTAAAAGATACATTAATGAATATATAAAAATATGTCACTTCGTCAAAAACTAATATACAATTATATAGTTGCGAATAGATCCATCGGTAAATAAAGAATAAAAATTTAATTTTTTTAATTTATTCCCTCAATCCCATTATTTATGTCTTAAAAATTTTGGACACGTCGCCCAATACATTTGTTTAACATTTAATATAATAAAATAAACATATGTAAAAATTATGTAAAATATATACTTCCTCCGTTTCTTTTTAAGTGTAATAGTTTCCTTTTTAGGTGTTTCATAATAAATGTTAAATTACCATATATGAAATATTTTTAAAGGTAAAAAGCTTCCACTATAACACTTTTGTTCCTTGCATTAAATTCCGTGCCATTTACTTATGTTACACTTAATCTTGAATTTTGATATAAATAATATAATATATCTTTGAAAAAATTTCTTATTCAATTAAAGAATTTATTGTTACCCAAAAATTAAAGAATTTATAATATATTGGCTTAACTGAATTTATCATAAATATCAAATATATTATAATTTATTTTCAATTTATATTTTTTAAACAATATATGGGAAGATTTTCTCAAGATTTTATTATACTAACAAATGGATTTATTATCTAACTATAGAATATTTAAAAGATTGATCACGTGGCATGTAGGATTATCCTGCGCTGACGTGTAATTGTTTTGGATGACGGTACGTTTCTAGATGATTAATCAGCATTTAGGTGGAAACTTAAGGAATAATTACTATATAACCCTTAAAATGGAAAAAGGATGAAGCATATTTAATAAGGGTGATACAGTTTGCACATGCCAAAAAATATTCAAAATTTATTATATTGATAGATATGAATAATGATTTAACTGTGGATAATAAATCCAAAAATATGTGATTGATAATTGAATATAAAATTAGTGGACAAGAATAAGTTACTACAATAAAAAAGTATCCACTTTTTATACTTACAATTTCAACAAAATTAGTAGTTTTTCAACTATTATAAAATGATTGTCTTCCTATTTTCCTTAGTAATAATATATAAGCGAATACATTTTTGGCACATCATTAAAAGTATTATGTAGTATGTTTTTAATGTTATGCACGCTTCGATGCACAGAATGGCTCTGTTCTATAGTCATACAATTAACACTTCATGTTTTTATCTTTTTCTTGGAAATATATCATCAAATTATATCGTAAAATCGACTAATAAAATTTTTGACCTTTTTGAATAACTAAAGAAATGCAAAATTCTGGATTATGTTCATGAGAAAAAAATATTTTTTCAATAATTATTTTTTCTTAATAATATTTTATTTTATTAAAATTATTTTTTTGATAAAAATATATTTAAAAATTAAACCTTATACAAAAATCAGGATTAAATTTTGATTAAATTTTTATAACGGAGTATAATTTCTTATTAACTATATATTTGGATAAATTACCTAAAACATTATTATTATTAAATTTTTTATTTTATTATGTTTTTGGTAAATATTGACACTTATGTGTCGTCAAAGGTGTGTTCAAGCCCAAACTACACATTTTTTATTATTATATGGATTAGGTTAATATTTTAATCTTGAATTTTGATATAAATAATATAATATATCTTTGAAAAAATTACTTATTCAATTAAAGAACTTATTGTTACTAAAAAATTAAAGAATTTATAATATATTGGTTTAACTGAATTTATCATAAATATCAAATATATTATAATTTATTTTCAATTTATATTTTTTAAAAAAATATATGGGAATATATATTGAAGATAGTGCTATACTAATCCAGGTAGCGATTGTTGATAGTACTTATACAAATATAAGCTGCACCAATTCAAATCCAGGTATTTTTGAAGATAGTGCTATACTAATCTCTACCAATGAGATTGTTGATACGATCAATGATACTTCATGGAACGTGCAAATGAAATATATATATATATCAGTTTTAACAATATTTTTCAGGATGAAAGCATAAATAATGCAAATGAATTATTTTCACTCGAATATATAAAACACGATCAATTGTTCTTGATTACCGAATCATGAAATATAGTTGAATGGGTGTTTCAGAGTCATGCTTCTTAGGAGTATAGATCCATTGAATAAATTATGCAATGGAAGTAGGTTGATACTAACCAAAATGTGGAACTATATAATTTAGGTTAAACTAATTTTCAGGAAACCATGAAACTAAAAAAAAAAAAATCTTGATTGGTAGAATGATTATGGACCAATCTGATTTAACCAAATTCACTATTCGATTTTAGATGAGAATTTTAACTCGCAGTATGTTTTGCTATGATTATAAACAAAAGTCAATGTCAATCTTTAAAGAATGTTGGACTTTATCTTACAAAACCAGTTTTTAGCTACGAACAGTTATGTTGCAATATTTTGTGTCACTGGCAAGATAGATGTAGCTCCAAGTATTAATATGCAATTAAGAATGATTAACTCAAGATGCCATAAGAAGTGTTGTTTACAATTAGGGATGTAAAGGAGTAGGATAGGGTACGGGTACGCCACCTTTACTCACTACCCGAAATACAATTACCCTACTCTATTACTCGAAAATCATGCATCGGGTAGGATTGGGGTAATACCCGTCGAAATACAGATTATCCACGGGTATACGGCTACCCGAAATCTTAAATATCACATGGTTAACCGATTTCGTCGACCCAACTTTAATAAAGAATTTTTTTTACCCTAAATAAATAAATAAAACTTCATGTAAAATGCGCGGAAACAAAATGCATTATAAATTTCAGTTGAAAATTTAAAAGAAATTGCTAAAGCAACATACTATTTTTAAATCTGTAGAAAATTCAGCATAAATCTTTTTATTGTCAAATCTCAAGCGCTAACAGATTCGAATATATATATATATAAAAATAAATAAATATTATGCAGATAATCGGGTCAGTTAATCGGGTAGGATAATCGGATAATATATAAAATCTGTACCCTACCTGCATCCGATAATATTTATATCAGTTTTAGGTAATACCCTACCCGTTACCAGTTTATATCTACCCAACTCATGTTCGATATCCGGGTTACCCGCCATACGGGTAAAGTTGACATCCCTATTTACAATGAAATTTATATATGACAGAAAATTTACAAAAAAGATACTTGATGTAGGTGATGGTAAAGTCGTTATCGATTTTGAAGACGTACAATTAGATGTGACATTTTCAGATGATATTCTTATAAACTCTATGGGTGATCCTTTAACGACAATTTTTTAGAGTACATATACAAATATAAACTGCACCACATCAAATTCAAACATTTTTAAAGATAGTGTTATTGTAACACCCCGGTTTTTGGTCACCCAGGTCGGGATGTCACCGCCACACCTCCCTAGCAAGACACGTTTCTCCGAGCTTGCTAAAGAGATGCAAGGCTATGGTTTTTCAGAATTTAAAACATTCAAACAGCCCATTTATATATAATTTAAAAAAATTAATACATCAAAGTTGCAGCGGAAAATAATATTTACATAAGAACAATGCAGCGGAATTTAAATATAGCCAACACGGCCAGAATACGGGTTAAACAGGCCCGTTCATGCAATTTCTAGTCTAACGTAACATTTAAAAATAAATTGTTTCCCCAAACTTCCCTATGAATGCATATGATGATGCATATTCTTCAGCTCTGAAATAAACAGGGAAATAAAAATGGTTTGGTCAGCACTACGTGCTGAGTAAGTTACCACAAACATGATTGTGAGGTTTCAAAGCCTTTAATTAAATTTAAAAACATGTGCATAATATCCATGATTTAATTTATCCAACTAATAATAATTTAATTGCGTAATTTAAAAGACAAGGGTTTCCATAAGATCATAATTCAACAACATGATAAAATAATCGCAAGACATAATTTAAAGGCATAATTTAAATAAGGAAAATGCTCAAGTATTTCAGGATTTCACTCTTCCTCTTATATTCGATATAATCTAGTATAATTTATTCTTGGGGAATCGAACCCGCAAGAAAACAAACAATCGCCCTTGGGGAATCGAACCCGCAAGAACTCACATACATCCTAGGGAATCGAACCCGTAGGAATCAACACATATTCTGGGGAATCGAACCCGCAGAAAGACACACCCTGGGGAATCGAACCCGCAAGGTTTGACACGGACATCCTGGGGAATCGAACCCGCAGGAGAACATACAACCGCACTTGGGGAATCGAACGCGCAAGAACTCAAACACACCCTGGGGAATCGAACCCGCAAGGTTTGACACAGACATCCTGGGGAATCGAACCCGCAGGTCAAACAAGTTTCGCAAATTTCACGAGTTTCATCAAGAGTTCAAGATTTGACTCGGTCAACCATAGTTTAATCTAAAATGCGTCTAAAATCAGATTTAATTTCAAAAATTCCGAAATTTCGCGTCTAACTCCAAAACGTCAAGATCTACAACTTTCGTGTTTTAACTTTTTCAATCCGAGATACCTAAATAGGTCAAAAACACTAATTTTCACAGAAGTATAAATCTGTCCGAATTTCCTAGGTCACAGTTTAGAGATTTCGAATTCTACCATAGCAAATCAACTCCAAAATTAACGAAATTTGACAGAGATCATCTTAAGACATATATCTACAAGTTTTATGTTCAGCAAAAGATCTAACTCATCCTATTTCTATTGTCAAAAACGCCAACAAGTTCGGGCCAAGAATCTGTCAAGATTTCGAGATCCACATCCTAGCAGTTTGGTTTCGGGTGGATTTCATATATCAAATCATCACGAAAAATTCTGAAAATTTACGGAGGTGTTCTAAACGCATAGATCTACAACTCTTATGTTCAACGCTAAGCCTAGATCGGTCTAGATCCAAGGTAGAAATCACCAACAAGTTCGAACTAAAGTTCTGTCACCGTTTCAAGATCTAAACTCAAGGCAGGTCTGTTTGTGGTCGTTTTCGGATATCAAAACACGATGAAAAATTATGAAAATTTTACAGTACATAGATCTATGTCTTAGGAACATTTTTCGTGTTTTAAGTTTTTCCGTTTGAAGTCGTTTTAAGGTTCGGAAAAATTAGACAAAACTGTTGCGCCGTTAAAAATCACATATGGACAGATTTACGAAAGATTTGCTCAAGTTTCTAGATTTGAATATTTTTACTACTCCCAAAACCGTGTAAGCGTTAACTTACTGATTTACGGATGTCTCGGCTCGATGATTCGGAGGCGTGGCTTCCACGTTCTTCGTTCTCCCTCCGAGATCCTTCGTTTTTCCTCAACGCGTCCGGATCGGGGTTTAGAATAGGAAAGAGGTTTAATTAGGATTCGTTTTCGAATCTTGAATGGAAAAGAATGGGCAAGAATGGTTCGAATCTTACCCCGATTATCGAAGACTCGTAATTTTCGTCCAAGTCAGTCCCTTGATTCGGTTTTGTGCCTCCGACGACTCTGGAATTAGGGTTTTGTGTGTAGAGAGATTTCGTAGGGTTTTGTAAAGATGTTCGGGGCTCCCAAGAGGGTTTATTTATAGATATTTAAGACCTAGGGCGTCCAAGATCTGACCCCAAGCGTCTTGAGTCGAGATATGTTCAACCGAAAGTCGAAAAAATCCGCGTTCGGGCGAGAAAATCGCGGAACGGCCGCAACTGCCAAGTGGCGCGCTCTTGGCGCGGTGAACCCCTAAAGACCGCGCGGCGACCGCGCCGTCCTGGCCTGGACTTCGGTCTGGGCCGGGTCGTGCGATCCGTCGGGCGTTTCCTCCTCTCTTTCGGACTTCTATCCCTCTATGTTCCCGGATTCGGATTTCCGGGGTATCTTCGGGCTCCGATTTCCTATCTTAATTTTATTCGGACCTAAATTTATGTTTGGACTCGAGTTATTGAGTCCATCGATGTCGGGTCCCCGTGTAACCGTTTATTCAATTAAATTGTCTCCGGCTTCCTGGGTTCTTGGAATTTTGATTCC